>CM053580.1:239206230-239280259 GCA_028627135.1 Pseudochirops cupreus | reverse complement strand
CAAAAGGGAATGGGTAAACCTTACTCTCATTGAATTTGGCTTAAGGAGGGAATAACATACACACTAAATTGGTATCTTACCCTACAGGAAAGTAGGGGGAAAGGGGATAAGAGGGGGGATGATAGAAGGGAGGGGGGAGAGGGTTGTTAGAAGCACACACTTTTGAAAAGGGACAGAGTCAAAGTAGAAAAATAGCACAAGGGGGGGGCTGGATAGGATGGAGGGAAATATAGTCAGTCTTTTACAATATATCCACTATGGAAATGTTTTGTGTAACTATACATGTACAACCTATATTGAATTGCTTATCTTCCCAGTAAGGGTGGATGATGAGGGAAGAAGGGAAAGAATCCAGAATTCAAAGTTTTAAAATCAAAAGTTAAAAAAATTATTATTATTATTTTTACATGCAACTGGGAAATATGATACATAGGCACTGGGGTATGGAGATCCATCTTGCCCTACCGGAAAGTCGGAGGGTTGATGGGAGTAGATATAGGAAAGAGCAGATTAGGGAAGGAGGTGTTCAGTGGGATTGCAGTTTTGGGGTGGTGGGTAGGGGAAAGATGGGGAGAAAAATTTTAACTCAAAATCAACAACAAAGGACCAACCTGTCATTAAACTTGTTCATGACCAGAATTCCTGACCTAACTTTTCTGAGCCAGTCTTTTGACTAAAAGCCATAGGTATAATCAAGTAGTATTCACTGAGCACTTTTTATACAGTACTTTATAAATGGAGATATCTTGAATCTGTGAGATAGGCCAGCAGACATACACACAGATGTGTGTATGTATATATGCACTTTTCTAGCAGGCAATGTCAATTCATTTACATTCTTAAAGAAAGCATGGAATTTGTAGTTACAAAAATCCCAAGTAGCAAACATATCCTACATATTTTATGGGAGGTATAAAACTAAAGGTTGCTGAGGCTGTGACTTTGTGGCACTAGCATCTACCAACCAGACTTTGTGTGATTAATTACAGCAGTCATAGTTTAGCAGGTCCTATAATGTCATGTGAACTGTGACAGACAGGGGTTACATGATAGTTTCTTCCTGGAATGCAAGATCACAATGATCTTGCCATGGTTGCCATCATAATACCCCACATCCTGTCAAGTTTGTAAGGGGAAAATGAAAATCTAGTAAAAGACTCCCATCTAATTCCAAATAATTAACACTCTTTCTTATATAATTATAACAACTCATAAATATATAGCATTGACTGTTTATAAAACACATATATTGTCTAAGTTGGTCCTAACAACTCTGTGAAGTAGGGCAGTATAAGTATTATTATCCTCATTTTCAGTTTAGGAAATGGGAAGACATTAGGTGGATTGTCCAAAGTCACACCAGTAGTAAATAACAGAGGCAAGATTAAAATTCACATCTTCAATTTCTACGTAAAATCTTGTTAATGTATTGTAGAGATCCAACTTACACCACTGGCCATTTCTCAGTATTCTTTTCTGGCATATAGTAATGATACCACGAATGGTTAGAACAGATGTTTCCAGATATTCACAGCTGCTTCAGCATTTCTTACTGATCACCTCGATTACTCTCAGTCATGATTGAAACATGAAGCCCTTTTGAAGTAATGACCACTCATGTTGAGATAAAGAGGGGTTCATGGATTTCAGGAAATATACAGATAAATGTTTTACAGTATGAAAGAAAGAGGACTTCCCCAAAAGATCTATTTTTCACAGCAGAATGAAGCATTATGAAACTGGAGTCCCTTAATTTTTCAATGTACCAGAAAAATAGTCAAAATTTACTAAGCTGGTTATATTTGACTATCTAATTTTCAGGAAGAAAAAGAATGGAAGACTGGTAAAAGGATGCTTTTTTTGTTTAAGGCTTTATAAATATAAATTTTAAAGATCAAGATTACACCACATTCTATTATTGTTCAGTCTTTTCAGTCATGTTCAACTCTGTATGAGTTTGGGGTTTTCTTAGTAAAGGTAGTGGAGCAGTTCACCATTCCCTTCTCCAACTCATTTTACAGATGAGGAAACTGAGGCAAACAGGGTGAAGGGACTTGCCCAGGGTCACACAGCTAGTAAGCATCTCTAGACTAAAATCACATAAATGAAGATAACATTGGCAACAAAATTCAGGTCAATATAATGGAAAATGTTATAATTAACTTGTTAAAGTTGAAGCATACCTTCATCTCTTAAAAAATAGTAAATTATAAGGTTAAATGTACTGTCAGTCAAAATATGCACATATTATTGGTCTTTTCTGCTATTTTGCTTAACTGTTTTTTGGGCGGTGACAATATACTTACTCCGTCTTTTGGGGATAAGCGTGTGTAGGTTTGATTACTATATATGATTATATAATTTTAAAAATTAGGGTCATCAGTAATGCCTCTCTTTTGTCTTTAATGTTTATCTATGTTCATATATATATATATATATATATATATATATATATATATATATATAAGTTCGTGTACATGAACCTTTAAAATTAAATTATATGGAATGCCTCTATTTTGCTTTTAATACCTGTGCTCCCAATTGAATATATGTAAGTTGATATGCATGAACTTTAAAATTAAATTCTATGAATTCTTTTAGTTCTTAATTTCAACAAAAATCTATCAAGTTCCTGCAATATACAAGGCAGTAGGAATACATGCCTACAACTCCAGTCTGTTTTCAATAAATTTACATTCTAGTGGGATGAAAGAATAAACTTAACTGTAACAATAAAAAATCTAACAGCAGCGTTTTAGAAAGTTAACATTCCAAATCACTGTCAAAACTTTTCCTTGTCTGTATTTCCTGAACCTTTTTAAAATTCAGTATACTTTCTAAAGATTGTGTACCATTTTTGCAATACTTCATATCCCCAAAGAATTACATGAATATGCTATATAAGATTGCCTTGCATATAGTAGGCATTTTTTGTTTGCAAATTGAAGTATTAAATCTTACAATTTCCTTATAACATTGTTCACTGTTAAGCAGAATTTGATGTGCCATTATCTCTCCTTCTGGGCCAAATCCAAAAGAATTGATTTTTTTGAAGTACTGATGGGACCTTCTTGTAAGGGCCTTCCACAGCATGAGCCTCCAAGGAAAATATTAGACTGGGACTTCAGCGAACAAACTGAAAATATTTGCAGACTAAATTCATTCTAAAACTTCACTTTATTACTTGTAGAATGATTATATAATATATGGCATAATACCAGTCTTCATACAAACATAATGGGAGTCATTTTAAAAACACTATGAACAGGCTTCCCATAATACTTTATATTTCATGACAATTCAAGCTCCTGAGTTCAGTACTAGGCTTTTCTTCTCTCCCACATTTAGCCTTAGTAATTGTAGTGCTTTGTTTTGTTTTGTTTAGCTTTTGTGTAAAACTAAAGAGCGCATTTTTTTAAAAAATGAAAATAAAACAACTCTTTAAAAGAATTATAATCCTCATTAAAATACAATATATAGATACACACACACACACAGACACTCTGTGTGTATATAAGCACTACTTACTTTTCATGGAAATACAGCTAAATAGTGGGTTCTGTCCGGTCACCTTTGTATGTTTTTATGGCTGCAAATTTTACTACCACTAATGTTACCAAGAAGTGAAACATGATATGCCTATGTCAATATCTATATCTATCTATTTATCTGTATCTAAATGTATATAGATATATCTGTCTCTATAGAGAGAGATGTAAAATGTCAATGTGACACCCTTCTAGGAGTATGGATGAATTGGTACTACCTTGGACACATTCTCTCTTACCCTTTCTTTCTTGTAAGTGGTACTTACAATTGACTTTGCCTGATAACTGATTGGGTTAGAAGTAGGGGCTCTCCATGGAGCAGAGGTTTTGCCTAGTTTTCTATGTAAAGCTAACTGATCCATATAGGGATTGAAGCCATGACCTTTGTCTCATTAGCACCATACTCAATCTAACTGAGCTAACCAGACCAGAGACCATTGTTGTCTTTATTGTTCCAAAGGAATTTTTCATTGATTTTTTTTGTATGTCACTATGCATTATGTCTTAGCCAAACCAAAATACAGTCTTAGAGAAATAAAGTAAATGCTGATTCCAAATGTAACCTCCAGGCTTTATGAAATAAGACAACTTTTTCTTTCAAAAAATAAAGACTAGGCATTCTGAAAGCTTGTTAGAGGGACTCTCAACCATCATTATGTAAATTGACAGATACTTATAAGGTTTTAAAGTAAATTTCTAATGCCAAAGTAATTCTTTCACAAACTTTTGAGATTTCATGGGAAAATACTCCATTATTGGAAAGATAAACTTTGGATTTTGAAAATAAAAGCTGATAAGACAACTGTAGAAATTTTTCTTACTGAAGAAGTAAAAATATACCCATTATATTTTCAGAAGGCAGTGATAACACAGTTTTGATTCTGATGCAACTCATCATCCTTATTAGCACCTATTAGAATACAGTATATCCCAAAAATCTTAGTGCCCTTTTTAAGGTGTAATAGCTTACTAAATAGTTTTAATCTGCTAAAGTTTAAAACTACAGTAAGACTTTTGAGGCATCCTGTATAGAAAATGATTTCATTTATATAGGAATTTTTAAAAATATTTTCAGGAATTTGCAAAGGCAAATCAGGACACAAAACTGAATTACTAACCTGGTCTAATCTTAGAAATGCAAATGAGGCACTTAAAATCTGATAACTTATTGCTACTGATGATAATAGCAACCTGCTTTCATGGTCAGGAGAAAGATACCTAAGTAAATAGCCTTTATGAGGTTGAGATGGGTCGTCATTTTCTTAAATTTTGACACCCATACAGAATCATCTGGTTGGCGAGGACTTTAGAGGTCATCTGATCCAACCGTTAGCTAATGGATGAATTCTTGCCAGGACATCGCTGACAAACAGTGACCAAACCTCTTCCTGAATACCCCCATAGTACCTCAGGAAACAACCCCCATTTCTTTTCCATCCATGATGCTGATTTATTAATTGATGTGTGAAGAGCATGATGTTAAGTGCTGTGGACAGTTAAAAAAAAAGATCCTTCTTTCCAAAGACTTAGCGCCCAATGGGATAAACATTAATACAAATACACGCATATAGAGTGACCTGTAATCGAATGTGCGTGCACACACGTCTGTTTGCTAGGTAATTAAAACAGTTCTGACGCAGTGCTTTGCAGTTTGCAAAGCACTTTACGTGTATTGTCTCACTTTAGCCTCATTGAAATCCTATGAGTAGGCATCTTCATTTTCCACATAAACAAGCTGAGAACTCAGAAAGATCAAGTGACTTGCCCACTGATAGGAAATGTTGAAGTCAGATTTTATCCCTGCTCCTCTTGATTCCTAGTCGAGACTACTACACAATGCTGGGCATTTACCACCTCCTAGAGTTATTTAGACTTTATAGATTAAGTGATTCTCTTTTTTGTTGTTGTTGTTGTTGTTGCTTTTTTGGAGGGCAATTGGGATTAAGTGACTTGCCTAAGGTAACATGGCTGGGTTTTGTGTTAAGTGTCTGAGGCTGGATTTGAACTCAGTTCCTCCTGACTCCAGGGCCAGTGCTCTATTCACTGCGCCACCTCGCCACCCCCGATTAAGTGATTCTTTAGCAGAATTTTGAAGATATAAAAGTTTGTTGGAAAGGAGTCATGAAAACCTAATTTATTCAATAACCTACCAATTGCCTGCTTTGTGGAAATTTTGGTCATAGGATTAAAAGTATATAATGCAGAGAAAAAAATTTAAATGACACTAGGATTATGAACTTAAGATGATTAGGAAGATAGTACTTTAGAAATAATAATGGGGATTTTAAAAAAGTAAACCCTTGACATTGACATGTTCAGTTGTAGGTGAAAGCAAAGCAGTGGGGTGTAGCTGTGTAGCTGTCCATTGTTAGAGGGACTCTCAGCCATAGTTAGGAAAATTGACAGACACTTCCAGGGCATTAAAGTTAAGTTCCTAATGCCAAAGTCTTTTTTTCACAAACAAGTAAAATATTCAAGATTCCAAGGAAAATGTTCCATTATTTGAAAGATAAACTGTGGATTTTGAAAATAAAAACTGAGATGGATAAACTGTAAAAATTGTTCTTACTAAAGAAGTAAACTAGTAGTGTATACGTTATGTTTTCAGAAGGCAGTGATTCAGCAATCATTTAGCACCTTCTGCATCCCAAGTCCTGTGATAGGCATTAGGGATACAAAGGCAAAAACGAAACAGTTTACATCATTAGAGAGATGATAGTCTATTAAATAGAAACAAATATAATGAGAATCACTTATTAAATATTTGCTTTATCTATAGAGAGGCAGTTGGGATATAGTAGATAAAAGAGTTCTAGAAATTAGGAAGTGTTGGGGTTCAAGCACAGCCTCTGACACGTATAAGCTGTGTGGCCCTAGAAAAATAATTTAAATGTTCCGGTACTCTGGGCAACTCTCCAAGTAATAAATTGCAGAGAAGGTGCCAACCTGCATTGACAGAAAGCATTTCCTTACTTTGGGAGTTCTCTGTACCCATGAAATCCTAGATTCAGTCTCTATCCCATTTGCCATGAAAGCAGATGTTTCCCATGTAGGGATCTTGTGTAGTGAGAGAAAGATGTAGGGTCAGGAATTCTTCAGAGTTGTCCACAATTAATTAGGAAGGAGAAGAAAAGAAATCACTTACAAAAGAAACAGTTAACGTGTCAGAGAGGAAGACAATCATCAGTGTCAGTGGTAGCAGATAAAGGTCTAAAAGGCTGGGGTGGGGAAGGGAAGACAGACTAAAAAAGTCATCAGATTTGTTCCAGAAATTTTATCACTGATCTTAGAAAATATTATTTTAGTAAGTTATAAAATTCATAGGCATATTACTTTGGATCAGAACAGGTAGTTGGTAGAGAGAAAAAAATGATATCCCTTGTTGATAATATATTGGAATAGTTTAAGCATAAATTGGAAGATGAGAAGTGATCTAGATAATCTGGAGCAAGTTCAGAAGAGGTATTCTAGGAGCATTTAAAAAACTAATCAATCAGACATGAAAATCAGTTAAAGACTGGGTATACTTAGTTTGGGGAAAAGGAATACGTAGTAGGAATAGGACTGGAGTGAGACAGAAAGGTTTGTGACATGATAGAAATCTCCAAAGATGAAAGTAGAATCAGATTACAAGAGATTTTAAAGAAGAATTATGGAAATCTGAGCATGCCTTTAAGAGATATTAGGAAAGGAGAGAAAGGGAGGAGACATTAATATCAGAGAGAGAAGATAAAGATGGAACCAATGTTTCTTATGTAATATGAGCACAAGTTGGCAATCTGAAGGATATCTTTCCTGAGCTACTGAGATAAAAGGAAGAGCCACAAGAAATGGAAAGTATTTTAAGGTTAGAGAAATGAAAATTATAAGGAAAAAAATAAGAGAAGGGAGTATGTATGACAACCTACTTTCTGAACCAAATACTGGAGATATGTGGTTTGTCAGTTCTTCAAAAAAGCTCACAAGCTTTCCAGCTAGAAACAGTTCATAGAGTCTTCCCTGGATATGCATGCACAATACACATATGTAAGTGCATATGTACTTGATATGTGCTAAAAAATGCATATTTTTTCCAGTGTAATCACCATATTTCTTTAGCCTGTAATCTTCCATTTCATTTCTCTAAACCAAACCGTTTCACTGTGGAGCACATAGATTGGATCATAATAGGTTCCTGCCCAAGTTCCAGTTAATGGTTATATTTTGGGCCCTCCTGCCTCAGAGGGAATGTCAAAAGTAACTGTTTCTCTTCTGAATAGCAACCCTGTGGATCTTTGCCTCCCAATTTGAATTTTTTTAAATTACAGGAGCCATCCCTTGACTCACTTCTTAAAGAGGCCTGTTCACTGAATGGGCATTTCCTCACTCAAAGTGATGATCTGAAAAAGCCTACAAGGGCCAGGGTCTCCCATTGCATCCTGAGCCCTCTCCAGTTGTCCTGGTGAATATCTGGCCACTGGACCCAGAAGACTCTGGAGGTGAAAGTGAGGCTGGTGACCTTACACAGTCCTCCCTCACTCAAATTAAAGTCAACTGCAAGGCATGTCATCATTTCCCTGAGACCATGGTCCTCTTCAAAAATGAAGGACAAACAATCCATTTCATAGTCATCTTCAAATGTAATGTATCATTTTTATCATAAGGTTTTATTCAAAACTATTTGCCAAACACTATTAGCTAAAATACTGACATTTTGGTGACATTTTGACGGTTTATTAAAAACAACAGCGTAGCATATTTGAAATTGGGACTGTCTTAGAAAACATGAGGCAGTCACTTTAAGAAAAAAGAAGGTCTTAAAATTTGACTTCCAACAGGTTTTTGTTTCTGGAATGCAAAACTGATCACTAACTGAGGACTGGGGAGCATAAACTTTCTAAGATCACTTGTCATTTTAGAAAACACTTTCCATCGTTTCCTTTATGTCCCTCTCTACTTCCCTACTTACTGTTTGAGACTAGGGCCTCTATATAGATTTTTAGCTTAAATGATGTTTCATCCATCATATGAATTAATTGAATATTAAATGCAACATTAATATCAGTTTTATTTGTGCCTTGACCTTAGTCTAGGGAGTAGACTATCATCATTTCCCACTATGAAACTCATGCAGAAATTATTGAAAATATAGAACAATTGATTTAATTGATACATTTTCTAGATATATCTAACCGATTTCCAAGAGATTCTCCAGCATAATATTTTCATGCCAAATGTGAGAACAACTCATAATCTTAATAGAAGGTGACAGAAAATTCAGTTCAGTGCTTCTTAATGGGAAAATTACACTGATGGACACTTGAATTTACTTCTGTATTACTCAATATTGACATTCTGAATATAAAAAAGTCATCTGAATCAGTGATTTTTAAAGGCATGTAAAAAAATATTTCAGCTTTCAAGAGAAGCTCTTATAATCAGAGCTCACTCTCCCCAGCACTCTTCTACAAACTATAAGATAATTGAAACTGATTAATTTAGCCCCATTGAACAAGGCTCCTCCCTAATTTGTTAAGGATGGGTTTGACAAACAGAATATCTTGGAGCAAGTACCATGTTTGTTTAGTACTACAAAATATTTTGACTTCAAATTGGTTTTCAAATTCAACTTCTATTAATGTAATATATCAGTTCTTATTCTGGGATAATACTAGAGTTGTTGCCTATTTTGGTACTGTTTTTGGCATATATTTTTTATCAAATGTTCAGAACTTTAAATTAGAATTAATAAGTCCATTAGCTCTGCTTCTTTGAGATGTAGTCATGCTTATTCATAGTCTGAATGATAAAAGAAATTGGTGAGTTTTTAACTGGACCACCATTTTGTCATCCTTTTAAATGTATTGCCAAACTTCTTCTGAGTTAAAATTGTTCTTATACTGGCATTTTCATTGACAAGTTCAGGAAATATTAGAAAAATCTATAGTCCTTTCAAGTGTTGGGCATAAAATCATAATGTCATTATCATAATGATATGATTATTATTGGGGTGGCTAGGTGGCACAGTGAATGGAACACTGGCCCTGGAGTCAGGAGGACCTGAGTTCAGATCCAGCCTCAGACACTTAACACAAAAACTAGCCTGTGACCTTGGCTCGCCCAAAAAGCAGAAAAAAAGAGATATGATTATTGTCATACTATCTTTTCCTGAAGAGTAAAAAAAGATGCATACTTTACCTCTACATAATCAGATGAGAACATTTTGTTGTCTGAGGAGCATCACTTGGGGACTACTTCCCCCCACTCCCAGGAAGTTCCCTTTTCCGACAAATACAGGAACCTGTTCTACAATAGAGAATTGCTTGGGGAACCAGGAGATTGAATGACTTGCTCACAGTCACATAATCAATACACTTCAGCTCTGGGACTGGACTTTGGTCTTCCTTACTACTCAGTCTGTACAGTTTATCAGAGTGTTCTTTTTCCTTCAGTAGGTGGATCAAACACCGTGCAGGTTATAATATAATGTCCTTTGGCTATAACGTAAATGATATTTTATAAGGTAGGTGTATATATAGATAGATAAACAGTTGGGTAAGCTCACTTGATTAGAAATTAATTAGGTCAGGGTCTTGGAGTTGATTGCTTCATTGGCCAGTTAGCTTTATGCAGAGGAAAACGACAGAAATATTTGTATCTATCTATCTATCTATATATATATATATATATATCTGTGTGTATGTATATCCTGGTTCCATAGGCTCCCCTATGAGAAAAAACAATTCTAACTACATGGTGTGGGTAAATAGCCTCATCTTTGTTTGCAAAGTGTGCACCTTTTCTTTCAATTGATCAGTGACATTATTTACTATAAATATCAGCCAAATATTCTGAATCTAGATTTTCTTTAAAAAATGAATAAACAAAAAGCATTTTATTTCTGCTGCTAATTACTTTTTTTGCCATACTATTGAGTTTAAAAATGCGTATTGACTTTCCTAAATTGTCAGCTATATAAAATTTTTTGAATACTTGTATCACAGACTAATTTGGGGTTTTACGTACTAGGTGCTTAGTAAAATGCTTGTTGGATTGAATTGTAGGGAGTAGAACAGAGAACTTCCCTTGTACATGACCCCAGCTGAGTTGAAGAAACTCCTCTATGTGTAATCCAGTTAGCTTTTAATTGTGTCCCATTTCATTGAGCAGGGCCTCAAGAGTTTGGGGCACTATTAGAAATAGTTCCACTAAATTTACAATAAATACATCTTCTAGATGTGTGATTTGAGTATGTCAGGAAGAAGGATTATTTTAGAGGTTTCTGGTTGAATCATTCTTCGCAGTAATTAACTTTAATTACAATCATAACTTGGATTCTTTCTTCCCTTTCTGAGATAGAAAAGATAACTAACTAGTCATTAAGTATGAATGTGGGTATAGCATAAAAAAATCCAGCCAATAGTCAGGAAAGTGACTGGCTTACTAATTGGCTAAGACTGATTCTGGAATTGTAGAATCAGCAAGTGAGCTAAATCCAGGGTGGCTAAGTGATCAAATCTTAAACTGGAATGTGGTATCTAGTATATATCGTATACCCTGCTGGGGATTAAAAGGAAGAAAAGGTTAATACATGGGCTCCAGGTCAGGAGAATCATGAGCCAAAGGGAGCCTGGAGATGTTTGACGGAAGATTGGCTTATCAAGTTGAGGTACCGTCTAAGTCTGTCTTGGATAGAATGCTTGCACTTTCAGTCAACTTCAGCCTTATTCGTGATATTCCTATACTGCAAATTACTTTCCCTTGTACATAAATCCTAGAAAATATACTCTTGTGACCTGAAGTATATGACAGAAGAAAAATGGGAATAAATGGATACCAGAATTACCTATGTATGGAACAGTGAAAAGGAAAGAAAGGAGACAGTAAATCCTTAATCAGTGCAGCAAATGTCTGAATCCAGGAACACAAGCAAGTTTAGAGATCAAAAAAGTCAAGAGGTCAAGTGCATCAAATTTAAATTTAGAGAATAGAGTAAGAAGGAAAGGGCAGCTGGGGCAGGGGGTGGAACTGCAGTCAGGAAACCCTGAGTTCACTTACTAGCTGTGTGACTATGGACAAGTCAGTTAATCCTGTTTGCCTCAGTTTTCTCATCTGTTAAAATGAGCTGGAGAAGGAAATGGCAAACCATTCCAGTATCACTGTCAAAAAAAAAACCTGAATGGAGTCACTGAGAGTCGAACAGGACTGAGCAACAAAAGAAGGCCCAAGGCCAAGGTCAAAGTTCTAAGTTCAGTTACAAGGAGCTGAGCCTCTTGGAAGTTAAGGTACTGAACACAGCTTTTATAGCTCTTCTCAGGGAAGGAATTTTTTTGCATCAAACTCAGATCAGAAATTTAAGCATTATGCTAGGGGAATATAAAGTTTATATGACAATCTTTGCCGTCAAAAGGAGATAAATGCCGGCACATTCTTTGCCATATCACAAAGTAAAGTGTTACAAACCAAAATGCTGGGTCAAGACTGAAGTATAAGCGTGTTAGTCTCCTGTGGGGATCACTAAAGGCTTCCTGGAGGAGGGGGTGTTTGCTTTAGTTTTAAAGACAAAATAGGTTTTCAGCAGATGCAGACATGGATTATAGACATTCAGGGCAGAAGGACCAGAGATATGGAGGCATGAGAAGAATATTGTTGAGAGACAGTGGTTCTGTCTGACTGGAACATAGAGTGAGTGGAAAAGAACAATAGGAAATAAGACTGGAAATCTAAGTGGTTCCTGGTTAAGAGACCTCAGTGTCATTCATAACATTCAGAGAAATAAATCATACAGCTACAATGGGCTCACTGGCTTACAGGAAGCAGGAGGATACAGGCACATGAAAGACCTACAGAAAGACAAAACATCATGAATATTTTTAAGAAAGTTTAAGGTTTGTGGTGGTATATCTCACTTTGTTCATTTTTATTTAGTTCTATGATGTTAAATATATCATGTGAAATTGTTAGCATTTAGTAAGAAGTTAAGAAGATAGATAGATAGATAGATAGACAGACAGACAGATAAATGATAGTCTCCCTATGCCACATTCATCTTCCCCTCCCTCCCTTTCTTCCCTCTTCCCCTGCTGAGGATCAGGCTAAAGTAATATAATGTTGTATAGTCATGTTTAACTCTGTGATCCCATTGGGGGTCTTCTTGACAAAGATATTGGAATGGTTTGCATTTCTTTCTCCAGCTAATTTTACAGGTGGGGAAACTGAGACAAACAGTAAAGTGATTTGCCCAGTGTCATACAGCTAATAAGCGTCTGATGTCAGATTTGAACTAAGGTCTTCCTGACTGTAGCAAGCCCACACCACCCCTCTCCCCACCTCCTCCCCATTCACTGGCCATCTCACTGCCCTAATAATACTATAGGCATGAATTATTTCACATTCCTTCAGACTGAGTAACTGTTTAGGTTAACTTTGCTTAATTCTTTTTTCTTTGATACAAGGAAGGGCCCATTATTTGGAAAATATTATATCTGGAAATTATTGTGATATAAAAATAAAAGGTATAAACAAAACAATATTAAAAAGAAAAGAAAAGCCACAAGCCTTTGACACGGCGTTGATAAACACATGACACTGAAGTGACTGAAATGCCCCTCATGTGACACAAGGCGGCTCCTCCTGGCTTGTGTCCGTGGATCATCATCTGGGATTCCTCTGTAGCTACTGATAGACTGCAGTCCTCTTATTTACTGGTACACAGTCAGCTTTGGATCCATTGGAATTCAAGACCAGGCATCAAACAAGGCAGTGACCTCTGAGTGAATAACTTTACCACCTCATTATGGGAGTACAGCTCTATTCCTCCTGAGGCCGTGGCGACATCTGATTGGTCCTTTCAAACCAACATCGTACTTTACTCATCTGTTAATGTAGGAAAATGCTGCTCAGTAAATTGACTAGTGTCCTAGTGATAGGTCCTGGATAGGATTGGGCAAAAAAGGGGAAGGGGGCAAAAAGCTCAAAATGACTGAACAAGATTCAAGCCTTGGCAGAATGGAATATTTGAATGATACAAGGGCAGATACCACAGAATGTATGTGATAAGCACTGAGTATATCAGAAATCTATGTAGCTTACCCATTCTGCAGTGGTAATGGGATTGGTGTATTGTCATCATTTATTTTGAACATTCTGTAATCATGCATTAAGAGGAGCAAAATTTAAGTTCAAAATTGTCTTTTAATTAAATCATAATTCATATCTATAAGATTTGTGAATTAAATTTTATTGTTAAATGTGTTTTTAAATTTGCCTAGGAACTTTGGATGATCATACTAGTTTTTTCTACCTGTGTATTTGTAATATAAAATCCTAAAAGCCGGAGGAAAAAATGAAAGCTTCTGACTAACTGAAAACCATTGTGATTTTAGCAGCACGATGATAGGCAGCTAAGTTGTGCGGTGGGTAGAGCACTGGACGCGAAGTTAAGAAGACTTGAATTCAGATGTGGCCTCAGAACACTGACCTGATGTGTGACCTTAGGCAAGTCACTTAACCTCTGCTTCAGTTTCCTTTACTGTAAAAATGAGGGTAATGCACCTGATTCATCAGAGTTGTTGTGAGGATTAAAGATAACACTTGTAAAGTTCTTTGCAAACCATAAAGCACCATCTAAATGCTAGTGAATTGTTATTTAATGTACATTTTGGTATCTCATAACTAGCATAGGACACTTTAAAAAAACATTTGCTGGTACAATATAGTCTTCTATAAACATTCATTTTCAGAAAGAATTTGAAAAGGTATGTGCTTGAGCTACAGTGAGGTCAGTAGATGCATCCTACATCACCTCATTGGAATATAATGGGCAAGGACCTATATTGACTACCATGACTTACAGTGTGGGAGAAAGTGTGCTTCAGATTGGAAATAAATCATAACCAACATTTCTAAAACCAGTGAGTTATAAAAACTGCATCCTTTGGAGACATCCAGATGTAGAAGGGCTAGTGTAAAGGTTATTAACTTTTTGATTGTGGAACTAGAATACTTAACCCCCTTAGCAATCATCGTGGTTCCAAAAATCATGTGGATTGTGTTCCATCACCTGCCTTTTCCAGTAATGTTCATTAGCTCCCACCAGCAGAGGTCACTTTAATAAATACTGGGTCAGCACTCACGACATCAGAGTAAATTCATTGCTAGAGCAATAGTTATCTTTCTCTGGTTTTCTAGGTAAAGGGTTTGTTTATGATGAGTTTTTGCCTTTATGGCACATCTCATATTACTATTTCAAAGGATTAGCTATTTGAAATATTAATAGTATGTCTTTGTGTTAAGTCATACTCTCAATGTTACAGTTGGAGACATAAGGCAAAAAAGAAGTTAATGGCTTATCCAGAATGGTAGGCAAATTGATAGGAATGCCAGGAATAGTTATCAGATCTCCATCTTCCAATCCAGCTGTGTGCTCTATTTGTAGACCATCCATACCAACACACGCATTTAACTCTCCCTCATCCAAGGCAGAGGGAGCAGAGGTGCACAGATGAATAAAATCCACAGCTATTTTGGAAACCTCATTTTAGTCATTGGTTTCATCCTCTCTCCCATCAAATCATTTACTAGAACTACTTGAAAGTAGAAACATACAGTTTCATCAGAGTTGACCTTTTGATCACAGTGCAAATGAACATTTAAGTGATAGCAAAAGGGGGGAAGAAGAGAATCCAAAGACTGGAAATAATTTCCCTATCAGCAATCAGAAGTGAGAAATATATGTTTATTCTAATTTGCTCTTTACCATCAAATAGTAGGAACTATATTGAGTGCTATGAATGAGTTATCAACTAACTAAACACAAACCAGATTATTCAAATGCTTCAGCAAGGTTGCTTTTAGAAAACACATTAACCCACAGATCACCAAGTTTCTATGGTCTTTAGTAAATCACTACTTCAGCGATCCCCTGGGAACCTGAGGTATCCAGGATTGTGGGTTTTAAAACTGGAAGGGATCTTAGAAATCATCCCGTCCAGCCCCCTCATTTTGTAGATGAAGGACTTGAGGCCTGGGGTGGCATTTCCCCAAAATTACACAGACAACAAGTAGTAAAGATTTAAACTCATATTCATGGAATCATGAAATTATAAAGGTAGAAAGGACTTCAGAAGTCATCTGGTCCAATCCCCAACTCAAAGTAACCCCAGTGCATTAGCTTTTTGATCCAATAGAAATGTATCATCCTTCTCTTCTAACTTCTCCTACCGGTTGTCCCTGTTCATCCTATTTGAAACGTGTCCCAGCAGACCACAGCCCAAACAGCCCTTCCTGCGATCCCAGAACACCCAATTCAATCTGCCAAAGAAGTTCCAAGTTCAGAAAACAAGCACCAGATAATTCTCAGCTTCCAAAAGGACTTTATTCCAAAAGCTTATTTGTATTTCTGAGTTTGAAACACAGAATGTATTCTTCCAAAGAAACAATATTATAAATGTCGAGGTTTTTCTGACAGCCCACAAAAACCCGTGTAAGCTACGTTGTAACTGAATTATAGTATAGAACTTGGTTTTAAGTGAAACTAGTTTCAGAGTTTAGACTTGGGTGGCAAGAGCATGTTTTGATTCAGTGAAACCCAGACACAACACTGGGAATGGAATAGTGTTCTAGGCCTACCTGATGGAAAAAAATCTAGAAATTTTCAGCATTAGAGGGTAGAGTGTAGGAACCTCGGTCTCCCCAGAATTTGTTGCTCCAAATTCAGTGCTCTTTCCAAAAATACTCATTTTGTTTGCAGAGGGTACATAATGTACTATGGAAATTTGAGCCTATGAGAACATGAATGTAAGGTTGCTACAGATTTTCCAGTGACTGTGTGACCTTGGGTAAGTCACTTCATCTTGCTTGCGTTTCCTTTTTAAAACGAGTTTAAGTTCAGTGACCTCTAAGTTTCTCTCTAGCTCTAAAATTCTATATATTAATGACATAATTAGATAAGTGCCATGGATACAGTCTGAATACTAGAAGGGATGTGCTGCTAGTCTTGACTCAGCCACACAATTTGGGCAAATATTGGGGGGGGGGAGTTCTTTTCATTTTTGATATGACATATCAAAAGAAAAAAGATCTATGTTTTTCATTCTTTTTGTATCTTTCCATACTAATAAGTTGTGTTACTTGACTTTTAGTCACTCTGAAGTAGAAAGAAGAAATTTTTCTCTCCCTATATATAGTTTTAGGCTTTATCTTTTTATAAAGGAGTAGAGGTAGAGGACCAGATCAAGAATAAGGCATAGTTCTTACAAAAAAAGGAAACTACCAAGATTCTTAATTATACTTATTTATTTATTTATTTAGACTTTCTTTAAACACATAAATCATATAAACAGTTGGAATTCAGTATTTTTTGAATAAATGGATAAATGACTTTTGAATCTAAATTAACAAGGACTGTAGCTTTTGCCTTTGGTATTTTGTTCAAAAGCAGAAGAAAATAGGAACTAGATAATAGAAATGAGCTTGGGATGAGCCCATTTCCCAATAGTCCATCACCATGATGAAGAGAAACTTCTTCATTAGGATAGTAGGACCTTATCTTTAGAGCTGGTATAGACATCAGTAGTTATGTTATCCTGCCCTTCTTTTAGCAGAAGAATTAAAGACCCAAAAAAGTTAAGTGAGGTTACACAGGCAGTTACTTCATTGTTCCCAGGAAATCTGTGGGAAGTGTAATGTGTTTTTAGTTTTGTCCAGGCTTTTTTTTTTGTAAGCGAAGTGAAAAGAAATGAAGATCAGGATTAAGTAATTCTGCTCTGCAACCTTACTCAAAATAACTGATGAGATAGGTCAGACAGGTATATATTTTATTTGTGTTATTCCCACAACCCATTTGGTGTTCAACTGAGCCTAGAGACAGAATGCTACATTCTTATATTTTGCCATTGTTTTAGTTGTTTTTAGGTAAATAGGAACAAAAATACCTATGGAAATAGATGAAAATAAAAGTAAATAATCATTAAATCTTAAATTAAATCATTAAATCTTGGCTTACATCCTCAGAAAATGTTCAAGCCAGATTTTCTTATATCAGTTTGAAACATCAGAGTTATATCACTAATTGTATTCTGTTACACTGTGTTTTTCAGTCTATAGGATACCAACAATTTTTTTAAATAAGCAAAATTTTAGGATATTTAGGCAAAAGAAAAAAGTTGTTTGTCTTTCTATTGTAAATGTATATTATCATTTTTTTTGTTATTTCTCACAAAAATGAGTCCCATGGAATTAATTAATTCTGGTGGTACATGTAAAGAAAAGATATAGAAAAATTGGCTTAACAGAGAAATTTTTATTGCAATGTATGGCATAATTAGCAAAGCCCTTTTTAAATTCCAAAGCTGAGTTTTGAATATGGGAAGAATAGCTTACAAAAATACCTCCACTTACATTCTGTATACTTGTCACCATATGTGACACTATAATAAAGCATCTGTCAATATTTCTAGGATTTTAAACTTAAGGAATCTTGCTTATTTAAAACCTCACTGCTTTACTTAAAAGTTCTCATGAGAGATCTCTTGAAGAAGAAAGTATCTGGAAATAAAGGTTGGCAGTATATGGGAATATTAATACAATGTTTTGGTTGTACAGATTTTAAAGGGAGTATTTAAGTTTTTAAATATTTTTCCTCATGTAAACATAAAATATCCTGAGTTTGAAAAATGCCATTTACCTTATGATTAGCCCAATCTAACTTTTAATGTATTTTAACATGAGACAATGAAGCTTCATACCTAATAATTTCATTTGACCTTTCTGTATAATTTGGTGAGGATCAAATAAATAAGTAGCACCTAAAAATAAATTTTAAAATAGATACTGTTTTGACCATAACACTGCTGTGAGTTATAAAGAAACACAACTTTTCATGCACGCTGAAGACTTTAATAAAACTTTATTTTTTTTCCAACGATTGTATCCTATGCGTGGTTCACCATAGCAAGAACTGAAGTTGTCAGTGACCAGTTTTTCTAACTTACTAGAGCTTCTGTGTTTGGTCTGGCTATTCATAATGCGGTTGTAACTAGGTTTGAAGAGGTATAGTAAATTTAAGTGATGTACTGTAGGATATGTAAATACATAAAATTTAAGTTAAAAATTCACAATTCCAACCAACTTTGTTTTACAATTAGTTTACAAAACATACTATAATGTGTTCAAGTTTTATCATGCTAAACTTTTGAATTTATCTATATTTTCCTTTTAAGTATGTGCAATAAAGTTTTTACTATTTAATTTTTTTTCACTGATGGTTACGGGGTACCACTTTTCATCTTTTGGAAAGCTCATTGATACCCGTAAGAATTCCAAATTACATTAAAGACCAAGTATTACCCTCCCTGTTAAGGCTTGTAACAAGCTTATCGTATTATCTTTTTACAGTACTATTGTACTATAAAAATTGCTTTGGAACAGTCACACACAAACCTTATGTTCAAGAGAGACCTTTTGCCTGACCACCTAGAGCTAGAAACATTAACCTCGTGACTTCCCTCCATTAGGCTTTCATTTATACCTTGTCAAAAAATGCCTTGGCCAGAATAGAGCAAAGACTCATCTGTACTAGATTCAAGATAAAATGAAGATGCTGCCTTCATACAACTATAAAGATGTTAGTTGGTTATTTAAGTGAATCAGTGCCAGGGACAAACATAATGCCTAAGGAAAAAAAATAGATATATTTCTTAAAATTGCGATAATAATCTCTGAGATTATTGGTCACTTTGTATGTCAAAATAATGAGGAAAAAATGAAAGAAAAAAGTGGCCTGGATGAAGAGAATGAGGATTCTGTGTCATCTATTCCAGTGATATTGTGACTCCAAGAACATAGACAGCCTGTACTTTTTGAAGGTGAAGGGAAATATTATTAAAAAAAAAAAAAAGCAGATCATCATGGAGCAAATTTATAAACTGAAGGCAAACAAGGCCCAAAGAAGCTCCTGGCTGGCCAGGCTGAAGCTCAGTGGTCCAAGATTAAGGAAGCTTGAAAGCATCGGGAAGAGCATCTACAGGCTAAGAAAGAGATCAACAGGGAAAAAAATTTGGGAGTCAGAATCTTATGAAAGTGAATGGTGAAAACTAAAAATAAATAAATTAAATTTTTGTTAAAGAGTAGATCATCAAGAATTTGCTGAAGGAGGAAGAGACTAAAAATGATTCTCCCTTATCTCCTCTGTACGTAGTACTCCTTTACTTGGCTCATACAATAAAACTTGACAGTCAGCCACAAAAAAAAAAAAAGGCAGCTAAGTGGTACAGTGGGTAGAGTGTCAGGCCTGGAGTCAGAAAGACTCATCTTCCCAAATTCAAATCTGTCCTCAGACACTTACGAGCTGTGTGACCCTGGGCAAGTCACTTCAACCTGTTCTCCTTAGTTTCCTCATCTGTAAAATGAGCTGGAGAAGGAAATGGTAAACCACTCCAGTATCTTGGCCAAGAAAACCCCAAATGGAGTCACAAAGAGTACAACTGAAACAACTTTAAAAAAAACACAGAAAAGTTTACATCCCTGTGTTATCAGTCATCATCATCAAAAAACATTTTATTAAGCATCCAGTTGTATGTGGTACTGTGCTCCCTGTTGTGTTCTGCAGACAACTTAATGAGTATAGTTACCCATGAGGAGGAATTTGCATCCTACAATAGTTAGGTCATTTGCTTGGTTCAGAAAGCTGGGAACTTTTTGAAAGAGGTGATGTTGCAGTGGCATGAGAGCTAGACTTGGATTCAGAGACCTGGATGTGAATTTTAGTTCTGCTGCTTGACAACTGTGTGTGACCCCAGGCAAGTTTCATCACTGCTTTAGGCTTCAGTTTCCTTATCTGTAAATTAAAAAGAGAGCGTATCTCTTAAAGCCCTTTCCAGATATAAATCCTGTGATCAAAATGAGGAAAATAAAGGATTTATGGATAAAATACAGAATCTAAGTAGCTAAAGAAGGTAAACTGGCTATTTGGGGAGTTGACTTTTACGTACAATGTGTTATGTTACTGATATTTGTAGGACATAGTTTGCGGTATTGGTATGTGATTGGCGATATGTGCTGACCTGTTTACATTCTCAAACCCAGTTTCCCTCTTTATAAACAGTATGCTTTTGTGAGATTAGCTGGACAATTTAGGTGTGTATGTTAAAGCATTGAAATAGAAATTTTTCTCATTGCAAAGCAAACTGATCCATACAGGGACTGACTCCATGACTGGGGCCTGTGGAATAGAAAGTGGCCTGAGGCATGCAAGATAGAGATAAGCTGAGTAAGGACAAGTGTTGTAAAGGTTTGAGGACTGAGAGACTGTGGAAGAGAAACAAATTTGTTAAAATAACATCTTAAAGGTCTAAATTGGTGCAGAGAATATGGTGGTCATTTTCCACTTTCCTTAACAACTTACCCTTAACTGATATAACATTCCAGTTTTCACTGTATGTGATACCTATCAGTATAGTGGCTTATCTTATTCAAATGAATATAGCTCTATAGTTCTTCTTGTAAGGAAGTTATATAATTCTTTATTATTCCTCTGAGACCTTTGTCTGAATTTATCTAACATCATCATCTTTTCATAGCTCACTACTTCTTCTTAGGAAACTTTTCAACTCTCCAATAAATTGAGTGCTTTCTCAGTTACTCTCCTGGAAACCTCCATCTGAGTTGATATCTGCCCGTTAATGACTACTCTTTGGATCATAAAAACATAGATACAAAACTGGGAGGAACTTTAGAGTACATCTAAGCTAGCCCTCTCATTTTACAGATTAAAAAAAAGGACCTAGAAAAGTTAAGTGCCTTGCTCCTCCTGGTCACTGTAATGGTAATGAAATTTAAAGATCCCTTTGTGTTGGAAAGCTAAGAGGTACTTAGCACCTAGTTCAAATTAAGCTCTGTTAAAGAAACAGAATGTATGAACTCTTGTGGCTGACATAACAAGAAGGGGCTGAAAAGGGAGGAACAATACTGTATATAAGGAGAAGCCCCAGAGAGAGAGAGTCAGAACTTCTTGGGATAAGCTTTGTGGAGGCAGAAGCAGCTGCTGCTGGGGAAGCTGAAGAGGAAAGGCCCAGTCTGGAGAGAATGATTTTGATTTTGGGAACTTGGGTGAAGTGATTTTGATTCTGGGAACCAGCTGGAGCTTCTGCCAGGGAGTTGCCAGCTTCTCCTGGGAGCTGCCAAAGATTGAGGAAGCATGACTGTGATACTGGCATTTTTATGAACCTATTTGTAGCTTTGTTAAGCCTTGACTTCCTGGGGAACAGAGACTGTGAAGGATTTAAGGTGGACTGAACATTGTGAGCTTCAGCGTGGAACAGAAATGGCACAGAGAACTGGACAAGGGACTGGGAGCTGTCTGCCTTTGAACCCAAGTGACAGTTTGGTGAGTCCAGGTAGGAGCTGGGACCATGGAAGGGGATCTGAGAGACTACCCTGAGTCAAGCTGAAAGACTTTGCTTGGATACTGTGTACTGACTGAGAAGATTGTAACTTATTTGTGACTGAGGGGTGGATGGCCTGTGTATTTTACACTACCCCTTAAGAAAGTGCTGAGTAGTGACTCATGTTGTAACTTAGTGTGCCCCATGAGTGGAGAACTTTGACTATTGTATTTTGTGACCCTTAAGGAGGATTGAGTTGATTGAATGATTGAGTTACTAAGTGATTGATTGACTAAATGATTTTACTTTGTTCAAAACTGTGTGACCACTGTGGTGAAAACTATGTGGCCATTATCTATGATAAGTTGTAATATTGTAAATGCTGTACCTAGATTTACTGTGAACGTTTTGCTCTTATTTGTTATTGAATAAATAGAGTGTTCACTAAACTATGTAATCAGAATCTTAAAAGCTATTCACAGTAGCATTCTTCTGGAAAGCTGCTCATGCTTGGCTTTATAGTCTGGTAAGTGACAGAAGTAGAGTATGAACCTGGGTCCTCTTTTGCTCCACACTGACTTACAATGGCCCATAGATAAAAGCAGTAAAATCCAATTACCTGAAGGAATATTTCACCCCCAATAGTCACCATCATTCTGTTAGATTCATTAATCCTACTTAGATAATTTTAAAATCACAATTTACTTTCACATTAACCTTGTGGGTAGATTTAAAAAAAAAAAGTGCTTACCAGACTATATGAAGTCTTAAATTTGCTCTGATAGGAGATACAACCACCCCCACATCCCCATCATCTACCATGTTGTTCTATGAATACAATGGATATTTTAAGCAGCTTAGTTCTCTGGATGAATGCAAAATCTGAGTCAAAGGGTTTTTTTTTCTTTTTTTTTCAAAATTCTTAATGGAAGAAGGAATTTTTGTACCCAAAGAATTGATTTATGAGCTGTGATGTCTTTCATAGTATTCAGATGCTCTAAAATGATGCAAAGTAGGCAGGAAATGAGTGGAGGGAGGGGAAGGGATTGACCAGGTCACTTAATCTGCTATACCTGACATCTTCCAGAGAGCAGTGAATTCCCATTAGGACTTAAATGACCTATGTATCGTAGATATTTACACTCCCAGAACCAAGTATAATCCCAACAGAAAAAAGTGATTTTTTTTCCCTAAGTGATTACCTTAGGCTTCTATTGAAGATTTCAAGCTGTGTCAGTCTGGGTAATCACTGAAAAGCCTGTAAGAAAAAGCTTAATTAGTGTTTTGAGGATGAAAAGTAACATATAAGCAGTAAGGATTATTATTGTAAATAATTATCATACTCCCTTTGTATTAATAATTTAGCTATATATGGTTCTGTTAGATTTTTGTCATGAATTGGTTCCTGTGTTGAGGCTTCATTATTCATTTTAATCCACCATAAATGCCCCCTCTTTTAGTAGTCACTGGTACTTCTGATATTGAAGTAGCCAACACTAGGGAATTAATTGCTCTCATGCCATTTCAATTCAATTCAACAAACATTAAGTCCTTGACACATTTGCTAGATACTTATAGTCTAGCAGGCAGTTTGTTTTTCACCAGGAATCAAATAGGAGCTTTGGATATTTTGTGCTATGACGTCGTCCCTACCTCAAAACTTTATTAGAACTGAAAACTGAGTTCTATCTGTATTGTGCATAATATGTACATGAGCTATGTAGTATAAAAAGGTTCGAGGCCCTTTCAGCAGTCTAGCCCTTTTAGAGCAATAACATTTTGTAGCAGAGAAAGGGACATTCTGACTGGGCTGTTGAGAGAGGTGATAGTTTGGAAGGATCTGGTAGGAAAATTACAGCAATATCAGACATTATTAATAACTCTGCACTGGAGGCCAATTGTAACAAAAAGAAAATATTTCTAGCCTCATTAAGTTAATGTAACCTTAACTAAGTTGAAAAGAAATAGTGTTAGGGGCAAAACTGACACTCTGGAAGCTGTCAAAGGTGACAGGGAGAGTTCGTGACAGGACGTCAGAGACAGAATGACAGTGGCTGACAAAACTAGGATTTTAAAAGAAACATATCCCTAAGAAAATGGTTCAAAACAGAAGAGGGTGGTTTTAATGATTTATTCAGTTATTTACTGTTCAATTCTTCCTAGCTAATTTCATTTGTTCTTAGTATTACATTTGGTACTATTACTTTGTAGGGAAATTATATGACTTTTATTCATAAGTTATAAATATTCTGTCTATAATTTATGTCTTTACTTTGTGTCTAGTTCAAGCAAATTCTCAAATGTTTGGGTTGCTCGGTCAATTACCCAAAAGCTGACTCCTGCCAGCACCTAGTGACTGGGAAACTGAAGGGCTCTAATATTCTTTGCAAAATCTAGAATATTTCTTACACAAAAGCCTCATAACAATTTTAAAGTAACATCATAAATGTCTCCCAGAAAATTACTCCATAAACTCACAATCAACAATAGCCTCCCAATGGGTCTTCTTGCCTCAGTGAGGTCTCCCCACACTTCACTTAGCCTCCACACAATTGCCAAAGTGATTTTCCTTAAGATCTGACTATCACTCCTCTACTCAAGACACTCCAGAGACTTTCTGTTACTATTAGGACAAACTATAAATTCCTTTTATTTGGCTATTAAAACCCTCACAACTTGGCCCCAATCTGTCTTTCCAGGTTTGTTATATATTACCATCCTTCCTGTTTTCTGTGGGTCCAGGCAAACTGGTCATCTCTCTGTTTCTCAGATGTGGCACTCCATCTCCCATTAACATGACTTGTCCTGGCTCTCCCCCATTCCTGAAAAGCGCTCCCTCCTCTCATCTGCTCTACAGAATCCCTTATTTATGTCAAGAGGCAACTCAAAACAGTATCTTTTACAGGTACTTCCCTTCTTTACTTCCTTGTATTTATTTTGTGTTTAATTTCTATTCTGTACGTGTTGTCTTCCTTGATAAAATGTAAACTCCTTAAGAGGAAGAACTCTTTTCATTTTTGTCTATGTATCACCTAACATAACACCTGGCACAAAGTAGATGCTTAACAAATTATTGCTGATTGAATGCAAATTCATAGTTATAATATATATTAAGTATGTAAAGTAAATGATTCATCTTTGTGTCATTTGCAAAATTAGAGAGGCATCACAGCTGAGCACTGGACAGACTTAGGAAATGAACTCAATCCAGGACAAAGTCAGAAAGACCTAAATTTGAGCCCTGCTTTATTCACTAGCTGTGCAAACCTGAACAAGGTTAGGCCTTTTTAAAATGAGGGGTTTGGATTTGGTGACTTCTGAAGTCCCTTTTGACTCTAAATCTATGATCCTGTAGCCCATAACCTCCATTATGAACACAAAAGTAGATATTAAAAAAAAAATAACAAAAGTCTGTGTTGCTTGTTTGAACACTCATTGAGTATCGGTAACCGTAGTTCACGAGTAAATGTTCATAAGATTCAGTCATTCAGTAAGAATTCAGTAAGCTGCTATGGCGTATGGTACTGAGCACAGTGGGACATATGAAAGCAGAAGACATATCTTGGACTTGGAGCTTACATTTACTTGAGAAGACAGTCCCTACACACACACACACACACACACACACACACACACACACACACACACACACACAGTACATGTGATAAAAAGAACTATTATCTAAGGATCTGAGGGAACACAGCGTGCTGAAATGCTGTGGGTTAAGGTTAGTATCAAAGTGAGGGGCTAGCTAGTGCAGTGTAGAGTTAGTTTAGGGAAGGCTTCTTGGGGCAAAGAAGCAAACAATGAGGCAGATGTTGAAAGGGTTGGCTTAGCTATGTATTAAAGAAGACTGGACTTAAAAGCCTTGTGACATCCATTGGCTCACTGTTCAAAGGTAGGTCATTTCACCTTTCTGAGCGCCCAGCAACTCTGTAAAATTCAGTTTAAAAAAAAAAGTCACCATCAGTTGAGTTAATAAGCATTCATTAAGCACCTGCTTAGTATGAATTGAGCTTTGAGCATATACATGGAAAGAAAAGACTGCCCTGCCTGGAAAGAGCTCACTAACCACTGGGGAGTTGGGAAGAACAAACAAACAAATTATGTGCAGAATAAATAGAAAAAGGTTTACCGAGGTAAGAAGGATTGGAAAAGGCCTTCTATAAGAGAAGGAATTTTAATTGGAACTTAAAGGAAGCCCAGGAAGTTGTTAGGTGGAGATGAGGAGGGAGAGCATTCCGGGCCTGGGGGACAACAGCCCGGGAGAGCATGCTGGGAGCTTGGAGAGCAGTTGGAAGGTTACTTGGGAGGGTATAAATTTTAAGAAAACTGGAAAGGTATTGGGGATGGGGGGTGGTTGTGAAGGACTTGAACACCAAATACTCTTGTATTTGATCCTGGAAACCATAAGGGACGGATGGCATTTGGACCTGTGCTTTAGGAAAATCACTTTGATGGCTAAATGAGGAGTAGGGAGAAGTGTGAGGCAGGCGGACTCACCAGCAGGCCATCCCAATAACCAGGCATGAGGCTAACCAGGCATGAGGCTAGCCGGGCCTGTACTAAAGTGGTGGCAGGTCAGAAGAGAGAAGGGGACATATTGGGGAGATGTTGCACAGATGAAATGGACAGACCTTGGTAACAGATTAGATAGAGAGAATGAAGGTTTCAAGTCTGGGGAACTAGGTCTAGGTCTAGGTCTGGGAGGATGTTGTTGCTTTCCCAGGTGGGGTGGGAGTGGCGGGTCTACACTGCCAAAATCACAGGGCTTTGATGATATAGTAATAGTCAGTTAATAAGTGAAAAATTTGGTAATTTTTTAAAACTTACTATGATTTCTTTTACATTATTGACCAGTTGTTTGACTGAATTGATTTGGTTCAATGCAATTCAGTTCAGCAGACGTACTTTGTGCAAGGTCCTGTACTTGGTGATAGGGACTCCCCCTGCTTTCCCCCCCAAAAAAAGTTTGGATTATTTTGTCATAATGTAGACACTTAGGCCTTGCCTGAGAAATTTGGTATCACAGTACTAAAGGAATTTGTAAATATTGAAGACATTAGGATAAGTGTTTTGTTTTTTTACTAGGTATAATGCTTGAAATGGTATATAGAACTCCCGTTGAGGAATCTGTATTCCTCAGTTATGCATGCATATGCATGTGTGTGTGTAAGTATGTCTGTATATGTATGTGTATATATGCACATATACACATACATATATGTCTATATATACATATATGTTTATATTCATGTCTATATGTGTATATGTCTATATCTCTAAATAGATGAGAGAGAATTTGACTCTGAGGGTCCTAATGTTCTACATATTACTCATGATAATTAAGCCAAATATAATTTGTTTGACAAAGACACATTTTTACACAGGTAGTCTAGAAGATAAGGTATCTCAACTGTTCCTCAACTAGTGGGTGATGGGTGATCACAGGAGTCCTTTAAGATGGGTTAGGCAGGAAGGAAGTGCTGTGAGCCAGTGGGAGGTGCTGGTAAACCCAGCATACACTAGAGACTTTTATAAGCTAGAAAGATTACTTGTATTTGAGTATTTCAGTGGATCTGAGATCTCATTAAATTTATTTTCCTTCATTGCTGCAAATCTGAAAACCGCAAGCCATCCATGCCTTCTGTGTTGCTTTTGTCCACATTTTCTCAAAGTTTATCCCCAGAGGATCCACCCAATGTGCTAGAGTCCTTCTAGGTCTTTTTACATTTTGGGGAGCACTTCAGTTGTCCCTCTGCTATCCTTCATTCTCATTGTGTGACCAGTCAACCCCCTTCTCTGATCATGTACGCTTGCTTAAGCAATATCCATTGCATCGCTCTTTCATCATAAGTTACTACTGGAAATTTTTTTTCAGCTTACTTTCATGCATTGATCTCCATTGATCTTTATCTACCTGCAATTTTGATTCTTCAGAGATTATGATGTGCTAAAATGCACAGCTTAGCAGCATCATTTGTAGAACATTTGCATTTAAAAACTGGTTTTTGAGAAGTTTAAGATCACCAAAAAGCAAGATAGCTTGCCAAATGCAACCCACCACATTCTCTTCATCCTTTCAATTCCAGGTTCAGCTTATTGTTCATCTGCATTACCTGCCCCAGATACATGTATTGATGTACTCGTTTAGTGAACTGGTTGTTCAATTGCACATGATAATCTAAGCCTGAGATTCTTAGTTTTCAGCAGGGGAGAGGGTGGGATTCCCATGAACTTGGATGGGAAAAAAAATGCATCTTTATTTTCATAAACCCTAGGTTGGAGTGGGTTTGTGGACTATGTTATTTTATTCAGTTATTCTAAGAAGGAGCTCATAGGCTTTACCATACTGACAAAACAAACAAAATGGTTAAGAATCATTGGTTTATTTAGACAATAGCATTTTTTATCCATTTCATTTTTCACCTGTGTAGATTATTAGGTACTATTACTCTTTTAAGTGATCTTAAATCAGATTAAGATGTCCATATAATGTTCCGGGGCCTGGCAGCAGCACATTATTGTTTGCCAGCAGAAGCATCAGGATCACCTCCCTATCTATAGTCTCTCATCTCCATTGCTTAATATCTGCTATAGAATACAAATTTGTTCCTTTAAGCCTGTAAATGAGGTGCAATATCTCCACGGATATCTGAACTTTAGCCTTTTATATTAAGAAAAAGAAGATCCTTGCTTTAACCCATTCCCATAGTCTCCAATATGGCAAGATTATTTACCCTGCTGCCCCATTTACAGTGAGAAGTGACATGCAATCAAGAGAAGAATCTTTTTGCTGTACTTTAAGTTCAGCAAAACAAAAGCAGTGCTGTAGCATCAAGCCCACTATCCCAGTTCCCAGTGGCCCAAGCCCAAGTAATATTCCCTTACTTGAGCTCTCTCTTTTCCTTGATTTTATGCAACTCAGACACCATCTTTTGCATAAAACTTTTCCTGATCTCCTAAACTCCCAAACTACCTTGTATTATATTTAACTACTTTGTACGTATATTTATTTATTAACTTTATATTTGTGCTGCATTTATTTTTTTACATACTTCCTTTATAGAATGTTAAGTTCATCATGAGTAGGAATTGTTTGATTCTTTATACTTCTATCCCCAGTGCCTACCACCACTCCTGGCACAGAGTAGTCAGTAAACAAACCTTTATTAGGCAATAAATGGGGCACTGTGCTTGGAGGTACAAAGAAGGGCAAAAAATAGTCCCTTCTCTCGAGAAGTTCACAGTCTAACGAGAGGACAACCTAAAAAGAACTACATACAAACAAGGCGTATACTATATAAATTGGAGACAGTCGTCAGAGGAGATTATCCCCAGTGATGGAGTGAGGCAGTAAGTGGCATTAAGGGGAATCCAGAAAGGCTTCTTGTTTTTAGCACAGACTTGAAGGAAGCCAGAGAGGTAGAGGAGGGAGAGAATTCCAGGCATGGAGGGTGGTGGTGGGGGGGGGGGGACATTGAGTGAAAATGCACATATGTTGATTGATTGATTGGTTAAACAGCAGTCTGAATAGTCAGAGCTATCTGTTTATTTTGCGGCAGAAGAGATATTTTGAAAATATTAAATATTCTGTCATTTTCTAAAAATAATTTATAATTATCTATGTTAACTAAATAATTCTACCAGAAATAAATGTTATATATCACAATACTGATTTGGTTTATTATATTTTTCTTGAGAATTCTTACACTACTTTTTATCAATATTAACAACTGTGTTGAAAACTGTTTTTACTTCCTAATTGATCATTTCCTGAGGCACATGACATAAAATAGACATACAAGAAAAAACACAAAAGTAACTATATGTTCCAAATTCTAACTCATCTTTGATGAGGTCTCACTTAACTCTTTTAATACCAACACAATTCTATAGCCACACTATTAACAACAACCAGCCAAAAGACCTACTTTCTCCCTGCTTGTATATTCTGCCCTCTGTCAGGAACTGCAGCCCTTTCACCCTCACTCACTGAATGCCCTACCATCTTGATTGTAGTAACCATGGCATAAACCATTGTAGACTTGCTGCTTGTAGGCAGAATTCATACTTGTGTATTCGGAGTGGCAAATTATGTCTAACCAATAGATTCTCTAAATCATTTCTATGGTGATGATATTTGCTATTTAAAATTTAGATTAAATAAAAGAGAAATGAAAAAAGGACTGATTATTTTCTACTAAAATACAAAAAGAGTCTTCACTTCTTATGAAGTAAAGAATATCGACAAATATCATTTGCAAAAATTCAAATACAACTTTTCAAGAACCCGTCTACTTCATGTGATGCTGTTAGAGGCAGTGGGAGTAAGCATCAGGATCTTGGCTACTTAGTATTTGAATTTGGGTTAGTTTTTGTCTGGAAAAATCCAGGCATCGAGAAGAATGGAAGGGAAGTTACAAGCTTGGAAAGCAATCACAGAAAGAGGAAAAGGATATGCTAATTTATATATAAATAGTAAAGCCCCTAGCTCATATAATTTCTTTATTTTTTAAGTATTCAGTTCTCCATACTATCCTCAGTCATCATGATTTTTTAAAATTTTTATTTTGTTTATATTATCTTTATTTTCTAGCTAATGCATTTTAGAAATATTTCAAGAAAAAATACACATTTATCTATTTAATTTCTATTGTAGAATTATAGATTCATTATTTTTTTTCTCAAAGTGTTGAAAACTTCTTTAGCATCATGCCAGTTTTGTGTGCTTTCAAAGTTTTAAACCAGAATTAGTCATATAATAGAAACTCAATAAATTTTCGTTATTGAGATATTCTTGCAAATTGACCATGTGTTAGCATAGGACTAAGAGGCTATTGCTTCCTTGACATGGACTAGAGGAGCCAGAACTACCAGAGGCTCTACTGTATAGAAAAGGAAGCATCCAGATGCTGCTAGAGCCTAGAGGACATGAAGCAATGGGTATCTGTCGGTGAAACTAGGTTAGTCCCATAGCACTCTGCTGGGAGCAGAAATATAGTCCATTCTTACCAGATTCATCTGATTCCTGATTTTACCCATCCCAACAGTGAATGAGGCAGAAGAGACAAAAGTTTTTGCTCCCTCAAGCTCCACAGACTGAGATTTTTAAATTGTTATATATTTACCTGGTATTTGGGGCTTAAAAAATACTTTTCCCCTCAAATGAATAAATATTTATTTTTGCTCCTTTTAGAAACTCAAAACTGTTCTAAAAGTGGATAATTAAACAAATAAATAAAAAAGACTAAAAAGGAAAAAACCAAACTGATCTTCCCCATTTTTATTTTTCTTTGTTTTACTGTTAACTATACCTTCACCAAAGAGTACTACTTACAGAATAAATTAAAGTAAAATGAAAATCATATTTTTTCTCCTCACTTATAATCATGGGTAGAAAAAAGAAAGTCATGGTTAAAATGAGTTTTTAGTTGCTTGTGTTCATTAAACTTTTAAAGAAATAGATATTCGTATTATGTTTTGTGGCTAACCTGATTTTATAGATATTAACTGTGAAACAAGAAGGCAAATCATTCAGTCAGCCCAAAAGTCAACCTGAAAGGGTAAAGGAATACAATACAATACCATACAATAGGGGGCTCAGGAGGAATCTGTCCATGATGGAAGAATCCTTCTTTTCCTCCTAAGTAGGAGGCCAATTGGAATCAGGGGAAATGTTACGTGGGTAAGTGGGAGTAATATTAGTCTTTAAATAAAGAAGCTTTTAGTGGGTAAGGATAAGATTGTGATGGAACAAGGATTAGCTTTCCAGATCTTCAGTATACATTTTCTCAGTTAATTGATAACAGACACATCTCATTTATCTCTCGTATCATTGTTCCATATTAGCAAATTACCAGTCTTTGGATTAGTTTGAACATTCTACCTTATATCATCACCCATTTAGGGAATATTTTTTAATTTCAAAGTATAATGTTTAAGTATTTACAACACAATTTAAATTTTGGTTGCTAATTTCCCCAGTTTTCCTGGAAAGCTGATCTAAGAAGGTTTCATTTGTTAATATTTTCAATTGGCTGGCTCATGTTTTGTTTTAAAATTTTCATATCAGTTCAAAAAGCATTTTATTTTTCTTCCTTTATGGTATTCAAACATTTTATAAATATTGTTTATTGAAATTCTGCCTTCATTTTCTAAAGTGGTTTCAAAAATACATGTTCTTGAAGCATTTGCCCATGTAGTTCTTATAGATATGCACTTACACAATTTCTACTTATTCATTTTGTATTATATACAAAAACCAATGCCAAAAAAGGAAAAGAAACAACTTTGTCCATTCCGTCTATACATCTTCCTGTTATCTTCCATTAATGAGAATCAGCCTTTACTCTCTAATTCAGTGTCACTTCTAGACTCATCTTTCTTATTTCCTCTTACTCCTAGCAATTTCCCTGGCTCTGACAGAAACACAAATTCTCATTCTTTATGTCCTTAAATTGCAAAAGTAAATGTTGAAGACCAGTGCAGACACTCAGCTATCTAAGGGGCTTGTGTCTTTTCAGCACAGTACTAATCAAGCGAAGAGTCATCATAACCTCAAACTAAACAGCCTTTGTAGTGATTTTATCACCAGGGAAATTGTCCATCCTTCAGAAAGATTGTCACTAGGAAAGAAAAAATAAAGAGGGAGTTAAAATTGCTTTAGACCATTGACTTGTTAGGTCCCTCTAGATTCATAGCTTGAATTGGTTTTCAAGGGGAGGAGGTACAGAAGGATAGCTCTAAGAAAGCTCACAAATTGATCATAGTCTTGATAGCACTAGTGGGTGTAAGTGTGATCACTATAGAAAAAAAAATGCCAAATGTGGCTAAGAGAAGAGAAATAGGAAAGGAAGAAGACAATATCTACTTTTTTTTTTTAGCTTATTGTGTTTGGGATTCCCCCCCCCCCCCATACTAATTTAAGAATGGGCTTTCACAAAGAAGAAAAAAGATATAATAGATTTTAAAATCTTTTAGTGTGGTAAATGCAGTTAGTAGCTGCTATTGTGGTATGTATTCATCTAAATCAAGGCCTAGAACAGAAATTAATTGTTCAGTTGTCTGAAACAATGTGTAATGTGAATGGAGCTAAGATGATGGGCGCTATAGAAATATAGACATAGAGACATAGGTATTTTGTAGACCAATCCAGAAACCAGACACTTCCGGTTATGCCCTGCGTTAAAATTAGGTGAATGCAGAACTGCCTTGGTTTGGGAATAAAAATTCAGTCTGCCCAGAAATAGTGCTAAAATTGACATATGATGAGCAAATCCATTATGTGTGTGTAATATATATAATTTCACACATACACACACACACATTCTGTAATTGTACCAGAGAAGGATTTGGGTCAGTTCAGTTTTCAGATACAATAGGAAACAAGTCAGACAAAATTGTGTGATTTATTTATAGTTTGCCCAAATTCAATCAGGTACATCTGGATTTGCCTGAATACTTATACTTAGCCATGATTTAGTGGTCTCCAACCCATTGACAACCTAAAGATTTGCCCAAAATGAGCAGGCAAGTTCAGAAGTGTCCTTGTTTCTGGATTAGGAAGTAGACTCTAGTGTTGGTAAATATTATTTTAAGTTATCTGGGAGTGTAAGAAGGGGTTCTCAGTTCCAATTCAAGTTCATTATGAGAAGTGTCCAGAGGTGGGGAGAAGGTTATAGAGCCTTTTTGTAGGTACCTGTAAAGTTAGTTTTCGGCTCTATACTTGCTCTAATAGGGCCTAACTCCCACAGCTAAGTCACATACACAGACTGTAGCTTTCTGCTCTCTGGCCAACCGAAGCCATCACATCCTTATTGTTGTAACTCCCAGATTGTGATACTGTCACAAAACTGTTGCTAGGCAACAAATGTGGTTACCCGGTCTCAGCGAATAGCTGAAGGGGAAAGCAAAGTGTTGCACCATTGTAGAGTAACCATAGCAATGACCTACTATTACAGACTAAAGAATTATCATTAACGATGTTAAAGTATCAAACAGAGGCCCTGAATCTGGAGACTTCCAGGCAGCATCTCTGCATAATTGGGTTATCTAGGAAGAGATTTAAACTCTTTCAAAGCTCATTATCTCTATGAGAGAGTGTTTTTAATTATTATTTTTATTTTTTAATAAAACAAATTTGCCAGGTAGTTATGGGGTTTCTGAAGATGATGTAGGTAAATTAGTACAATTCCCTAAAACTACATGAATTTTATCAGATGAGAATCTTGATAAAAGCACTTTCCTAGATCAATAATATTTCCTGCCTGTGTTTGGTTCATGGTGGATATGATTGGGAAAATGCTATTGTACCTGCCTAATTTAAAGCCAAAGAGGAGGTGTAATATTTTTTTTTAAAAATAACAAAAAAAATCTTTTTTTTAAAACCTTAAGTCCTGACAGACAATATGTGTTTCTTAGGTAAAGGTACGTTGGGATGTAGACAGAGCTTGTTTAAAAAGAAAGAAACGAAAAGAAACGAAAACTAGGTGGTTTAGTAGTGGGTAGGGAGAATATATTCCTAAAAACCTGACCCTGTGAATAAGCTGTCAGTACAATCTCTGAGTGCAGACCGAGGTGTGGTCCGGCTCTCCTTGCTCTGCAGTCCGTCCTTAGTGCAAAGGAGAACAGAGGGAGCTCGGGTGGGAGTCCCCTCAGCGCCGAGCTCCGGGACAGGCAACAACAGCCCTTTTTCTCCCAGGACAGGCGAGAGCCGTCTTTTTTCTCCTCTTGGGAAGCACGGGAATACCTCTAGTGCTTTAGGGAGGGCGGAGGGAATCTAGTTCCCGCCTGCAGGAGAAACCAGCCCCCAAACGGCGGCGGCTGCGAGCCCGAGGTGAGGTGGGAGGTTTCCAAGCAGCCGGGGAGTTTCCCTTCCCGCCTCGCCGCTTGATTGGCCTGAGGGGGCGGGTCGGGGCGAAGGGCTGTCCTACTCCCATCCTCCAGCCACCTTCCGGCGGGGTCAGGGAGACTAAGGGGAAGCTGGGGGCCTGGCCCTGGAGGGTGGACGGGCCGACCGACGGACGGACTGGCGGGCCGGCCGAAGCGTCCCGAGCGGCTGCAGCGCAGGAGCCGCCCTTGGGTGTGGCAGGGTCCTTCCTTCCTCCCTCCTCCGTGCCCAGTCTCAAAGAGCTCACCGGGCTCCTCCGAGACCCTCATTTTGGTGGAGACCGTAACGCATCTCCCCGGGAGGACCAACTGACCGAATCCTCAGGAATTTGTGCTTTTTGTGGGGGAGGGGCGGGTCTCGGCTTTGAAGGTTCAGTCCTTGCCCACCCACCCCCATGTCAAAGGGGTGGTTTGCGGGACACTGAAGTATGTAGGATTTCGTGGTGTTCAGAAACCCTGACCTCCTTTTCCGGGTGGTCTCCCCTCCCGTGACAGGGCGGGCAGTTGGGAAGGGGCGGGTGAGGAGGGAGGTGCCTGCCCCGGGAGGGCCTGCTCTGCGGCCGGCTGCTGGGGGAGGGGAGGTAGGGGGCTCCCAGCTGCCGGCGGGGATTAGGGGGAGGCAACTCCGCGCCGCTTTGGCCCTAAGTACGTAACCCGCTGGGCGCCGGGAGGGCGAACACGTCGCCTCCTCCGGGGTGGGCTCGCTTGCCAGCCCGCCACCGGCGCTGGCGCTGCGGCTCCCAGAGCCCGCTCCCCGGCTCTGCACCACTCCTTGGTGGCTTTTTTCTTGCTCTTTCTTTGGGAATTCTTACGCAGGGAACGAACCGTAACCAAAATCTGTCTCTCTTGCAGGTACTGAACGTCACGAGCTCACTTCTTGGAAGAGTCTCCCGTCTATTTTCAAATTCTTTACTGAAGCTTCAGAAGCAAAGAACAGTTCGCTCAAATCAGCTCTAACTCGGCGCTCCCACAGGATAAAACACGAAGAGATTTAGGAGGAGTGAGAGAAAAAGAAAGGACACACAACCAGACACATTCGTGCATACACATGTGCACACCCGCAGACACACCCGGGAGCGCACACAGGCATCCCTTAACTACTTATTTTCGGCAAGCAGACTCCCAGCCCCTCATTAGATTGTTTTCTTCCCAGAGCACAGGGTCGTGATGTATACATCTAAATAGCGTTTTGCATTATTTCTAGATGAGTGCAACTGTCAAAGCAATATGGGTTCACTGGTTGTGCTTCCTGTGGGCTGTAGCTTGGATTTCGTGCTGCCCATCAGTGTGCAGATTAAGGCTGACAGCAGCACTGCACAGTGCAGCGTGGTGCAGCTCTAATTGCCCTGACATAGCCCCGAACCGAGTGGATGGCAGAGCTTAATAGTTTCTTCATGGTCCTATCGCCTGCTTTATTTTCTGCTGCTGGGGGGGGGACGGGGGGGGGGGGAGAATATATATATATTATACATACATATATATACACACATACATACGTACATACACACATCACTTTTTTTCTTTTGGACAGGAGCAACCATTATTTTATAAACTTAAAATTTTAGGTAGATTTTTCTCCATGTGTAATAATTTGTTATTGGTTTTACTTTGGGGATGAATTTTAAACTCTTTAAATTAATAGCACAAATGCTTTGCATTATGTAGATTTGTAAGTGTGAACTTTACCCTCATTTAAAAAAAAACATTAAAAATCTATTTTTCTTTAAGAGATTAAAGAAAACTGGTTGAAGATCTGTTAATTCCTAAATCCATTTCATTCTACTAGAAGAACTCGGGACTTGAAAATAAAAATTCAGTCCAGTCTAGATAGAGAAATGAGGAAAAGAGAAAATTTTGAAAAGCAAACCAAAACGAATGAATAATCCTTTGGGGTGTATTTTGTGTGTATGTATGTATATGTATGTATACCCATTTTTTGGTTTCCCATTTTCACATGAAGCCTGTCAACTTATTCTTAAAATATTTGCCTTGTTAGGTATAATGTGGCTTACTTGGATTTGAATTTAGGTTATGCACTGAAGTTTCACTTTTTAAACTTCATCTTGTTGGAAGTTTTTAATCCTAAAAGAAATAGTTAATTTTCAACATTCATGGAATAGATGAATCTGACTTTTTTTGAGACAAGATTTTTGGATGGCATCAAAAAAATTAATCTATGCACTCAAGTCCTTTCCTTTTATAGGACTAAATCAGGCCAATACTATTCTTTTAGTCAGAGTAAAAGAATACTGCTCAGACTGAAAAGGGAAGAATTGGAGTGAAAGATTTTCTCCTCTTGGTCCACTAGTATTATTTTCTTGCTCTCCACTTGCTTTTGAGGATCTAGTCTAAAATTCCACTTGTGCTATAATTAGATCCAGTTGAAATCTCTACAACACTGTGATGATTTTTCTGATAATTTTGATTCAAATATTACATCGTAACATGCTGAGTTTACAATTGTTGTAAAAAGCTCCATTACCTAGTGAAGGTTCTATTTAAAATAGATGGAGGATGAATTTAATATTTTGTCACCTTTTTAAAAATATGCTACTATGGAGATATCTAATATGTCTCATTTGATGACATCATGGAATGTACCAAAAATGTTATAGGACTAGCTGGTCAAAAAATCAATTGAAATCATCCACCTCATAATAAGCATTTATACATCATGTGCTCATATCAGCAAGTTTTGAAACTGCTAATGTCTGATACCGTGTCTGGAATGCACATACACTAATTAATTCTTATGGTTTTGATGATGGCAAATTAAAGTGATCTTTTCTTCAGTGGTCATGTCTGCATATCCTCTGATGTTATTAGAACAAAGACAAAGAGGGGCTTGGGGGGGGGGGAATCAAAATGGTGTTTTATCCAACTGCTGTGTAGCTTCAAAACACACTGTCCAACAGTGTCCAACACATTGGTCTGTGATATTGACCCTTTTAATCTGATGCTTTCCAGTTTTCAGAATTAATGGAAGAACTCCAGAAAGTGGTGGCATCCTTCAGTGAGATAATTTAAAAAGTTAATATAAACTGAATATATTTTTAAAGTGTTTTAAACTGTACTACTTTTTCAACGTATGAAAATGTTCACAGAAACCTGTAATTTTATCTTTTTTTTTTTAAATAAAGCTTGTGGAGTGCTAAATTCTAAAAGCTCTTGCAGCCAGATTAGGGAAGAGTAATAACTCTGTCAGTGAGTCATCCTAATCACTTTTGTCCTGCTCTTCTTCATTCTCACCTTCCTTTTGACTTGTAACTGGAGTCAATCACCGTATAATTGTCTTGAAAGTTGTAAAACTTTTGGGTTGTTGGAGTTTGTTTCAATATCTATGGAGAGCTATTTGAAAACTTTTGCTTCCTTAAGTAAGTCTAGGTTAGAGAATTGAAGAGGAAACAAGGCATCTAAACTGACTAAACTTCCTAACTTGTTGATTATTTGTTTGTGGTGTAAATGTGATAATATTGTTCACCAGATCTACAACCCCAGCTATTCTAGCCCACCTGCCTGGGCCAAGGAGCTGTTTAAGATCTTAAGTGTTCCCTTGTTTGGGTTTTGTTAATTGGAAGTTTAAATAGGAGGGGCTTTAAACTTAAAATGTGGTCTTTATGTTATTAGTTATATACTTGGTTCCAAGAGTAACGCTATGGAAAAATAGAACTGTTAGATGCTGTGTTTTAAGACTAAGAACGCATATAATAGTTTTGTGATGCTCTCAGAGTGCCTAACCCTGAGGTTCAGCACGTCTTTACAAGTTTTTAGTGGAAATACAAATATGCCTCTAATTGTGTTAACTACCCCTTCCTCAAGTTTCTCATGCCCTGACCTCAGCTGTACTGTTGCTTATACAAAGAGCTGTGAAGCAAGGGGATTGCCTATGAATTGCCTATTTCCATTTGTGGTTTTAAAATAAAGGGGATCCCCCTCCATGTTCAGTGGTAGATTCCTTATGCTCTGCTTACTTATTCAGTATCTCTGTAGAGGTTAATAAAGCAAGAACTGAAATACATACATACATGTATATGTGTGTGTCTGCATATACACATGCAGACAAATACATATATTTTGCTGAATTGGTAACTAAAATCAGTGATGATTGGCTCTGGAGCCTTCACAAGACTTTTTTTTTTTAATGAGCATATGGTTTTGTATAACTAAAGTATCTTATGTAGTTTGAGTATCCGGGGATCTAAAAACCCAATGGACTAGTCTGCCTTTTAAATTACATGCTCTCTGCACACACATTTCTACATTCTTCTTGAAAAGAATTGGGAAGGTGTCTGTGGGGAAGAAAGGGGTCTCCCAATGCTTCAGAACTTCCAAATGTGGTTCATCGGTTTATTATATGCATGGAAAACATCTTTGGGATTGATAGGAAAAAAGTTAAGAAAAATTAATGTCATGTTACAAAAATCACACCTACAATATTTTGTAGTATTTCTGTGTGTTTATATTTTTGGAGCGTTTTGCTGTTTATACTTGGATAATCTCCATACTCTCCAGGGGAGACTCTAGGTAGCAAGATGCATTATTTTTATTAATGTCGGTAATGTTAGTGATTATAGTTAATGGATGTCAGACGAGATCACCAAAGAGACATTGTTCCTTAGTGTTCAATGGAACATCCAAGGTTCCAACCCAATCAGTCTGCTGACTCTGTTGAAGTTTTTCTGGGCAAATTCCTGCACTTTTCTTAATTCATCTCATAATCCCAAAAGATGGAAAATACTATTCTAAATTAGACTAAATTCTCAATATTTCTAAAAAAAATTTCCCCACACCCATGGAGAAGGCTTCTTCAATAAAATGTATGGAAAAATGCTTATTGTTGAATATAAATGGATGGCAAAAGAAAGTGATAGTTATTATTAATATTATGATTTATCAGGAATGTGTAATAATAAAATAAAAAAACCTTGGGAGCTGTTTGCTCTAAAAAGGAAATAATTCCCTCCTTCCTTTCCTTCCATCCTCCTTTCTTCCCTTTTCCTTCTTTCCTTCCCTCCTTCCCTCTTTTCCTTCCTTCCTTGTATAGAATGACCGGATGGGAGTCTCTTTTATTGTTCATCTTTTTTTAAACTAATATTCTATTAATCTCCAAAAAGATCAGTTTGAGTCTGGGAAAAGACTTTTAATCAACACTTTTTAGAACTTAAAGCCACCCCTACCTAAAGTCATCTTTGTTAGATGGTTTTAGATTTAAAGCAATGCAGGTGTCATACACTGTACTAAAAGTAAAGAATGTACACTGAGTAGAAAATGTTGAAAAGAAGAAAATAAAACAAAGTCGATTAACAGTGATTTGAGAATAGAAGTAGCCATCAAAGCATTCCACCATTTATCCTGAGATCTATGTAATGTAAAAACGCAACAATGATAGTCTTAAACCACACACTTAGGAGGGATGAATGTTGATTTAACTGATTCATTTGGATCGATGTTTTTAAAGTTTCACACCACTGATCTTTTATGTAGTGATGTCTTTAGCAGTGAGTGGTCTGATATGAGCCTTCTCAGATTTCATCAGTGGGACTCTCCATGACATCTGAAATTATGCAACAGTCTGTAGAACGGTATCTCTGATTGGGAGACCCCAGTGTCAAAGAACAAGATTAGATGTGAAGAACTCTTGTTAATTTCTGGTACAAAATCCTTAGAGGAATACAAATCATAAAGAATCATAAAGATTTAAATTTCCAAGTATTACATAGTTGTTGGTAAATGCTGGATGGGAGAGAGTATGTCCCCCTTTTGCACCAACAAAACTGAGCAGTCACACTTTGACCAGTATACCTTCCACCCAACGTAAATCACTTTAAAAGAGAAATTTTGACTTGATCTAGATTTTTCTGGATCTAAATCTGTGAAGGTTTTATGTCTTTCCATGATCTTCCTGAATTTTTTTTTTCTTTAGGGAATTACATAGGTATTCATGGGAAACTGTAAAATAAAGCTGCACTGTACTTTGCATCCCACTGTAATGCTGCAAGGAACTTGAAAAGATAGCTATTAACACACACATATGCACACATACATTCACTAGTCATAGGTATATCTTTAGAGTTTACATACTGTGCACCTTCAATAAGGAACTTGGTAAGAAACTTGCCAAAAACAAAACAAAAAATAATCCATGGTACCATCATATCACCAACAACCATTTTCACTTTTCTGTCCAATTTCAGATTGCATGTGTTTGTGAGTATTTCACTAGATCAGTGACAGCTCTTTATTTGCATAATTATATGCTCTGGTCTGAAGAGAAAACTAACCCCCAAATTTCATGGGTCACCAAACGGTGACAATCAATGTTTTATCACGTATGCTAAGCAAAATCTAAGAAGCTATATGAAGTTTCTTGGGGAGTTTTTACTCCTCAGAAAATTTAAGAGTTTTCCTCTCTTGAATAGATTCAAAATCTTTCCAAGCTCTTTGTAACTGAATTCTGTTTGAAGGCAAAACCAGAGATTAACATGTAGATTTGGATCTTAGAGCACTAGCATCACTTCAAAGTGGCTTAAGAAGCATAGCAATGTACTACTGAAATTTTACATTATAAATACTGTACTTTATGTCTGTAGAGGAAAACTTACTTTTCAAAATGTGGGCAAACAAAAAGTCATCACAAGGTTGTTATAACAACCTCAAGTTTCATTCCTCATTTTAAATGGAGAAGAATTGGGCTTGGGGGAGGTATTTAATTGCCCTAGACCCCTGTATGTATGTGGCTTATCTTTGCCTATTCGTGTTAATATCTGTGGATACATACCCAGGTATGTACACATTATAACAAAATACGTGCATTTTTATGAATATACATTTTCATCATATATATAAACAAATTTTTAGTAATGAGATTTTTGACTGTGCAGTAATTGCAAGCTCCATCATTTTCAATTTACCAAAATATATTGTAGCACAGTACCCAAAAAGTCCCTTTGCTTCATAAATACCTTTAGAGTTTCTGTACCTAGAAAATGGGAGAGTATGTGTGCAATTGGCTTTGTTTCATTTTTAAAGAAAGCTATTTTAACTACTGGTATTTTTTATTTGTAGGCGATCTGCCAATTTTGGATTACAATAGCCAACACATAAAGACTCACACAAAGGGTGACTATTTTTATTATGTCAGTGAAATCCTAGAAGATTTACTTCTAGTGTTTGGAGAATTCACTTTTTCTTTCATAATGCACATAACACGTTTACCAAAAATGAATTTGTAAGTTAATTTCATGTAGCAACATTGGTGTATTGCCTTTTGCTTCAAATAGTATGGCATCCTAATTTTTCATCAATAGTTTGTACATCAACCAATTGGTTGTCAATGACAAATTGAGAAGAAATTAAAAAGTTATGTAGTTGTGAAGTGTTTCAGTTTCTATATGAAGATGAAAGAACTTTGGATAAAGGATCCGAAATTCCTTAGACCATGCCTATATTTTAGAGAAAGCAGCCTCATAAGGGAGAAAAAGCACTCATTCGTGCTTGTAGTTAAGATGACCCACTACCTGTTTGACTTCAGGTGAGTCACTCTCTCTGAGCCTCAGTTTACTCTTGGGGATAACACTTGCACCATCTCACAGAGCTGTTGAAAGAAACCATTTGTGCACCTTAAAGTGCTTTGGTATTGTGAACTCTTATTAAGTTAAAAAGGGGGGGAGAGGGTTAAGGGGGAAGGAAGAAAGCCTTGATCTCTTTCAAATTGACCAAAGTTTTTGTTCAAAGAAAACTTAGAACTGTCTTTTCTCCATTTCTGAGAAAGTTAAGTCCTTGCTTTTTACAGTCTCCATGCCAGAGCATGATATCTCACCTCTGTGTATATTTGTTTTTGATCATCTACTAACACCACCCTTGCCCATTCCTTTCACCTCTCAATAAATGGGAGGGAGTTTGGTCTGAAGCTCTTTCACTCCTCCGGGTCAAAATTGCTTCAAAGTGTACCTGTAAATTTTTTTTTAATTCAAGTGAATGTTTAAACAAATTTAATGAATTGGTGGGGAGGGGATAATGTATAAATTAGAAAATTCTTAGTATCTATTTGTTTCTTAGTTAAAATACAAAATCGAGCTATCCTGGTTTTTTAAAGGTAAGTCTTTATAGAAAAAGTGACAGAAAATGTTTATAAGGTAAATATAGCTACTTTATTTCCTCTGCTTTGTCCTATATGAGAACGCTAATGGAAATACACACACATGCACACAAACCTTAGATTGCTGGTTTTGGAGGGAGACAGAAAAATCTGAATTATTTTCCACTAAATTCTGTGCATGAGGGGATTGACCCTGAACCCCAGAGGCTTGGGTTTTCTTCTTTTATCATTCCATTTCTTTTTGCTCAAGTGCCACCTAATCCCCTTGTGTCTGGAAAAAGTATCTCTAAGTCAGTCCATCTTCTCATACCTCCAAATGACTTCTTCGAGGCTTTTTTTTTTCGTGAGCACAGTTAAATAAATGGCTTTTCTCCAGTTCAGTTTCACACCTTCTCTGGGAACTTAGCTAATCAGGATTTATCAAATGAAAAAAATATATCATTGGTTTTTTTTTTCTTTGCTTCAGCAAATTACTTGATATCATCCCCTAGAATAACCAGCTCTAAAAATAACCCCAGCACATCAATGCAACGTTTTGGCTTTCATACAGTTTTGAAAGAAAACCATTAAAATTGCATTGATCTTACAAATATTGATCTAGTGCTTGATATCAAATATCAAATGAGATGCTGCCAGTTGCTGATCATTGTGCCAGCTGTTTGAATTCTTGTCCTTTTCCTTCATTTTAACATGAATTCTAGTTCCCAGAGATAAGCAAGATTTTCCTGATTAATTCAATTAAGATTGATCCTTTTAACTGTGTTTGGGATAAATAGCAAAGTGCTATGTGGAACATTTTCAAGATGTGTCATCCCCTTTAAAAAGTGGTTTGGGGCCAGTGGGGAGGCTAATTCACTTATTAGGTATTTTTGATAGTACAATTAATTTCCCTCCCTTATATTTTGAAAGGACTCTGTAATCTACTATCTTTTTTTTTTTGCCAGAAACAAATTCTTTTAGAAAAGGAAGTGCATTTATTAGGATGTCTTTTTTTAGTAGTGATAGTGAAATTGTAGTCTTTCTCAACGAATAATCATCCTTGAGAATAAGGGCATGTGTTTATATTCATTTTTACATACTTGAAAAAATTAAATCATCATTTTTACTCTTCTTACCCTTAGAACAAAAACAACAACAACAACAGTAGCAGTTGGAATTCATTACCAACGGGGATTTTGGAGGGTAGTTTGTAGAAAATTTAATCGATATTTTAAAGAACATGCTTTGTCTAAATATAAATAATTGTTCTGTTTAAGAGATAAATGTGTGCTGTGACTATATTTCACACAAAATTATAGCTGACTTCTTTTGCAATTCCTTAGATTCTAAAATTGCACCTCTCTCTTCCTCCTCTCCGCAGCCCCACTTAGATTTGTATGATCTTCAAGAATTGCTGGTCATGTAATTAGAAAACTAGCTATTTTAAAATGTTGAATCAAAGTTGACTAGGCTGGAGGGAATAAGAAAGGCAAACACTCATAGACATGGTTTCTAAACTGTAAAACTTATAAAAATAACCTTTAATTAAGGGACCGGGGGGCGGGGGAGAAGAAGCTGATTCCAATCCTAAAAACTCTGCACCCCCCCCCCCCAATATCTCCTTTTCTGAAACTCAATTTGGAGAAAGTGAAACGAAGCCAAACCAAGCCAACCCTCTCTCCCTCCCCAGTACCATGGACAGCGCCCAGTCCTTAGTTCACTTTCTCATGCTTTGCCTTGAAGCCCTAGCAATTTAGTTCCCTACTTCCCGGTCTCGATTCTACCTGTCCCTCACTTTTTCCCTGCCTTATCCCTTGCGAAATTCTGCATCTAAATCTATATTCAGTTTCAATTCCTCTTATATGTGGGTGGCATTTCTTAGTCCTCTTTAAAGGTGAGATTTCCCCCAGCACCGTATTACGCCAGCCTTTAGAAATCGCTTCCCTGACTTGTTTCCTCTGTCTACACATCTCGTTTCTACTTTGATCACTTGGTCAAAACATTGCCTTTCTCGGTTATTCTCCTAGCTCTAGGGTATTGCAACTTTTCTTTGAGGAAATTTTCCTCTCTACTATTACTTAACGTCTTTCGAAACCGTCTGATTTAGAAATATGGGCTTTGAGCACTTTCTCCCTTGTCACCGGGTCTCACTTGCCAGAGAATCCCAAAATGAATTATTTTTCCAAAGACGCACCTCCAAGTCCACCTGTCCTGTTGCAAAGCGGATTTGCTCTTGGCCAGAGCTGTCTGATGAGCTCTGGTGCTCCTAGACAGCTTGTTAATTACAGCCCCTGGAGAGGGGGCTCAGAGATTTGAGCCCAACAGCGCTAAAGAGCCTGACAGGAACTTACTTGACAGCACCAAAAAGTTGAAGTATTTACTTCAGTTCCCTACTTTTTCTTCTGCCCAAGCCCCAAGTTGTCTTTCCTGCACTTCTTTAACTACTCATTTCTTCTTTTCTCCCCCAATCCTGTTACAGCTCGATTTATGTAAAGCGTACAAAAGGAAGATCATAGCCTTATCTTCTATCATATCACTGTCGCCCTGGCAACACCTGAGTTGCTTTGCTTCACCTAAGACAGTATTAGTTTTAAAGGATTTCAAATAAAATAAACCGCACCTTGTTCTATCGGATCTGGTTTCCTTTGGTGTGCTTTCAGTAAGTCTAGACTCTCCCTACTCATTCCTCACCCCACTCCCAATTCTCCACCCCTAATTCACTTCAGCACTCCCTCCCCCTGGTACCTCCTTTGTGGACAAAAAGAAAAACTTAAAGGTAGGTGAAACGACCATAAAACTCCTAAAGGTGGCAAACTAGTTGATTGTTCAAAAGTATTTCATACTAATTTTATCGCAAAACTTTGCTAGGAAAAGTCAGGGAACAGAACTTTGCTTCCTTAATCCAATTAGCTTCTGTGGAATAAAACTTTTGCTAACAGTCAGCTTCCAAAATTGACTCGATATTCTGATATTCTAATACAGCTCTTAGTGAACTGATTGGACATATTATGGCAAACAAGGCATTTATGAAAGTAATGGTTCTTGAAATTTTTCTGGTTTGGATGAAATTTTACTATAAAATATTATTGTCCTATGGCTTATTTAGTAACAAAAATGTTTTATTATTTTCCCTTTTAAGTTTCTGCCCAGATTTAGTGTAATGGCCAAAGTTAGGCACTTTTTCTTCTAGTCCATCACACTCAAATGTTTTCCATTTAACTGTTTTCTCCTCATCTCACCCTTTCCCCCCACCTCCTACCCCCAGGATTCTTTCCAAAGAAGAATTTGCCCACATTTTGGGGAGAAGCTTCAGATTTTTGAAAATTACTCCTTTTTGTTGTTCACAAATGCCTAAAGTTGTTTCACTCTAACTGCTCAGAACTCAGTCAAGCCAGGAGCTATTTTAGCCTTGAGTGCTACCCTCCCATTTAAATAGTTGATTCCCTGCAATAGCTAATAAGATTCAAATCTGCAACTCAGGCAGCTTATAGTTTTCAGGACAGTAAGTCGAACCTGTTGAATAGGAAACTGTAATACTTGGGAGGCTGACTAGATCACTTAGCATGATCCAACTGTACTCTTTAGATGATTTTGTCACAGGTCACTTTAGCAGAGAACAAGTTAGGAAATCTGTTTGGTGACATTTTATTCCATCCGGTATAGTTCTTGCTCTCCAGTCATGAAATAATTGTTTTAGATATTTGAGATTACTGGAAGGAGAGGTAACTTTAAAAAGGGAAGACGGAGGAATGAGAAAAATGAATCGTCCGGTATCTGGCTATTGTTTTTCTAACGATAAGGGGGAACGAATGTCTTTGGGGCTATACAGGTAAATCATTCCTGAATTCCTTCTGAAGATACTGTTACTCCAGCTTCCTTGAACCTCTATTCTATTTGGAGATTTTACTTATCTCGTGGGGGTTGTAGGGCGGAATGATCTTCTATACCTTTGGTCGTTTAATTATTTTCTTAGGGATATGTTATTCAAAAAGAGAAATTTCATTCCTGAGCCCCAGACAGGGAACGAATAAGTTTCAATAAGAACCATCCGTACATGCCTTCACTTCAGGAGATATTACAGTGTCAGCATACTGCTATTTGCCCCGTGAAGAGATCGAGAAAGGAAGTTATGAAGCTTCTTTTCTCTCAAATAATTTCAAATATACAGAACATTCTAGCGGAGATTCTTTGCTATAATTATACAAGTTTTGGTTCATCGGGGGAGCATGTTAATTTGAAATAATTAAAAACAAAGCAATTTTTCAGTTAGCAGATAACTTTTCCTTTAATCGGAGTTGTTCCTATTCTGATACAGGATTGTGAAATCCTTTCCATTCCGTTCTCTCCCTCCCGCCCCCGTAACCCTTCAAAGTCTCTCTAAATGACTTTCCTCGCCCTTCGGTCGTTTGTCAATGTCACATGTACACTGCCTATTTAGTCAAAGAAAAGTGTGTATTTCATATCTTATCAAGGAACAGATTTCTTTATTTGGTTTCTTGGAAATCAATAATCTCTCCAACATTTTCCAAGACCCTTTAAGAGAGAAATGAGGTGTAAATAGTAATGTGAAATTTCAATATGACAATTTTGGCTAAAATCTGCCAGATGAGCATCATAACTCTCAAAAAAGATGAGGGAAAAAACCTCAGCCGATTGATATCAAAAAGAGTCGCTCCAGTTTCTACCAAGCGAATCTTATTATTAGCATTGTTAGGAATAGAGCATTAATTCTTAACTTGTATAACACTTTTGCAGTTTGCAGAAACTAGACTCCAGACTAGTGCGAGGGAAGGGAGACTGCAGGACAACTGTAGTGAGGTGTGAAAAGACAGCTAGCTTACCCTTAGTAAAAGAAGCACTTTCATTTTTTGACATAATTAAAGGCTTGAGTAACACTCTCCATTTTGATTCATGCTGTGACAAAAATAATAACCTGGTCTTCTGGTGCTTGAAACTTTAAAAAGACATTAAGGTAAATTGTACATATTGGTTGAAGGGGAGAAAGGCAAGTGTAAAAAAGAAAGAGGAAAAATATTGGATCAACTCATTTTAAAGACTTGCATTTGTCTGTGCAGCACTCTACTAATAGAATCAAAATCATCTGGGGAAAAATGCATGCCAATTTTCAACTTAGAAGTCAATTTTAGATATGGCATAGCCTTCTCAGATGGGTTTCAAGAAATTAATACCTAATAGTATTTAATTCATGTAATGTTGTAAACTGGGATCATACTGAAATGCAACAAATGCGGGAAATCTCTTAAGTAAACGGGTATTTTATTCGAGAGTTGAAAGGGATTTGTAAGTGTTTGAGGATCTGGAGCTCCAACCAGAGCAAGACTCCCTCGGATTTAAGTTTTCCTGATCAACTTTCAACCCCGCGAAAACGAGAGCCATTTGCTTAACTTAATCCAGAACATATGTTCGCAACAGTAGCAGGTTTTTTGGTGTGTGGCTGGGGCTGATCAAGTTGTAAATTTTCTGCCTTAGGTTTTCAGCGCCTCCTAGTTTCAGCCTAACACCTAGAGAGCAACTTTGAGGAGATCGGTAGTCTCAGCAGCTAGGTTTTTAAGAAAAGATTTTCCAAACCACACCAAACTCTGAGTGTTGTTCTCTCATTCTCTCTCCCTCTCTCTTTCTCTGTCTCTGTCTCTCTCTCTCTCTCTCTCTCTCTCTCTCTCTCTCTCTCTCTCCCTCCCTCCCTTCTTCCCCTCTCCCCCATGGTAGTACAGTCACTCTCCAGTTTAAAACAAACAAAAAGCAAAAAAACAAAACATGAATAACTTGTAAAATCCTGTTTTGTGTGATTGTAGAGTGATAATGAATAGGTGCTTACCAGCACCCATCCCCAACCTCTGCTTTAAAGGCATATGAATAAGAATGGTGTGTTTTGTGAAACTGGCATCTTCCTCAGACAAAACAGATTACTGGTTCACATTGTTCATTCTTATTTTTCCCAGCATAAGCTTATAACTTTCATTTTAATTTCTCTATGTCCTTAAAGAAAATGAACACAAATAAATGACGTTGAATTCCAAAGAGAAAGATCACTGTGATTAAAACAGATGTACTCCATAGACTGTATTCTTCTCCCATGTAAAATAAGCTTTACTGTGGGTTTTTATTATTTATGGTATGGGTATTTTCCTTCCAATCTCTCTGCATACTTAAAGGATAAGGTGGAGATATTGCAGTATTTAAGTTCTAAACTAACTATATGTATTTGGATCAATTAATGAGTCAGATTTAAGAATAAAAGGCAGTTCTCTAACACATGCTCAATTTTTCCTGAAATGAAAATAAGGGGGGGGGGGAAGGGGTAAGAGGAAGGGAAGGTAATGTTGTGGTGAAACACAAGGATTTTAAAGAAAATCTGGCAGTACTGGTTTCTCTGAAACCCAAATAGGTTAGCTGAGGGAAAGTTACCAGAATGTCTTCTGAAATGCATCAGAATATTAACTCAGCCATAAAATTGTTTTATATAGCTATGTCCGGTATTGAAAGGTACTTTTTTTTATGATGATGATTAGCATGAGCTGCTCCGGATTATATTCCCCTTGAATTAAAATGATAACAAGAAAAGCAAAAACAATGCAATAATAATAATACTGTGATAATAGAATGCCTACAACTGGTTGAGAGCAAGGATGCTAAAAAGCTGCTTTAATTCTGGATTGAAAAAGTCCTGAGATACAGAGCGCCATCTAGCAAGCAAATTTAGAATCAAAGTGCACCAAAGAAAAGTTGACTATCGAGAGAGCTGGGGATAGAGAGAAGGGGGAGGGGGTGGTTATTTAACACTCAATTGTTGGAAACTTGCACTCTCCGCCCAGCCTCACCTGGGTCCAGTGCTTGAAGCCATATTCTTTTCTCCGAGCCCTTTCGGATAAACTTCACTTTGGTGAGGAGATCATATCCTCTTTGATCTGTTTCCCTAAACAACCTCTAGTCATTGTTCCTTGCTTTAAAAAAATAAAATAAAATAATCTATCTTTGGATTTTCCCCATTATATCTATATCTATAAATCTGTACTCTCATTTTACTATATATATATTTGTGTGAATATATGTGTATTATAAATATACACGTTTGTGCATGCATGGGAATGGGATTGGGGGGCAGCAGAGACAGATAAGATGGACTTCCTAGCTTAGAGAGATAATTCTAAATTTACCAGGTAGCCCAATCTCTCTTCTGGGCATCAGACAAATGTTTACTTTGGAAAAAATAAGCAAACACAAAATACTATGTTCTAAATATAAGTGATATTGCTTCTGTCTTCTCAGGAAATTTCCCTGTAGATCCTTACTACCTTTGGTTGAAGGGAAGCCAAGGAGAGGGTCCAAATTATATTATTTTGTAGCTTGAGGTGTGTGTGGGGGAGGAGGGGAAAACCTTCCCTGGAAAGTTTCCTTAAGATAGGAATATTCTTTGCAACTATGTTAATTATGTGTCTACAAATAAAACAATCATGTTTGTGAATTACATGGAGGTAAAATATGCTTCTTTTTCCAATACTTTCTCTAAAGGAGTTTCCCATCATTTCCCTCTGGCCAACAGATTTGCATAGGAAGGAGGAAAATAACTCATCACACTTTACACCTATTTTCCTAAAAATCTTTGTGTCAAACCCATCTGAAATTCCATTTTATATGTCAGAAATACTCTCTACCTAGATGCATCTCAAAATGGTTTGTGATTTCCTGCTATTCAAGATCGCCTATGAGATAACTTAATGGTGTATATTGCTGTTACATACAATGCCAGAATCTTGAGTTTCCTATTGTTTTGGGGTTCTCCTCCCCATTAGAAAAGCTAGAGTTTAAATAAACTCTTGGGAAAGGTAATATCGGCATAACTGAATTGAAGCGAACAGATATTCCAATGTCAGTGAAATAAGTATGAAATAGGAGATCCCTTTGTAGTCGCAGTTTGGTATTTTCCTGCACAGCACAATGATGTTTTAGAAGAAAGGAGTCTCCATATAATAACATGTCCAACATGCTCATTAAAACATCTCCACAGGTTTTAGTATTTACAAAAATAAAGACACCCAACCAAAAGTAAGCCAATAAAGGAAAGAGGCTTCAGAGCTTGCACAAACGCCACCTTGGGAAACATCTAAGGCATTTTTTGTGAGGTCTCCCATGCCTGCTTATGCCCGGGAAACGTGTAAAGAGTTGAAGTTGGATTGTGCACACCATCCGTCCTGCACCGAACACCTCCACATCCCCACCCCCACTTCTCACTCCTTTCCCTCTAAAGTTCATTGAAGAAGTTCACAGGCATACTTTGCCTGGGATCCCAGTAAAGATTTAGCTTTTTTTCGGTGTCTTGTTAAATAGCACATTCCCCCATCAAGGACTTCTTAAACACGCAACCTCCTCCATGATAGGGTACCCAGCTGTTTAATTTAACATTGATTTATTGCTTTTAAAAGTAAATTTACACACATGCCAACAGCGCTCCGTTTTGTTTCCCCAGACTCTGAGATTTATTTTCTACTTAGCGCTTGTCTGACAAAACAATGTCCTTTAACTTTATTACACATCGATGAGGAAATCTGTCTTATTTTTGTTTGGATTTATTACTGTTACTTGTGGGGACTTTTGTAATCTAGAAAGGCTAAGGTCAGAAAGTAAATACCAAATGAAACATACTCAGACTCACAAATAGCAGGGAAATCTCAGAATATGGCCTGGCATATAGTTGCTTGCTGAACACCTTATCTGAACGTCTTTCTGATGCCTGGAGTAGTCCCTAAGGGAGCGCAGAGAAAAGTCATCTCTATTTTTGCATGGGCAGGTAACATTCTAGACTCATAGAGGCTGTATTCCTACTAAGTCTTAAAGTCTGTGAAACTGCTAAGTTCTTTGCTGAGTCCATCTCCAAGCATAACTCCAGTTTTAGCAAAGGGGGGAAAAACTGAGTGGCTTTCAGATCAAGTTTGCCTTACCTCTGTGCAGCAGACTTCCAATGATCAAATGTAAGTGATTTCTGAGGTCAAGGGAATTAGGACGGACTTTCAAGCAGCTTTTACAGTACGCTTTATCTACATTTTGTTTTTCTTTAGTCCCCAGTAAAAGAACCACTTTTTTCTTTCACTGATGTTGTCTTTGTGTCCCCCACTTCACATTCTCTATCTTTTTTTTTATCAAGTGCAAAAAAACCGAAGAGGAATCATAATTAAAGTAATGTTACTCTATGGAAAATTTTATTTAAAATAAACAATCAGCAGTCAATAGATATTTCATAAAAGAATCAATTTTGGGTAAAGATATTAAATCTCTCCAACTTGAGAAATGGGTAGGGTTTTAAAAAAATGTGCGCCAAGTACTTTCTTTCCCCAAAACTGATTTCTCACAGAAGCGTCTAATAATTACTTTAGAGATGTTCATATTTGGACACTATCTCTTTTCTAGAAAGAAGTAAAAATGTGACAGGTTTTGTTATCGGGGCATATAGTGAGGGCATTGTAAGATATTCCCTTTCTTTTCCCATAAATACACCACTTTTAAATAAAGACCCCCTATCTTCAAGTGACTACTCCTCAACTGCCTTGTCCACTGTTTGTCCAGAGCCTTTACACAAATCCAAACTTAAGTCACTTAACCTATTTTAATTGATTTTTACCAACCTGGGTCGATGGGGAGGGGGTAGTTAATGGACAATACTTTTCCTATTTCTCATAAAAATACATATGTCCGTACAGTTTCGTCCTTCCTATTAAAAAAAAATCTTAAAAAAGAAATCTGTGAAACCTTGAAAATTCTCCTATTCATATCAGGAACATTCTCCCCCCCTCCTCCCCCCGCCCCGTTTGGTCTTTGAAAAGGGGTCCTGTCACTCAGAAAGGGGGCATTTCTTTAACCTCTTTCCTATATACCCACAAGACAGCTTTCACATACAGATTTCCCTCCCCTCTTTCCTTCTCTTTCGGCAGGCGCTCCTCCCTACCAAATCCACATTTCTATCCAAGATGTTTTAAAGTCACCAATACAAAGACTAGAGATGTTGATTCTCTAACAAGAGGGAGAAGTACTTCTCTAATCAGAGCAAGAGTAGGCCACAAAGCGGCAACTAGCGACTCGTAATGTCTTCCCTGGAGCGTTAGTTTCCAGCTGGAGCTGAGCGAGTTATTGACTGGAAGATCAGCCTGGCTAGGACCATTCTTTTCAAGTCAAGAAGCTACACTTCATGTTAAGACTAGATGGCTTCCATCCACGGAGCCTTAACGTTCACCAGTTTGGGGGTGTGGGGGAGTTCGAAAAGGTGACATAAATGGTCTCCCTCCAATATATGGTATAGTCACGTGGCTACATATCTTGCTATTAGGAGAGTCCTTTGTTAATGAAGACTTTACGCTACACACAAGCCCACAGCCATGAATGTTTACAGGAGTGGGTGTGTACTTTAGGTATTTAACAGAATCTCTAAATATATGTATATCCCACACAACTATTCCAGTTAAACTATTCCCCTTATCATGGAAAAGCCACATAAGTAACACCATTAATCAGAGATGCTCAGAACAATTTGCAAATAAACATTTCCATTTCCAGTTCGGAGAAAGGGATTCTACACACCAAGAGGTTGAAGCTTAAAGTCACAAACATAATGAAAGAAAGACAAGTTAAGACTCAGTTCTCACAGCACAGTTATTAACCATTAGACTATCTTGTTCTTAGTTTCCCCCTTCCATTCCCTTTTCTTCTTCTTCATGTCTTCACTCTTTTCTCCCTCCCTCATTCTGTCATACTCAGTGGGTGGGAGGTTTTGTGTGTGTGTGTGTGTGTGTGTGTGTGTGTGTGTGTGTAGATAGCACAGAGTTTCTGACTATATCACACTTAGAAACCTGCCAAAGTGTGTGTGTGTGGGGGGGAGTGGAGTGGAATTGGGGTGGGATGCCTTGGAATAGGGGCACTGATGGGAGAGTTTAAGAGACTTATTTGGGAGGAAATGGAGGGTCAGATCTGGTCTAAGTGGAACATCTGCAAAACATTCAAGCAGCTTATTCAGCAAAGAATCCAGCCATTTATTGTAGAAATAATAAAAAGGCACTAATGATTATAGTTCCCACCCCTTCCCCCAAAAGGCCAAAGCTTAATGAAATAATTCAAAGGTATGCCTCATTTCCTAATGGTGGAATTAAACAGCAACAACAACAAAAAAAATCCCAACTAAACTTTCCAGCTCTGCCTTCTGAAGGGCCTGGGAACCGTGCTGAGAAATGAGGTAAATAAAATGTAAGTTAGAATGCTATTAAGCTCAGGAGAAGGTATATGGCTCGTGCACAGTTCTGTCTTGATATGCAATTAAATTACAGAAAATTCTTCTTTAAATAATATCATTTGGAATACTTCTTCAACACTCAAGGATGTCTGAGGTTAAGTAGCTTTTAAAACGTCAGTTTTAAATAGCTTATGCAATGAATAGCTACCTTTAAATCCTAAAACCATTATAAATATGCTATACATATGGATGCCAGTTTATCTCTACATATTTCTTTTTAAAATGAGGGAAGCATTCATAAAAAGCTGCTTGGCACACTTTATTTTAGGAAAGCAGATGTTAATTTTTTTCACGTATCATTTTATGACCAAGTACATGTGTAACATTGGAAAGCATCCAGAACGCCTCTATTATTTGCTAAATGACTGTTAGTTGAGGCATATTATTCTCAGCATAACTATGGTATAGGTTATATCAATAAAATAAACATCTGTGGTTTTACCAGGAGAGAGGAAAAATTAAAGAGTTCCTATTAAAGTGGGAAAAGAGTTTGTGTAGGAAGAACACACCTGCAATGTAGTAAATTGGGCATTTATATTGTTCCATGCAAAACAAAGTCCCTCTGTAGTACATTAGAGATTATTTACCTTGTGTGAGATAAAGTTGAAAGCCTGCCCCTCCATGCCAAATATGATTCTCATTGTGGCCTTCTGCATGGGAAGATAACAGGTACTGAGCATTATTTTCTGTCTTGGGGGTGATTTCTCTTCATGTAAACCTTCTCTAGAAAATACATAGTTCCTTTTGAATACCTATATTATACCTAGCTTGATGTAAATACTCAGCCTGTAGGAATTCCAAATATTTTTAGCTACTGTCCTATCTAAAAAATATACCTAGGAAATTTCTTTTTTTTTTTCCTTTTTGCCTTAAGTTGTTTGATTAATGCAGTGTCTAGACTAAGTCAGTGGCATAACAATTAATTGTATTCAATATTTATGGTCCAATTTATTTACATTCAGGAAAACAAATGAAGCCAGCAGAGATATAACAAAAGGGGTGCTAAATACAAGGAACATGAATGCTTATGTTCATAGTATTTTTTCTGCTTAAGATTTTATATATTTATATATTATGTGATCAAAATTAATGTATACATAGTTATTCATACTGGGAGAAATTTAGGTATAATTTGTATCATGAAACTATTTGCCGCTCACTTCTAGACTGTTCCTCTCTGAGCATTGCCCTTTTCCAAAAGGCCATGGAGGGGATTTTAAACACAAAATACTGCAAATATGAAAAATAGGTCACCAATAAAATTGGTCTCAGCATGGAGTATAATTGCAACAAAATGCTGCTGAGTAAAATCTAGGAGCGAGCTGGCTGGGGTGGCACAGTCGAAAACCATCTGGTGTGTATTAAAAGTGGTGCTGTAAATATTGCTGAAAGCTAATGCATTATCAGCTTCTATAAGTGCACAGGGCCTGCAAGCTTTCCATATGTTAGAATATGTAGATAGAGTGGAAAGTGGGGAAAGGTGTCATATCAATCATGAGCTTTTCAAGCATTGTTTTGCACACTTCTTATGGAAGTTCGGCCAGAAAAGGAAAAAAAAAAACCCTACCAAAAACCCAATGACAGGACATTCTCTCTTAATAAGTCTCTTCTCATGTTCTCAGTCTCTCTGTCACTGTCTCTTAAATGTGTCTTTTTCTTCCCCCCTCTCTCTTCCTCTCTTTCTTTCTCTGCTTTCTCCTCCATCATTCCCCCTCCTCCTCTTTCCCCACTCCTCCTCTCTCTCTATCCTAAGATGATAGGTCAAGCAATTGGTGACGTCACTCCGCATCAGTAAAAGAGAGTAACTGTTTCAGAGAGAGGGAGAAAAAAATTCATGTTTTCTATCAGTTGTAAAGTTTCGCCTTTTTAATAGAAATACACTGCAGCGCGGAGTACTCTTATTTAGTTCTCTATAACGCCTTTAGGTTGTTAGTCGTTCAGCAGCCTGCAATATCTCTCCCTAATCCAGAAATGTGCATCCCGTGCCATACTCGATTTAAATTTATGAAACTCATTAAAATACGGTTTAAAAAAAAAAGATGTCTCCGAGTTCACGTTTCTATCCAACTGGCAACTTTTACCAACGTGGGTGTAGGTCTCCTAAACTAAGTGAAATTCTTCTGTCAGTCTTTAACTTTTCTTCTCTTAGAGTTCTCTCCAAGTGGAGATCTACACCAACGCTTCCGCCCCTCAACACCCCCCCACCCCCCACACTTACAATCTTCCTGCTGTCATATTTCTTCTGAGAAGCAGAAAGTTTTAGTTTTCCTTGTAGTGATCACATGGAATCATTGTTCCTACTTCTCCACCCCTCGTTTCAATGCTCTCTCCACCACCACCGACACCACCACCTGCCAATTCCTGAGTTACAACTTCTTATTCAAAACCAAAGTAAGGAAACTTCCCTTAATTGTCTTACAGAGATCACTTTTTCTCTCACGAAGTTTCAGTGGGTTCTTTCATTCTTTCTTCTCGCATGTCATACTCCTCCCTTTCCTTCATAGACTCACACCTCTATCCTACAAACACACAACGCTTAACCCCAAGTGCTTCATGTGGCTGAACCTGCTGTTAATGACAACCCAAGTTCAATCAGCAAATAAATAAAACTCTTACTTTTTTTTGGTTGCCGGCTGCATTCCCCCTCTGGCCGCTGCCTCCTTTAATTATGGGAGCTATATTTCTTTCCTGGGAGACATTCGTGGGGATTTTTTTTAGGTGAAAACTCTTTTCTGCTGAGTTATTTTGAAGCTGGGACCAGTGAGTGCCCCATATCCAGAGGCTTTGAGTGAAGTGCAGATTGAGACATATCGAGTTCCCTATAAAAGGATCATTTCATGTGGGAGGTTGGACACAAAGTTTGCACTCGTGACTGGCATTCCAGTGAGAGACATGCATATTTTAAAACAACAAAGCACGCTCGAAAGAAGGCTTAGGGGAGGGGGAGAAAAACTTGGAAAGAAGTTACTAAGTGACAAACATCTGTCAACATGGGATAATTTGTATACTCAGTGTAAAACTATCTGGCTAGTTTTATACAAGTTCAAGGAGCACGACCTAATACTGCACGAAGAGTTCAAACTTTACACCTTTGAAATATTGTTAAAAGATAATTTCTTATCAAAGGGTTATAATTTATATATTTTTTAGAAAAACATGCACACTAATGAGGATTTTAAAAAATTGTTTCAGGATAATAGTATGTATTTCTGAAACAGTATAAAATGTTTCCTTTCTAACTATAGTTTTTTTAATGGGAAAGTGAGTAAAGGAAACACAATACCACCATAATAATGGTCAGTATATAGTTTTAAGTTGGAAAGGATGTATTTTATCATTAACAACAAAACTAACAATAAAAGAAAGAGTGAAACAAAAGGCTCCAACTCTAATTATTATAAATTTTTAAGTACACCAAAACAGGTACAGATGCACAAAATATCTGCCTCCCTGCAGGTCATCAATAAGGGTAACATAAAATTTTCCAATATTTTCTCTGGGTGTGAGTGTGCATATACATATATGTATATATAGATCATAAACGCACATATATACATACACAAATATGTACAGGGAATCAAAGTTTCCTCATCAGAAGTGAAGTTTTAAAGCAAATAAAAAAAAAAACACGAGGGGAGATGTTGGCAATGTTTCTCTACTGCAGAATCTCCAAAAACCACATGGAACTTCACTTTACAGCTTCCCCACATAAATCTGCTTCTCCTCGAGATTTGAAGACAAAAGGAGAGGAGGCCTAGTGGTGAGCTGGATATCTCTGTTAGTTGTCAGTGCAGGTCCATGGGCAGGGAATGCTAATGAGCCTTTGCGCAGCTGAAGACTGGATCTCTCTGGTAGACTCTTATACTCATACACACAGGGACCCGTGCATACACACACTCACATGCTACTCTGCTAACACACTGAGACATATACCCGGACGATCACACTCTCTCCCCTTTCCTCTGTGAGTATAGAGATCGATAGCTGACCCTACGATTTGGCCAGTGCTTTATTTATCTGGCGATGCAATGATATTATCAGTCTTAAACGTTATATATGGCGGGTGTCTTCCTAAATCACCAAAAATAGGATAGCTTGCAGAGACCAGTCTGGTTTTTCTAAAAGAAATGCTTCACAATCTCTCCACCACCACCCCCCCCCCCACTCCTCCTGCCTACCAGCCCTCCCTCTTTCCCTCCCTTCTTTACAACTGGGGATATTTTATACCCTGTAGTTTGGGGTTTGATTCATTGCTTTAAGCTTGATGGAGGGGTTCTGTAGACAAGTAGATGTATATACGCTATTATACAGCCATCACTGAGATTACTAACAGTGGTTCTCTTGTCAGTCTGATCCACCGCATAGAAACACTATTCACATCATACGTATTTCTCAAAATTTAGGTTGGGGGAAGAAGGGGAGGGGAGAAGAGTTTATAACCTTGAGTCATGTTAATTGTTTTCTTTCCTCATAATTATATTTATAAATCCATTTCTACATTGATTGTTATTTCTTTGTGCTTAAATTTGAGATCACATGCAGCCTTTCCCCCTCTTCACACACAGACATATACAGCCCCCTCCCCCACTCCCAGTCTCAGATACACAGGTCTGCAGCCCCCATAAAAATCAATTGTACTGAAGTGAATCTAATAGGTCAAGATTCCTCAAAGTCTCTTTTAAAAAAGGTCTTAAGTACAAGAAACATGCACTACCCAACACTCATCCTTTTCTGAATTTCCCTTCTCCTTCTCTCCCTCCCTTCCGTACAGGTGGTTGCTCCTTACACAGACAGAGTGAGAGTAGGAAAACGCCCAGACAGACATGTATATCCCCAGGAATCCATTGCACGAGATCCTTGCAGCTGAAAGAGCTTCAATATTATTACTTCACCTTGGTCAGCGGTGGCCCTTGTGATCTTGCCAGCGGCTTCCTCCTTCCTCCAGATGTGGGTGCTCAAGGTCCTGAGGAAGGGGAACTGACACTCTCTGGGGAGGATTTCAGCCCCAGGTCCTTCCCGGCAAACAAGCCCCAAATAAATAAATTAAAAAAAAAAACACAAAAAGAGGGAGGGGGAAGTTGGAAAATGGATTCGCTGACAAGGAGGGATAATAAATGAGAGGCGCTTTCAGATAGATATCTCAGACGTGAAATTGCGCCCAGCTGGTTGTGTAAGCAAACAAATAGTTTCATGTTAGGAACCCTCAACTTGTGGCTTGATGAATAGAACACGACAGAGGTAAATGGCTCTTTAACTCATTTAAGAATAAAACTCTTTGGCTTCCTAAGTAAAAGACCCGGTGACGCCATAGATCCTGAGCAAGCACTCTAACAAGAGTTTTATTAGTTTCCACTTGTGTTCCCAGATTCCAGCCCCCTCCCCAACACACATACTTCCCCCCCTCCTTACCATAGTTTCCTATAGCAGAAATCATCAGGTCCTTAGTCCTGAAGACTTACCCCCACCCCAAGAGTGAGTATAAAACCACAGTCTCAAAAAACAAAAAGGAGATCACTCACAATAATGATGATGAGTTTTAAAATAAACCTTTTTTATAAATGTCCCCCAATACTGAGCAGCTAAGGATTGCCTCTTCCTTAGAACATTCGCTATCCAAAGACCTTTCTGTAGCAGTTTGCAAAAGAGAAGGTACTGATAAGCCTGGAGAGCTTGATGCCTCACATTGGAAAGGGAACCAGGAATTAAAGAAGTCTTTGGTTTTTACTAGATCTAAGGAAGGACAAACTTTTAAAATTCTCCTTAGACTCGAAAGAGAAGTTATGGAGGTATTTTTTGAGGGGAAGGTTGAATCAGTTCATCTTACTTTTAGGACAGGATTGATCTGACTGCCGGAAGTGTGAGGCAAGCTCCTTCATTTCCTGGGAGAGAATATCTTGAGAACGCTTTAAAAAAAAAATTAAGTGAAGCTTGTGGTTTCAGCAATTTAAAATTATTTAAAAGACACTAAAGGTCTATGCAAGTGTTTGGTTAGAAAGTGGCATGTTTGACCTCTCTCTCATGTCACAGGTTATTTAAAGAGTTAAGTTGCCACTTACTACTGGGTGCTTTTCAGTTATAGAGACACATTTCCTCCTTACTTCTGGAGGTAGGCAAGTGGATTTTACATTACATTAAATTATCTTTATTTTATCTGTTTGCATTTACTTAAGTTCACACCTCCTAAGAAGCCCCATTCCAATAAGATAATTTCCCTCGATTTATTTCAGTGTTTTGTTCAGAAGGGCAAACAGACCTCTTTCCCTTATTTTACCTCCCATTTCATCCCCCTACTCACACTCACACATTATCTCAGACATCCCTATGCCCCAAGATCTACTAGAGAGGCTGACTGGGCAAAGGAAATGAGAACTTCCTGAACATTTCTCAACTTCAACTAGTGTGGAGGAAACTATGCCAGGCTGACTGAGCAGAGCTCTCCACCTGCTCTGCCCAGTCACCTGCTGGGAACTGTTGGGTCTGTCCCAGAAATTATGAAAACAGGAATTAGCCTGACCCTGAGACTGCTAGCCAGGGAAGGCAGAGAGAATTGAGAGATAGGGAGGTAAACAGTGAAATGAGGAGTCCTAGAAGCAAGGAGAGGGAGATGAAAGAGAACAGCCCCAGTAATTTTGGTCAATAATTTAAAAGATCTGCCTCGACCTTCCCCCGCTGCTAGGTGGTTACAGACCCATCTTTGCCCTCACTTCACCCCCACCTTCCTTTCTACCATCAACATTGCCAGCACTATCTCATCTCTCTCCCTGTTGCCAATCTTGGAGGACGAGAATCATGAACTAAGAGTGAAGACCTGTCATTGGTCAACTCCTCTTGATATGTATTGAGATTGATGTGATCAGACTTAATTGGAAGAAGAGGGAAGACCGGGCAGTTCATAGGAAGTTAAAAGGTATAACCCTTCTGTTTAGGCATCTTTTTCTATTTCGATAGTCATTTTCTCAGATCTTAAACCCTCCATTAGCACATGGGGGTTCTATGTTCCCAACTACTTGTCTGAGAGTTGGAAAAACTTCCAAAGCTTAAAGCCTGATGGTGACACACAGAAATAGCACGCGTGCGCGAGCACACACACACACACACACACACACACACACACACACACACTTCCTTTTCCCTGAAAAGAGGAGTTTTACAAGAGGCTTTGAACAGATTTAACTGTTATATTTTCTGCACTTTTGTTCCAGCATGAAGATTGAACCATTCATTTTCATGGTGGGAAGGAGAGAAGAGAATGAGAAGCATCTCAGAAGAGAAAGAGAGGGCCTGACCAAGATCTTCCTGCTCAGTAATGGAGACAAAGTGATGGTCCCATGTCCTATTGTTGTCCCACTTTACTCTTCATTTCCCAATGGTCCCATACCAGACTGTGTATGACTGAGGATATGTTCACAAGCTTCTGAGAGGCCCGTGGGTCTCTTTCCATCTAGGAAACTCATCATCCAAGGGGATGAAAGGTCACAAGAAAAAAACTTCCTTCCCATAGGTAAACAGCATGTATGTCTATATACTTAAGTTGGGGTTTAGAAAAGTGTTGATCGTACCACATATATTGATCTCCAATACTTTGGAACTTAACCCTCTACAAGAGTCAATTTCTAACACTGTCAGGACCTCTTCTTCACCCTCCCCAAGAGAGGAGTGCCCATGTCACAACTCAGAAACAGCCCTCATGCTTTACCTTACAATGAGTACACAGTTGTTAAATCTCCATATTTAAATGAATAGAAAAATACATTTTGAACTACAAAAATGTTTATCTATTTTCATCAGAGGGATCACATTGTAATGAATATATTTACATCTCATTTTTTTAAAAGCAGAAGATATGGGTGTATGTGCTTACAGGCAGACCCATTCCCCATTCCCTGACCTCCTTGTTCCATCTCTTCTCCACCTTTAAAATGTCCAGGATCATTTCTTAAGAATTTTTTGGAGCAGAATTTATGAGTTAAATCTCTCCTCTCCCCTCTGCCCAATTCTTCCATTTCTCCTCATTGTGCCTTGGGAGTCAATTCAAGGACAAAGCTATTGCCCTTGCATCTAGGCTGAGGGCTAAAGCCTAGGGTGGGAGTAGAGTGGGAGGGGGAGACAGTTGTACTTAATTTCCATTGGTTGGGTTCTGGTTTATAATCACAAACCTACATACATCTAGAGTTGATACTCTAATTCTCTGTGCTGAATATAGGCTTACAGAACATCTGCCCTCAGATGTTGATCTACAGCATTCTGGTAACTGGTTACTGTATAGAGCTGCACTTGCCCAGGCACCTAGAATATTAAACACCCCAAGTGGGTTGAAGTGAGTGAAGGATCTTATTAATGCATAAAAAAAGAAAAAGAAAAAAATCTGGAGACTATAGACACTAAATTGAAAGCAAAACACTGCTACTGGCTCCTGAAATGAAAGCTCTTGCCTCATCGGGGTATGTTTGGGAATGGGTATAGGGGGTGGGGGAGGGGTGTTATTTTTAAAGATCTGGCTTTATTAATACGTTAAGCAAGAGCTCCCTTGGCAGTATGTGTTCTTACAGCTCTGTCTCAGATCCTATAAAACATTCATGCTCTGAAAGCTGTTACAGAGATCTGCACCACCAGCAAGCAGCATTGTGAAGCCTTTACCTTCAAAGGGGCACCATGATGGAAATGGTTTTTAAATTAAAAACGGAGCTTTGGCACACCTCTCCAATTCTCATTTCATAGAGCGGCCATGAGAGAAAGCCAGGGAGGGTCCATCTATTCCACCCAAAGAGAAATCTTCCTGTTAGATTTGTGTTAGATTTTCCTAGGAACAGACTGGGAATAATTTTATGACAATACTCACAACTATATAGGAAAACAAATACTGCCGATCTTTTCAGCAAAAAGTGTAGCAGTAACTGAGCACACAACCTTGACTCCCCTAACTCTTCTGAAGCTCTTCGAGGTTCTGTCAAAGGCACTAGGACAACCATCTGTCTTCCTGAGAAACCATCCTTTCCAGAAAGCAATAGACAACCTCTCTCGACCCCCCAGAACAACCACGAATTCCACCACCAGTAGTAGTAGAACTACCAGTAGTTTGCCGCCAAGCCAAAGGACAATAAACGAAGATCTATTCCAAGGCACCCTGCATGGAAATGTGCTACAAACAGGACATTCTCTGCTTTTCTAAGCCTACAAACCTCCAGGCACCAACATAAGCTAATCATGAAGAGAATAAATCCATCACACTACAGTGAAAAAGCATACACCAGCCTTGAAGTGACTTGTCGAACCCGGGTGCTTAGTTCCTAGAATCTACACAACGGAGTGGACTTTATTTCAGTTGTATAGTCTCCATTTCATTTTGCAGGGATCTTTAAGAAAGTCTACCCCCTTCAACACTCCCCCCCATCTTTGCTTTTTCTATTCTAATGACAATTACATTCGAAAGTAATTTTGAATTTGTCTCTATCTTTTGAAATGTGTCAAGCAACAAGACATGTGTTTTTGCTAAATCTTTTATTTTTGTTTAAATTCTCACTTCAATTTTAATTCTTGAAGAACAGCTTCGACAACATATATCGCACTCATTATAAGAAGCAAAGGGTTATATCAAAAATTATTAGTATAGAATCACAGGAAATCTGGTTTGGAACCAGAAAAAAATACAAAACAGATATAGATACATAGACACAGGACAATTTTTTATAATTATTTGGAAAATGTTATTTCCCCCTAATTCTTGTTTGCTTTTCTTTATGCGCATACGATGTTTTAAATTTTTACAAAAAATGAAAATAAAGACTAATATTTTACAAAATGAATAACAATGTTCGTGGTAAGTGTTTTTGTGTGTTTCTACATAGGCTTCAGTTCACTTCGATGGTTTTTTTTTTCTGTACAGAATATATCCACACATCAGTCCACAATAAATCCTGGAAGGTCCATTATTCTCCTTCTGTTTTATTAAAATCCCCATGGTCCTTTCTTCATTTTTTCCCCCACAGACACAAGGTCCTTTTCATTTCCTTTTCAATGTGTTCACAGATCTGATCCTAAATGAGTCTTTTTCCTTTTTTTTTTTTTTTAATATATATTTCTGCTGGGTTGGTTCTGCTCCGATCCCTCACCTCTTTCCCCTCCCTCGCTCCCCACCTTTCACCATTTGCACCCCGGCGTTAACAAGTTCGACCGTTTTTGTCTGTTTGGTGTCCTTGGCCAAAGCCTCGTCCTCTGTGTCTCTACGGGGGGCTCAGGGACCAGGGGCGGTGTTGTCTCAGGTCTAGGAACACTGGATGGACATGTAAGGCCAGTTGAAGCTGCTCCCAGACAGTAACATATCTCTGATGAGAGTTTCAATGGGGGTTTTACCTACCAAGCGAACGAAGAAGAGCTGTTCAATGACTGAGGATGAGACAGTGCGCAGGGAAGGCAGCCGCAGCAGCAGCTTCCCGAAGCGGCTCGGTTGGTTGGGGTATTGGCTTCTCACGTACTCCTCCAGGGCGCATTGAGACTTCTCCTGCAGGCTCTCGATATGGGCGGCATCTGACAGGCCACAGGCGTCTGCAGGAGCAGCCACACACGGGGAGGAGACATGTGGGGGGAGGGGGTGCAAACAGTTAGGACAGTGAGCAGCAGAGTCACAAACAGAAGCAAAAAAAAAATCCTTCCCCCTTATACCTCCCCCAACTCCCTTCTTCCTTTTTTCCACCTCCAACAAAATGAAAATAAATCAAACCCCCACCAAGCCTAAAGAATCTACACACACACACACACACACACACACACACACACACACACACACACACACACGACATCAACCTCTCCCTCTCTTTGTTTTTCCTCCTTCACCTTTGGATTAAATAATGTAAGACTCTGAAGCCATGTTTTCTACACACAGCAACCTGTCCTCAGCCTGAAGGGCAGGATCTTTCAGGGTATTCCGTTCCTTAAAACGCTTGCTTTAGCCGATGATTTCGGTGAGGGGGGTTGGAGGGGGTAGGGGTGGGGTGGGGTTAAAGAACCTTAGCGAAATATTCAGTAAGAAAAAAGAACTAAATAGATCTTGGAGCCAAAAGAAGCCAAAACAACAGTAGCCCAAATCCTAGACCCAAACCTAGATTGAGTAGCAAATAAACACGCAGAGAGGACTGGAGGTTGGGGCGGGGGGAGGGGGTAGGTGGGGGTGGGGAGAGAAGGCAGTCGTTTGTTGATATGCTGGGAATTAGATCAAGTCCAATGCTTTAGCAATATAGGGTTTAAAGTGCCTAGTAAGGAATTCGCAGTGCAATTCCTAGGCAAAAGCTCACACTTCTATCTGTATCTTAGATCAAGTAATTGAAAATTGGTCACATCTTTGTAAGCTGTATAATAATCTAGAGGAATATGGCTCAGTTACTCCAGGCTGTGTGCTAAGGAGACATCTGCAGCTATCCGACACAAAGCTAAGAACGGCTGCGGTGCCTAAACACCAGCTAAAATGTAGCCAGACATAGAGAAGCTTCTTTTTGAAGAAGAGAAGAGAGGAAAACACTCCGCAGAATGATATAATCTAAGCCCTATCTGCTTATCTCACATCAACTAGAGTCCTTATTTTAATAATAATAATATTGCAGAACAGCATGTTACTTTGTGTTGACTGGTTAACAGAGAAAAGTGGGTTCAAGGGAAGCCACAATCACTCTCTCTATAGTTCAAATATCCACACTGTTTCTTATAGCAATAATAAATATTTTAAAAACATAAGGACCATAGAGGAACCATTACCGAGTGGGATGGTTTAATAGAGATCAAAGCCAGACTTTGTTAATACTCTATCTATATAGATCTATGTATGTCTTAATGCACGATAATGGCCCCAAAAGGACATTGGGAAATTGTGTCTGTAAAAGAATGACCCTGAAAAGGCACAACAAATGATTCAAATCAAAACCCGGGTGTGGCTGTATTTTTGAAGTTTATGTCTTAATATTTCAAGAACTGGATACAAAGATTTCGGAGCTCCTTCATCTACAAGCCTATGGCCTCAAGCACAAAATACAAATAAAACAAGCTATAATTCAAGAACTTCTGAGAAAAGAATCCTTTGACCTAAGATCCAGGCTAGGTTGCTCTCAGATATATAATTATCCAAGCCAGATTGCCTTGCTAATCCATACTATATTGTTAATACAGCGATATTCTTTAACACCAAAATCCAGGATAGGGTTGATTTACTGTAAAAAACCAAAACAAACAAACAAAAAACCCACATGCACCTTGTTTAGCTAAAGAATCCATAGGTCTGTTCTTGGCCTTGAATCTAAACAGACTACAGTGATTGCTACCAAGCAGGCTCATATTTACATATATCTTGCAATACATGTATTATCTCCCTATTATGCCCCAGGACCCTATTCAAGTCCAGACAATACGATATGAAAAGGTTCCCCCTAACACCCTAGCAGATTTTTATAAGACCCATATGTCATCCCCTTAAGGTCTGTAAAATATTTATCAGATATTTACGATAAGTGCCCGCCAAAGTGCAGGGTCACCGGACGCTAACCTACATCTATTACCCTTGACTGAAGGAAGTGGAAAGGCCGGGCATTGAACCCTGCATCCTTCCCTCAGCCACGTTTCGATTTTGCTTTCTGTTTTTGAAGGCTGGGGTTGCCATTTAGATATCCACTCCTGTTCCTCCTGAAGAAAGAAGGATTTGGCTTGATCAGGACTTGGGTTAGGATTCTGGAAGTTAATTTTCCTTTTCTCACTGGAAAGAGGATTTTACCAGTGGTGAACAGACGGGAATGGGCTTTGAGATCGATTAGGCTATTGCACCCAGAGCTCTTGGATAGCTGGGGCAAGTGTAATGCAATACATATTTACACTACATGAATTATATCTCAGATAAGAAAAGGAGGCATAATGTGCAAAATCCGTGTCTCTCTTTTTATATGGCAGTGTCAATATGGGGACGCTCAATATTTCTTCTCCACTGTATGGAAAAGAAATTATGTAAATAAATAACCATTACTGTTCAGGGCTCCACAGCCTTAGCCTTTGTCGTGTAGAGAATGTATTTCATGTGGTGCATTCAGGAGAGTTTAGTGTTTAGAAAATATAGCTGTAATCAGCTGCCGTAACTAGAAATCAAAGTTATTATTGTGCTGAAAATGGATTTATTGTATTTATGTTAACTAGACTACGGCTTTCAGAGAAGTTCTCATTTATCTGAAGAAATATGTAGGTGTGTGAATTAACAGAGTTTTTTTTTTTTAAGTAAGTTCAGGTCATGACCTAGTCCTTGGATGATGTCCAGAATATTAAGGATTAAACAAACCATCCAGGGCCCAAATGTAAAAACCACAACAGGGGACCCCCCCTGCCAGCGTTAAATACTTAGCCTTAGCAAACTTCTTAGGACAATGTCTAAAAATGTTTTTTTCCATCACTCAAAGTTTGCTTAAAAGTTGGATGACTTTGAGAAAGGCTTCCCATGAATTCCCTTCTGGCTAGCAATCAAAACAAGTTTAGTCAAAAGTGGAAATGTGGGGGGGAGGTACGGGGGAATTGCTCCTGACAGCTGTATTTCCATTTTCAGATATTCTGTTTTCATTTTCTCAATAAAATAATAATATTATTAACTTACTAGACACTCTTGGTGCCTTTAAGTTGTCATCCAAGGAAGCTCTTTGGGAAACTTTGTTTTGTTTTGCAAAGAAGGATTTAGCACTGCTGTTTAGGAATATAAAGTTGAAATAAAAGAGTTAATAATTACAGGGACTTCATTGTAGACTCTATAGCTCACTAGGCTACATGAACAAGGGGCATGTGAACAGAGAATTCTAGGGAGTTGAAAGTGGGTAGAACCAATGCCTTTGGGGTAGAAGAAGGGAGGGGAGATCTCTCCTGAGTAGACCATTCTACACTACAGTGTCACATTTCTATTTCCTAGGACCTCACTAGATAGGGTTAAAAAAATCAACTTCACTGTGATTGGCCTATTTATTGATGGAACCTCCACAGTGAATGAGTGTAAAAAGTAGGTAAGTCTACAGGCATGCTCCAGAGTTAAATCAGCCTGATCTATGCTTTCAAAGTCTCTTTGTCACTTTTGAAAAACATGTTTCCATCAAGAAGACTTATTAAGATAAAATGCATTCAAACCATTGAGGTGGCTATTCGATAAATCTTCCATTTGTTTTAAGGTCCGCACTTTCTCCTCCTGCAAAGAATAACTCCTCTCCCACTAGCAGACCTGCATTTGCACTGAAAGTAAAAGGGGGCAGTCAAAGTACATGGCTCTGGCCACCCTGCATACAAATTAGGTGCTCCTGTCTAAATAAATTATCTGTTGTTCAAATCGATATTAATACTACATTTGCTACGTTACAATATCGTGCAAATTTAAGAGTCATTTTAATACAATGTAAATATTATTTTTCACGCATGAAAGGCAACAAATATTGATAGATTATAAATTGCTTACTGTTCAACAAGGCCTTGGGAGGGCTTTGCCATCCTTGCTAGAGAATGATTTTCATTTGGCTTCTTCTGACTCTAGGATAGATTTATCAGGAGTCTATTTTTCTCTATATGGAAGAATTTAAAAGTAACAGGAATAGTGGTAATGCTACCGCTAACAAGTATGTAAGTAGAAAAGGACCACATCAGCTCTACACAGCTCTGCGTGCACATATGTGCCTTTTTTTTCTGGCTTTGTTTACATTTCCTCCTATTACCTGCTGTCTTTGGTGTTTAAATGTTTGCTGCTTACAGGGTATGATAGTAAGAGATGTATAGAATTCACGTAGGCTAAAATGAGAACATTTCAAAGCCATGTTAATGCGCTTTCTTACAAGTTAATTTGAACCATCTATCATGAGAGAAATTGTTAACATTCAAGTTACCACCGCCTACACTTAATTTGATATTTTCCCCCAGCAATCTGTTAAATTTCTAATATTGGTGGGGTTTGTATAGTAAAAAAGATTTATCTTTGGGCCGACGCAATCTTACTTTCCTTGTGAGTTGTACAGAATTGCTTTGTTTTTTTTTTTTAATCTTTCTTGTTTATATCGAATCTTTTTTTTTTTTTTAATGATCCCAATAAACATCTGTAACTGCAAATACCAGAATGATTGCGGACCAGGGGAAATCTGGCGGCAACAAAGCGATATTGTTTGTGGTTTGTTTGGATCGATTTCCCACTTTCTCTCCATCCTCTTATTTTTTAATTTTAGAGTGTGCGTGTGTGTGTGTGTGTGTGTGTGTGAACAATCTCAGTCAAGAAATTCGTCCAGTGAAAGTACCATACAAGAGAAATCAACATTCTCAAGTCCTCCTCTTTCCTTCTCCTCCCTCAGATCCCTGAGCTCAGTCAGACGCCGACAGAGCAGAGGTAGAGATAGTCAGCCTGGTTTGCTTCATCCCCCCTAACCAGGCCACCACATCCTCTGTTCCAGCCCAGATCTGGCTGGTGAGACTAAGCTGCGGCAGTAACTGAGAAAGCAGCAGCAGCAGTAGCAGCAGAGGCCCACCCACCTCTAGATCCACTCCAAACCTGGCAGCAGCGACCCCCTCCCCAACCCCCACCCTAGCAATCTAGTTGTCGGACTGGAGGCGAGGGTGATGAGGTTGGGGAGGAAGAGGAGGTGACGGGGGAGGGGGACATCAAGCTGGCTCTAGCTCTCACCAAGCACTTGTGCTCCCTCTCCCCATCGCAACTCCCCCGCCTCTCCAACCCTCACTCTGTGCATCTCCCTCCACCCCTTCCTCCTCTCCCTCCTCCCCCTCTCCTCCACCCCTCACCTGATGTGAAGAGGACGATGGCTTTGAGGCAACTGTACTCCGCGGAGTCGACGTGCAGGGCCTTGAGCTTCTCCACCTGCTCCTGGAAGATACGGATGTGATCCATGAAGGCCACGACCCGGTCGGCAGACATGGGCGAGGCGTGCAGGCCCGCTGCGGCCAGCAGCGGGGCCACGTGGAGGGGCATGGAGCATTGCGCCGCGTTGAGGACAAACAGCTCGCTCCACGTGAGCCGCAGCAGGGCCACCTGGTCTGTGATCTGCAGGTCCGGGAAGAAGGGAATGTTGCGGGCCCACTCGACGGCGCTGAAGAGTAGGCGGGCCGCCAGCTCGCAGATGTTCTCTATGCCCATGATGTTGTTGGGCTGCATACACTGGCTGCCGTAGCGGGAGGTAGGGTAGGGCTCGGCCCGCAGCAGCAGTGAGATGTATCCAGACAGATAGCAGTGACCGTTCAGGGGATCCCCATTGGTGAGGGCATATTGGCCTGGGTTGGGTTGGGTTGGAGGCATTCTTCCTCGCTGAACCGCTGACAAAAAGAAAAAGAAAAGAAGAGGAAATGTGCATCCAAGGGGCTTGCAAACATCTCCTCAACGCGGTGCTGCGCGTCCCGAGACAATGCAAGTGCCTCTCCCCGCAGACACACACACGCCCAGGCACACACACACACACACACACACACACACACACACACACACACACACCACATTCACACATACTCTCAGACTCACACATAAACACGAATTCCCACACAAGGGTCTATAGATCCAGACAGGTATCAATCCATCCAACTGCAGGATCTTGGTAAGTGCGGCAACCGTTCTGCTCTCTTCTCTTTGCAGACTCAGTACAGACTCATCCCGAAGACCTCATAGGAAGAGCCATCGTCCTGCCCCCACACCTCAACCACCACTTGTCCAAACCCCAGAAAAGATAACCAAGAAAATATGCATAGAAAACAAAACCCCACTCACCCCTCCAGACTTCAACAAACCAGGGTTAAAAAGAGGCGAAATGATTGTGGTCTGAGACAAGTGCCCTTAAGTACACTGACTTGCAAAGTATCAGTGTTTTGCTCGTAAAGAGTTTCCACATCACCCTCAAATGCTACAAAATTGTCTTTAAAATAGATACACGTTACATACCCTTGCTAACCACTTTCAACTTTTAAGCAGAGTCTCTAGTACCACTCCGTCTCCCTCTCCCCACATCACACAAAGTTCTTATTGTTAAAAACAACAAAAAGACTAAATATTTTCAATGAAAATAAAGATATTCGAACTTACAGTAGCCAAACATTATTGAAAAAAGTAGGAAATATAATTAATGTCTGTCCTGTGCGGTCCCACTGCAAAACCCTGCAGACAGCTTTTGCCCAGTGAATGCACTAGCTTGCAACTGCAAAAACCCTGGATTCATTAACCATCTGAATGCATAACGTAAGCATGCTTTGAGTTCCTAAAGCTGAACAAAGTTGTTTTTTTTTTAAAGTATGTGTATGTTTGACTTCGACAGCCTCAGCGTTTGAAATTGTCAAGTAAACAAAGGCAACTTTAGTGAAGTTGAGGCTGTATTGCTCCCCCTCCCCACATGCATTTTGATATGCTTGCGTGTATTTATATATACATATAGTTATAATTTTACTTTCTCATTTAACAATTCATAGTTTCTTTAACTTTGACTTTTATTCCAATTTTAGTGCAAGTAATAAATGCAATTTGAGCCCTTAAAATCTGATGGGGCTAGAATAGTTTCCCCACTTCAGTATAGTTTTGAACTTGGCAGTTATTTTTCCATTAAATGAGAGCACAATTCAAAGTTCCCCCCCTCCCCTTCTTCAAATGCCTACAAAAAGCTCCCTGGAGCTACGAAATGAAGTCGTCATATTTGCCAGCTCTTCTAGATCTGAGGGAATTCAATTTCTTTTCTTGTGGCATATAAAATATAATTTTAAAACCAATTAAAAGAGTAATTTTCACTTTGCAAAATTGGTTATCTTATTTGACTATAAGACATCTTTAACCGTAGTAAGAAGATAAACTTTAACTGTAAACTGCTAAATCTCTTTAGAAAAGAGTGCAGCATATCTTTCCATATGAAATCGAGGCAGATCCAACATCCAAACTTGTGCTGACAAAACCAGGCTTTAAATGGTGTGGAAGCTCATGCCAGCTGCAGACTAGGCATTATGGTGAAATAAGAAGGAACGGTAAATACGCTGTAAATTGTCATTTCTATGGAGTATTTAAGCAGAGGGTGGAGTTTGGTGGAGAAATAAAATAAGTAACATGCTTTTTAAAAAATGACAACTATAAAAGCAGGGATCAGTCACAAACTTTCCTTTCAAAGTAGGAGTGAAAACAAGGCCACAGATATGGAGAGAAGCACACTGCAGCACACTGGATAGGAGAGGGAACCATTAAACTCGAGCAGATTTTCTTCCCCCTTTCTCCCTTCCCCCCCCCCCATTAGACCTACAAGTGCAATAAATCTCTATCCTCTTTTTCCAAGCCAGGCTTCAGAAAAGATGATGACAGCAATGAATCTATTGTAAAGTGTCCCCCTTCCCACCTTCCTACCCTCCCCTATTTAATAAAGGTTTTAAAGGGAGAATGGAAAAAATATAGCTTTGCAAAAAAAAAAATTACCCCCCCCAAACATCATGCCAACAGATACTAAAGCAGCCACACACACACACGCGTGGGGGAAGAGACACAGCAGAACTAAGAGAGACTGAGGGTTTTTTTTTCTTCCAATCCTGATCATAAAAAAAAAATCCTCATCAGGATAAGTAGGAAGGAGGGGTGTACAGGAAGGGGATTTCGCGGCGGGGGGTGGGTGGAGAACGGGGGTAGTTAGAGAGAGGGGGTGTCAGCAGAAGCGAAGCCTGGGTTGCAAAGCTGGGGGAGATGGCTAAGGAGAAAAGGGGAGGGTTAGAGTGAGGGATAAGCTGGTATTTTCAAATGAAGGGAAGGCAAAAACAAGAGAAAGCAAAAGAAAAACACAGCAAAGCCAGAAGTAAAAGAGAAGAAATATTCACCTTCCCGCCTCATGCCCACTTTGAGACACTTCTTGAGGCGGCAATATTGGCACTGATTGCGGTGATGCTGGTCTATGGGACAGTTCCTGTTGGCACGGCATGTGTAAGTTAAGTTCCTGCGGACGCTTCTCTTGAAGAAACTTTTGCAGCCTTCGCAGGTGAATTGGCCGTAGTGTTTCCCGCTCGATTTGTCCCCGCACACCACACACTCAATGTGTTGCTGGCTTTGGCCCGAGCCGGGCTGGCCTTGCCCCTTGTCCCCCGCCGTGCCTGGGGTGGATGGAGGTCCCGGCTGGCTCGGGGTCTGGGGGGTGTGCGGGGCCGCCGAACCCGCCTGCTGCTGCTGTTCCCGGGCGGGCTGGGCTGCGGGGTTGGGGCCGCCTGGGTTCCCCCCGGCCACGTCTTCCTGCGGATCTCGCCAGCTGCTAACTACCATTGCCATATCTCAGGGCCCAGAAAGTGCTGGGGGAGCGGAGCTTCTCGCAGAGGGCTGCCGGGGAGAGAGAGGAGGGAGGGGAAGGGGAGGGGGAGGGGGAAGGGGGAAGGGGGAGGGGGAGGTGGGTAGCTCGGGTTTGGGGGAGAGGAGCCGGAGCGAGGGACCTGGGCGACGCTGCTGCTGCTGCTGCGGCGGCGGCGGCTGCTGCCTCGGCGGCTCCGGGTGCCGCTGCCGCTGCTGCCCTGGTGCGGTTTGTTGTTCCTGCCGTTTTCTTTCTTTCTTTCTCTCTCTCTTTGCAGCCCCCCCTCCCCCGTCTTTCCCCTCCTCTCTCTCTCTCCCCCTTCCCCCTCTCCGGTTCTGGTTTTGGGGGTTGATTTCTCCTTCCCCCCCTCCCCCACCCCCCCTTAGCTTTTTTTTTTCTTCTTCAAGTTGAAAATTCAGAAACGGCAAATAAGGCTATGGGGAGAGGCATTCAGAGCTACACGGGGGGGAAGACGAACATCGGACACAGCACACACGCACACACACATACACACATACACACTCCCTCTCACACACAGGCACGCACACACACACACACACACACACACACGCGCGCGCGCACACACA
>CM053580.1:239141230-239203730 GCA_028627135.1 Pseudochirops cupreus | reverse complement strand
AGAGAGAGAGAGAGAGAGAGAGAGAGAGAGAGAGAGACTGGGGGGGAGGGAGAAAAGGAGCGAGACGGTGGGGAAAGAGAAGGAGAGAGAAAAAATGTGGTGGTGATTGTGATTGGTTAGAGGAAGAAGGGGAAGCTCGGCTCTCCCCCTGCCGCCTTTGCCTGGAAGAATAGCTGGAGCTGCCTGCCATCTAGCGGACAGACATCGAGCCTAGGAAGGGCAGCTTCGTTCACTTACTGCCCCCCCTTCGTGCCCCCCCCGGCGTCACCCTCTCCCCCTTCCCCCCCCCCCGCTTTCTCGCACGGAGCCTGTGCCTTTACTGAAACCAAAGACAACATTTGAGATTTCTTTCAATGGATTTTTTTTTACTTGAGAGATTCTACTGGGAAAATAGAATATTTCTATTAGTTGAATATTCTCCAATGCCTCAAATCCCAGCCCCCTCACCTTTGACAACATGTTCAAAGAGGTTCTAGTGTATTTGTGTGTGTCTGACAAAGCAGTAGCAAAGAGTAGGCGCTCCGCTCGGGACAACGTAAAAGTTTGTCTCAGCCAAAGCATTCTGAAGTCCAACACCATCTCAGGTAAAAGTGGATGTAAAGTATCCACGCTTTATTGATAAAGATGGGTTTTTCTTGTACACTTGTTTTCTCTTTAAATTCCCAGCAGAGGTGTATTTGTGATGTTTTCTGGTGTGATGGGAGCTTAATGTTTCTGCTCTCCTTCAAACCCGAAACAGTGTAAGTGTGGGATGGTTTGGCGATGAGTAGAACCGATCACTCTTAATAGCAGAATAAACGGTTTTATTTGTCTGTCCCCACAACCCCCCCAACCGAATAATGAGGAGAGTTTCAATGGGTTCTCTGGGCCAAGCCGCCCCTATTGTATATTGCATTGATAAAAAGGATGTTATTGACTATGCAACAGTGGACTCCTTTCCTCTCTCTCCCTCTCCCCAAATAAACTCTCACTCATGTCTCCTGGTCAGTGAAAAGGTGAAACGAACAAGATTAAATCAGACACAAAAAAGCAGGCTCTATGTATACGATCTAGATTTTGCTCAGACTGTGAAGAGCCTGAGAGTGAGAAGCAGAGCAAGATAGAAACACACAGAGGAGAGGGAGAGAGAGGGAGAGTGTGTGTGAGAGAGGGGAGAGGAGAAAAAGAAAAAAAGAAAGCGAGGGAAAGGAGAGGGAGAGACGGAGAGAGGGAGAGGGAGGGAGGGAGGGAGAGAGAGAGAGAGAGAGAGAGACAGAGAGAGAGAGAGAGAGACAGAGAGAGAGAGAGAGGGAGGGAGAGAGAAGAGTGGTGAACAGACCCTGCAAGCGCCCATCCTTCTACTTGCCGACGTTCCCCAGAATCCTGGATCGCTCACAGCTGGCACCAGAGACCCGGCCAAGCCCTGCCCCGCACCAGGCAAGTACGGCTTCTCACCCCACCCCCTTAAACTCAGTTGCTAATGGGGGGGGGGGGGCAAAGAGGGCTGCATCCTCTATTTCTATATCCTTAGTATACCACTGCCTTGAGATTGTAGAAGGATTGTAGAGGGAACTTTTTTTTCTCTCGCTATCAAGTCGGGTTGCTCTTGTCTCGGGTCAGTGTCTGGCGAAACTGAAATGGTGTAGACCGACTCAGTTATACAGTATTTTTACTGCTTTCGGTCTGTGTAATTTAATGGATATTAAAGTAAAGCTCCACGTATCTGTCCTCTAGATGTGAGAGTATTAATGGTAGCATCTGTCCAGATTCAAAACACGCACACAGATACAGACACACACCCCTATACAACATCTGTTGATGCATTATACACGTAGAGTCATACGGTTTGCTATACATACAAATGCAATGAAGATATAAACTTCCACGGATTTACTAAGCAGGATTTGCAGTGGAGACTGTGGGGGTGCCAGGTTGTCAGCAAAGAAGGATAAACAGGAGAATACTCAGTTCAGTCACCTGTCCTGTTTGTTATGTGACCACCTAATGGAAGAAGAGATCGATGGTAGCTTGCTTTTATCTGGGTGATAGTGTCAACAGATTAAAGGAACCTCTATCAGACTGACCCCAGGAACTGAGAAAAGAGCTGCAATGAGCAGTGGGGGAGAGAAACTCAAACTATCCTGTGTGAGAGTCAGAAGCCCCTTCTGCATTCTTCCTTTCTTGAAGTTGAAATGAAGGGTGGGAAGGTCGAAAGGGATATTAAGGCCAAGGGGGAAAATGAAATGGATGTATGGAGAAAGACAATGAGAAAGTAATAACATCAATTAAAAATTTTTAAGTCCATTTTCTAGCCTTAGAAGCACAGACTTGGGTCAAAGGAGAAAAAAGGCAGGGAAGGAAGAATGGTTGTTCTGCTAATGCTGTTTGGGACGGCAAACCAAGTACTCAATATATTAGGGCACTGGTTTGTTGACAGAATTTCAATGTCACTTGGTGAGGGGTGGGACAACCCTAAAAAAAACCAGGAAGGGCCCAGGAAGGGCACAGCTCTCCAAGGGGCCAGCTTGTCTTACCAAATATGACATTTTTCACTCTCAATTAGATTGACTAGAATTTTTGCTCTAGAAACTGGAGGGCTCAGGCCTTTCATAGTTTAAAAGAACTGGAGATAGGGGTGGGGAGCAAGTGGAAATGTTGGCATGGCCGAGTGGGGTCATGTTCACCAGATTCAAGATCTGACATTACTTCTTCTTCTTCTTCTTCTTCTTCTTCTTCTTCTTCTTCTTCTTCTTCTTCTTCTTCTTCTTCTTCTTCTTCTTCTTCTTCTTCTTCTTCTTCTTCTTCTTCTTTTTGCTTTGACTATTCCTTGGAAGCAATCTTAAGACTTTTTTAGCCTAAGGCTGACCTCAACTTGTGTGTCAGACAGGAAACTGCCCCTCAAAGGTACAGCTCTATTTCTCAGCAGCTGTTTGTGCTTCTCTCCTTACAAGAGAAATGCAACCATCATACCATCCTCATTCTCATAGTTGCATCTGCATCAACTTTTAAGAGCCCTTTCAATGTGGAGGTTGGGGGATGAGATGGGGAGAGGAGAGGAGGGCCTGGCAACCAAAGGCACTGATTTTCTCCTAGCATGGCTCCAGCCCAAGCCTGGCTGAGCCAGGCAGGCCCACTTCAACTGACCCCTTAATTCTGTTTTCTAGCACCCTTTGTCCCAGATTTCACCTGCTCCTCTCCATCTTCCCCATGCAGAAACACTTTCCAGCCGCCCTCACACGGCCCCAGCCTCTCTCAAACAAGGACACCAGCTGATGGAAGATAAAGGCAGCAGCTTAGCTCCTGGGGAGCAGCAGTGGTGCTGGGGCTTGTGAAACCCAGTCCAGTGTTACTTTTTCAACTGAACATCCTCATAGTCTTGAGCCTGTTGGATTGAAACAATCACAGTAGTTGAAGTAAAGGGTATAAGACCTGCTTATGTCATATAGTGGAAGCCATTATTTTAGGAATGCAAGTATGTTAATACAACTCCACAGGACCCTAAACACCTCTCTAGTGGCGTTTATCTACACAGGCACCCTGTTTCTCAGTCATCCACTGGACTTTCTCCTGGGCTTCTCTCCCCATGGGTTCTTCCATTGGGCCTAGTTTCCAGTCATTCTTCTCACCCAGAGTCACCCAAGTATCCTTTGTCTCTCTCCTTTCTTCTGTCCAGACTAGTTTCTATGTGCAGTTGAACCTGATTGTTCCCTCCCACTCCCTATATTCCCTTCTCCACAGTGTTCTGCCATCTATCTCAATGCTACTATGAATTTATTGTGACTGTCAACTAGGTCAGCTATTGGGACCTTGCTTGACCTCACATGGAGATTGGACCTTTCCACAGAAAGTTAAGTTAGGCCTCTCTGAGGAAGTATATTTATTCCTGGCCTGAAATTCCTTTGAACATCATCCTCCATAGTGCCCTTGCCTTCTTTCCAGGTCCCTACAGGTCTTTCTTCTGAACTCAGCTGGGACAAGAAATGACCCCTTGTGTAGTCAGCTCCAAGACTGAAGGAAAAGAGGACTTTTTTTCTCAGTGGTGAGGTGGAAGATAGTATCTAAATGGTCAAAATGCTCTGTCCCTTCTTGCCCCCAAACATTTGTTTTGTTGATATCACCACAGCATGTTAATCAATTAAAACAAAACAAACAAACTCAAACCTTCCAGAGAATAGTGAATCCACCCTAATCAGGATCCCAGTAAACTGTATGTCTTAGAGAAAGTATATATGATAGATGCACAGAGAAAGACTGACAAACAGAGGAAGGAAAAGGGTGGGAGAGGCAGAGGGAGACAGAGACAGAGAGCGACAGAGACAGAGAGAGAGAGAGAGAGAGAGAGAGACAGAGACAGAGACAGAGACAGAGACAGAGACAGAGACAGAGAGTGTGTGAGAGCACAATATGTTTATACAGGAAGATCGACTTTTTTTTTGTAGTCAGGAGATTGATTCCGGAGTTCTAAACACAGTGAATTATGGTTAAATATTTTCCCAATATCTTTTTTTTTTTTAACAGTTAACTGATTGCTGAATCATTCTTCACTAATCCTTGTGGATGATTTTGTATTGGTATTTTCTTCTCATGCAACCCACCCAGTCTAATCATTAATTTTGGCCTTTTGGTAAAACACAGTGAACAAAGGTAGCCTTGTAAAAACATTTTCTAAATCCATTTCAAGAGCTTTGATGCCCTTCAGGAGACCAGATTCTTGTGAAAAAGTCTCTCCTATCCCATTTCTCTCACACCATTAAAAAGCTACATTATTTAGTTTAGGAGACCAGATAACAGGAATAACTGTGTGTTATCAAATACATCTAGAGAAATGAACATACTGACAACCACTGGGGGGAAAAAAGGTCAGTCTCTCTGATTCCACTGAAGACCTTTATGAAAGGGCTTATTTTAAAGGTACTGAATCAATTAATCTCTCTCTTAGCATGGAATTAATGCCAGAAGTGAATGGAGATGAGGAAGACATATTTACAATTATGTATTAGGTTTAATACTTTTGGAGGCAAAAGGGAGAAAGGCGCATAAATGTCTATGGTAATATTATTTTTTAAAAAATCCTATTCTCTCTCAGAAGGAACCTTGGTCTCTAAAACTAAGCTGAGCTTGTTCTTGAGCTACAAAGAAGTTCTGCCTTTTATTGTCACCGGGAAAACAGGGGTGTAATGAACAACTTGGAAGCTTTGCTCCTATCAGTCTAGCCACGAATTCTGTCTGAGCAGTTATAGCAGAGATCTATGTATGCCATCTATCAGTCTGTCAACCTGACCCTTTATTCTTTGTCACCTTTAAGTTTCAAGATCCAGAGACTGAGTGCAGACCTTCTTTAACTTAATAAACAGCTTCATTTTCTACCCCAAACTAGGCATTTAAAGTAAGTGTTTGGGAACAAGCAGGACAAGTGAAATCCTCCCCCTCCCAACCTCCCTTAGAGAACAGGGATCAGTACCATTCTGGGGGTGACTTGCAAGAGGGCACAGCTATGACCTTTTTATGCAAATCAGACCTTCACTAGAAAGCAGTGACAATCATTTCCAGCATATTCGTAAATCTAGAACCAAATATTTACTTTGGATTGGAGTAAAAGTAAAAAAAAAAATTAAGCCATTTCCCCAAAGCTTTATAGAATAAAAAACAAAAACAAAAACAAAAACAAAACGTTTCCCCTTCCCCCTCAAGAAAACCCTCCAGGCTCTTACATTTGAAAACACCTGACTTGTGAAAAAATGCTTGCCTGGTTATTCTTCTCAAAGAAAATGGGCTGGTTCTGGATGAAAAGTTGAAGTTTTGAAGTGAGTTTGAAGGTTGTTAGGTTGTCTTGACAATACAATCAACTGTACTATATAATCATTTCCCTTAATAGTTACCTGTCACAGCTCCTATTTCTTTTACTACAGGGATTAGTCCATCAGGAGTAAATTTGAGTTGGACATTTCGCTGACTAAAGATCGCTAGAATATGTTTAAGTGTTGCATATCACTTTCTTCTCTGCCTGTGAGACAAACCAGTGCAAAAGTGGTGGATTCTTAAACCCAGCAAGTCTGCTGCTGGGACTACAGCAGTTATGCAGCACAATTTACTTCATCATAAGAGCTGATCTAAATAATAAACCTTAACATTTTCTTTTAAACTGTCAGTAGTAAGATATGTTTATTACAGCGTCTTCTACCACTGGGAAGAAGGTAGAGGCTATAGATAAAAGTTTAAATAGGATAGAATGAACACAACAAATAGCTCATGCAAACCATAGACAGCTGTAAATAATTATGTATTTTTACCATGCTACGTATATTTTATTTACCCGTTTGAGAAGAGGTTGGGGGGAAAAAAAGCAATCTCTCAACGGGTCAGTTAATAAAGTATTCCAATGGCATGATCTAACCAAACCAGGAGAGAGTTCTATGTTTTATTGTTAACCCCTTGCACGGAATCTTCTGAGGCTGAAAGGAAAAGGGAAAAGCTTTTGTGTTAGCTGATCCTTGGCTATTCTGGGGCTCAGGTTGGTGTGAAAGGGACGAGGAGGTCACTTGAAATCTCCTTTTATCCACTCCTATTTTCTCTCTGGATCAGCAACTTTGAATAGACACCATCTAATCGCTCTTAATGGAAAGAAGCTATGGAAGCAACGAAAATGCCTTTATCCTAGAAGTGAATAAATGTATAGAAGTAGACCCCATTACGAATGTAGAGCTGTACCCCTTTCCAGCTGTCATTACATATCTTTCTATGCACATATATACAAAGATATCCGATTCAAATTGCATATTACATATGTGTCCTTGAGCAGATGCTATTTTGCCCGAGCCACAAATAAGGAGGAAGAGACTCTATACTCTATTTATCAAGTTCAGGTGATGCGCTCCATTGGCAAACCCATCCTTATTTTCTTTCTGGGATGCTCTATTTAAATTCCCCAAAGATCAAATGGTCCTTTGGAAGATTGTGGGGTTGGTGGAGGGACTTTAGTGAAGATCTTATTTAAAATTGCGTCCGTTTCCATTGTAAACTGCAAAGGACATTTCCATTGAATTGTTTCTCCTAAAACGCAGGGACAGTGATAGACAGGTGGGAGATGATGTACAAAGAATGCAAAGAACTGCATGTAATTTTTCCATACGCTCTTCTTTTTGTGTGCACCCCTAGTTATTAATTTGGTTAAAACATTAAATAAGTGGAGAACAGACGGGAATCTGGCACTAGTCGGATTTAGCTTTTCTCGCTATAAATACATAATGCCGTCTCCTTGAAGTTGAGCAATTAGCTGCAATTTATTGAAATCAGAATTACTTCAGCAAGTCTCATGTGCTGACTAAAATCTCACTCGAGTTATTTTCTTTAGTTATTGTTATATTTACTTGGGGGGTGGGGGTGGGGGAGGGAATCCACAGGACTTTAAACGGAGCGACGTCCGGAAAAGGATGCTTCATAACTAGGGCTGAAGGGGCTTCAACTTTACCGCTTCTTTTCCCCCTTCCTGAAGGCTTTACCCCTTCTTTTCCTCTCCATGTAATATTCTCATTGCTCTCGGAGCCTGGGGACATTTCGCTTTAAATTCCTTTAAGGGAATACTTTGTTGCTAGGGCTACAAATTCTCATCCCAACCCACAAATCTCCCTCCTTCTTCCCTGCTCCAGACCCCTCGGACCCTAGGATACCAAGGTAGGGAGCCTGAGGGATTTTTTCGGTCACCCTCCAGGGACCTATATCACCTGCTCTCTCTCTCTCTCTCTCTCTCTCTCTCTCTCTCTCTCTCTCTCTCTCTCTCTCTCTGTAGTATTTGCTAGAGTATGTAGGTCTCAAGACCTCCAGCTTCAACCCCTCCACCATCCACTTTCTCTGTGCCCTCCCCCATCCCCAGACCTAACTGATACTTTTCCCGCACTCCGGGTGAATAGGATCGAAGGAGCCGCCCCGTCCAATAAAGAGTAAATTAAGTAGAAGAATCCCAGCCGCTGGATATTTGGAAGCTCCGGTGGGGCATCAAACCGCCGTTTAACGCATTTTTTCCACTCACTGTGCACAAGCCCTAGACCTGTATGGCTTCAAACACACACGAACACACACAAACACAATTAAAAAAAAAAAACCTCCTAAGTTTAGAAGGGGAGAAGCTGTGGGGTGTGGCGCTGTCCCAAGAGCTTTGAGGTTCCCCCTCAATTTGAAGGGTCAACAATAAAATCCTTTCCTCTTCTTCCCCACTGAGAGTTCAGACCAAAGGAGAGTCAAGTGGAACTTAGGTTTACTTTGCTCCTCTTGCCTGTCTGGTGCTGCCTAGAAGACGCAGATTTCTCCTTAGGGACTAGCAGGAGGTGGGGTGGAGGAGTGCGGAGGCAGGGGACACTTTCAGAGTTTCGTGTCCTCAAGAGCTTGTTTTAATGCCAAAGAAGAAAAATGACTTCTAGAAGCTTGAAACTTAACCAAATTACTTGCTGCCAGCTAGGGAAGAGACTTTACTTAGACTCAGAATTTAGGCTGATGGACATAGAAACTGTTAGGAAAAAGGTGCTCCCTTCTTCAGCCTAGTACAGATTATTGGGCCGCAAGGGAACTCAGGAAGTGCCCCCACATCTCCGCCTCCTTCCCCACCCCCAATGTTCTTAAGTCTCCACTCAGTCCCAGGGCAACGTCCTGAAGGGCAGCAGCAAAGTCCTATTTTGGCAAGGCTCTTCCAGTGAAAATAAAAAGAAGGAATAAATTAACCTCAAACCAGCTAGTTGGGGTGTAGTAGTTTTAGCAGGACTAATTGCAGACAATGGAGCTGAAATGACTTTTCCAATTAGCTGCTGGTTGGAGTTTAGTTGGAGTAACTGTCAGCTCCAACGATGGGTAATTGCTTTATTGCTCACAAAACTATCATCTATTTAGAACATATGTGCTAATTACTCTGGATGGGCGTCGAAAAAGAGACCATAAATCTATTAGCACTTTAAAAAGTCTATGGTGCTTGTAAGCAACCCAACTCTCCTCCATATTATCGGATGCACAGGTTGGCGTGATGGATGGGTGTCTTTCCGAAAAGCAAATATATGTTCCACTGGAGGCAGCGAGAGGATGTACTGGTCAAATTCCATCAAGGGGAGGGGGAGAGAGTCCTGCCCACTCATTTCACTCCAGAGATAAATCAGTGTCACCAAGCCCTCTTTAGTGGCATTGCCCTTTTTTTTTTTCTTTTTGCAAAAGATTACTTTAGAAATCTTTTAATTGGATTACTCTGGAAAATTAATCTCTTTAGGCTTGACTAAATTTGTTGTACCCAACATTGAGAGTGAAACCTAAGACACAGAAGGCAGGGATACACTGATGAGCCTTCCTCCTCTTGCAGGCCCGCCCTAACCTAAGCCCTTTTCTGAGGGTCAAGGAACAGAGCTCTGCAGATACTTTTAGGGGATCTTGACACCCGGAGTCCTAGATCCCTCCAACTGCAGCTACTGGGCAGTGGGTGGTGGGGTAGTGGTGGTGCGGGATCAGGACGATGGCTGGGATAAGAATCGAGAAAGTTACAACAGGCCGCTCACGTTTTTTTCTGGGTGGATCCTCTTAATTCCGAGTGCCACTTTCCCACATTCTTCCATTTACTTCGTAAGCAACGTCAGTCTCCAATGTTTGCTTCCAACCAGCACCCCGAATCCCGTCCTACAACCCCTTTGCCTATGTTGAGCTTTCTGGGGACTCAGCCCTGCTTTCGGAGACTCAACTAACCTGGTAAGAAAAACAAGTGATGGGCATGTATAGTGGGCTAACATCCCAACCCCCCAGTATTTTCACCCAGTCAAATTCCCTAATTAAGGCTCCGTCGACCCTAGAGAAGAGCAAGGACAAAGCTGCAACTACCTTCCCTTACCTAACTCTATACCTTCAAGCCCAACTTCTTGCGTAAAAACGCACGACTCGCTCTTGGAGTGCTCTGTAGCACTACCTAGAAGATTTCCCTTTCTGGTGTTCTTGGCCTCTCTGACCCGACCTCAGTCCCGGTACCTGTCTCGCCAGCCCTCACAACACAGCAGCCCCTAAAGCAGTCTGCTTACTCGACCTCTCATCTCATCCAAAGCTGGTAACTGATCTCTCTGCGCAGCAGTTCCCTAGCTCCCAGAAGTTGGTTCTGAGGGAACCAGCATCCCTCCAGAGCAGCGAATTCTGCCTGACCTCCAGCATTTCTCTGGCGGTCTGCCGCGATTATCTGCGGGAGATTACAACATCTGTATGAAATGGGATACCTCACTTTTTAAACTCAATTTAGCTCTTAATAGCAGCCCCGTGAGGTGTGGTTAATTGGTGGGGATAAAGGCATAATGACTTGACAAGGGGCACCACAATGATCCGTTAATGTACTTAAAATCAACAACAACAAATCCAAACAGTGGCATTGTCTTTTCTTGGAATGGGGTCCGGGTGGAGTTAGGGGAGAAAGGGATCTAGGCATTCCGAAGGCAGAGCATTTGCAATTAGTACCTGATCAACTAGTAGCTGGTCGTGTCTTTCTGTTGGGAGTCCTGGCTCTGGTTGGCATTGGCAGAGTATCCAGTGTCTGCCCGGCAGAGCTTCATCCCATCAGAAAGGGGTTAAAGGAGCCACACTGGGCTTTGGGGACTACCCTAGGCGAGTATGGGGGCGGGACCAAGGTGAAAGCTTAGGCAGAACAGGTGATCAGAATGGCTGTGTGTTGTTAGTGGGCTGGGGTGGGGAACTGGAGTTTCGAGGGACAAGCTAATACCTTGGGGTATTAGCTCTACTTTCAAAGGGGCTCGGATTCAACCACACTCCATTCGCTTCTCAAATCCCAAACCCTAGATTCCAAACATATTCTGTCCTTTGAGCACAGAACCTCTTCTTGCCTCTTGGGTCGGGGGTTGGGAGCGGAGGAAGAAGTACCAACTCTGAGTGGAATCCTACTGCGTATTCAGATGTCAATGACTTGAAACATCGGCATTGCTTTACATCTACCGCAACAGAAAGTAGAGTACTATACAGACAACCACAGAGACAGGTATGTGAATTGGTTAGAGGCCCACACACATATGGGTGGATGTGGCATGTGAGACCTTCCTCGAAATATACAAGAACTAAGATAAACAGCTTAAGTAGGTGGACATAGCTAAACAAAGATTTCTTAGAGCTACATGAACTTCATAACTACAAAATAGCCATAAAGATTCACATTTTAAAAATCATCCTTCCAATTCAACTCATTTACCCATCGATTATCAGGTCTCTATCGCAAATGAAATTAAAGCGCTTAAGCAGTGATTGGCACATAGGTGTTCAAAGTTCTATCTCTCTCTCTCCATTCTTCCTGCTTTTCTTTCTCTTCTGTTTCCTCAGTCCCCAACCCCTGTTCCCAAGTGCCCCAGAGGCACTTCCCAACCTCTCACCCTATTCTAGGTTGACATAAACACTAATAAAAAAAAAGGCAACAGAATCTTACGGAAATCAGGCCGTCCTTTCTGTGCGAAATTGTCAATGCTCTCTAGGATTAGGGCCGCAAGCTTCCCTTTCATGTTTTGCAGTGTCTCCTGTTGAAAATGTTTACAGTTTGGAGAATGCTAACCTTGATTTTTCAGGTTTGAGCTCCCTCTGGAAGCGGAAAGAGAAATGACTCCACATTACTGTACATATTTTATTGCAATGATAGATCGCAGGTGTTTCAGCTGCTATTGTCTGCTTCCCTCCCAAAGCTCCCAACGAGAGAGATACAGCTACAAGAAACTTAGTTAACTTGACCTTCTGAAAAGCTGAGGAACAGCAGGGTATCAATGGTTCAAGAAGTTCTGGGTGTCAAGGATTTTGAGATTAAAATTCTAAATTCCTCAGATTTACCTACTTTATTGCCTGTCCATCCTTTAGCCTATCACTATTACTGCCACCTCAACATTTGCCGTCTTTCAATGCTGGATTATTAAGAAATCACGATTTAAATGTCAGCCCATGTGTTCTACCTCCTCTGCAGTATGAATTAGGGGAGGGATGGCTTTAGATGAATAGCCAGATCCCTATCCTACAAGATATCTGGTACACTTCAGTGCTGGAGCATTCCTATTTACAAAGGTCAGATCACTGGCACTTAGAGTAGACTCTCTTCCTTCGAACCCTCCTTCCTCCCCCAACACTCAAGATTTCCTGGCCAAAGTCCCTTCACTAGGGCTATTCAAGAAGCCCTTTCATCCAATCAAGCTGAAAAAAAAAAGCCAGAGGCAAGAAAGTCTTAAGTTTTTGGTGGTTTTTAGCCTCAGAACCCAGTATTTGTTTTCCTCTGCATACCCAGCCCAGTCAAGACATGGGATTGACTAGCAGGCAGGAGACCCTAAATGACATTTTTCACTTTGATGTTTGGCCTAAGAGGCATCTTGGCCTAGTGGATAGAAAAACCTCCTAGAAGCCAGGAAGACCTGAATTTAATTTCAGCCTCTGACGTATTGGCTGTGACTTTGCACATGCATATCACTTAATCTCCCACAGCTCTAGTTAACTTTCTAAGACTCCAAGTAGCAGAGAAGGTGTCCAGCAGCACTGAAAGAGGGAGCTTGCTCACCTGAGAGTTCCTTAGTCAATGAAATCATAGGTCTGATCTCTACCAGGGTATCTACCCAACCTCTCTCAAGTCACATAACATTGTCTTCTTCTACCTCTATACTGAAATAAGTTCCCTTAGGAATGAACCACCAATTTATGGAAGTCTAAATGAAATCCTATTCTGTAGGAGTCCCCCTGCCACCGCCTTTATCCTTTCACTATTGCTGGAGACTACATCTTGGGAGGAACCATGGGGTACATGAAACCCCTTTGCCTAGAGGTTACTATGATTCCAGGAGGAATGATAATATGACTCCAGAGCCCCAGGGCTCTGTTTGCTGAGAAACCATTGGTTTCCTCTGTATGATAGAGGTGTTGTAGGGTGCAAGAAGGGACATCAGCATCAGGTGAGTTGAGAGTGGTTAGGTCCAACAAGAGATACCATTAGCTAGATTAGAAGGGCCAACTTTCTTAGGACTCATCCTGCAGCTACATAGTAGGGAGGTAAGGGCAGAAAAACGTGAGAGAGGAGTGTGTGGAAATGTGGGTCACATTTTTCTGTGAAGGGTAAGATTGGGACGAGTTTTTGGAGTAAAAAGAACACGGAATCAATGGGGTTGGTTAAGATATAAAGGAACTTCGAGGTGGAACATGTGGGTAGAAGGCCTGTGAATTAGTGCCAACCGGGCCTGTGGGAGGGGCAAAACTCCCTTCTGTGCTCTCGTTCAAGTCCCATTGCCCGAAGGCCTAGCCCTATCAGTCTTAACCAGTAGGAGCTCCCAGAGCCAACCGAAGCACTCCAGGTAGATAGCTTTCTAGCTCTGGGCAGTTCATCCGAGGCTCAGGGAGAGCGTCAGTCCTTCTTGACCTCTTCTGTTCCTCTCCTGCGTTCAGTTTGCCAGACGAAGTCGAGGGATGCCGCTTGGGATCCCGTCTGCGCCCTGCCCCAGACTACAAACATAGTGGTGGTGAAAAATCGAGAGCTCAAAAAACCGTGTCTGCAACTCCACCCTCCCCCTTCCCCTGTTCTCCATAGCTGAAATCTTTCTAGTGCTTCTCCGAAAAAGCAGTTCCTTTCAAAGGCCAGTAAGCCTAGGCAGTCTGTGCTGTGCGTAGTCAGTGGCAGCTTCAACAGATGTTCACCTGAGAGTGTTAGGGATAATAAGGTCCACAGCGGGGAAAGGGTCCCTAAACCCAGCTTTCTGGGGGTGATGAGCTTTTGGTGTGGGTGCAAATGGTCGGAAAGCAACTTTGTTAGCACTCAAGTTCAGAAACATTCCTCTTCAAAGCTGTTCCAAAGCTGAGAAACTGGTGTGTATGTTTTGCAGAAACAGGTCTTGAGAGAGTACAGTCTAAGGAGTTTAGAGATATTTGTAATCTCTCCAAATGATAGCGCTGGCATTGAGATCGCCACCAGGACACTGAATAGTATCTTCCTTCAGACAGGGACTGAGAAGAGGAAATACCACCACTGTGCAGCCAAGCTGTGCTGAGGACTGATTGAAAGAAACTGCTGCTCCAGATGTTGCTCTAGCCGGCTTGCGAAGTGTGAGCAGGTAATTCCGGGAAGAGTGACATTGTTAACAGAAAGCATCTAATTAACAATGACTTCATTTGATTGGAAGGATGAAAAAGCCTTTTTAAATCAATCCAGATTGACTGGCCTGAGCAGAGCCAATTTATGAATATGGAGGCCGAATGGGGTCTGCTTTCTTTCAAAGATGTCATTTGAGGGATAATAGCGTAGGTGAAGTCATTTGGTTACAGGGTGGAAACTTTTATAGGGCCTTCCTTGGGAATTTAATTCAGTGCTTCTTCATTTTATTAGGAACAGACCGCCTCCATCAATTGGGCTCTCCCGGTTTAGAGACAAGACTGCTTGAAGCAATTAGGTTCACCAATTAGCATAGTTTTACTGACCCGGGCAACAGCAGCGCTGGCTCCTCAGATTATCCGCTTCTTCAAAGTCCCGGGAAAACGGAGGAAAACATGCTTCCCAGGTGTGCCAGGCAGGAGACGAGTCTACAAGCAGGTTAGCCATTCTGGTTCTGACAAAAACGTTCTCCTCTCAGTAGTGGTACCTTAAGATAGATGCTGCAGAAATATGTGGAGATTTTTCTTCCCTTTCCTGACCAAGGACCTCATTCTAGTCATCATTCATTTTGTTACTATATCTTACATTCCCACCCAGCCCCCTGCTTCCCCCATTCCACTTTGGTTGTTATGTTTGGGCAGAATCCTTTCCAGGAAGATACTTTTCCTGCCTCTCCTTCCCCTGCCCTGATGGTTCTGTGGAAAAGGCCAGGGCCCAGGGATAATTTACTGCCTTCCTGCTTTGAAACCATGTTAGATATCAAGGGTAGGGGCATGTCTGGGACTGGCGAGACTTCATGAGGCAAAGAAAGGGGTGTGTGTGTGTGTGTGTGTGTGTGTGTGTGTGTGTGTGTGTGTGTGTGTGTGTGCTAGTAGTAGTAGGGGTTGGGTGGGGACTTAGCCTGGGTTGTTGCTTGCTTATTCTGATATGGCAGAAACTCTTTTGATTCAGTCAGACCATGATGGTAGTAAGGCCACTAGCCATTAGTCTAACTCCTAAAGGGTTTCTGAAGGGCAGTGTACACACTATGTTGTCCTTTGGGCACCACTTTAAATTCCAGAAAATATCAGAAGGGCTAAGTAGATCAGGAAAATTTCTTATTTTGACCAGGTTCTCCTTTAGGAACCATTTCAGCTGAAAGGGGAACTTGGATGTTGAGATCTGTCTTCTACAACTTACATTGGTTATCTCTCGCCCCTATTCTTACCTAAGAATTTCACTAAATTAAATTTCTGACAGTTCATCAGTAGCAACTACTGTGAAATTCCCTTAACCTTATTAAATCAATAAATGCCAGATCCATGCATTGAATTAAAAAATACATCAGTGTGGCTAGCAATTGCAATCATATGGTCACGGCCCTTAGAATCAGACATGCTATTTAGGGATTGTCCAGTTAGCACTATTTAGATTTATTTTTCTTCTTTGGGCCAGGACCTGGACAGCAAGGTTTGTCTGAGGCTTTGAAAATTCTTTCCCTCTGATTACTATTTACATTGAACTCCAGGAATGAAGTATATGTTTGACAACAGCGATACAACATGGATCATATATTTCTTGTCAATCACTGTTTTTCATCATGGGAATATACTGTCATTTAGAGCACATTGTTCTGTGTAAAGATAATCCTCAGGGGTAGAACTGTATGCATGTGCTTGAATAGGCACATATGCAGACGTTGCTATGATCTATGTTTACACTCATGAATATACTGTACTGTATATACCTTGATGAAGATGCATTGATAGTTGCAACAATTTGGCAGCATGTTCTCTCAGCAACAAAACAGATTAAAGGGTATCTATCAGCATTATTAAGTGAAAGGATGAAGAAATTTTATACTTTTAAAAAGTTATTTGTTTATTGAGCTTAATTTGCTCAAAAGAATTTACACTGCGTAGTAGAATGACATTTTTCAAGTCTTTAAACTTAGCACAGTACTTAGAAAGTCACACACTTTGAATTATTCCATTCTGTACATGAAAGGACCTCTCAAAGGTGACCTATCAGAAACTACTAGTCAGTTAAGTTGTAGTCTGGCGAGCACATTTGCAGTTAGTCCTTACTGGAAGCTTTGAGTGTATTAAACACTTGGAAATTGAATAGAAAAAATAACATCACATTTGTGGATATTTGCTCCTAGTTGCTAATGATGCTAATAATTAAAAAATTCACACCCTATTGATGTCAGCTGCAAAAGCAGTACAGAATTCTGAAGATGTAGCCTTGGGTTCACAACATTATGCAAGAAAAATCTTTATTTGATGAAATAGGCAATCAACTGAAATCTATCCTCTTTAAATAAACTGATTCCCCTGTATTTTCCCAGTGTTGGTGTAAGTTGTTGTCTGTGATGTCCCTCAGGGCTCTTTCCTCTGCTCTCTGATTTGGTATATAAAAGCAGCTCTGAGTGATGGATTATTGTGCCACTGCAGCCTGTGAAGGATTAATTTGTTTCATTGATTTCTCTTTAGGCAGATTGCCAGAATTTGCTGCTTCCCACCTTTCCCCAAGACTTCCAGCAGTAATAGACAGTAATAGCCTAAGACAAATCAGCCCGTTCTTATAAAAATAGAACCACGACATCTGAGAGTCCCAGGAAAGCCATGACAAACTTTTTATTGGTGCATTGGGAGCCCATGAGCTGCATCATTTATTTTTTTTTTTTATAAATATTTATTTTTAAATTCAAAAAAGAAACAATTTTGAATTGTTAAAAGCCCCCTCACCTTAATATAACTTTAGGACATATTTATATAAAAACACTGATCATTAAGGAAAATAAAATTCCCATAACATCATCTCCCAAAATATTCAGGCTTTAGTTAGGCAGAAAAAAGGGGGCATATCTGGCAGTCTTTTGACTTCTCTATTTATCTGTTTTATTAACTAAGAACCCAATCTTTATGTCATATTTGAGGCCTCAAGTGACATGTGAAAATAACTATTTTGAATTAATTTGTCTCTAAGTATGAATAGTATATTTTATTCCAAAGGATTTTTAGGAACTCTGGACAAGCACTAGAAATGTCAGAACAGAAAGTCTTCAATCAATCAACATTTGTTAAACACCTTCTTGGTGCCAAGCACTGTCCTGGGGATCATCCTAATACATATTCTATGGGCACATACTAGAGAGTTCCTTGCTTCTCCTTGTGTTCTGAAAGCAACAGTGGCTTAAAAAAAAAAACAAAACAAAAAACAAAACCCAACCAAATACTGATTCTTTCAGAAGTGTTTCCCCAACTACAGATGTGAAATAGGCCAGCATACAAATCTATTTGTTTCCCTTCTATAGTATTGAAAATTATATTGATTTAGTGTTCTTAAGTTATACTTTTTATGTAATTAGTGGTGTAGTAAAAACTAATATTGTCATGTGCTAATGTCTTTTCTTCCTCCTGTTGTTCTATGGAGCTGTTCCATGCAATATCAGCAAGTTTACACTTTTCTTGTGTTTTTCTGAAAGAGAAGAGGAACATCTGTTTCAATTATATATCTGCATCATAATTATAACAATTAAAGAGCTGCCATGTAAGTATACAGTAAATATAGTTTTCTGAATGACCCATACTTTTGTACTTAGAAAACTTGAGTGATTTTAGAGGCATTGAACCAAATTTGTTTTCATTATCTTCTTTCTTCTTCTCCTTCTCCTTCTCTTCTCCTTCATCATCATCATCATCATCATCGTCTTCATCTTCTTCCTCTTGTTATTCTTCTTCATCTTGTTCTTGTTTTTGTTCTTCTTGTCATTGTTCTTCTTCTTCCTCTTGCTGTCGTTGTTCTTCCTAGCTTTCATGTAGAGTTTTAGAAAAATAATTATTTTGTCTTAAGAACAAGGTACCTGATAACTAGTTACATTCTATTTTATGGAAAAGATCTGACAATGAAGAGTTGTATACACATGTCAGATTGTTCAGTGTCATTTGTGAGAGTGTTTTTTGAAGGGGGGCACACAGATTACAATTACAATCACCAGATACCTTCCCAAATTGACTTAATAATGATGGCAGAACAACATGGTGAATTATTAAAAAGAAAATCCAATTTACTTGGGATTATTCATGTCATTTTTTAAAAGCCTTTTTTTTTTATCTTGCTCAGCTGAAACATGGGAAAGACTCAGACACATTTCTTTGGTTTATAGTTATTTTTGCTTGCTTTGTCTTAATCCAACACTAGCACGTTTGTGTTTTAAACAACCAGGAGTATCTTGGAAGCCAAACAAAAGACTCCTACCATTGACTGACCTTAAAAAAGTTCTGGGAAACTTTGTTTTTTAAAGTTTCAGTTTTTAGCCAGAACAGTCAGTTTTTTTCAAAGAGTCTGCACATAAGGCCTGAGATACTGGTCCTTTTAAAATAACATAGAAAAATGGAATTTTAGCTCTAGCAGTGTCTTCTAATGAGTACTATCTAATGAATATAGTCCATTCCCTTGTTTGGAGAAGTCAAAACTGAGACGCTTGGATAGTAGCACTGAGTCTACAACTCTGGTCTCTTGATTCTTAACCTGTTGTTCTTTTCACTGCCTACTACAATTTAGATGAGCCCCCTGTTATTTTCACGTGTAGGCATAATAGACCCATATGACTTTGCAGCTAAGAAATCTAGAAGAGAAAATTTTATTACTGAAGTATCTTCTCAGAAGGGACTTTCCCCTCCCCTTTCATACCATTGCACAGGAAGTTGGTATAAAAGTCATGAAGATAAGGAATTTATCCACATCCTGCTCAAATCATGTTTCCTGGAGTTTTCCTGGAAAGAATGAAAAACTTTACCCTCTTTGGGACATACTGTACTAGACTCCTTGTCTTATAGTTAATTTTCTGGGGTCTTCAAAACAAGGGAACCTCAGAGATAGAGGCAAAAAATGTCAAGTTAAAATGCTACCATAAATGTGAGTTATTATAACAGTTTAAATACTATAGTTAATTAATAGTTAAATAGTTTAAACTATAGTTTAAAAATATTTCAATGGATCTGAAACTTTATGAAGATGGATATTCCTCTTGTGGGTGCCACTCACAAGTCATCCATGCCTTCTTCTTTTATATGATCTTGTTTATGTTCTCATATTCATGCTCCAGAGAGTATATCCTAAACATGCTGGAGGCTAACCTGATAACTCTCAGGCTGTGCACCTTTGCTTACAATTTAATTTTTGCTCTTTCTGATCACAATTTCATGGCTCTCTTTTATGCCAGCTATTTAGGGGTTAGGGGGTATTAATTTAATTTTAATTACTTAAAAGTTATCAAACATTAATTTTTTTTCTCCTTCACATTTCTATGCACTCATTCAAAAGAAAGAAAGTCAGAAACTTGTATCATGTAAGCATAGTCAAGCAAAATTTGGTTTCACTTTGGCCACATCCAACAATGCATTTCTTATTGTGTATATTAAACCATGGCCTCTCTGTCACAGGGTGGGTGTAATATTATTTATACACTTTAAATGCATCAGGAGAAGTGTTGGGAATCAAACAGAAATGTTTTCTGTGAACTATAAAGATAAATTCTGCCTGATGCTTTGTATATAATTTGTTTTTATGTATATAGAATTGCAGAGTTGCAAGGGACCTTAAAAGCCATTCAGTTCCACCTGTATCTGGACAAGAGTCCTTTCTAAAACATCCCCAACAGAGAGATCATCCAGGTTTCACTTCAAGACTTCTAGTGATGGAGAAACCACTGCTTCCAGAGATGATTCATTTAATTTTTGGACAGTTAGGAAATGCTTTCATGTGTCAAACTTAAATCAACCTCTCTGAAACCTCCACTTGGTGCTCACAGCTCTATCCTCTGGGGTCCAGCAAAACAAACCTAATTCCTCACCCTTCCCCCTGTGCTACCCCCTGTTCTTCTTCCACATTTCAGCCCTTCAGCTATAAAAAGAAAGGTATTATATATCCCTAAGAGAGGGATCCCTTTTTGTGTCATAGACCCCTTAGCAATCTAATAAAACCTATGGACTCATTCTCAGGACAATGTTTTAAAAGAAATCAATTATATTGAAGTACAGTGATCAAAATATATATTAAAAAAAAAAAGCCCAACAAGGTCACAGACTCCAGGCTAAGAATCTTTCCTCCAAGTCTTTGCTTTTCTAGATGAAACATTCCTGGTCCATTCAACTGATTCTCATATGACATCCTGGTCACTTTTTTCTGGAAAATCTCCAGGTTATCAATGTCCTTTCTAAAGTGTATTTCTTTGAATTGAACACAATACTTTAGATATGAACAGAATAGGACCAGAGTACAGTGGGACCATCACCTTCTTAATCCTGAACACCATGCCTGTCAGTATAATCTAAGGTGGTACTAGTTTTTTTGGGGCAGTCATATGTTTGAACAAAGCTGGGGGAAGAGAGAAGCATTCTACTCTGAATCTTCCATCATTTCTTGAATATTTTTCACATTTAAGTTTATTAGGGTGTTGGGATTCCCAGGAGCTTTTGGGGATTGGTGCTAGTAGGCCTATAAAACTTAACTACACAAATTAGCTATAGTGTTGTTCTAGAGATAGGTTTATTTAGTGGGCATAATGAACACACACATACATTTGTGAACTTAAGTGATTACACATATATATATACATGCATATGGTAAATTATTACCTTAGTAATGAACGTACCAATGTATTAAGTATGGCTCTTATGTAATTAAAATAGAATCCTTAACAATAATAGTAGAAATATAAAACACAATTATTCTTGCAGAAAATTGTACAGTATTATCTCTCCTTGGTCCAGTGGGACAAGCTTCCACTTTGGCTTTTCTAGCAGATACTGAGAAAAAAGTGAGAGAAAATTAGGAGAGCACAGCCAGATCTCCACTCCTCTGACCAACCCAGAAGAAGGGAAGAGTTGGGACATCTACTGTGCTTGAAATCCAGCAGGTAAGAAAGAAAGTAGGAAAGAAAACATAGAACTGGATGTTTGTGGCTGCTTAGAAAAGACCCTTAATTGAGCCTAGTGGCACTTCTGGTGGTCCAGTTAGCAAGGAAGAGAAAGACAGGAGAAGTCAAGAGTAAAACTTCCAGATGCCCTACCTACTATTTCTGGTCAAACAAAAATGCATATTTCCAAGTCATGCATCTCCTCTAGATCTTAGCTTCACCTGCAATGGCTACCTATATTGGAAGTTTTGCCCAAGGAAGTAGTGCAACCTGACCTCATTATATGAATGGAACATCATCTCATCTATTCTAGTTCCCATGAGTATTCAGAAACCACATTTCTTTTTCAGGGGAATCCTGGAAACGGAACAACAATGAGAAGTTATTTCTTTAACCCCATGACCTTTTCAGGAATAGTCACATTGTTGGAGCTGGGTAGAGAGAGGGTGTCAGCTGCCATACATGGAATTACCAACTATGGATGTAACAAAAGAGACAGCTATAAGATGCTGGTTCTTGGGAGTTTTTATTAGGACAGTTTCAAGGAAAGTGAATTGAGGGTTTTGTGATAATGTCACACTATTTACTAATATTGAACTTGCAGTCCACTAAGTTCCTCCAATAATTTTCAGATACTCTCCCCACACCCATCCCCATCTTGTATTTGGGAATTTGCTTTTGGGGATCCATTTCCTATTCTCATTTTCTAGATTTCAAGTTCAAACTCCTTGAGTGCACAGATGGAATCATAATAATAATAATATAACAATAATAAAAAATATAATAATGCTAATAATAGTAATTCACATTAATAAAGCAATTTAAGCTTTAGGACTTTCCTCATAACAACTTTGCAAAAGCAGAGCTTCTCATTCATATTTACATCCTCCAGAATGCCTAGGACAGTATGTTCTTTGCAAATAGTAGGTATCCAGTAAACATTTTTGAATTGCATAAAATCGCATTATGTTGAATATATAATATTTAATACATGTATACACATGTCTCCCACCAGGTTTAATTTCTGGTTAAAGAGTGTACACACACTCACACACATCCATAGTATGATGGCAAGAACACTTACTTTGGGAATCTGAGAAACTGACTCAAACCTCATCAATGCCTCTCTCTACTTCAGTGATCTTGGGTGAATCACATCATATTCCTGGGTCTCAGTTCTTAAGTACATATATATATATATATATATATATATATATATATAACTAATCAGAGAACATGATCAAAATTCTTTAGGTTACAAACTCTATCATATATAGGCTATAGATGTATTCCAGAGATAAAAAGTAGGCAAAGTTTTCCCTTCAAGGTTTTCATACAAACAGAGAGAGGCAGAGACAGAGAGACACAGAGAGTCAGAGAGAAATAAAGAGACAGAGATAGACAGACAAAGACAGTCAGAGAGAGACATAGACAATGAGACAGAGAGACAGAGACAGACAGAGAGAGACAGAGTTAGAAAGAGATAGAGAGAGAGAGAGACAGAGAGAGAGAGAGACAGAGAGAGAGACAAAGAGACAGACAGACAGATAGACAGGGAGAATTCCATCTAAATAGAAATGTAAACATGCAAGAATAATTGTGTCTTATATTTCTACTATTATTGTTAAGGATTCTATTTTAATTACATAAGAGCCATACTTAAGGTCTTTAAGGTCTCCTTCAGCCCTAAGCCTGTTCAGTTTTATGTATTTACATATAACAATGAGGGAGGCAGTGGGACATAGTAGATTAAGTGTTGGACTCAGTCAGGAAGACCTGGTTCATGTTTGTTGATGTTTAAGTTAATAATATAAAAGAAAAATTAAGTTAATACAATGAAGAAAGAAAGAAGATGCTAATATTTGGTAGTGTTCGAATCTTACTAGCTGAGTTACCAAGTGTAAGTCATTAGACCTCTCTGGTCTCAGGTTCCTCATCTATAAAATAGGGATAATGATAACTTTACAGAACTGTGAAGTTAATTGAAATAATGTGAGTAAAGTCCTTTTGTTGTTCCGCTGTGTCTGACTCCTCATGACCCTGGGGACCTTACTGTCCATGGAATTTTCTTGGCAAAGATGCTGGACAGGTTTGCCATTTCCTTCTCCAGGTAGAGTAAGGCAAATAGAGGTTAAGTGACTTGCCCAGGTCACACAGCTAGTAAGTGTCTGAGGTTGGATTTGAACTGAGGTCTTCCTGACTCCAGGCCCAGTGCTCTACCCATTGAGCCACCTGGATGTCTCATAAAGAACTTTGCAGTCTTCAAAGAACTTTCATTATTATCATCATCCACATTTCTAGAGAGCTTTAAGATTTCACAAAGATTTCATTGTGATCTTCACACAACATCTTCTGTGATATACAAAGTGTAGACATCGTCATTCCTCTTGAAGTTCTCCATGCTTACGTGACATTCCTGTGTGATGGGGAGTGTGTACAAAAGCTGCAATTCAAACTATCTCCTGATAAACCCAGTGTTTTTGCCTGTCACGTGTGTATCTCTATGAATATCTCTATTTGCATATGTCAGTCAAATAAATATCTCACCTTTTTCTCTTTTTAAAAAAAATCTATGGTCAGATCATAAATGGCTTCTCATTGAACTAATTGTCTTTCTTATGTCCAATTTTATATTTAGCTACAAACTGTTACCAGGGCATCAAAGTAAAAAGAACAGCTATGGAACAGTATGGCAATACATTCTTAAAATCTCTCCAGAGAAAGGCCCTGTTCTAAAAACGGCAACTTGGAATTACATGTGTGTACTTTCTCTTTCAGATTTTTACTCTGAAAAATTTAATTCATTCTTAGTCCAGATGAGTAAGCTTGAGTCATAATGTTCAAGCTGCACAATGGAAAAGGAGCCCTGTCAGTGGAGGCAAGGGATTTACAAACTGCTGTAAAATCATGACTTCTCCCTAACTGATGTTTCAAGACCAGAGAATTGATTTGATAAATTAACTACTTGCGTACTTGTGAAAGCAGAGGCTTGGAAGACTATAAAGTACAAATCCTTGTCTGCAGAAAAGATGAAGCCACTAAAGGTAACTTTATCAATGCTCTGAGTATTCTCAAGGTGACTATATTCTAACTACCAAACCAGAGAATCAACTTTATTCTGAAGAATTTGGGCCAAATTATCTTATGTGCTCATAGGGATAGCCTTGGGTAGAAAAATATCCATAGAGTTTGAGGCAAGAAAGAAGGGCTATAAGGAAGATTAATCAGCTTCAGGGATTCCATCCCCTCTTCATTTCGGCACTTCCCTATTGGCTCACATGCAGTTTTCTTATTGGCCATGTGTCCTTTTTCGTCACGTTTACATTTCTGTTTAGATGGAATTCTCTCTGTCTATCTGTCTGTCTCTGTCTCTTTGTCTCTCTCTCTCTCTGTTTCTCTCTCTCTCTGTCTCTTTCTAACTCTGTCTCTCTCTCTGTCTGTCTCTGTCTCTCTGTCTCATTGTCTCTGTCTCTCTCTGACTGTCTTTGTCTCTGTCTCTTTATCTCTCTCTGACTCTCTGTGTCTCTCTGTCTGTCTCTCTCTGTCTCTGCTTCTCTCTGTTTGTATGAAAACCTTGAAGGAAAACTTTGCCTACTTTTTGTCTCTGGAATACATCTATAGCCTATATATGATAGAGTTTGTAACCTAAAGAATTTTGATCATGTTCTCTGATTAGTTATATAGATGCTACTGAGTAAGGTGGATATAGTTAAAACAAACTGGCAAAAGTTTAACAAAAGTTAAAACAAAAGTTTAATAAAAGTTAAAACAAAAGTTAAAACAAAAGTTTAACAGAAGTTAAAACAAAATGAATATATTTATTGTCCATTCAAAAGCTGAACATAGAACATAATGGTAAGAAGTCAAGATCTGAACGAGTAAACCAGCAGGGAAAAATAAAAGTCATGTTTAGTGGGACCCTGCTGAGATTCCATAAAGTTATTACAGACTGTGATAGAGGTTCTTAACCAGGAGTTCACAGATGCCCAAGAGGTCTGGGGCTACATTTCAGGCCCCCTCCCACCCTGTGTTCTGTGATTGCTCGCTCTCGAACAGAATACTCCACCTCCTGACTCTGGGCATGTTCGCTGGATGCTCCTCTTGCCTGGAATGCTCTCCCTTCTCATGCTATTCTTTCTCATGTGTCTTCCTTCATATCACATCAAGAATCCCACCTTCCATAAGAAGGCTCTGCTAATCCTTCTTAATTCCAGCGTCTTCCCCTTGGCTCTTTCTAATTTATCCTGTAAAGACTTTGTAGTACATTGTGGTTTGCACATCTTCTCTGCTGTTAGACTGTGGTCTTTCCTTATATCCCTAGAGTTCAGCGCAGTGCCTGGTACACAATAGAGGTACTTAAGAAATGTTTATTGACTGACTAGATGGGAAAATTCCAACTTTATTTTCAATAACCTCTAACTGAAATTTAGAATTTTCTTCAATTATAAATTTTTTAAAAGCCATGATTCTGTGAAGTTGTCCATAGGTTTCACCAACTTGCCAGAATGTGGAGTAGTGAATAGAGCACCGGCCTTGGAGTCAGGAGGACCTGAGTTCACGTCCAGCCTCAGACACTTGACAAACTTACTAGCTGTGTGACCTTGGGCAAGTCACTTAACCCCAATTGTCCTCCAAAAAGCAAAAAAAAAAAAAAAACTGCCAGAAGGAGTTCATGACAGTAAAAAAAAGGTTAAGAAAAACTATGTATTACCTCACTCTTCTAGTTATCATGGCTAGCTTTTCACAAAATTAGTGCAGTCTGAATAGGAATCACATCAGGATGTGGTGAAAAAAAAAGATGTTTTTGCTACTAGACACTATCAGGATTATGATTTAATTGTCCTCATTATTTTTAATCTGTTTTTACTGACTTCACTTTAGACAAAGCGGAGTTTCGATAATCAAGTCAAACGGGGCATTGGCTCTTGATTTTCTTCTGTTTCATCCAGGAAACAATTTTCATCTACTGCTTTAGAACAAGTCTGCCATTGGATATAAGGAGAGAGCTTTTCTCTGCCAATATTAGATGATCACATAGTAAACCTTGCTCATAATTTTCTATGTAGTATTTTGAATCCCAAACTCTTCTCATTTTGCTTATATGAAGAATTTATTTCCAGGAAAAACTTTTCTTTCCAGGAGATCAGGCTTATTGCTCTTGCAATGAGATCAACCAACCAATTGATTAATCTTTATTAAATGCTTATTATCACGGGACTCGATACTACGGAGAGTCGTCAAAGAAACAGTTGGACCTCCTCAAGCACATTTAGAACGTGAGATCCTTGAAATTAAGTATTCTTTCATGCTTTGTATTTACATCCCTAATTCGCAGCACACAGTAGGTGTCTAATCAATGTTGGTGGATTGATTAATTGGCATAATAATTTAAAGCTGTACAGATATAGCCATTGGATATTGAACTAGCTGAATATCTTTCTCTTCATATACGAATTCATATGCTTTTTACAATATGGCTGAATCAGGACTTTAAAAGAAAAAGAAAACACATCCAAATTGCCCTTTTGGGGCAAATACGAGCATCTTCTTTCTTTCTTCATTGTATTAATTTAATTTTTCTTTTTTATTATGAACTTAAACATCAACAAATATGAATATTTTACAATACGAAGAACAGAAAATAAGGATTATATGTGAAACTACAGGATTCTGTTCCATCTAGTTTTTTATTTAAAGTATATAGTCAGTTGAACACGACAGTGACAGTATTGCTCTGTTCATTTCTGCCCCCTTCTCAACTTTCTTGCACTTTCTTCTGTGGGCTTGTTAAAAAAATTGTTTCACTCATGTTATTTTCTTTGTTTTCTTCTTTTTTGCATCAATATTATACAGCAATTTCTCTCCCCAATTCTTCCACTTCCTCCCCTACCATAGAAGGCCTCTATTATAATACAGAAGTACAAGGAGAAAAACTGTTCCATAAGTTGGCCGAATCTCTACATTATCACCTCTCAACCAAGAAGTGAGAAACATATTCTGTCCTCAGTTTTCTGAAGTCATGCTTGGTCATTGCATTGGTCACAGTTCTTAAGCCTTTCAAGTTGTTTTCCTTTCCAGTGGTTCTCAACCTTCCTAATGTTGCAACCCTTTAATACTTGCATGTGGGCGTATCTGCATGTGGGCAGACCCCCCTGGAGATGGATAGAAGAGTGGTGTCTTGGTTTCTAAGACCATTCGAAATATGTGTTTTCTGACGGTCTTAGGTGACCCCTGTGAAAGAGTTGTTGGACCCCCAGTGGGGTTGCGACCCACAGGATGAGAATCGCTGCTTTATGTTATTGTAATCATTCTTCTGCTTCTGCTCACTTCACAGTGATCAGTTATACTAGTCTTTTAAAGTTTCTTTGACTTTCTATGCCTTCATTTCTTTTTCTTATTTCTTATGGAGCAATAATATCCCATTCCAGTTGTATGCTATATTTTGTTCAGTCATTCCCCAACTGATAGGACCCACTACATTTCCATTGTTTTACTACAACAAAAATGCTACTACAAATATTTTTAAAAAATATAGTCCTTTCACTTTATCTATGATCTCACTTAATTGTCTCAAATTCTAAATGCAATGTTTTTGTTTATATGTGAACTTTGCAAATTTATGTAGCCAAAATTTATCCATTTTATCTCCTGTGATCTTCTAACACTCCTGTGGTTAGTAACTCTTTTCCTTTTCTTAGTTGTAAAAAAAAAAATCTTCTCTGCTCCTTTGATTTGTTTATCATGTGATCTTTTATTCTCATAACCATATTGTATGAGATGTTGGTCTACATCTAATTTCTGCTGAACTGTTTTTCAGTTTCCCCAACATATTGTGTCTATTAGTGGGTCTGTTCCTAGCAGTAGAATCTTTGGATTTATTGAAAACTATGCTAACATGTTTATTTTGTGAACATAATCTGTTCCACTGATCAACTCTTAATTTACAAAGGTTTTTTTTTTTTGCCTTTTGGAGGGGGGAGGGCAGGGCAATTGGGGTTAAGTGACTTGCCCAAGGTCACATGGCTAATAAGTGTTAAGTGTCTGAAGCTGGATTTTAACTCAGGTCCTCCTGACCCTAGGGCCAATGCTCCATTCACTGTGCCACTAGCCGCTCTTAATTTACAAAGTTTTGCTTTTTTTAAATTTTACTTAATTTACAAAATTTACTGATTACTGTGAAGTATACTGTATACTGTTTAGATATGAGGTTGTTAGGTCCCTTTCCTTTTAACTTGATTTCCATTATTACTATCAAATTCTTGACTATTTGTGCAGTCCATATGAGTTTTGTTGTTGTTTTTTCTAATTTCATGAAATAACTTTTTATTAGTTTGATTGGTTTGGCACTGAGTCTCTCACCTAATTTTGGTAGTATTATCACTTTTATTATATTGGCATGGTCCAATTATGAACATGCAATATCTCTCCAATTGTTTAGTCTGCATTTGTTTCTTTAAAGTGTTTTATAGTTGCATTCATATAATTTCTGCATGTGTCTTAAAAACTGGATTTCCAGTATGTCGTATGTTTTGTGATTATTTTACATGTAATTGCTTTTGCTCTCTCTTCCTTTTGGGTTTTGTTGGTAACATGTAAAGGCCAAAGATTTTTATGGGTTTAATTTATATCCTGTTTCTTCCCTGAAGATGTTGTTTCAATTTTTTTTAGTTGACTTTAGTTTCTCCAAGGAAACTATAACGCCATTTGAATCTTTTTTTTGCTTTTCCCTTGGTTTATTGCCTCAACTTCTTTTTCTTGTGTTATTGTCATAGGAAGCATTTTAAAGACAGTATTAAATAATAGTTGTGACAATAGACACACAGGCTTTAACCTGATCTTATTGGCAAGACCTCTAGCATTTTCCTACTGTAATGATAACTCTTGGTTTTAGGTAGATGCTATTTCCCAAACTAATAAATGATTCATTTATTTTCTGCTTGTAGTGGTTTTTTGATTTTTGTTTTTAACATAAAGGGGTATCATATTTTGTCAAAAGCTTTTCCCTTGCATTTATTTGTCACATGACTTTTATTACTAATAACATTTATTAAGTTTATAGCTTTCCCAATATACCCATTTCTATATTTCTAGTATAAATCTAATCTGGTCATAATGAATACTCTTTTAAATATGTTGCTGTTAATTTTATTAATATTGTATTCAACGTTTTTCCATTAATACTCATTAGGAATACAGGTCTATATTTTCTTTCTTTACTTTATCTATTCCTGGCTTAGGTATCAGGAACATATTTTTCTCACACAAGGAGGAGTTTGGTAGAACTTATTTTTCTTTTCTTTTTTCTTGGTAAATGATTTATTTAATGCTTGAATTAGTAATTCTTTGATTGCTTAATGTAATTTACTTTGGAAGTTTCTTTTTTGGCTTGTTGGATTTCTTTTTCTGTGGTTGGGTTAGTTAAGTCCTTGTTCTGTTAATATGGACATTTTATATTTGGGTAATGTCCAGCAATTTCAGTTATGAGTTTTATTAGTATATGTTGGGCAAAATAACTTCTAATAATTTTCCCTTTTTTTTCTCTTGATTTGTTGTGAATTTTCCTTTTTCCCTTTTGATACTGGCAACCTAGTTTTCTTCTCTTGTTTTGTGATCAGATTGAGATCTGATCCTAAAGAATTGGAGTGTGTGTGTGCACGTGAGAAAGAGAGAGAGAGAGAGAGAGAGAGAGAGAGAGAGAGAGAGAGAGAGAGAGAGAGAGAGAGAAAGAGAGAGAGAGAACAATCAAACAATCCAGTCTAAACTTGCAGAAGAGATAAAGGTTAGGAATCAATTACTTCAATTACATATTATAAATAATAATCAGATTATTTCCCTTTCTCCAACCCTTTCTGTTTTGCAAAGAGTAGAGCGGGAGGAAAAGAGGGAAAAGTAAAGGATTATGATGGAAGAAAACCACATGATCAACAATCACAATAGTGAACATGAATATAAAGATCTTATTCATAAAATGGAGGAAGATAGCAGAATGTATCAGAAAGCAGAAACCAATAACATTGTTTATAAGAAACACATTTGAAAATAAAAATTTACACACAGTTAAAATGAGAGGCTTGAACAGAACTTATTAAAATAAATAGGGGTAACAATCATGCTCTCAGACAAGGCAACAGTAAAAACATCGATGATTAGAAGAGTTAAGAAGGGAAACTACTTTATATTTAAAGGTACCACAGATAATTATATATACACATATATATTAAATCTAATGTAATGCCAACCTGATATTCATAGAGCCTATGGCAGCTATGAATAAGCTGGTATAATTCTGAATCACAAAATATAACAGACTCTCCACATAGAAGACAGAACCAAAACATTTATTCAAATACCAGAAAGCCAAATCCATCATAGCAACAAAGAAATCTATACACAATAACAATGCAGAGGACACTGCCATCCCCAAGCCTTCCCCCCTGCTAGGGCCTTCCCACAAACGAACACTCACAGCTTGCTGCCTGGTTCTTCTCTCTCCCTCAGCTCTAACTGCTCTGACCAATTTCCTCTACCCTTTCCACTCCACCCTTCCTACTCCACCCATTCTGCAAGCTTCTCCTACCACAAACTCATATGACTCAGACTTCCATGTGACTCAAGCAGGTCACATGGGCATATTAATGGATGGGAAAGATCTTCCCATTAAGCAAAAACACATTAACAATATATTTAAGTACTTGAAGGAAAATTTAATTGAATTAAAGGAAGAAATTTTAAATGGCTAGGGGTGTCAATGGGCACTTTTAAAATAGTCAAATTTAATAAAAAATGTAGGAATGAAAAATCTAAATAGAATTTTAATAAAAGTTAGATATCACAGTCCTTTGACAATTGCTAAATGGAAATGAAAAAGAATATGCATATTCTCAACAGTTCATGACACCTTTATAAAAATTGGCCTTATGCCAGGGCATTAGACCTTAACAAATGCAAAAAAGCAGAACTATTAAACATATAATTACTGACCACAGCACGATAAAATGTATAATCAATAAATGCAAATTAATTCATAAAAGTACCTTTGAATAAAGGATTTAAATTTAAATAAAGACTAAAATAATTTAATCGTGAAGTATTGATAGATCAAAGAACAAATCATAGAAATAATACATGATTTCATTAAAGAGAAAGACAGCAATAAGACAACATTCCAAAACTTTTGGAATGCAGCCAAAATAGTCTGTAAGAGAAATTTTATATCTTTGACATTTTTCATCAACAAAAGACAGAAAGAACAAGTCAATTAACTTTTAGCATGCAACTAAAGAAAGGAAAAGTAATTATTTAAACTAAATAGAAAAATGAAAATTCTGAAAATCAGAATTAAACAAAATAGTAAACAACAAAGCCCTTTTAAAAAACAATACATAATATTAGATGACCCTTTCAAGCACAACCTGTGGGTTCGCTGTTCACCTTCATTGACTGATCCATCTCTAGCCCTAGGACATTCTCTGGGGACAAGACTTATTCCCATCTCATTTCCCTTGAGGCGTTCTCCAAGGAAAGAAGGGCACCCCTACCTCCTAACCATTCTCCTATACATTGATCTGCTCCTGCTTGCTCTGAGTAGGTCTTTTTGAGCCAGGTTAAACATCTTGTATTCTCTGCATGTATTTTTCTTCACTGGTAGGATACTAGTCTGTGGGGTTATATACTTCATGTGTGCATGTGTGAGGGTGTGCATTTGCTATGCTGTTTGATTAAATGTCTTTTATTTTGATCTAATACATCCTTTCATCCATGGGTAAATATATCATTGGGGGCATGGTTAACATATAGTTTTGAGTGGCTGATACACAGATTATTTTGAATGCAGGGTAGTTTTCCTGGTTTCCCCTCATGTGAGAAGAAGGGGTTTCCTGGGTGCTACATATCAATTCCAGCAAAACTTGCTGAAAATACCTCACTTGCTATGTTTATGGACAAGATGAAGAAATTCAGGCTAGATATTTTCAGATTGATTTAATCATAGTTGAATAGATTGACCCAAAGAGTAGTCATTAATAAATTAATGTTAACTCCTAGTAAGGTCTCTAGTGAAACACTGCAAGGAGCTGTCCTTGGCTCCATACTAGTCAATATTTTTACTGATGAATGGTATAAAGGAATACATGGTGTTCTTATCAGATTTGCAGTGAATATAAAGCTATGAAGGATAAGTTACACATTAGATAACAGAATGAGTCCCAAAATATTTTCAACAGTCTAGAATTGTAGTCTCTAATCTTTTTTGAGGACATACCCCATCACCAAAAAAAAATTGAGCTCATATATATATTTAGAAATTATATACATAGAAAACCATGCTAATGCATTTTGTGTATGATAAAATGTGCATGAAAGTAGAAATAGAAATAACAAAATTGAAAGAAGTAATATTTTAAAAATTAAAAATAAAATTTTATTTGTTAATGACACAACATCCTCATTAAACTATCATTATGAGCAATGTGATGTCATGTTTCATTATTTTAGAAAAACGTTGTTGAACATTTTGTGATATTGTGATTTAAAGGTCTTATTCTAAGTTTAGTTTCCATCAGTACTTGACAGTCATAGCTGAAAAAGATACATGGATCCACTTGGAAAAAGTATATCCCATACCTGAGCACACTTATTGGCCCGGGGCATTAATTTTTCAATCCCAACCACTACATATGCAAAGGTTTTTGTTGAAATTTGGCTAGTACATTCTATGTTCATTTATTAGTTCTTGCAAATTAAGTAGATGGTGTTTCTTTTTATATTTTCAACAAATGTGGTCAGAACCCACTTATTCTTTTTGTTTGGAAAACTTATAAACAGGTTAAAAATTATCTACATTTTAAAAGCGTGTAGATATGAGCAGTTTTATAGATAATACACACATTTTGGAAAGTTTTTATCAATGTTTTGTTTTTACATTATAAACACTTTCAGATTATTCAGAGAGATTGTATGGAGAGATCTTTTTGTAACAAAGTAAAGTAGTTAACTAAAACTAATAAGTGATCTCATCTGAAAGTACTTGTGACATTTTGAAGCTATAGTTCCCTCCACTTCTCTATTTAAAAACAATGGGTAGAAACCTGTTATCTCCCCTTTCACTCTTTGTCCCATGGGGGGGGAGAAAAGAAAATAAATTTCTTATAAAAAAATCTGTATAATCAAGCAAAAACAAATTCTCTCAACTACCACTATGTATGATTACGTCTATGACTATATTTATATATTATTCTGCACACTAAATCTGTCATGTCTATGTGGAACGAGGTTTCATCTTTAGTCCTCTGGAAGCATGAATGATATTTTATCATTCAGAGTTGTTACAGTTTTCAAAATTTTTTGTTTATGTGTTATTGTATAAATTATCCTGGTCCTGCTCATTTCATTCTTCACCAGTTTGTAAAAGTCCTCAAAATTGTTCATTTTTATGCTGTTGATATTAGTACATATTTCTCTTCCTAGTTCCACTCACTTCACTGTGGATCAGTTCATATAAGTCTTTCCATTCTTTTCAGAATTATCTATTTCCTCCTTACTTACAGCACAATAATACTTCATCACATTCATATATCACAATTTGTTCAGCCCTTTCTTAACTAATGGACACCCTCTTAGTTTCCAAATTTTCTGCTACCAAAAAAAGAGTTCCCCAAAATATTTTTGTACATAAAAAACCTTTTCTTATTTCTTTGATGTCTTTTGGGTATAAGCCTAGATGGGTCAAAGGGCATGCACTATTTTGTAACTTTTTTGTTTATAACACCAGATTCCTTTCCAAAATTGTTGTACCCATTCACAGACACATCAATGTGTTTGTTTTCCTATAACCCTCTTAACATTTGTTATTTTCGTTTTTTTGGTCATCTTTGCCACTCTGAAGGCTTTGAAGAATAATCTCTGAATCATTTTAATTTGCATTTTTCTAATTAGTAGTGATTTGGAACATTTTTTCATATGGCTATAGATAGATAGCCTGGATGCTTACATTGTTTTTGGCACCCAAAGTTTAGCTTTTGAATGTCTTGTTGATTGTGATGGCTTCATGCTATCGTTAGCTTACATCATAATGCACAATATACACTTAGGACAAGGTTCATTGTTAATTATAGTGCATATAAATCCAAACTTCAAATAATTTTCTTGATAATTTTGAGTATTTTTAATCTGTTTTCTCAGATTTGATTAGGTCCTAATTGCTTTTAACGCTTACTAATGAAGGTCTTGTTTTGAGAGCAGGAGGTATGTCAACTTTACCATTTTCTTGTTCTCTTGTGCACACATTATTACTAATATATTTAATCCAAGGTATCTTTGTAGGATTAAAAAAATTACATGTGCACTCAGGAAAGGTTAACTACATGATGTGATCTGTAAATACAACGAACTAAGGACTTATAAACTACAATACTTTGAAGGGGGAAAGCAGATATGCATTCATTAAGTTCCTAATATATGACAGGCAATATGTTAAGTGCTTTATAAATACGACCACATTTTATCCTTACGAGAACCTTGTGAGGTAGGTGTTATTATTACCCCAATTTAACCGTTTGAGGAAACTGAGGCAGACAGAGGTTAGGTGACTTGCCCAGAGTCATACCCCTAGTATGTATGTGAGGCCTGATTTGAATACAGATCTTACCTTCATGCCCAGCACTCTATCCACTGTGCCACCTAGTTCCCCTGGAAAGTGAAAAGCACCACTAGTAGAAAACTAGTAGCAAAAGCATTATTTAATTCCTGCTCAGGAATACTGAATTTAAAATGTGACCATCTGACATAGGGACTGGATGTGAATGAAAGTATTAATCCATCTATTAATTGCTATCAAAGCTTAATTTATTTCCATTTTAAAATACAAATATAAAAAGAAGGGTTATTGTTTTACAATAACATGTTGAATTAATAAGGTGAAAGTGGGGATAAATGTAAAGTTCTAAAATTTGGGTTAAAAAATCAGTACAAGATTGAGGAAATGTTGCTAGACAGCGTTTGTCTGAAAAAGGCCTGGGATTCTGGAGGAGTGAAAACTCAATATGAGTCAACAGTGTGACCTGTCAGTCAAAAAACTAACATGATCTTAGTCTCTATTGAGAATCACAATGCCCAGAATATGATGGGCTGTTGCCTCACTGAACCCTGCCTTGACCAGCCACACCTGACACATTGTCTTCAGTTCTGAGTAACCCATTTTTGAGAGGAACATTGACAAGATAGAAATCGTCCAGGATTTTGATATATGAGGATGAGATGAAAGAGGTGATAACATTTAGAAGGGTTAGGGTTGAAAGACTCATGGTAGCTCTCTTCAAGTACTTGAAGAATTGCTATGTGGAAAAGGGATGAGACCACAGAGGGCTCCTCTACCCAGGAGCAATAGGTAGATGTTTTAGAATTTTATCCAAATTAGATATAAGGAAGAAATTCCTAACAATTAGAGCTACTCTTAAGTGGTATGGATTGCCTTGGGAAGGAGCAGTGTCCTTTTGAAGGCTAGTTGACCAATTGTTGGGAATATTGCAGAGGGCATTCTAACACTCAATCTACAAATATTGATTCAGCTACTACTTTGTTCCAGGTACTATGCCAAACAGAAAGTCAAAATGAACATATTAGGTTAGATGACCTCTGAGGTTCATCTCATCTGAGATTCTGGGAAATAAGCAGCTGAGAGTTCTCAAATAGGAGAGGTATGTGATCAAAGCTGTGTGCTAGCAAAATTAATCTGACAGTGGGACACAGGATGAGTTGGAGCAGGAATAGCTCTAAGTAATGCTGAAGAGTATTCTAAATTTTCTTTCACGTTGGGGATGCTTACATTCAGCATAAATAAATTGAGAAAAGCGATGCTTTCAATGATGGTTCTTGGAAACTATCCCTTATACTGCAGATGCAGATGCTTGTTGCATTTGGAGACTGAAGAGAGGAGACAGGTAGGACTTTGTTACAGCAAAATACCATGGCTATGCGGGTCAGGTGTTCCTCTGTCTTTCCTTTTCTCTCTTCGGGCTAGTTCCCATTTTTTTAGGGGAGGGAGTTCCCTGGTTCTCAAGAACTTATCATGCCCTGGAGAAGCTTACATTCTAAAAGTGTGTGTGTGGAGAACAACAGCATGAACATAGATAAGTATAATTAAAGCATTTGATAAGAGATAAAATACTAAGATTTGGAGGAATCAGGGAAAGCCTCTCCAAAGAGATATTTGACCTAATCCTTAGAGGAAGACAAGGATTTTTACCATTTAAGCTCCAAGGAATAAATCATTTGCTGATTTTGAAATATAGGTTTAACAGTGTCTTAATTATTGATATCTTTTCTTTTATATCACTTTCATTTCCAAATATATCTTTTCCCTACCCAGAAACCATTCCTTATAACAGAGACTAAAACAGTAAAGAATTATTTTGATGGAACTAACATCAACTGAGCCTGTCAGAATATGTGATGTTCTGCACCCAAAGTCTGCAAAGAGGGGAAGGAGATGACTTTTTTAAAAAATCTTTTCTCTGGGTTCTCTCTTGGTAATACTTACAAAGTGATTTGTTTTGTGTTTCATTTACTTTGTTGCAGTCATTTTGTCTATCATTTTTCCTGGTTTTGGTTATTTCACTTTGAATCAGTCTTCCTAAGGTTTTCAATAGTTTCTATATTTATTGTTTTTTATGATACATTAAATTCATGGACCACAATTCTAGGATGGTGAGTTATGCACCGTAAATAATAAATGCTTGGTGAATTGACCTCTTCTGAATCCCAGCTAACTGAGCTTCAGTTTCCCTTTATGTTTAATGAAGGTGTTGGGCTAGATGACTTTTGAGGTCCCTTCAAGCTTTAAGATCTTAGATCAAGATTTAAGGTTTTATGACTGTATATAGTTTCTGTTTACCTAAGAGCATGTCTGTGTCAGAGGTTGAGAGAATTTGAAGCCAGTCAGCTCTTAGATCATGTGATTCTCCAGATGTGAAAAATAATATGGAGGCAGAATCAATGTTAATTAATTTGACATTAGCCATTGATTTATTGGTCATGTGGGATGATGGAGAAGTATAGAACATGGGTGACATAGAATGCCAAGCTCAATGGAGGCCATCATGGTTTACTTTGAAAAAGTGTTTCCTTTCCCAAGAGAAGGGCCAGCAGAACCATGATTTGTGAATTTGCAGAATGTTCTACCTCTACCTTTATGAACACTATCCAAGGACTTATTCTTTAGTCGATTCTTATGGTTAGTAAAACCCTGGAACACTACACCTCAATTTACCATCCTTTTCTTATACTGTGGGTCAATCATATCCTTGTATAAACAAAGGAATCCATTTTCTCTTACAAGATAATGGAAGTTCCGTAAAACTCTGTTATGTTTGTTCTCCAACATCACTATTCTACTATGTGTGAGTATGTTTTGGTTGGGGTGTCTAATAGGGTCGGTGTGTGGAAGTAGGTTCCAAGTCTGTTCTTGGAGGATAAAAAGCTCATCTCATATTTTTTTTTTAAATGGGTGCTACTCTAGTACATAACTACTCAATATGTTTTCCAATAAAAAGAAAATAAAGATTATATGAAACTTATTTTATGGATGCCTAATATATAGAAAGTACTATTTAGAGTATTTGGGGAGATACAAAGATAATTAGATATGATTCCTGATCTCATGAAGTTTACATTATTAATGTGAGGATGTGGCACATACGTAAGTATACAGTAATGTATTCATCTTGTTGCCCTAATAGACACAAAAGGACCATAGTGTAGGATAAGGATGAAAAGGTTTTTGAAAGTATTGAATACCAGGTAAAGAAGTTTAGATTTTATTTAATAGACCATAGGGAGTCATTGAAGAGCTTTGAGCACAGGATTCATATGATCATATTTGTGTCTAAGGAAGATAGATTGGAGGGGGAAAACTCTAGGCAGAGAGAATAGAAGGCTGTTGCAGTAATTCAGGAGGATGGCTATGAGGAGGGCCTGTCCTTGGGTAGTAGTGTGGGAATGGGCAGAACAGCATAGATTTGAAAGCTATTTTGGGGGTAAACTTGATAAGTGACTGGACGTGGAGGTGAGATAAACAGAAGAGTCAAAGGTGATACTGAGGTCATAAGTAAGAGTGGTGACATCAACAGAAATAGGAGAATCTGAAGAAAATTGTGAATTCTATCTGGGATATATTGAGTTTTGGCTATTTTGTGGATCCATTATTTCAATGATATGGATATACCTCTATATCAGCAATCCCTCTGAATAATTATAACTCATATTAGCATAGAGCTATAAGGTTTGTACAATGCTTTACTCACAACAAACTTGTGACGTATGTATAGTGAACAGTTTCTTGTAACAGGGACTTTGCTTTTGCATATGCCCGGATCACTTAAAATGGAGGTGATCGTGTGGGAAATGTCAAGGACCTGCTTTTAGGAGAAGACAGTCTGCATTCCCTTACTATATGAGAGGGAATAGTATCTTTCAATTGGCTGCTTAGCCAGAACAGGTTCCATCTCTTTTTGTTTATTTTTGAGGGGGGAAGGCAAGGCAATTGGGGTTAAGTGACTTGCCCAAGGTCTCACAGCTAGTAAGTGTGTCAAGTGTCTGAGGCCAGATTTGAACTCAGGTCCTCCTGACTCCAGTGCCCGTTCTCTATTCTTGCGCCACCTAACTGCCCCAGGTTGCATCTTCAATACTATGAGACTGGAACCCTCTCACTCTTTCCCTCCATTGTCTAGAAAAGGATAAAGGTAACATGGATTGAACTGGTGAGGGGAGAAAGTCTACCTTCCCTTCCTCTCTTCCCCTTCCTCCCAGGAGGAGGGGCACTAGTCAGTTTGCACGAGTGACTTTACAGGGTTGTTCTAAGAATCAAAGTGCTTTATTCCCATAAAGTACCTGTGTCCCTGAGAAACTGACTGGGGGTATTGTTTTGATTTGTGTTCTTTTCAGTTCTAGGTTAGGCAATGGAAAGATCATCTGACTTGGAATCAAGATGACCTTAGCTGCTCGATTTCAGGCCAGATGTTGTGGTCAGGTAAGCCATAAAGCCCAGAGAAACCCTGGTGTCTGGGACTCTAGCCCACAGGGGATTTGGACTCAGAACTTGGTGGGACTCTGCTATATGGTAATAGAGCTAAGTTATGAACCTAAATGCCTTCCACAAAGCCTCTGTTACATTATTATCCCCATTTTACAGCGGAGGAAACCAAGGTTCAGGAAAGATATGTCCATGGAGACATAACTAGTCAGTGTGAATTCTGGGATTTGAACTCAGGTTTCTTATAGCTTCAGGTCCAACATTCTTTATTACTGCCATTACCTCTTGGTAGACAATCTTTCTAAGTTGCTGAGGCTCAAATATTAATCACTTCTAGACCAAGTTTTGGGCTTAGTGCTTTAAGACTAGCCCTTGATTTTTTTTTTTTTTTTGTGAGACTGGGTCTTTCTATCTTCTCCAGGTTGGAAGTTCAGTAGCCCCTCACAGGCCTGATCCTAGGACTGAATGTCATGGAAATTTGCATCTCTTCTATTTTTTCCAACCTGTGCTAGTATACCCTCTTAGGCAGTTGATGGTCCTCTCCTCCTAAGGGCTCATTATACTGACTCTAGACTCAGCACAGACAGACACTCACTTGGCTTTAGCCCAGTTGCAGATTGGAACTTTCAGACTCAAGTGATCCATCAACCTTCACCTCCCTCAATAGCAGGGATTATATAGTCTCATAACACCACCCTGAGCAAGGTTAGTCCTTGAAAAATAGACTTAAAGTCTGTCTCCAGGGCCAACCCAAAGCTACCCAGGCATCTGCTTCACTGATAGCTTCTGGTCAACTCATTCCATGAGAAAACATCAGAAGACTTCAGTAGCGGATATTGAAGTGTGAGGAATGTTATAATTATAAACAACTTACTCTCATTTTCCTGGATGTTTGGGGCCATGAGGGTGCTACATCCAGATAAAATCAAGTTTCTTTACTTGGTAACTTTCTGAGCTATGAGGTGGGAACTCTTCAGTGGTGTTCCTGAGTTTTGAGTTTGCACTTCAGTGGAGATTCTTATTAGTAAAAAAATTCATACATACATACATATAAGTGTGTGTGTGTGTGTGTGTGTGTAGTTGAGTTATGACCATGTGTGTATGTTGGGATAATGAAAATAATTGAATTAGACAGACTTGAGGATAGCATCTTGGGAAACAGGAAGTTGGGAGGGGAAAAGTGGAAAATTGATGGAACCCTTGGCTCTGGTGGCTTGGATGTTGGTGTATGGGGTGACAGATAACTCAGTTTATGGCATTCCTTCCCCAAATCTGTGTATTTTGGGACAAATGGATACTGTAAGGCCTGTGGAGCAGAACCTTTGGCAACAACTACATCTTAGAATCACAGAATCAAAGAGTCTGAGCCATCAAAGGACCCCTATGAATCATTTAGTCCAATTCTTTAATTTTACGGAGGAGTAAACATGCCTTAAAAATAAACATGTCTAGAGCCACACAGTGATTGACCAACCTAGGAATGGAATCCAAGTTTCCTGACTACTTCTCTAGTATTCTTTCTATTGTTCCATATTCATCATCTGTCCTTGTCCTTAAAATTTTGTAGGGAGATGAGATTTACATGTACAAAACTCTCAGAGAACCATTCAAGACAGCAAATTAAAAATGTTAAGTGAAATATTATGGAATGACAAAATGTATGGGGCACAGCACTAATACTCTGAGTAGCCCTTCATTCAGTCGGGGCTGACTGGAGTTACCCAGGAAGGTTTCATGAAAGGAGGTGGGATTAGAGTAAGATCTTGAAGTATGAATAGGATTTGGATGAGGAGAGAGGGGGGACATTTCAGATCTGTGAACAGCATGAACACAATACATTTGTAGGAAAGGAATATGGAGGTGCATGTCTGGGATCATTGATAATCATCAGATACTTTACATGCCCTAAAAAAGGTTGAAAAAAGACTCATTTGGACATTGGATACGTGATAGTCACATTGCAGTCATTCTGTTGGTTCTGCTAAATAGTTGAAAAAGTATCCACACTGGCCTCTCTTCAACACTGTTTTGCAAATGAAGATGGAAAATGTTACTGATGAAGACTCGTGTCTGGTGTTATTCTACATCAGCGGTTCTCAACCTTCCTAATGCTACGACCCTTTAATACGGTTCCTCATGTTGTGGTGACCCCCAATCATAAAGTTATTCTCGTTGCTCCTTCATAACTGTAACTTTGCTACTGTTATGAATTGTAATGTAAATATCTGGTATGCAGGATGTATTTTCATTGTTACAAATTGAACATAACCCACAGGTTGAGAACCGCTGTTATATGAATATATACACCTTAGGCTTTGGGTGGCGGCCCCGTCCCTAGAAGCTTTATCAGTGTTGTTATCTACCAACAGCAATGGGACCAAACCCAGAATTCAGCAGTTAGTCTTTTGGGGAAAGAGGTAGAGCTTTTAGCTGTTCAAAAATCAGTTCTTTCTGTTCACTACTTGTTACTTGTTTCTTCATTCCTTTCCATATTAGAGACACAGACAGCTCTCACCTGGTGTGTAATAAACACTCTTAGCCTCATCTTTCACCAATATGCAACCGTTCCTTTCCAGGGATGGGGAACCTGCAGCCTCGAGACCACGTATGTAGCCTTTCAGGTCCTCAAGGGTGGCCTTTTGACTGAATTCAAACTTCAGAATCCCCATTTGTTCTGTGAAGTCTGGATTCAGTCAAAGGGCCCCCTTGAGGGCCTGGAGGGTCACATATGGTCTCAAGGCCACAGGTTCCCCACCCTTCCTTTAAAACTTATGTGACTAAAAGTTCATACTTGCAGGTGATTTAAGGTTGACAAAGGCTTTACATATGTTTTCTCCTTTGATTTCCACTACAACCCTTTCAGGTAGGTGCTATTATTATGCCCCTGGCAGAAACAGACTTAGAGATGTGAAGAGATTTGCTCAGGATCACATTAACCAGGATGTGAGGTCACGTTTGAACTCAGGTCAGCCTAAGCCTAGCATGTGATTTGCTGTGTCCCCATCTGCTTAAATTAAAATTAGAGACCAATAGAATTCGGCGTGGGGATCCTTTTGAAAGGTATTGTTATGTCTGTATCAACAAGAACTGATACCATAGCAACTAACCAAACTGGCTTTTTTTTTCATTAAAAGGAGAATAATTTTTCAGAACTACTGGAAATGTCAAAGCAGTTTTGGCTTCAGTCTCACGGCATTTCACACTATTGAGAATATTGCTACCATTAACAAAAACAGTTCTATAATTTCTTCAGTATTGCTCCTGGTGATGAGGGACGTAAAACTGCAGCATACTTTTATGTTTTGAATATTATTATTACATGCTTCTGACTTTACGTGTCAAAAATAATCTTTGTTTTAGTTAAAAAGCTGAACTGATTTTTTTTTTCAGTTAGGCATGTATCAGACTCTCATGATTTGTGTTCCATTAAGGATCTCATAGCACTTTTCACAAGACTTAAGAGTCTTGTATACAGGTAGTATGCAGTAGAAATATAGGCATATTATATGTATATATAACACACATGTGTTTCTTTGACATCATTTGGTTATATTTGTATGTATATATGTATGTGCCTATGTATATAACACACACATATAAATATTATGGATATATTTTTTGACTTCATTTGGTTAGGTGTATGTATATAAATAGTTTATGTATATACATATATACATGCACACACATGTTTACACGTAAATAGTATGTGTGTGTTTCTTTGGCTTCAGTTGGATAGAGTGGGACCAAAGTCATTTGCTTTGCTTTGTTTCATGTTTGTAATTTGTCTTCCTCTAAGACTGTAAGCTTCATAAGGTCAGGGACTACATTTTATCTGAATGTAGTATATCCCTATCACGTGCATGCAGGAGGTGCTTAATCAATGTCTGTTAAAGGAAAGACAGACCGTATCCTCGACAGGCTAGCTTACAGCATGCCTTTGCAAGGTAGAGTGTATGAAAGAGTGTGAATAGATTGCTAAATCCATCATCATAGCTGGGCTAGCCAAACTGAAGTTATCATTCACCTCTGGCTCTGGTCTAGGCTTCAGAGCTCACTTTTTGTTTGGCGAATGTCTAGAGCTGACTGAAATGTAAGGTGATACAAATGTTATGTAATACCTATGGGGAAACTCCTTGTAAAGTAGATTGATGGTTATGTAGACAAACAGTATTGGTGCTAAGTCTGGGTTAATTTAAGGTGAAGGCATAGCAATCATTTCTAGGTGTCTTTTAGTTAACTGTGGTTATGGGAAAGACATGGATGTTGGAGTCAGAAGACCTGCAGTTTGAATCCTCTCCATCACTTTGTGACTATGAGCAAATCATTTAATGTCTTAAAATCTTATCATTCTCATCTGCAAAATGTAAATAATAGTGTTTGTGCTGGCCCCCATACAGGGATGCTGTGAAAATCCAATGAGATCATATTTGCAAAGTGTTTGGTTACCATGAAGTACTCTAGAAATGTGAGTTCATATATGACCGATCAACTGAGTGCCATTGCCGATGTTCAATGTAGCTTCTCAGTGAAGAATGCTGGAAATCCATTATGTAAACAGATGATGTTAGAACAAGTGCTGTATTTACATAGTGACTGGCTGTGCATTTAGCCCACTTATGAGATAGTGCCTTAATTATGTCTAGGACATGACTTTCTCCACTAATACCCTGCCCTGATGCCTTATCAGGGTGGGCAGGTAATCTAGCTAGCTTTTTGGCAGCTCTGTTAGCAGAGCACAAGCTTTGACTTTGAGGATGGCCTGAGCGAAGGACTTTTATATCTAATCCAGGCTAGGGAAGTCAGAGAAAATCCTTATCAGGATAGTTTCAGGGTGATGTATTTTTTGGTGGAAGCAACTCTTGGAAGACCATTTACTAAGTCAGAAATGGGGTTGTCACCATATTGGTGGAGGGAATGGCTAAATTGTCAAGTTATGAGGGACTCAATAATAATATGTGTTCTTGAAACAGTCCCTTCTGGGACTCTATTTACTATATTTCTGCATTTTCTTATTTGTATGCATAGTGTTTTCTCCCATGGGTTCTCTTGCATAGTATCTCCCCTTTAGTTGCTAGCCACTTGACATCTTCCTTTCTATACACCTCTTTACTCAGTACTTAGTACAGTTTCTTACATTTAGTAGGTACTCAGTAAAAGTCTTTTGAATTAAATTCGATGATGTTAAAGTAAATTTTCTTTTGTAGCTTCTTCTTTTTGTTCTTCTTGTTCTTCCTCTTCTTCCTCTCCTCCTCCTCCTTCTCTTCCTCCTCCTCTTCCTCCTCCTCCTCTTCCCTTCCTCCGTTCCTTTTCCTCCTTCTCTACCTCCTCTTCTTCCTCCTCATCCTGTTTGGCAAATCTTGTCTGCTTTGGGTAGAGGGCACCTAATATTCCTGGGACGAGATGAGACTTACTTTTCCTATGGCTTGCTGCTGCTCTTTGAATATTATTCTTAATGTGTTTGGGAAAATTTTTCTTCTTTAACGTGTTATTTTTAAAAGGTGTGTTACTTTTTTCAGTGGGTTTAAAAATACTGACTTTTTCCAAAGTATTTTCAATAGGAATCCCTGATATTACTATGAGTTTTTCAATGAGAAAAGGTTCTGAAAGACAAAAATACTGATTTTTACATAACTTTTCAGAACTACACACGTTCCCACTTAAATAAGCTCAAATTTGAATAGCTTTAGTCTGAATTGCTTTGTAAGTTATTAATTGTCCTCAATGGTAGAAACATTGAGTCAGTAATTTTCAGTGTGTGAAGGGTTCATATCTACCTATATTCATGATATCATTGATTTTGAACTGGAAAGGACCTCAGATGCCCTCTAGTGCAAACTCCCACTCATTTTGCTGATGATCAGACAAGTTAGGTGACTTCAATAGGTAACAGGGAAGAAGTGGAGGAGCCAATATTCAAACTAAGGTCTTCAGATTATAGACTTAGCCGACTTGCTTTAGTGCTAGAACCAGATGGGTGGCACTGTGAATAGAGTGCTGGCCCTGGAGTCAGGAAGACTTGAGTTCAAATGTGACCTCAGAAACTTACTAGCTGTGTGACACTGGGAAAGTCACTTATGTTTGCCTCAGTTTCCTCAACTATAAAACAAGAATAATAATAGTACCTATGTCTTAGGGTTGTTGTGCTGCTCAAAGGAGATAATATTCATAACATTTGTAAAATAATATGTGTAGGACACTTAGCACAGTGCCTGGCACAGAGTAGGAGCATGCTGCCTCTATTCACTTGCTACTGAAAATAGCTGAAAGAGTACATACCATAAAATATTTGACCCAAACTAATTTTGTGGTTTTCATGTTGATACGACCTGTTCTACTCTATGCATACACTTGTCTAAGTAGAAACTTGGTGATGCCTCCTTGGGAGAAATTGATTGATGGTTCATCTATAATATATTGTATTTTTAAAATATATATATTTTGCATAGCCTTATATGTACCTGCTGTCTCCTTTGATAAAATGTGAACTCCTTGAAGGTAGGGACTATTTCATTTTTGTCTTTGTTTTTCTAGTGCCTGGCAAACAGCATGTGTCTAATAAATGCTTGTTGATTGACTGAGTAATCATGAATTTCTGCTGGCCAGTTAGCAGATGACCCATGAATTTGCTTGAGTTGAGATTTTGGTGGCCATAGTGGGGTGTCAAGCTCAAAAAGAAATGGGGACTGCTAAACATACATAAGGATCCCTGTGGGTACATATTAACTTAGAAAATCACATATTAACATTATCTATGTTTGATTGTGTTTTTAATTATTTTGTTAATATTTCCCAATTACAATTTAATATGGTTCAGACAACATTGGGGATGTTTCTGGGGATGTTGGGACCTTGCTGGTTGTGTGTTGGATACATCTGCTATAAGATATTTAAACAGGAAGTATGAGCTAGTAGGCCAAAATGATGGCATTTTATACCTGTGGATGGAAATGTTGGTTGAAACTTTGAAAGACAACCAGTTATACAGTTTGTCTTGATTGCATGGATAGCTGCAGGTTAGTCTCTTTGTAAGAAAAGGTACTCCTGACTCTTGATGTAACCATGATGGACACTTCAACCAATGTGAGGTGTGGTTTGCTGCCAAAGGGGACTCTAACAGAGAAAAGCAAAATCTTTTCCAGTAGTGAGGGTCTCAACTACAATCATACTAGCTTCTGGGAGCTGCTATGTTTTTGTTTTTGTTTTTTTTTTGCCAAAGAAAAACTAAGTTTATTCAAAGTTCGCCATGTTGGGCAGACTCTTAAGGAGCCAAGGTATCTATAGAGCTTGCATTGGGCAAGCAGTCCAGAATAAGTCTGTGTTAGGGCATTCTGTGGCACTCTCTGCTATGTTTTTTATGATCTACCATGAGTTACCTCCAGAAAAAAATACAAAATACCTGAAATTTGCCCTTAAATTTGATAGATGAATTTTTCACAAACATTTACTGACCACAATGAATTACAATATACCCTCGTGAATGGCTCAATATTGCTTTTCCTTCTAAAGATTTTAAATTTTTATCGATATTTTTTGCTTTTACATCAGTTTTTTCCAAATAAATCCCCTTCCTTTCTCCTAATCCACAAGCCGTCTCCTGAAAGAAAAAAAAATCAGAAAGAGAAGAAAATAAAGAAAGCAGCTGAGCAAAGTCAATATTACTTTCCATAAGGAGATCCATGTGTGCTCTTGTGCAATAAAGCCATAGTTGTAATCAGTCCATAAAGTTTGAAAAGCATCCTTCTGGATGAAAATCATTTTAAGGAAGTCAATCCAAGAACCTGCCTCTATATTTATTACTATGTGTAACATGCTCCAGTCATTTCAGCATATTCTTTTTTTTTCCACTCGTGTTCTGACCAAAATGCTCATGATAGTAACTATGGTTAAAGCGGCAGACTCCAAGGTATTACAAAGTGATACCGTATTAAGCATAATTTTAGCAGTTCCACACTTTAAACAATATGCATATATCATATTGCCCCTTCAATAGATGCAACTTAAGATGTAGGCTGCTTTTACACTTCCTTCCTCTGTAGTTTAATGAGACTGCTATAGTTGAAGGTCAGGTCTCTTGCCTCTCAGATTATAGAGTGCTTGTAATTTTAATACTGTAAAATTAGAATAGGAAAAGGAAGGAAAACTTGAGATTATAGCTATTAACTAGATTTTGCTATATGAACCATGCTATTTCATGTACACACATACATACATACACACACATATATACATATTTATATGCATAGAAGCAATTTTAATAACGTGCATATATACATATATATGCTTAAGAAAAAATTCCCCATTAATATTATTAGCACTAATATTACTTTATTTAATTTTTTTTGAAATCAGATCTCCCTGTTATATCTAGACTGAATGTGCAGTGACCACTGATGCACCTGATCCCACTACCATTGGTATGGAAGCTAGGAATTGCTCCATTTCTGACATGGATCAGTTTGCTCTTCCTTAGGCAGCCTGGTGGCCCCTCGTTTTGGAGGGGCTCATCGTATTGGTGCCACACTTAGTACAAATACTCGATCAGCTTAGATCTCTACAACTCATATCTTCTGTGCTCAAGACAAATGCCAACTTCAGCCTCCCCAGTAGCAGAGATGACAAGCTTGGCTTGATGTTGCATTACTGAATGTGCTTCTTCATGGAAAAAGCTTCTTGGCTGGAATTATTGTGGGATCCTTCTACTGAAATTGCAACAACTTGGTGTAGTCAAAAAGGGGAGAGAGAGATTTATCCTTCCCCCCCTTAAATTTAAACCGTAAAGCTCCAGCTCTTTTTAGGTGCCGGTCTCTACACCTGCGTATATACTTTTGGCCAATGAACAGTCAAAGATATTTTCAAATAAATATGTATAATTTACTTAGTTCAGCTGAAAAAGAGACAACTATCAGAAATGGCAATAAAAGTCACATAATGAAATAAGAATACTCGAAAATCCAAGGATTTTAGTGTGGCCCATTATTCATTCAATTCCTGGCAGCCTTTATGATTACAAATCACTTGATTGACTAACTAGACATTCTCCAAGTGAATTATGAATCAGGTTCATTTTTCCTGGTTGATAGTTGGTACATGCTGTAACTCTCCCACTTTGTGATATATCAAATTCTTGTAACAGTAATAAGAGATATAATCAACTCTTTATTTCAGGACAAATAAATTGCCTTTTCAAAAATGAAATGTGGTTGCTAACATTTTAACGGCACAATGTAATTCCCGCCTGCTCTTCTCGGGGTGGAATCCACAGTCATGACGTAGCTTTCGAGATTTTTTACTCTGTAGAAGGATTTTCTGTTTGACACAGAACTCCTATTGACATGAGTTCTATAGGGGGCTTAGGCAGTCACTCCAGCCTAGGTTGCCTAAGAAGTCACATTTTCTTCCCTCTGCAGTTAGTTATGAGAATGGAGTGTCAGGGGGTGGGGTAGATCTTGCCATTCCGATGTAGTCTTTTGAAATGAACTAGACTTTTCACTGAATACAGACTGCCCAGTAAGGTCATGATGTCCTCATCTGAAAAATGCTGAGCATTCTAACAGTCTTTAATAGGTAGGGTCTCTGTCGGCCCGAATCTCTAATTCTTCTGTACATGAAATTCAACCCAGGGGGTAAATTCTGCTTTCAAACACATTTAGTTTCCATTTGCTTTAATAGGAATTTGTCACATATAACCTACACTGGCAATAAGCAGCAGATTTTCTTTTTTTTTTTGCACACTATTGAAATTGCTGCTATCATCCATTCAAGCAAAAGAGAAATAATGGGTGCTTAATACTGTAATATTAAAAATTTGGGAATTTGGCTCCCAATTCACCCACTATGTTAAGTGAAAATGGTTCCTCTACCGAATTGCTTAATGCACAGAAAATGTAGGGTCACTCCTCTCTGCCAAAGCTATTGTGAGGCCTTTCTACTTAAAAAAAACAACAATTTGGAAGCATATGGCAAAGAAAAATTAATTCTATGACCCCTTGAAGGTAAAACATATCAATGTAATGAAAGGGCTGCCTATGTGAGGACCCCAGAATCGGGTCACTTTACTTTTTCCCTCTCATAGCACATTAGAAAGGAGAATAATTAGCATTTTAGCATCCCAGAGCAGTTTTACTTAGTTCTTTGGTTTGCTTCTATAAATCAAAACATATTTGTGAATAGACCTTAAATTGTTTATTAATGTGCTTCATCATCTGCAAAAGGAGGTATATTTAAACAAAAGATTCTTCCAAGCATAAGCCACACTGTTAATTTAATTATAATTGACTATACATAAATTATATAAACACAAACACAGGCACCTTTTAGAAGCTTTTATACTTTGTTCCAGTATTCTCTCTTCTTCTCACTACCCGTCACACCCCTCCCCTTAAAAAAGTATCTAAAGTCCTTGAATTTACCCCTTGGCCACCTTGAAATCTCATTTTTAATCCCCTAACACCCTTAATTATGTGCTCAGTAGTCCAAATTGTTATTAAACAGCTTTTATGGGATTATAATTTTTATTCCTGAGTAGGCAATGAATATATATTATCAACTATTACATTCATTAAAAAATTGTGATTAAAGGTTTAATCCCCCAAAGATGTTTATAACAATATAAGCTGCCCTGGTATAATTGGAATTAGGGAATTAGAAACTTGATTTGAGGAGTGGCCAAAGGATAAATAAATTTATAAGTAAAGATATTACTTTAAAGTTTTTATAACTTTGGTTCTCTGACATGCTCATAGACCTCAAACTGGGTCCCCTGATACTATCTGTAGGCTGGCCATTTGGTGTGTCTTGATGTCACATGATCATTGCACACTCAGAATAGATATAGTTGTGTGCACATAAGTATATATACATTGTGTGCACGTAAGTATATGTACATTCATACTCATACTGGCCACTTCTGCATGTATCCTTTTGCCTATTGAACAGTCAAAATATTTTCTAGGAATTATGCATAATTTATTTAGTTCAGATGAAAAAGACAACTATAAGAGGTGGCAATAAAATTCGCACCATGTAATGAGCGGATATTTAGGCTATATTTGGTATATTCTGAGTAATGTAAACAGCCAAATAAAATCTCTCTCCATTTTCTTCTCCCTCCAAATCCTACAAATAGGTTTCTGATAACATATCAAATATGTGTGTATATAAAAATATGCGCACAATTTGTGCAATTCAGGTTAAATCTCCTTTTCCTCAGTCCTTTTTGGCAAGAAGTAGCTGAATAATCACCTCAAGGGTCTGTTCTAGTCTGCCTGTTTAGATACAGATTAAAAATTGGGCAACCAAAGTCATAAGTGAGTTGGAGGAATTACTTAGAGTGTTGTCTGGCGTATAAAATAAGGCAACAGATAGTCCACACAGATACACACATCACATATGTATGTATGTATATATGTAAAGATAATACAGAAGTATGTATATGTCAATGTATGTATATATACACTGGCATATATACTGTTTCCCCTATAGCAGTGGTTCTCAACCTGTGGGTTGCGACCCCTTTTGGGGTTGAATGACCCTTTCACAGGGGTCACAGGGGTCACCTAAGACCATTGGAAAACACATATTTCTGATGGTCTTAGGAACCAAGACATCGCTCCTCTATCCATTTCCAGGCGGGTCTGCCTACATGCAGATACGCCCACATACGAATATTAAAGGACTGTGCCATTAGGAAGGTTGAGAATCACTGCCCTATAGAATATCAGCTCTTTGAAGGCAGGGACTGCTTAATTTTCATCTTTGTATCCCTAGGACCAAATCTCTAAAGCCAGAACTGAGTTCAAATCCAGATTTAGGTGCTAATAACTTATGTGACTCTAAGTAAGTCACAACCTCTGCCTAAGATTCATCATCCATAAAATATAACAGCACAGATCTCCCTGGATTGTTGTGAAGATAAAATTAGATAACATTTGTAAAACAAAACTTAAAGCGGCGTGTGTGTGTGTGTGTGTGTGTGTGTGTGTGTGTGTGTGTGTGGTTACTGCTTTGAAATCAGCATCTTAGGGGTGGCCTGTGTAAAGTTTTTTTTTTTTTTTGCTTTGTACATTTTCCGGGGGCAGCTCGGTGGCACAGGGGATAGAGTGCTGGCCTGGAGTCAGGAAGACTCATCTTCCTGAGTTAAAATCTGGGTTAAAATCATACTAACTAGTTGTGTGATCTTGGATAGGTCACCTAACCCTGTTTGCCTCAGTTTTCTCATCTGTAAAATGACCTGGAGAGGGAAATTGGAAATCATTTAAGTGTCTTTGCCAAGAAAATCCCAAATGGGGTCACAAAGAGGCGGACGCTACTGAAATGACTCAACAGCAGCAACGTTTTTCCTGTGGTCTTGTGAAAAGAACTAGTCATAGGATGTGGATACAAAGGAGAAGAGAAATGGAGGCAGATTTAAAGGCTGCATACTTCAGGACAGAAACTGGACTGTGGTTGCCATTAACATTGATTGGACTAAGTGAATAATGGCAAAATCTTTACTGTGCTGTGTGCTGTACATGGTCAGGAACCCTCTGGGAGGGAGAATGGCTTGTTAGCTTCTATGCAAAAATGTATATTGGAAAGGTAGTTGAGAAAAGGGGGTAGACTACGTGCAGATGGCATGAAATTTAAGAGGGAAAGACTAGGAAAGAGTTTCCTGGTATTTGTCTTTTTAGATAAGTGTGTTACCTTATATATTATTATATATTATATAATTATATATATTATATATTATATATTATATAATTATATATGAATATAATATATATATTATAAATTAAATCTGCCAAAAGGGATGCGTAATCTATACATCCATACCTAGTCAGTTACCAGAGGGGGAAGCACCAACATCTGGGTTTTCAAAGCCCGGGGGCCTCAGAGTCTGAGGGCTGCCCAGAGTCTCTTCTGGCCAAATCACACAACTCTTTCCAAAGTGAGCCCCTAGGTTCATTTTTCTAATGAAAAGATGAAGTAGAGAGCTGAGCAGTCTGGTGAATTCCATTTTTATAGATGAACAATTTGGTCAATTCATGTCAAATCCCATTTCCTCATTTCTTTTTGTAAGAATTATTTGGATTGCCCCCTCAAGTGTCTAGTCCATCCTGTCTGTGTAGACACAGTATAAAAGCTGGGCAATTGGAGGAATCACATAGCCTCAGCTCTCTTGCTTGGCATACAAAATAAGCTAATAGTATATCCCTACACTAGATTTCTCTGATGTTGATAGCACACAGCATACATTGCCTAGTCCTTTCCTTTACCTGTTTCCTGGTAAGGGTATATATGATGAGATTTTGTTTTGTTTAATTCTGGGGAAGGACTATATTATTTACAGTGTGATTAAAGGGTAATGAATGGTGAAAATGAGAGAAATTCTGGTAAGAATAAGTCATTTGTTGTTTGAAGTACAAGTAGAACATGAGAAATTTCACGTGAATTTAAAGAAAGGTGATGAAACAAAATGCAATATCATTATTTATTAAATTATTGTTTTGGGGGTGGGTGTTCTAGGCTTCCATTACTAAAATGGAGTGATTCTGCTGTAGAACCTCCCTCCATTAATGCAGATTGGTAATTCATCTGGGATGTTTATTCTTTCTTTTTTTTTTTTGTCTTTTTGTAAGGCAGAAGGCAGGGAAATTGGGGTTAAGTGACTTGCCCAAGGTCACACAGCTAGTATGTGTTAAGTGTCTGAAGCCAAATTTGAACTCAGCTCCTCCTAACTTCAGGTCTGGTGCTCTATTCACTGCGCCACCTAGCTGCCACCTGTAGTGTCTTTTCTTAGTGAATTGCTGAGGACACCAACAAGTTAAGTGAGTTGCACATGACCCTTCATTTGCAATGTAGTGTACTGGATAGGTTACTGTACCTGAAGTCAGGAAGACCCAGGTTCAAATCCCCCCTCAGGCCCTTACTAGCTGGGTGACTCTGGGCAAAGCCCCTAACATTTCTGTGCCTCAGTTTCCACATCTGTAAAATTAGACTCTGTTGCTCTCAAAGTCTTTGAAGCTCTTGATTTTGGATCCCATGAGTATGTAAACCCTGGTTTCTCTGATTCTAGAGTTGGCTTTCTATCCCTTGCTGTCATAAAATTGAATTATGTTTAGATGTAATAGTTTAAGGCCATTCATCTCCCTTGCTCTCAGTTGTTAATGTCAATGCTTTCTCTTCGTCCAAGATCTACTTGGTATGTGCTTTTTATTTACTTATCAATATACATGTTGCATTTCCCTCCTCAACTCTGATGAGGAGAAGGTGAAGCCTTTGCAGCTTGATACAAACTGTGGGAGCTTGTGATCTCTTGCAAATCTAGGATTATTTATTCTCTGTGTCATGACGAGGTATATTATGCATAAACACATTCATATTATGCCTGTGTATAAACTAACAAATGCCTACTGGGACAGGCAAAATTGAACTTTTTTTTTTGGTTTAATCATTTTGGCATATCTGACTCTCTGTGACCTCACTTGGGGGTTTCTTGGCAGAAATACTGGAATGGTTTGCCATTTCCTTCTCCAATTTATTTTACAGATGAGGAAATGGAAGCAAACAGGATTAATGTGACTTGTCCAAGGTCGCACAGCTAATTAGTGTCTGAGGCCAGATTTGAGGCAATTGGGGATGAGCTCCAGTAAGTTCCTGCTTTTACGCTGCCATCTTGGCTCCATCCCCCCTGAAGCTATATTTGAACTTAGGAAAATGAGTCTTCCTCATTCCAGACCCAGAATTCTGCCCACTGTGTCACCTAGCTTCACCAAGATTAAACTGCCAGAGCAGATGGGTTCCATTTTCCTAAGATCAGGCCACAAAACTAAATTTCTAGGTCCAGTAGGTCACTATTGTCCTCTCCTCTCCCTTGGATAAGGCCAAAGAGTACATATTATTTTTCAGTGCACCAGGCAAATTGTCTAATTACCCTTTATTATGGGAACCTTTAATAGCAACAAAACATGATAATTGCATTAACATTCCAAAAATCTGGTCTTTACCATATTTTTCTTCAATGAAACAATTCACATTGCTATCATTTGCTTTTCTTTGGCTACAGACTTCCCTGAGAATACGTTTGAGGAATTATCTTTTCCTTAGTCGTTACAGATATACTCACAGCCCAAATATGTGAAGCTAAATCTAACATAGGAACATGCTACTTCCCTTGGCTCCATCAAGATGACTCTTCCGTCCATTTTCCTACTTCCTCCATTGACATCATTCCCTGGCTTTCCATTCCCTGGGGGCAGATCTCTGGGATTCTGCCAACGATAAGGAGGCAGCATCATACAGTGGACAAAGTACTTTTTTCTGGAGTCAGAGATTTGGGCTCTGACACTTACCTGTATGCTATGAGGCAGTCACTGAGCCTCATTGGGCCTCAGTTTCCTTATTTTCAAATGAAGGAATTGAACTAGATTGCTCCAGAAGTTCCTTCTGGTTCTAGATCTAGGATCCTATGGTCATTAAGACTTCTCTTTGGGCTCTAGTCTACTTGAGGTCAGCAGCAAGGTAGTGTGTAGTGGTTAGAGTACTGGGCCTGAAGTCAGGTAGACTCATCTTCTTGAGTTCAAATCTGGCCTCAGACACTTACTACCTGTGTGACCCTGGGCAAGTCACTTAACCCTGTTGGCCTCAATTTCCTCATCTGTAAAATCAACTGGAGAAGGAAATGATAAATCATTCCAGTATCTTTGCCAAGAAAACCCCCAAAAGGGGGTCACAAAGAGTTGGACATTACTGAAAAATATCCGAACAACATCAACTATTTAGAGTCAGACACCTGGTCTCCTGCCCTTGCTCAAGGACTCCATGGACTCCTGGTATCTGTTGGTCTGCTCATCTGTCTCCTTGAGCCTCCTGACCATTGACAACTAAGAAGATAATATTGTGTCTGGTAGGTGAGAAGGAAAGCTATTAATTAACTCAGATTACTTGATAACATAAAGCATTAGAATAGGAAAAGTGCTTACATAAGGGCGAGAGATATTGCCAGTGAGAGAATGAATGGTAACAATCACAAAATTTAAGGCACTTCACCATCTTCCTCTGACCTACCTTTATAGCTTAATCTCAGAGTGGTCTTCTTGACATACCCTAAGATCCTGCTGAAAAAGATCACTAGTTGTTCCTTCAACTTGACAGTCCAGCTCTTCTTGTCTCCGGCCTTTCCTCTATGTATGGGATGCACTCTCTCCTCATATCTATCCTCCAGTATCCTTATCTTCCTCCAGGGTTAAGTTCAGGTACTATTCCCCTCCATGAAGCTGTCTGATGATCCCTCATCATCAGTTTCCAAAGAAACTGTCATATTTCTTTAAAAAAATAAATTAACTATTTTTTAAACATTCAATTAAAAAATTTCAGCTCTGAATTCTCTCCCTCCTGTCCCACCCCACCTACTGAGAAGGAAAGAAAAGTGATAGCAGTTATACATGCGAAATCGTGCAAAGCATATTTTCATATTAGCCATGCTACAAAAAAAGTAAGAAAAATAAAGAAAGTGAAAAAATATGCTTCAATCTGTGTTTAAACTTCATCAGTTCTCTCTTTGTGGATATGGATAGTATTTTCCATTATAAATCCTTTAAAACTATTTTGGATCATTTTATTGATCAGAATAGTTAAGTCAGTCAACTTGATCATTGTATAATATGGCTATTACTGTGTACAAGGTTCTCCCGGTTCTGCTTACTTCACTTTGCATCAATCCATATACATCTTCCCAGGCTTTTCTGAAACCATCCAGCTGGTCATTTCTTATAGTACAATTATATTCTGGCACCATCACATACCACAATTTGTTCAGCTGTTCCCCAATTGATGAGAATTTTCATTTTTCTTAAAACAAATTTTATTTTGAACTTGAAAAACACCAACAAAACGAACATCTTCATATATAAAAAAAACAAAAAAAGAAGATTCTCTATATAACCACAAATCTGTTTTAAGGGAAAAAACTATAGAAATATTAATTCCAAAGCTATTCTATTGATCTGTATTTCCTTTCGATTTTCCTTCCACTCTCTTCTGTATATTTTGAAAAACTTCATTGATGCTCTTTTCTTTCTTTTCTTTTTTCGGCATCACTATCACTAGCTCCCTTCTCTCCTTCTGTTCTTTGGTATAATGAAGAATTTTGCTATGACTATTTTTGTACATCTCCCTTTCCTTAGTTTTAATGCTCTCTCCCTCTACAAATTACCTTTACTTCACTCTACTGTACATACATTATATTCTCCCCATAAGCTTGTCATTTCTACTTCCAAAGTTTCTACCTACATCTCTCACTCTTTCCCTTTCTTTCCACCTGCTGTACTACTACTTATTTTCAAACCCTTATCAGCATTTTCCTGGACTTTTGCTCTCTAATTGACCTCCCTGCTTTGTCTTTCCCCACTCCAATATGCCATCCATACATTTGCAAAAGATGCTTTTCTTAAGAATAGATCTGATTCTGTCACTCCTTTCCCTACTCAGTAAATTCCACTGTCAATTCCTTTGACCTCTAGGAACAAATATAGCCTCCTTTGTTTGACATTTAAAGTCCTTCACAACCTGGAATTAATTCTGTCCTTTTAGCTTTATTATGTGGTCCAACTGACTTCTTACTGTTCCTGATAAATGGAACTCCAAGACATTGACTGCCCCCATGCCTGGAATGCACATTTTCCTCTACCTCCTCTTACTTAGAATCTATAATCTTCTTCACTGAATTCAAATGCATTTCCCCTCTCTGCCATTCCACACTGAATGTACCTTTGGTGCTGCTAATCCTAGGTATAGTTTGTAGTGTTTGACCCATGCTTCAAGATTCCTATTTATGGCTCTGGTTTGGTGGCTAAAAAGTGAATGCAATCTGAGATTTCATTAAGAGTCATAGGATCCAGAACTAGGGAAGTGACAGTTCTGGTAATACCCTGACCTAGTCAGAATATATCTAGAGCAGCGGTTCTCAACCTGTGGGTCACAACCCCTTTGGGGGTTGAACAGGGTTGCCTAAGACCATTGGAAAACACATATTTCCGATGGTCTTAGGAACTGAGACACCACTCCTCTATCTGTCTCCAGGCAGGTCTGCCCACGTGCAGACATGCCCACATTCGAATATTAAAGGGTCGGGGCATTAGGAAGGTTGAGAACCACTAATCTAGAGCGTGGTGTTCAGTTCTTGCTATCCTTTCTTAGGATAGGCATTGACAAGCTAGAGGACATCCAGAGGAGGGCAACCAGGATGGTGAAGGGTCTTGAGGCTCGAGGTTATGTCATCTGAGGATAAGCTAAAGAAACGGGCATGTTTAGCCTAGAGAAGAGAAGATTTAGGAGATACATTTGAAAAGTTGTCATGTAGAAGAGGGGAGTCAGGCTTGTTTTGCTTGGGCACACAGGGATGAACAAGCAGCAATAGAAATAATAATACCCAATATTCATATAGTGCTTACTAAGCAAGCACTTGACCAAGCACTCTGCGGTTATTCTCTTGGGAGGTAGGCAATCAGACTTCCCCAGAATCATATAGCTAGTAAGTGTCTGAAGCTAGATCTGAACGAGCTCAACTCCTCCCAGCTCCAAACCTGCCACTCTATTCACCGTGTCACCGGCAATGGATGGAAATGACAGTTCTTTGTTATTACAAAAAACGTTGCTATAAATATTTTTGTGCTGGTTTCAAATAGGATTCTGGATTTTGCCCATCACCTACCATTTTCTTAATAAATAAAATTGAGCATGCTTAACTCATTTAAACTGTGGCACCTGACGGTTTCCTGTTGTATTTCACTGGTGGGGCATTCTTCATGTCCAATGAAAGCTAACCATTATGTTGTACTCTGCGTGCTTTGCTGCCATTTTTCCACTGTGTTGATATCTTGATGGAAATATTCCCTGCTCTCATCACTGATAGGACCTATGTTTTCCAGGAAGAAGCACAAATATGAATCTAAGAAATGGATCTTAAATGACCAATTATGGACCATAATCTTATAGGCTTTATGAGGATGATGGATAATTTCTTGATACATTTCTGCATTATAATCTCTCCCCTCCTCCCCCACCCAAGTTTTTGGTCACTTTTAGAAATGATGCCTATATAGTTCTGTTAAATTAATTCAACTTTTTCTCAAAATGTTTATCTTTTATTAATTTCTTTATAATTCCTCTTTGGCTTTAGCCTCACTGATTTTTGGAAATTTATTTTTCAGGTACAGAAATCATCATCATTTTGATTCTTCATCTTGGCAAAATATTTCAATAGATCAAGCTGAATGCTCAGTGGGGGTAAGAAAAAAATTTCAGGACTAATGGATGATTGGCACATTTTTCTTCCCAGAATAATTTTTTCCCCTCTGAGGCCAGTATTATTTAATGCAGTAATTTTTCTCTCTCTCTGCCACTCCATTCACAAGTAAAATATCAATACTTGATACATTCAAGCAATCCTGAGAGACAGAATGATGGAGTTGACATAGAACCAGGCTCAGTATCAGGAAGACCTGAGTTAAAATTCTGTCTCTGACATGTCCTGGCTATGTCATCCTGGATAAGTCACTTAACCCATCAGCACTTGGAGCAATTCTCTAAGATTATAAATTTCAGAGAAAGTGCTGACCTGCATTTGTTGAGGAAATTCCTCTCCGGGAGCCCCTACGACCAATGAAATCTTATACCTTACCTCTATGTTGTAATCCTGGCAGCAGAGGGAACATTTTCAGATCCTCACAGAAATGCTAAGAGCACTTTTTATAGTAAACATGTCTCAAAAGAAATTTCATGTTTTGAACATATTTTGTTGACCTCTTTCAGGAAATTAACCTAATCAGCTTAATTTTGGGATAAAATCACAAACAAGGTCATTTAGATCTACTTGAGTTGTTAAATGAAGACCTAGAGACAAAATTTACTTCAAATGGGATTGCCACCTTGCTCTTCTCTTATGTTGTCTTTCAGTATCATTGGTAGAATCTGAATCTTCAGGGTCATCTTCATTCAGCTCTCTGTTTCTGGTGATTTTGGTATCATACTATTTGATATGTTTAGAATTGGAGGAAATACTCTTTTTTTTTTTTTGGTTAGGAAAAGGTAGAAATCTGTGAAATGGACCTTTTGTTTTTTCCAAAACACATGACAGGCTCTCTGTATCCAGTCATTTAGCAGTGAAGTACAGTGATACACCATTACTAAGGGATCCAAACCTTATTGTCATCATCTATCTTACAACCAAATATGTTCGCCTGGTTTCTCAATTAGTGGAGTTAAGTTTTGTCTCTGAGATTTCATAGTTATCTTCCTGCATACATAACAATAACTATTGAATGATTGACACACTTTTCAGTCAAATTGAGAATTTAAGTAGCAAATACCGACATACAGAGAATACAAGGCCCTTGAGAAACAGGATTAGAAACAATAATGATGTTTACCAAAATGACACCCGACACACAACTGATAGAACAGCTGTTACATATTGAGAGTTTTACTACATGATTGAACACTCGTGAACATGTCTTAGCCTGCCCTGCCACATAACACATAAGCTGGGACTTCACACTGCATGCAAAGAATAAGCCACTTAGTGACTTCTCACTATAGGCCCCTCGCCTGTCCTCAGTCGAGCCATGCTTTATTACCATCTCATACTGAATGACTTTTGAAAAAAAAATTACATGTCACTCAGTTATAGTGGGTGATAAAGACATTCTCTTTGCATTTTGAATTCAATAAAAAATACAGAAAAAACATTGCGAAGTTTTCATGTGACAAACTAGAAGCAGAACAATGATGGCGGTGGGGTCAATAGAGTAGACCAGAAGTGTCAGACACACAGCCCTAGCTGCCTATGTCCAGCAACGATAGTGCCATCCCCTCCAGATTAAAATGGTACTAGGAAATATTTGACAAAATATATAAAAATATAGGAAAATATAGATAATATTACATTTGAACATGGCCATCAAGGATCCTTACATATGGATTGGTGGCCCTTGTTTCTATTTGAATTTGACCCCACTAGATTAGAGCACACATCAATGACTCAATGAATGTTTTTAGGCTACTTTAGATTTTAATTAATGATTCTTTTTTACATTTCAAGATATTCCCCTGAAATATTCTCTTGGAAATCATGTGAAGTAGAATCATGGAATTTTAGAGTAAGAAATCTTAAGAGATCATTTAGACTAAACCCTTAATTTGACAGATTAGGAAAACTGAGGTCCAGGGAGGTTAAGATTTGTCTAAAGTTACCCAGCTAGTTAGTAGTAGACTATAAGCACTTCACACATCGAATTACTATTTGAACGATTAACACATTTTCTTCTGAATATGATAATTGTGGAAAATAATGGCAGGTTTGCGGGTGATATGAAGGGATATCTCATTTCTCTCCAAGATAAAAATAGGCTAATGTATAATTTCCATAGTTAGTTCCTTTTGCAGCATTTAAATTATTTATATTAAACTGATAATAACAATAATGATAATAGCTGGCATTTACATGACACTTTAACTTTTGCAAAGCGCTTTATGTACATTATCTCCCTTGAGCCTCGCAACAGCCCTGTGATAGAACCTATGCAAACTATCATCCAAACTCCAGTGTAGGTTGTTCATATTCTTGAACTTCCAGAGACTCAAAGACCCAACATTTCCACAAATTTTATCTCACGTTTTCTCTTTTACATGGTATTTCATATTTTAACCACAGATTCCCTTAAAAGACTTTTTTTTTCACTCTTTTTACTTTCATTTGCATTCCTAGCATTTAACACAGTGCTTGATACATAGTAAACCTGTATTTATAGGCTTAATATTCTCTGTCTCTCTGTCTGTCTCTGTCTCTCACAAACACACACACAGAACTACTAATAACATATTTTTATAGAAAACATTTAAAACCATTTCTCCAGATTATTAATGTGCTAATCAGCTTACCTTGTCTTCTGAACAGGAGTTCAGCATCGTCTTATCACTTCCTGGTGACTCACTCCAAGTTAGCAGCCACCCTAGAACAGGGGTTTGCCCATGTTAATGTTCCCGTGACTTTTTGCTATGATCTTAAATGAGTGGTTGGTATATATTATTTTGTTGTATTCTTTGCTGATCATAACCATTTCTGCTTTTTTCCCCCTTCCTTTTCTCTAATCTTTTTTTAAGGGAGAAAAAATTTTTATTTCTGACCTGGGCTTTTGTTTGGGGTGCAAATTTATACAAATCACAACTCCTTGATGAGTCAGTGTCAGACTTAATGCTGAGATAATCTCTTTGTATTATCAAGTCAATAATTTCAAAGGGATTTTCAGTTTTAGGAATTCATCATAGCAAAGAGACATTGGCAAGTAGAAACAGGATGACATAGAAATCAAAAGAACTTTGAGGAGAAATCTTATAATTGCATATCGTTCAAGACACTGAAATCTATGAGGGTGTTGCAGAAGTCAGTAGAGTTTCAAACTATTAAAATTTAAAATTGCACTAAGGTTTTTGGGACATCCTGTACATGTATTCTTCATTAGAAGGATTCCAAGTAGGATCAAACTCTGAAAAATCCACCAGGTTTCATAAACCTTTCACAGAGGTGGCCCTCCAAGTGTTAACAATAATATATACATAAACATATATTCAAGGGCAGCTAGGTGGTGCAGTGGATAGAGCGCCAGGTCTGGAGTCAGGAAAACCTGAGTTCAACTCTGGCCTCAGACACTTACTAGCTGTGTGACCCTGGGCAAGTCATTTAACCCTGTTCATTTCAGTTTCCTCATCTGTAAAAAATAAGCTAGAGAAGGAAATGGCAAACCACTTCAGTATCTTTGCCAAGAAAACCCCAAAAGGCGTCATGAAGAGTCAGACATAACTAAAAAATGATGACACACACACATATTCGTGTTTATATATCTCTTTGTAAGTTACAAAGCACTTTTCCTACATTATTTCATTTAACCACTGAGTCAAATACTGACAATTTCCAGTTTTGTTTCTATTTGTACTTCTACGAAGAGGTAGCAACATTTGGGAATCAACTCTATATATACACACAAATGGTTTAGGTTTGGATCTCCAACAGTTGCATCTCCGAGGTCATCTAATATCTTGGTAGTTAATAAATTTAGCTATCTTTCATAGTGCTAATTCCCTAGGTCTCTTCCTGAATTTAACATTATTAATCCCCCACCCCTCTCTTCTTGAAAGATTCTTTTTCCTTTGGTTTCTGTGATCCTCCATTCTCCAAGTTCTTCTCCCCTCTCTCTTGCTCCTTCTCTATCTTTTCCACTGATTCCTTTTTCACTTTTTTCTCTCTAAATGTTTTTTGTTTTTTGTTCTCAATCTTCTTGTTTCTGTATTCTCTGCTTTGCAGGGCCCATCTATTCCCATGGCTTTATCTCTATATGTATAGATTCCAAATTTAAATTTCTAGTCTAAACTCCTCCCTGGGCTCCACATCTACATTTCCAACCCTACTCTGGACATCTTCACTTAGAGGTCCTGTCAGAACCTTAAA
>CM053580.1:239092094-239141130 GCA_028627135.1 Pseudochirops cupreus | reverse complement strand
TCCCCCCCCCCCCCGCCCCCGCCTATTACAATAGCTTCCTGATTGATCATTCCAACTCCAGTCATTTTCTCCTTCTAGTTGTAAAAATCACAGATCTGTGAAAGTCTCTTTGCCCACAGCCCTCAATGGCTCCCTTTTGCCTGCTGAGTAAAGTCTAATATTTCCATGCCATAATAGATAAGATCTGCGCAAGCTAAGAAAAAAAATTTGATTTTTATCACAAATGTGTTTTTTTTTAAAAAAAATCAAATAATATGCATTTTGCTTTTACATTGGACAAATTCTCTTCTTGGTTTGAAATAAGGAAATCTTTTTCTCAAATTTAAAATTCCACAGTTAACATTTGTGAATTTTGATTCCAAGGTAATATGAACACATGAAAAACCACAACAACTTCATTTTTTGTTCATTGAAAAACAGGAAATAAAACACCATAATGGATTTTTCCTAACCCATGAAGCTCACTAAAGGCTCCCTTGCTTTATACAACAAATATTCAGGAAGTTGGGTGTGCTTAGAATTTTTGGTAATCAAATCATGTTTTAATGTATTAAAGACTTACAAAAGAAATTCTCAGACATATTATTATTTGTAAAATGACAAAACCTTTTGTAATATGAATGACTACCTCCTAATTTACCTGTCTTGTACATTCAAGCTTCCATATATTGTTTTCTTAAAGTCATGTATTCACTAATGATTTCAGATGACTCTTTCCCGCAAAATGTCACCAATAGTGAGCAAGTCAACAGTCCTGGAGATGGTGGGTCACAGAAGTTGGAGGAAAAGGGATCAAGCAAGGAACTTCATCAAGTAAGTGGCTGACAGTTGAAAATCAGACTAAAGCAAAGGTTATATACCATTTGGAAACAGCTAAAAAAAAGTGCACGACTTTGGTTTGTGTAGACGTAAACTTAGCAAGGTCTGAGACAGTGCAGCTGTTGCAATGATAAAATAGGGGTTATATTGGTATGTGTGCATGACTCCGAAAGCTATGGTTCAAGGATGACAGTTGCTGAGTTTCACGCCTTGACTTTGGTGGAGTGTGCCGGAAGCCCAAAAGTGAATTTGCTCAGCGAAAATGACTTCACAATTCAGCACCAGTTTCAACCAGTTAAAAATGCTGCGTTTTGGCTTAACTACAGGAAGAGTCTGAAGCTCATGGTTTCTGTGACAACGCAGGGTCAGGTGACCTGGATATGTCCTGCCAAGCTGTTCCTGAGGAATAAATAGGCTGTTTGTAAACAGGACGGCTCAGCATTCTCTCACAAGATTTCAAGTTCACAAAGCATGAGGCAGTTGGGGGAAGGGTCAAAGGTGAAAGGTGACAAGCCATCTTGGGCCCATTCTTATGTGGAGCCTCTGGCTGCCGTTCAGACTGAGGTCCTGGAAATGCGCCATTGACAGGCCTCCTGCCAAGGGATTTGTTACTGTGAGAGCTTGGCTTAGCAGGATTTTATTACAAAAATTGTCTCCGTTCTTTGACGGTTTATGAAAGTACCCAAAAGAAGAGAATCAAAAAGAAACATATCTGTAGCAAACCTGTAAACAAATTCATTTCCCACACAAAATATAATCGGAATAATGTGTCTTTTCTAGGGACAGAACCCCCTAAAAGTGAATTTACTATATAAAGTAATAACTCGAGATTGTTGGCAAACCACATTCCAGAAAAAAAATTCATTAAAATAACCAAGAGCATTAAAATGTGCTGACAGTTAACTTGGGGCTGTTGCAGATTTTATAGGAGGCTACATAGCTCTGCTGCCCCATGACCATCAGAGGCAGGGTCTTTGACTTAAAAGGTCTAGTGAGATATTGCAACTAATGAGCCCACTTACTCTTATGTGTCATACTTGTCTTGAGCTCTAGGGCGTGGTATGTGAGATGAAGGAAAGAAAGGTAGAATTGGGCTTCCTCAAATTTTCCTATTTCTCTGTAGAATTTTCTGTTGTTATTGGGGGAGGAAGGTGGTTGTTGTTTTCTAGACAAAAATGTATCCCGGGAGAGCCAAACACAAAATAGAGTTAGGTTTGGCTTTTCTGGGATTAGCGTAGGACACTAAAAGGCTACTTTTTTTAATACTCCAAATACTATATTCATTTACCTTAGTCATTTGCTGGATTTGTACTGTATGCCTATGAAACTAAGAAACTGCTTATCTTCCATAAAGATCTTTATGTCCAGGTAGTTCTCCATGATTATGGGTTATTTTCATCACTGGAATTGGAGGGCTGACCTTACTGGAAGAGTTGTAAAGTAGAGGAAATCCTTGAGGATGGGTACAGGTCAGATGAGGATCAGGTAGCTAAAGTTTGAAAGGCAACATGGTATAATGGATAGGGTGGCAAATTTGAGCCAGGAAGATCTGAATTCAAACCTGTTTCAAATATTTACTAGCTTTGTGACCCTGGGCAAATTACTTCACTTCTCTGTGCTTTAGGTTTTTAAACTATGAAATGGAGGAGTTGGATGTGAAGTCTTCTAAGATCCACCACAACTGTGGATGGAAGATCCAATGATTGGATTCTGGTGACAAATTATATTCTTTAAAGGTAACTCCAGACTGCAGTGGTTCTCAACCTGTGGGTTGCGACCCCTTTGGGGGTCAAATGACCCTTTCACAGGGGTCACCTAAGACCATCAGAAAACACATATTTCCGATGGTCTTAGGAACCGAGACACTGCTCCTCTATTCATCTCCAGGCAGGTCTACCCACATGCAGATATGCTCACATACGAGTATTAAAGGGTCATGGCATTAGGAAGGTTGAGAACCATTGCCCTAGAGCAATCATACAAACACATTTAGTGTGAAATGAGTTCAATTAGAAAACATTTTATGAAGAAAAATTGAAGAAGACCATGGTAGGAACCATCATGTGAAGTCTGGTTAATCTTCATTATTAATGGTATGAATTCAGGTAGGATGGGAAGCAATTTTCCCGTATGACCTTTACACACTTGCTTGGTTTTTTGTTTTTGTTTTGTTTTGTGTTTTTACTTGTAGAACAATGAAACACTTCTATTTTGTCTTTCAACCGAATTGTGTAAGTGAAATTATGTGAAGATTTTCCATTTCATGGACCTTTGCCAGTTTGCTCCCATCCATTTTCTTCAGAAAACTCAAAAATCATATTTATTACCTGAAGAATGGGAAGTCATTTGCCATTATCTTTCCTTCATAAGATTTCTTGGGAGCACGAACACACATCTATAGGAGACAAATTGGCAAATAGATTTCTTTTGCATCTTAATAATAAAATAATGCATGTAGAGTGTTCTGTACATCTTGAAGTGTTATGTTATTATTAAATATATTATACAACATAACAACAACAATAATTTTCCCCTTGTGCAGGAATTTATGAACTGCTTTTCTATATCATTTTTGTTGTGCTCAAAGTTGAGCATTTTGATGAAGTTGCCCTTTTGGTCTGTATTTAAAAATACAAGCCTGCGCGGCAGAGTCATGCCATTCATTTCTTTGTGTCCTAAAAAGCATAATAATAATAAAAAATATTCCTTTCCTCTAATGGTGGGACTGATATCACAAATCAATGATTATTATCATTATCTCCTCAGAATTCACATTTACAGAGTGCTTTAAGATTTAGAAAGTGCTGTGAAATAGGTAAAACAAATATTTTTATCCCTGCTTTGCAAAAACAAAAATAAGAGAAGTGACTTTCTCAGGGTCATGCAGCCAGCTCAGTGAATGGAGCACTGGTGTTAAAGTCAGAATGACCTGAATTTAAATCCGTCCCCAGACACTTACTAGCTGTGTGACCTTAGGCAAGTCACTTAACCCTGATTGCCTTGCCTTCCCCCCTCCAAAAAAAAACCCCAACTAATAATCTAGCCTACTATTCTCATTTTTATAGGTGAGGAAGCTGAGGTTCAGAGAGGTTCCTGGATCAGAGACTTTAGACTGGAAGGGGATTTAGAAGTCACCGAGTTCAATCTTCTCATTTTACATATGAGGAAACAAAGGTTCAGAAGTCACAGAGCTGTTATTAGCAGAAGTGGGATGATAATTCATCCCATCTGATAATTCAGATCTCTTGATTCTTAATTGAGGGCTCTTTCCATGACTGTAAAATTAAAAAAAATATCACCCTAGGATCAGTTAGAATCCTTGTCAATAATTAAACCTGGGCTATGGGTGTTCTTTGAGAGAATATTTCAAATGCTGTCCTAGCTGCTGGTTTTGGTACGGTCGCTATTCCCTTTGTTGCTCCAGCAGATACTGTCCCTGTACCTGCTGCTGCTGCTGCTGTGTGTGACGGTTTGAACCTGGGTTATTGGTCTGAAGAAGTCAGGACCCTGAAAGGGAGGAGGAAGAAAGCTATTGGAAAGGTGCTAGCTTGTCCATGGGACTAATGGGCACTAAAGGACCTTGAGCACACTGTTTTCTGATATAGTAATGAATAAAATGCTGTTTTTTGATTCCTGATTACTTGAAAATATCCTTATTTTGTTATTATAGGAAATCTTTCTGTCAGTGAGGATCCCAACCTCTCCACACCTTAAAAGACAGTCTGAGTGGTTTTCTGTGGACAAAAATGACCCCACAAAAATTCAGTCCATCACTAGTAGCTCATGTTCTGGTGAGGAGCTTCTCAATCACTCACTCAATCAGCAAGTATTTACTACACACCTACTGTGTTTCAGGGAGTGTTTCTAGGTGATGATACAAAGGAATGTAACGGTCCCTGTTTTTAAGGAACTATAGGGAGGGGAGACAAGGGTTAGGGCCGATATCACATAAAGCAGATGTAGGTCAATACAAAATACATACCAAAAAGAGAGATAATTTTGGAGGGAGGACATTAAGAGCTGAAGATCAAGTAGACTGCAGTGGTTCTCAACCTGTGGGTCGCGACCCCTTTGGGGGTCAAATGACCTTTTCACAGGGGTCGCCTAAGACCATCAGAAAACACATATTGCCAATGGTCTTAGGAACCGAGACACTGCTCCTTTATCCGTCTCCAGGCTGGTCCGCCCACATACGAGTATTAAAGGGTGAGGCATTAGGAAGGTTGAGAACCACTGCTCTAGGTCCTTGGATTTGGCCTTTTGACTGAGTCCAGGTTCTATAGAACAAATCCTTTTATTAAGGGGATTTGTTCTGTGAAGTTTGGATTCAGGCAAAGGGCCAAGCTTGAGGACTAGAGGACCTCGAGGCTGCAGGTTCCCCATCCCTGCCCCTGGGCTATAAAGTGAACAAAGAAGGGCAATACGTAAGAAGATTGAAAGGTAAGAAGGAACCAGGTAGTGCAGGGTTTTAAATATAAAACAGAGGATTTCATATCTGATCCTGGAGATAACAGGAAGCCACTGGGGTTTACTGAATAGGCCAATCTTATCCTTTAGAAAAACCGCTTGGGCAGTTCTATGAAGGATGGATTGGAGTGGGGAGAGTCTTGAGACAGGGTGACTAATTAAGGAGCTGTTACAATAATCTGGGTGAGAGGTAAGGAGGGACTAGGCTGGTCCCTTGATGATACATAAGGCTCATAGTTGGAGTCATTCAGCTCGGTAGGACTTGTCAGAATTTGTGCTCCCTTGATATACCCAAGGGAGATATTTACCCTAAGGTTATCTCTCCTCCATGATGAAGCACCAGCAGGACTTTAATGGAGATTTAATTTCTAACAAGTATTCCAAAGCTGTTAGTACAGGACTCCCTATTGGTGAAGATGAATGCCTGCCCTCCACTGAGGGATGGGATGAGTTGGTGAGAGTGGAGAGAGCTCCTGCCATTGCTAGTGCCCTTTGGGACTCTCCAGGCTTCAAGTATTCTTCAAGACTTCTCAAGTAGCAAGTTGCTTTGGGTACTTTCCACTTCCAGCTTTGAGAGGGAAGATAGAAGAGACCATCCTCACTCAGGTTACTGAAGGAAAAGGCTCTGGGAAGCCATGAGAGGAGTTGGCAGTCCCCATCTTGTCTCTAGCCCCAGCTTACTACAGGAGAGACTTTAGGGGGTTTCTTTCTGGGGGTGATCTAGAACTCTCCATCTTGGGTGAGATGAGTTATCTTGCTCCCATTGGGAGACCTCTTTCACTCTGAATTATCTGGGATATATTCTCCTATATATGCCTTTCTCTGATGTTTTGCTGTGATTTGGGAAAATGGGTTTCTTTGCTCCTGCTATGTGTATTCATTGTGGAACTGGTATTTGGTGAGAAAGGGGCCAAGTCTTGGATGTAGAGCTTGGAGGCCCTTTTCTCCCCAATAATGACACAGAGATTGTATCATTATTGATGAGCAGAAGTTAGATCGAACCTGATCATATGCCGTAGATCAACAATATTTAAGGGAGCAAAACCAGAAACCGTTAGCCTGATACTCCACTCTCTAAGGAGAGCAGAGCAGCTTCCAGCCCTGACTTCCTGCTTTCCTTCATGGCAGAAATTAGTTTCCCTTGGAGTAGAGGGTGAGGAGGAAGGAGGTTAGTGATGTCTATTCTGCTTCCCTTTGAGCCATACAGCACTACCCCAATGCTACAGATGTGGGGCCTTGCTAAATGTGCCAAAGTTCTGAATGCATTTATGCAACATAGTTTTTTAAAATTGGAAAAAAAATCTAAAAATAAGCTTTTTTCACTTTCTTCTTGCCAAGACTTAAACAATTTGTTGCATTTTTTGATGTGCCTTCTACATAAATAAGAGTAATCTGACAAAAATTAGTTAAGCACCTATTTCGGAGCAGCTGCCATGGTAAGCACTAGGGATACAAAGAAAGGAGAAAGTCAGTCCCTGTCCCCAAAGAACTCACCATCGAAATGGAGAAGATCATACATAAAAAAGCAGAAAGACATTGGGAAAAGGGGAGAAAGGGAGGATACCTTGAAGGGGGAGGGACTGGAGGGGGGAGTGTTTGGGGCATGCTGAGTCTGGCAGCTGGTTGGGAGTGCCCTCCAGAGATGGAGAATCTGGATCAGAGGGAGGGAATGGCCCTGGGGCAGGGGATTCCAAGACAGCTGATGTGATCTCACTGGAAGAAGAGTTTCTGAAGACAGTGATGAAGTCCAGGAGAGCAGCCAGATGGGAAATGATGAGATAAGAGTGAGTATTGAGGTCAGGACACCAATTATAAAGGGTAATATCATATGAGTGTATACCAAGAAAGGGAAGAGAGATATGTGTGTCTGTATCCACTATCACCTAATAACGAAAAGTAATCTTGAACTTAATATCTAATTAATCTTTACAACTCAAGAGTAGGAGAATGAGACTCTACAGTTGAGCAATTTATCCACTCCCCCTTAATGCTACCATCTTTTCTTCTGAGATTGCCCCCGATTTTTGCTACATAGAGCTAGTCTGTTTGCATGTCGTCTCCTCCATGATGAGTAACTTGGAAGCAGGGATTTTCGCCTTTCTTTGTAGTTGTTCTTAGAACAGTGTGGAGCACATAATAGGGGCTTAGTAAATGTTTGCTGTTTTCACTTGATGTCATTGGCTTTCACTACCTAAGGAAAGGGGAGAGGAGAACTGAGATAGTTTTTTTTAGAAATAATTCAGGCAAAAAAAATCTATTAAGGAAAAAGGAAGGAGTTTTTGTTTGTTTGTTTTTACTGGTGTAATCTGAATCACCTCAATCAGTGAACATAAGCTCAGTCTTGGGGTAATTGCTTACTTAGTTTTTGACTGTGTATCTGTAGGACCAATCAGCCTGAGTCAATGTTGGGCCCCAATAGAACTAATATTTTTTGACTTTTTATCTTTTTATCCTGGCAAATTCAGTCATCAATTAACCCTTGTCATCATCCAAAGGTTCCGTTAGCCAAATGCCTTGTTTTAAAAGGCTGTTTCAGAATGACTTTCCTCCTTATTTCTCCAGCAGTAATAACAGAGCAGCTTTACCAACTGTCATTTGCATTATGTGAGAAATAAATAATCTTCAGCATCACCAAACCCGCCTAGCCAGCATATGTCTAACAAGACTACAGTTATACATACACACACAATATATGTATGCAAAATTTCCTCTTCATTACTCACATCCTATTTTGAATTGTTCTAAGCCAAAAGCATGGATTGCCCAGACATACTGTTTATTTCACTACTGGTGTTATTTTTCAGCATTCCTCAAAGAAAGTACATTTTTAAAATTCCTTTTATGTTGAATGCTGAAATAGCTGAATAGTGTATTATACAGCTAACATGTCCCCTTTTGCTTCTTAAATCAGAACTGGCCATGGTGAATCCGTTAATAGTGCAAAATGACAAATATGAGTGAGAATATTTGCTTCTTTCCTGCGCCCAGATATCCTAGGGTAATTCATGAATCTGACATCCTCAGATTCACAGTTTTTCACTGGGGCCTTTCATTTAGTTATAAGGGATACCAAATCACAGTTACTTAGACATGTTTCTTGAGAAATCTGAAGAGGATGGTTCCATTACATATTTCCACAGAAGGCTGTTGGCAAATCTTCATGGTGTTTCCCCCGTGTCCTCTTTCAGGCCATTTTCTTTTGTTTCTGTTGGGAGATGTCTACATATCTGAGTTTTACTATAGAAGACTATATGACTTATATGAGAGTATATGAGTATATATCTCTAGAGCCCATAGGATAAAAATCTGACTCTAGATGGACACTTGCATCGGAATAAATGCCCCCTAACTTAGGATAATGCACTTTCCAATCGGAAAACCTTTGCTTTTCTTCTTGTTGAATGTTGGATTGGCTTCTTGTTGAAAGAAGGAGCCCTGTGACAACAATATATCATGCTTTATATTTTAGCAAATGCTTTCATCATGCCAGCCCTGTGAGGAAGGCAACACAAACATCACTGTCCCCTTTATGGATGAGAAAACTGATGTTCAGAGTTGAGAGATGTAGCCAGTTTCACACAGCTCATAAGTGTCTGAGCCAGAAGTTGAGCCCCAAAATCTGATTCCAAGTCCAGTATTCTTTCTGCTTGTCGCAATGAACTTTATTTTATTTTTTGCTTTTTTGGAGGGGGAACTGTAGGGCAATTGGGGTTAAGTGACTTGCCCAAGGTCACATGGCTAGTTTTGTGTTAAGTGTCTGAGGCTGGGTTTGAACTCAGGTCTTTCTGACTCCAGGGCCAGTGCTCTACTCACTGTGCCAACTAGCTGCCCCCTGCAATGAACTTTAGCAAGTCTGGTATTGTAGAAAGAGGGTTAGTCTTGAAGTTAAACATACACACACACACACATACACTCACACACAATTAAACACAGACACACAGACACACACACACCCTGAATTTGAATCCTACTTTAGACACAGACTAAACACAACCACTTAGAAACTCAGTTTCCTCTGCTGTAAAATGGGTCTAACAAGGGCGGCTAGGTGGTGCAGTGAATAGGGCACCAGCCCTGGAGTCAGAAGGACCTGAGTTCAAATCCAGCCTCAGACAACACTTACTAGCTGTGTGACCTTGGGCAAGTCACTTAGCCCAACTGTTCTGTTTTCTCTCCTGCAAAAAAAAAAGAAAAAGAAAAAAAAAAGGGGTCTGACAATGGGGCCACTACCTACTGCTAAGAACTGTGAAGAATATACTTTGTAAATCCTTATGTACTGCCCGAGTGAGTGATTATTATTTTTACATTTTAATGATTATTCTACTTTTCTAGTAATTTCTCAAATTTGGGTAGAAATGTTTTTGCATCATGCTAAAAAGAAGTAAATTTGCCTGTTTTTTGCCACTTTTTGAGGTAGTTCTTGAAGTAGTTCCCTCATGGGAAACAGAAAATGCAATTGACCTTAAATTAAAAGTAAGACTAAGAAAAATATCGCATGTCAGAGCTAAAAACATGTAAAAGTAAATGATCCGGTCAAGTGCAAAAAAATAAAAATTTTAGACAATCTTTATTTCTGACCACTTATAGGGATGATAATAACAATCACATGGCAATGTTCTCCATTAGAATCTGACTATGATGTCTTGGTGTGGTATGGAAGTAACTCGGAGTTCTCAGAGGCTGGGCTTGTAAAGTGTGGGCCCTGAAGGGTCTCCCTTTCATTGAAAAGACTTCATGTTGTGTGTGTGTGTGTGTGTGTGTGTGTGTGTGTGTGTGTGTGTGTGTGTGTGTGTGTGTGTGTGTGTGTGTCTGAAAGCCAGCCAAATAGAAGACCAGCTGCCAGATGAAAAAGTTTTTTGGTCATAACAACTTATGAAAATAATCTATTAAGAAATTGTTGAGATCTGTGTTGCTGGTAGGAATACCCACACCAAAGAGACTGTCAGGTCTTTTAAAAATATTGGCATATTGCAGGATAATTTTTAAATAAGTAGGACCACATTTTTCTTTCTGATACTTACTAATTTGCCCAGAATTCAGTGGAATCTATAAGGTGTTAATAAGATCATACTGGTTGTGACTAAGACCAAAAAAGCCTTGCACTGAATTAAATCTTCAGACAGAGCAATGCTCAAATCGTCTTTCTATAAATAGCAAAGATCTCTCGAAACCTCTGCTCGGAAAAATGTCAACTGTATTTAGTCATCATAGATGAGTAATAACTCTAGAAATTCTCTTTTTTTCCTGTTCCTTTTTAGACTTTTCAAATGTTATTTTGGTCTCATTTTTAAAAAGCAATAAATTATATTTTGACAGGGTCAGCTCGGACAAAATAAACTTGTAGTAGCTCTTGTCATAGCCCCGTTGCCTGTAAAAGTTCCCATCTTCTCTTTAAATCACTTTGGACAGTTTGCTTATTGAGCGTTCAGAAAAGCTGAAAAAAGTAACATGAATACCTCTTCTAAAAGGTTGGAACCACACCATTCCTGAGAGAATAGAAGGCATCCTTTTGGAAAGTCTCCTTTGGAAAGAGATGCAAACACCTAGGATTGGGAGTGAAGGAAGTGGTTTTTTGGTAGGAAGGTGCTAGGAAAGACCTAATAAAAAGCACAATTATTGGTAAAAATGTGAGACTGAGCCATTTTTGGACTTTTGGAATCATCATATTTCAGGAATTTGATAGACTTTTTTGGATTTAAAAGTGAAGTGTCTTAACAACCAGCCTGATCCTTTAACATTCTGTCTGCCTACCTTCTGCTCCAATTCCTCATCATGACCTGGTGGTGACCCCGAGTTCTCTTAAGACTGCTAGTGGAATTCAAGCACCGTTAGCTTCTCCTCAGCTGGAAAAACTTCATGTACAGGTCTGGTGGACACACTGCATGGCTCTCATCCAAAGTTCATCTTGGTTAGGTGGGGGAGTCTAATCTTCAAGCTAGCCTCAGGGTGATGAAATCTCAGACCATATAAACTGAGACCATGCTCTAAGTCTGAGAGAGTCAGCTGTCTTTTATTGGTGGAGGCACTCAGGACAACACTGTCAGCTTTTAATCAGAGTTCTTTTTGGCCTAGTCCGATTTCTGACCAGAAAGACAATCTTGTGAAAGCTCTCACAGGCCACATTTTAAAGGTAATTTTATCTCCAGAAAGAACTCTAGAAGTCCTGTGAATAACACTTAAAAAATAAATCACAGCTAATCAATGTTTCTTTCTTTACTTTTAGAGGCACCTAGATAAAGTGCTGGGTCTGGAGTCAGGAAGACTTGAGTTCAAATCCAACCAACCTATGATACTCGTCAGTATCGACTGGGGCAAATCACAGAACCTCAGTTTCCCTCATCTGTACAATGGGGATAATAACACCTATCTCCCAGGATTTTTGTGAGAATCGAATGGGATAACATGTATGCACTTCAAAACAAAAGTGCCATATAAAAGCTGGCTATTATGTGAGCTTTTAAACCAGGAAAGAGGTAGGTGAGTGGTCATCCACACAACCTCGTTCTTCCCACACGAACCAGATCTTTTCTAGTCTGTGGGATGAAAGTCTTGGGGACCAATTTGTTTCGTTCATCTCATCTGCAAAGGGGCATATAAATTAGATTAGTTATCACATTTGAACTTCATGAAATGGGTGAAGGCAAATTCTAGGTTACCCAATTATTATTGTTTAATTATATTTCTAATCGGTAAGAAAAATACATCCCTCAAATTTCTTCAATTCGTTTCCCTTCCTGATGAGACCCCTGAGGACACGCCGCAATTATGGGTGTTGTTTTTCCTTAACTAACTCACATAAAGTGCTTTGAAGTAATGGGGTCTCCACCCTGAATCCGGCGATCGGGCACCTAAACCAACAAAAAGGTGAAACCCCAACAGGGGCGAGTTTGGAGACGGAAGGACCTAATCAGATCAGCGAGGGGCAAGTTTGGAGAAGGATTGCGGAGGAGTAACAGGAGATACTCCTTGTGTGTTTCTTACGTGCATTGTTGTTTTCTCTCAGGAAAAGTCTCATCGGCTGGGCAGAGGTGCTCCCTCCTTTGAAGCCGGCTCCTGTTTCTGGGCAATGAGATTCCCTATTCCCAGGCCTCCACTCTGCAGTCCCAGCACAAACACACATGCCAGTAGCTGCTCCGCACTTGGAAGAGGGAGCGAGGAGCTATCTAGCAATTGCTTATTCCATTTTAGATCCCTGTTCATGATTTTTTCTTCCAGAGTTTAGGGAGGGGGGGAGGAGAGAGGTAGAGAATAAGATGCGGTAAATGCCCTTCTGGAAAAGTGAGTAATACAGGGAAGTAGGAATTTAATTGGAAAGATAAAATTCCATCAGTGAGGGATGGAGGGAAAGACGATCACATTCTGTAAATAAAACTACACAGAATGAATGGTATTAAATGTGTAAACCAGGGTGTCTGGCGCTAACTTTCTCTCCTGAGATAAGCAAGTGCCGTTCTCTGATTTTGGTGAGTCTATTTTCCATGCGGGTCATGCAATTAATCCAGACGAAGCAGTTGGGTCCCTTTATGGGCCTACGCGACGGTCAGATTAGGCTATTTTAGCTTCTGGAGCGTTGCTGGGGAAGGCTGCTGCCTCAATACCCCATACTGAGGCCGTGCTTTTCCTATAACTCCAAGTGATGCACAAGCCCAGCTCCTTCCAGAAAGGGCACACAGTGTTGGAGAAGAAGCATCCGATCAGGTCAGGATACTACTGGGTGAATTCCAGCTCTTCCACTGGCTTGCCATGTGACTTTGGACAGGTGTTTAGGCTTTTTGGATGTCAGTTACCAGTTCTGTAAAATGGGGACCATAGACTTTTGAGATAGAAAGAGGCTTGGAGATAATCTAATAACTCCCTCATTTTAAGGAGGAGGAAATTGAGACCTAGAGACATTATAAGATTTGTACCGTTTACTTTATAAGCTTCTCATGAATATCAAAGGAGATGATTATTTCAAGTTCTTTGTTAATCTTAAGCATTTTAGAGATGCAAATTTTATTGTACTAAGATGAAGGAATAACTCAGAAAAGTTAAAATACTTTTGCCAGTGTCCAGTAATAAGGGGGGGCATTAGAAACTTCTCAGGGGAGCAAGGTGGTGCAATGAATAGATCACTGGCTCTGGAGTCAGGAGGATCTGAGTTCAAATGCGACCTCAGACACTTGACAAATTAGCTGTGTGACCTTGGGCAAGTCACTTAACCACAATTGCCTTGCCTTCTCCCCTAAAAAAATGTTCTCAGATAATATTTATACCCGTTGAGAGAATTATTAAAACTTTATTTCCTGATGTTGCTGTCTTTTTTATGTGTATGTATTTCTCTATCAGTATGCAATATACTGACAGTGTGTGTATATACATATGTAACATGAATAGTTCAGTCTAATCTGTATCTGCATCACACTCATTATTTATATCTGTCACATTCATATCATCAATATCTATATCTGTCTCTCCCATACATAGAACAGCCCCAAAAGATGAAGTACTTTGCCCAAAATCCAACGACAAATCAGTGAAGTTAGAAATAGATCTTAGATTATATCTATCTACATCTATATCCATGTCTCTCTCTGTCTCTGTCTCTCTCTGTCTCTCTGTCTCTGTCTCTCTCTGCTCATTCATATATGAAATACTTGTACTTTTTTGATGCTGCTGTTTCCCTGTTAGGTGTCCATCTATCTGTACACCTACTAGAAAAGGCAAACAGAAAAGGAGACGGCAGAGGATGAGATGGACAGATAGTGTTATGGAAACAAGGAACATGAACCTGGACAGACTTCAGGAGATAATGGAGAATAGAAGGGCATGACGTGCTATGATCTATGAGATCATGAAGAGCCAGACGTGAGTGAATGACTTAACAACAACAATAAAACATCTGGACAAAGGTATCAAATGCGTATGTTGTTACTCAGTCATTTTAGTCTTGTCTGACTCTGTGACCCCCATCTAGGGCTTTGTGGTGGGTTTATTTATTTATTTATTTATTTATTGGGGCGAAGATACTGGAATGGTTTGCTATTTCCTTCTGTAGCTCATTTTGCAGATGACAAAACTGAAGCAAAATAAAATGACTTGCCCAGGGTCACACAGCTTATAAGTGTGTGAGGCCAGATTTGAACTGGGGATGAGTCTTACTGATTCCAGACACCACTCTATCCTTAGTCATAGCATTGTGTAATGCACAGAGGTTTGGCTACAGAGTTAGGAAGAGCTGGTTCAAATCTGCCTCTGACTCACAGAGATTGTGTGACTCCAGGTAGATTAATGAATTCCTCAGTGCTCTAGATCAGCAGTTTTCAACCTGTGGGTCATGACCCTTTTGGGGGTTGAATGACTCTTTCACAGGGGTTGCCTAAGACCGTCGGAAAACACATATTTCCGATGGTCTTAGGAATCGAGACACCGCTCCTCTATCCGTCTCCAGGTGGGTCCGCCCACATGCAGATACGCCTACATACAAGTATTAAAGGGTCATGGTATTAGGAAGGTTGAGAACCACTGCTCTAGATTATAAATTGCAGAACAGTAGATAGTCTGCATTGGTAGAAGAAGGTGCCTCAGTGAGAGTGCGCTATCACAATGGAATCACAGGTCTAGACCTCCCTGATATGTATAGCCATATGTAGTCTCTATGATACAGTTGTGTGTGTGTGTGTGTGTGTATGTGTGTGTATCTACCAAAGATCTATTTTGTGGAGGTGACTCTGGGTTCTTGAAGGCTCTAGTAGGTCCTAGAAAACTTGGAAGGCTTTGCATATCTGCCTAGTGATGGATTGTATGTCTATTGTTCAAGGACCAGTCTAGCTGGGCACAAAGAGACTCATCATCACTTTGACCTCAGAGTGATAAATTTTTTTGACCGTAGCAACTCATGAAGACCATCTGTTAAGTTACAGAAGGGTTGTGATGTCTGTCAATGGTGAGTACCCACCCTTCACTCTTGCAAGATCTTGAACTTCTGGAGTTTAACTCTCTATCTCTATCTGTATCATTTATATCTATCTTATTATTGCCATGCAACTACCATACAACAAAGTATAGGGTGTCTTGAAAGTCTTTGTGAAGTTTTGAGCTTTTAAAGCTTAACCATACCAAGGAAAATATCTAAGAGCTGATAAATTCTGCACAACACAGTTTTGTCAGTAAATGACAAATATATCTCTACACCATGTAAAATGTACTTAGGTAGCAAAAGTAGGAAATTATCAACTACCTTATTTTCCTGGTTTCAATTGATCATGTATAGCATGGAGACTTGGGCCCATGTTTGTTTTTCCTCTCGTCAACATACTAAAAAAATTCTTTCTTGTTCTACTTTTGGTCAACATTCCTATTTATATTCAATATTTCTAAAATGTAGAACATTAAACTTCTCAGTGGTTGTTGATGTTGTTGGGGATGTGTTAATTATCTCAAGCTTTTTACAGAAAGCTCAGTATAATAGGATCGTCGATTTGGTTAGTCAGTAAACTTTTATTGTGCCTACTGAGTGCCAGACATTGTACTGAGTGATGAGGATATGAAGAAAGGTAAAAGACAGTCCACAAGGCAGTTAGATGGCCCAGTGGATAGAGTGCTGGGCCAAGAGTCAGATAGCCTTATCTTTCTGAGTTTAAATCTTGCCTCATATACTTCTTAGCTGTGTGACCTTGGGTAAGTCACTTAACCCTGTTGGCCTCAGTTTCCTTATATGCAAAATCCAGTGTTGGATTTGCTGAGAAAACCCCAAATGGAGTTAGGAAAAGTTGGATATGACTGAACAACCACAAAAACAAAAGACAGTCCCTGTTCTCAATAAAGTTTGCACAATCTAATAGTGGAGATGGCATGCAAGCAACCATGTACATGCATGAGAGTAGTCATGATCGCTTGTAAATCATTGACCAAGGAGAGACACCAGAATTAAAGAGGATCAATAAAGCTTCCTGTAGGAGGTAGGATTTTAGCAGGGACTTGAAGGAGGTGCTGAGAAGCAAGAAGGTGGAGGTGAGGAGGGAGAGCATTCTATGAATGGGGGACAGCCAGTGAAAATGCCTGGAACATGCTGGTCATGGAACAGCAAGGAAGCCAGTGTGACTGGATCCAAGAATACTGGATGGGGTGTTAGGCGTAAGAAGTTTGGAAAAGTGTGTGTGAGGGGCAAGTTATGAATGGCTTTGAACAGCAGATGGAAGAATTTATATTTGAGCCTGGAGGTCTAGGGAGCCACTGGGGTTTATTAAGTGGGAATAGTGGTGACGTGGTCATCCCTGTGCTTTAGGAAGATCACTTAGAGGGCAAGGGATCTCAGAAGCCTAATCTAGTTCAACCCCTTCCTTTCATATGTGGGTAAACTGAGGCTCAGAAAGCATAAGTGATTTGCCCAGGGTTGCCCAGGTAGCGAGTGTCAGAGGCGGGATTTGAATGACAGTCCTTACAGCTGTAGAGTAAGCTGACAAAAATGTCACACGTGAACAACTTTTCATCTTTAGACTTATCATCCCACTTTATGAAAGCTCTGGGTCACAGTGCCCATTCAATTTAATATTTATTGAGGGCCCCATCAGCGTAAAACTAAGAGGTAGAGAGCTATTAAAAGCAGGAGTGAGAACTAATGTCTGTTTGAACGTAACACGTGGAAAGTTCTCATTTACTTCATTCCTGTCCTCTATCTGCCAGAACGTCTTCATTATTAGACTTCTGGTTTGCTATAGTCTACTTAATGTTTGACAGAAGCAGATAAGGCCACTAGTGCATATGATAAAAATAGTAATGAGACACAACTATTAATATCCTCTCACAGTATTAAAACTCTCTTACATTTCATGCCAAAGAATGCAATTGCCAGCAGAATTCAGATTTATTTTTTAGGATTGTAATAAAATTCAGAAGAGTGTAGTTTTCTCTGATCATCTAGATCTTTAACAGTTTTGACCTAGTAAAGAAAAAGACTGAAAATGGTGTGAAATATCAAAATTGAGTGTTCTGGCCTGGCCATTAAAGAAATGATTTTGTAATATACACTAGAAATCTATAGAAGTCATGGGCTTAGGCCTAGTTAAATCCTTCTCACATATGTTCCTTTCCCTCATACGGTGCTTGCTCTAAAGTCCCTGTTTTGTGGCAAAGCATGCTGATTAAAGACAGAGATTAATATAATTTTAGAGCTGGGTAGAACCTGAGAAACCATCTAGACTGTCCTCCTCAATTTATGAAAATGAAATGACTTGCCCAAAGTCACACAAGTAGAAAATGGGAGAGCTGGGATTGGTGCTCAGATCTTTTGAGTCCCAGTCCAAAACTGATCAAAGCCAAATTCTTTTCCGAAAATATTAAAAAACAAACAACTAAATAAATGGAAGTGAGACAGTGAGTAGCACAGCACAACAAGATGAAATGTTGAACTTAAAGTCAGGAGGACTTGAATTCAAATCTTGCCTCAGACACTTAGAAGCTGTGTAACCCTGGGCAAATCATGGAACTTCTTTCAGTCTCAGTGTCCTGATCTTTAAAATAGGGATAATAGTAGTACCTAACTCTCAGGGTTGTTATGAAAAGTAAATGGGATGACACATATAAAGCACTTTATAAATCTTAAAGATATAAAATGATATATCTTAAAGATATAAATGCTAACTATTAAAAACACCACAAACTATATGAAGTGATTTTTTTTTCTTTAAAATTATCTTGGTCATTAATCATTTTATTTATTTACTTTTGGTAGAACGCAACTTAAAGAGGGAAACCACTGGTATATTTCACGTTCTTTTTAGTTAGCAATTTTATCGTGTAACATACGAATCTAACATTTGGATTGTAAACTTTGAACTTTTTGAGGAATTTTCAATGAATTGATTTTGACATTCTTAAAAAGCAGAGAAAGTTTCTGTTCTCTGTTAGAAGAATAAGTGCAAGCCTCGTATAGGTTTCCAGAAGGTCTTGATAGCAGCACTTTTAATTTTTTTTTTTTGGTGCTGACAATTGCAGAGTTTTATTTCCTTTTCTGTCCTTTTTTTTCCATCTTATTTTATTCTCAGTTCCCAAACTCTCCCTCTCTATGTACCTCAACTGCCTCTCCATCCTTGAGAAGACAAGAAAACCAAAGTCCATTACAAGTATGTATAGTCAAGCAAACAGAGGTATGTCTGGGAAAGAAACAGTAAGAAAAAAAAGAAACTGTGCTTTGATTTGCACTCTCAGTATACCCCTCTCTCTGGAGATAGAAGTCTATTTCATCACGAGTCCTTTGGAATTGTGGTTGGTCACTGCATTGGTCAATGTTCCTAAATATTTCCGAATTGGTCATCCTTATGATCCTGTTGTCATTGTATAAAGGTTTTGCTCATTTCACTCATTCACTTCTGTCCGTACAAGTCTTCCCAGGTTTTTGTCAAACCATTCTCATCATCATTTCTTATAGCACAATATTCCATAACATCCATATGCTATAACTTGTTTGATAGCAGCTCTTCATAAAATTGTTCAGCATTTTCAATCACTTTTCAGATACTGTAACATAACTTTTTTTTCTCTTAGACATATAATTTGTTAGTCTATGAAACATTACTGCAATGAAAGAAACTTTAGTACTCAGTCTACTGTTGGAATGAACAAATATTTTAAAAAATATTTGAATTCTTATTGGATATAAATGGTTGAAAACATAAAAAATATACAAAGTACTATCAAAGTATATTCAACATCAACTCTTCTTGGGCATGAACAGAGACCAGGCTCACTTTGCAATAACATTCCTCTCCTTTAGTTCAGGGAAACGTCTCACACCACCTTGTGCAGAATTTTTTTAATGGGTGCTGGGGGGGTGAGTAAACAGTCTTTGTTTGGTGAGTTAGAAGCAGGGGAAAGAAAAATGTGTGCCTTTGGGCAGTATATTTTAATCATACTGGTAGGGCAGCTTGTACTCATTTTTCTCCCTTGCTGGGCCATTTCCAATTTAGATTTATCAAACAAGAAGAACAATTTATTGAGAATTTAGCATTCAGTATTGAATATTCAGTACTGGGTTATTGCAAGTACTAAGCAGAAAAAAAATGTGTATGTATATGTATGTACGTATGTATATATATATGTATATATATACATACATATATATATACATATACATACATACATACATATATATATGTATATATATATATTTCCCTCTTTATTTCTTTGGGCTTTTTTGAATTTTTTCTCGAAGTAGCCCTCCCTTTTACTTTTATCCATAAAATGATGGCATTGTATAGAGGATAAAATGCAGGGAAAGGAGTCCTAAAGACTGCACAGTCAATATATCTTCAAACACAGTGTAATCTTCTCTATCAACTTCTGGGTTATGGCGCTTTCCTTAAGGCTCAACAACTTCAATTAGAAATTTATGGAGATAATTTATAAAGCATGCCCATTTGTGTTTCCACCCCTGCCACCTTTGAAGAAAGAAAATTTTCTCTTTTTCCATCCAACACCTCTGTCCCCCAATCTGTCTTCCCATCTTGACTTTTCCCACTCTTTAATAGAATACTTATGTCATATAGGAAAAGCCCTTGGGATTTTTTCTGTGTGTTTTTTAATCTTAAATCAAGATTACAGAGTTAATTCACTGCAGAAGGAATTTGTTAGCTTGGGCTCTCTATCTTTTGTCAAAGGTCATGGATGTCTCCAATCAGTTGTGTCATGTGAGAAATGCAGAGAAACATGTTAGACAACTATGTCCATTGCCACCTCTGATTCACTGCTAAGAGTGGTTTGGCCCCAATAGGTAAGAACGTATGCATAACAACAATTTTGACAATCAGTTGATATAGGATAGTCCTCATTAGACCAGAAGAGGAGTAAAAAATTCTCTATGATCTTGGTTACAAATTTTTGATACTATTCTCTTACCAAGGGAAATCATTGAAAAATTATGAGGAATGATGATGTAAGTGAAGTTATTCTTATGGGTGAATAAATTGTCCATTTGTCTAAAAGTATCTTAAATCTTTGAAACACTTAATACTTTTGGCATCTATTGAATGTATGTAATTAATATTTCCCCCTTATTTCATCATGATTTTCATTATTATCATAGAAGCTAGCATTCAATTACATTGGAGAAACATGCATGGGTTTTATATTTTTGCGCGTTAGAAGTATTCAGGCAGACAAATACAGGATCTCAGTGATAAGGGAGTCCATCTGCTCTTCCTAATCTAAACTTCACATTGTTTTGTGATACAAACACACATATGATAACAGACTAAAGATTGGATGTGTCTTTTGTGTACTGTTACCTTTTTATAATTGTTTAGAGAGCAATTCATCATAGCTGTTAAAGAATGATTTTAGTGCTTTCACAGTGTACTTACGTGACCTTTGAAGAGGTCTTCTACCTCTTTGGGCTTTGATTGTTTTCACTTGTAAAATCAGGAATTCTTAACTTTCATTAAAAAAAAAGTTTTGGATCCTCTGTCTCCCTCCCACCCCTCTCTCACTCATTGAGAACACCAGAAGTGTGGTGTCAATTATACCTATAATCTTGCAAAGTATATTTTCATATTATCCATCTGCAAGAAAAGCAAGAAAAACAAAGGGAAAAAATTATACCTTAATCTCCACTCAGAGCTCATCAGTTCTTTCTCTGGAGATGGATATAATTTTTTTATTATGAGTCCTTCGGAATTGTCTTAAATCATTGTATTGATCAGAACAGCTTAGTCTTTTTCAGTTGATCATAGTTATAATAATGTCGTTACTGTGTACAATGTTCACCTGATTCTGCTCATTTCATTTTGCATCAAATTGAATCGTGTCTTCCCAGGTTTTCCTGACATCATCCTGCTTGTCACTTCCTACAGCACATTCGTATTCCATCACAATTGCATACCACAACTTTGTTTGGTCATTCCTCAGTTTATGGGCATCCCCTCAATTTCCAATTCTTTGTCATCACAAAAAGAGCTAAAGCAGGGAATTCTTAACCTGCAATAGATGAACTTAAAAAAAATTATAACTATGTTTCAATATAATTGCTTTCCTCTGTCATTCTGTTTTTTATTTTGTGCATTTAAAAACATTGGGTAAAAACATTATTCTGAGAAGGAATACAAATACAGTGGTTCCGTCAAATTGCCGGAAGGTTCATGGTACAAAAGGGGTTCATGCTTCTGAGATTAGATGATCTCTAGGGTGCATTTCAGCTCAAAATCTAGGATCTGATGATTTTTCTTTATTCGGTTGTTTGTTCATTCTTTTGTTTATTCCTTCCTTCTATCCTCTCTCTCTCCCTCTCTCTCTTTTTCTCTCTCTCCTTCTCTCTCTCTCTCTCTCTCTCTCTCTCTCTCTCTCTCTCTCTCTCTCTCTCTCTCTCTCTCTCTCTCTCCCCCCCACCCTCCATTAGCAACTCAAAGGAAATCTCACTGATCTGAGTAGATTAAACTAATTAGTTTTGGAAGGGTGAGCTTTGTGTCAGTGGGAGGAATATGTACATTGATGAAATTACAAAACCCTTAAGAATTGAATAAGACTGCTTATAAACAACAGTATAATAAAACCTCCTTTCACACAGGAGCACCAAATACCTTAAGTGCTTTGAGATCTCTAACTGAAAGGTTCTTCAAGCATTATGAAACTTTATCGTACACAGGCTTGTTCCCTTCTATGCTATGTGGAAAGCTAGAGAGAAGAGGCAGGCAGGATCTCGAAATACAGATTAGGGGAGTCTATGGATTTTAGGTGTTTGGATTATTAAATCCATTTTAATAAGAATGATTACACTAAATAGCTTATGTAGTTTTCATTTAAAAAAATAAATGAAACATCTCAAGTTCTAGTCTTTTAAAAAATGACTCATGCTCTTCCCTTCCGTGTGACTATATGTCAACTTCCAGTATTTAGTTGGTTTCTTTTCAGTCCTAATTCTCATTTTTCTACCATATTCAATTCTCCACATGTCCCCGTTAGAATCAAAGAGCAATGACACAATTTGGAAACGTTTTCCTTTTGTAATTAAAAAATAATTCTGGACTTGTTATCATCAACACACACAAATTATACAGAAAACCACAAACTCCTATAATGTGTGTATCAGCTTAGGAGAATGTAAGTGTAAACTCCCATAGCCCATTCTATCTAGCAGGCCTCAGGTCCTCTGCCTTGCTTTACCCCAGATATCTTTATAAGATCTCAGATTTAGGACCAGAAGAGACTTTACCTACCATCTAGTCTGGTCCCCTCATTTTTCCAGATAAGGAGCTGAGTGAGGGTCAGAGTGATTGAATGAATTGTCCAAGGCCACACAGTAGGTAGCAGAGTCAGCACTGGAACTCAGGTCCTCTCACTCCAAATGCAATGCTCTTTCTACTAATATTTCCTGCTGCTATTGTCGCCTCTGAAGCAAACTATCAGAGATCATGTCCTGGAGTAAGCAAGCTTCTCAGCTTTGGAACTTGAGCCCTCCCCCACCCAGAACCCCCTCCTCTTCTTTCCCTTTCCTTCCTCCTGACCTTCTTCTCTTCTTCCTCCTGTCCCGCATTTTCACCATAGTCATAATAACTGAACATAAAAATTTTGGGTCCTATTTTCATAGGAGCTTTTAAAAATGATCTTGAAAATGCTAGACACCTAGACCATATGTGCCAAACCAATCTTGTCTTGTTTCACTGTTGTCTAGCCTTCTTGGTTTCCTGTGTACACGATGGTCAATGTGTTTAGGTCTCTTTGGTTGTTAGAACTTTGAACACCTTTAGTGTTCAGCTGTCTTTGTTCATTTCTGTCTCTTATGTCTACCTTTCCCCTTTTTACTGAAGTTCAGACACTAATACACTTGTGTAAAGTGGAAAATCAGAGGCATTCTTAATAGCAATTTTGCAAGCTGTAGTCATCTATGACTAAAATGATAACCTCTCTCCTCTCCACAGTTTTCCTCTTTCCATCTTGCTAAGAAGCGTTCCCCAGTCTCAGAAATTGGAAAGTTTCTTTGGAGCGATTTTTCACAGAATATTTTCTTCTTTTCTTCCTCTCTTCTCTCTTTTCCTTATAAAAAATTGAATCCACAAAGACCCAGCCTAATATTTATGAGAACCTGAATGGCATATGATAAGGGCAGTTTCAAGACATTTACCTAACAACGTAAAATGTGAATTTTGTTCCTTATAATGGATTTTTAAAAATCTAGGTTTGCATAATTTGGGGTACTAGTACATACACTCTTAGTTTGGGGTATTTTATGAGGCTTTTAAAGGAGATCTAACCTTTAAGTCATGGTGGAAAAGGATCTTTACTGATTTTTTTCATATTTGGCTTCCTTTTGTATCTCCCCTTTACCTGCCTCTTCCCTTCTCCTTTTTGTTTTTTCAGGTTCTTCCCCTGTTTGTAGTGCAGGTGTTTCATTAAAATTGCATTTGGTTTTGGCATGCCAAGTAAGGGAACATTTGTATTTCATAAATCAATGGAAACCAGATATTTTGCAGTATGTATTTTTGCGTGGGTTTAAGAAAGTAAATGTCACTATTCAATGGCCAGATTATTTCTGTGACTTGGCATATTAGAAAGTTTGTGGAAGTACAAGGCACAGTTAATGTTTCTAATCTCCATTTAAATCAGTCTCCGGCTTTTAGAGAAATTCTCCTTTGCAGGATGCTCATTCTCCTCTGGTCTCTAAGTAAAGGTAAATGAATAGACCTTGAGAATTTTATTTTATTATCATCATTATTTTGCTATTTACAAATCCCTGAAGTTATTATAAACATCATCTTTCCAATTCCTATTTGGTTTTGTTTTACATGATATATGTAGTACTTATATACCATGTTACTCCGTATGAAGAAGCACATTGAGGGTCTTTAAAAATATGATAAATTAGTTTTGGGTTACCCACTAAGCTATAGTTAGGAAGCAGTTCATTGACCCAGCAGCTGGTGACATAATGACTAGCGTACTGGGCCTGGAGTCAGGAAGGCCTCAGTTCAAATCTGACCTCAGACGCTTACTAGCCACGTGACCCTAAGGAGGTCACTTAACCTTTTTCTCAGTTTTTTTTTTCACCACAAAATCAGGATAACAATAGTACCCACATCTTAGGTTTGTTAGGAGGATCAAGTGAGATCATATTTGTAAAAAGCACATTTATATGGCATATGGTAAGCACTATATAAATGATTATCCTTTCTTTCCAATTCTCTAAAATATTTTGGAGTCTCATGTTTCCCTGAAGATACACATTTTTACCTCCCCTCTATCTTCTTCACCATTTCTGTATAAGAGAAACACACACATATAGTTTAGGAAATTTCCATATTTAATAAGTTAAAAATGTCTATATTTAATACATTAGAAAATCAAATGTAAAACATTGGCTAGCAAATGTGAAATAGGATCTTTATGATAGTGAGAATTTCTTTACAATATAGTGAATGGGTTTTGGCAGTGATGTGCTAGTAAATATTTAACAATGGGTTCTCCAGAAAAAAGTACCCATTATGCACTTTTAAGTTGAATGGTATTTTTTTTTAGAGGGCAATTGGGGTTAAGTGACTTGACCAAGGTCACACGGCTAGTTTTTGTGTTAAGTGTCTGAGGGCAGTTTTGAACTCAGGTCCTTCTGACTTCAGGGCTGGTGCTCTATTCACTGCCCCACCTAGCTGCCCCCTAGTTGAATAGTATTATTAACATTTTTTTTCTTTTTTCTTAGCAAGGCAATTGGGGTTAAGTGACTTGCCCAAAGTCACACAGCTAGTAAGTATGTCAAGTGTTTGAGGCAGGATTTGAACTCAGGTCTTCCTGATCACTGTGCTACCTAGCTGCCCCAACATATTTTCTTTTTGCAATTTTTTTCTTCAGTGTAGAAATGGACAAAACAATAAGCAAAACACTAAGTCAAGCCCTGATATGTATCTCTTGCTGATCTCTGAGGTTTAAATGCTCATACGGAAAATTTAACATCTGGCCCTTGAGCTCTGGCTCCAACTGGTTCCAGTATACCCTTGACTGGAGGAGTTTACTGAAAACCTGAAGAATGGGAGGGACTGAAGGAGAACCTTAACGTTAGCTTCTGCTGATTTTCAAGCTGTGACTTTTGCCAATGCTCTTCTCTTCCCATACGTGCATTTTATCAGTTGTATTGAAGTTAATCAGTTTACATTTCATGAACATGCACATTTAGATTTTGTGTATCTAGTTAATGAGTAGCAGCATGATAGTGTGACTAGAGGACTGACATTAGAGTTAGGAAGGACCTGAGTCCGAATCTCGCTGGCTGTGTGGCAAATCACTTAGCCTCCCAGTGCATCCAGCAGTTTTCTAAGGCTTTAAGTTACAGATAAGCTCCTCCATCAGCAGAGGGAGTTTCCATGCTGGGAGTTCCTTACCCCAGTGGAGTCACATGTCTATATCCTCCTTCCTCCACCTCCCAATTATCATAGAATGCAAATCCACCTATGTATTTTTACATTGAAATCATCACACACATATAAATTAGCAGAAATGAAAGTTTAACAGGATGACAATCCCAGAGCCTTTGGCTTGCCATTCCTGCACATGGGGATGTAGAATTCAAAGAGGAAGAAGGATTGTATAAACACATGGGAAAAGCTCAGTTTTCCATCCAGGACGAATTTGCCAAAGCAGGATGTCTCACTCACATGCTGAAAACAGGAGCATGTCTTTTCTCACAACCTGCAAACCAGCTAGCTGAAAGATTGACAGCTTGCCAAGGGAATGCACACCTCGTTCTTCGATCTAGGCTGCCAGTGTTTTAATCACAGTCCTGGTGATGAGCGGCCTGGGAGGGCTCGCCTTTCACACACTAACTCAAACAAACACAGCAGAATGTCTCCGCTGCTATCCAAGCCCTTTCCTGCTTTAGCATTCCTGATGTCCTCCCTATGAGCTGCATACTTTAAAAACTCAACCAACATGCTAGGCCCTGGGTCGTCTTACATCACTTCTCCTTATAAATAGCCTTTGGGAATGGCAAGGGAATGTTACCACTAATCATAGAGGCATTTGGAAGGGTTTGGTCTCTGCAAATAAGCACTCTACTGAATGAACTTGCTTAGAGAACTCCTGGGAAGGCCGGAGTCTTAGAAGCCTGTTGACTTGCTGGATGGATATCAGACTTGGGCAGGGCATTTCAGAAAGAAACCTGGGACTTCTTCCCATGCGATTTTTCCCACTTAAGGGCAGATTTATTGAAAGCTGGCATCAATTAAAGCAGATGCCTGTGTTCACAGCAAAGAGGCATGGGAGCCGGAGTAACCCCTCACCAAATGACCCATGTAGCTGCATACAGTATGTCTTTCTTTCCGTCCCTGGCAAGGAAGTTGCTGCCTCTTTATCATGCACCCAGGGAGCTTCAATGCTAAAAAGGGATCAGAACTAAGGAGAGAAGTTTGTTGTGCTCAGAGATGCCAAATATGAAAATTCAATTAACAAGAACAACAGCAAAAAAAAAATCACAAAAGTCATGGTGTGTAAATTAAGGATGCCTGGGAGCAATTACTCTGGATGGCAAAGCCAGTGCGACATTAAAAATACCCTGTATTTCTTTGTTTTCAACTCATGAACAAATAAACGCTAAAAATATGTTTATCTGTTCTAACAGAGAAAACAAACAATTTCCATAATGCATATATTAAGAGAATGCATAGCTATTTTCTATCACTTGAGGCAGGGAAATTTGGTAAAGGGAGACAGAAGTAATAGGAGAGAAGTGAGTATTTGATCAAAAGCTGTCCTGGCAGAGTGCAATCCTTCAAGGGCCAGGGCATGCCATGTCCCACATACTGATTTTTTGAATAGACTTCTTGCCAAGATAAATTCTCTCTGGACTCTAGAATTTATAGGATGTGCTTAGCTTGCATTAAGAACCCAGCAGTTTCTTCCCTTCACAAACAAGCCCTCTTGAGCAAGGCAAGACATAAATGGAAAGGATGCTTTGCTAATTATTTACATAAAGACACAAAGAGATGCAATCTGGCCCTTGTGTTTATTTCATATTACTGCTTGGCCTACGAGTCAATGATGGAACTGAACATTTTCGTTCTGTTTGTCTCCCTCTGACTTTGCTAACTTTCATGGCTACCCTGCAAGTTCTTTGAAAAACAATTGGATTGCAGCCTGGGAAAGGTAATTCACTCATTTATTTCCTCTTCTAATCTTTCAGTGTTTATAATTATGAGTCTTTTCTTGATGTGTTCATATCGTGATCCTCATGGGCAGTGATTTTATCTTCCGATTTGAGAAACCTATTATGTATTTAGCACAGAGTAAGGGCAACATGTCCTTTTCACCATTACAAAGTTGTAAAAGAGTGGTGGGAGAGAAAAGCTTGTAGTAGGGCTGGAGGGAGAGCACTTTCAGAATGTTCTAACAGGAAATTAATTACATGATAAACAGTGGTGTCAGGAAGAGTTCTGCAGATCAGCACAATAGAGGGGCCTTTAAAAGGAGTCTATTTTCATATTTAAAAATTATCACAAAAAGGCACCCATCATTTAGGAGGCATTTTGTGTATAGAGAGCAGAACATTAGGATAAGATTTTCATGGAAAATCACATATATCTGTGGAGATCAGTTGAAGTCATAAGTTGATTTTTCAAAATGGAAATAAGTAAGGTCAGGAGTAGCTCAGTTCAGGTTGCTCTTAACATTGGTAACCCCGACATTGCATATCTTGGACCTAACTGGGGTCTCATTTCTCTAGGTGGAAGGCATCTGGGCCACAGTGTAGACTTGGCCGGCTCACTGTAGATAGTTTATGACAGTGTTGGAAGCACCATCTTGGGAAATATCCTCTGTCCCAAAGACCTCTCCTTCTTCCCATATGATTGACCTGATTTTCTGACCTTATAAAACTTACCATTTTAAAAAGTTGATACTGTAGTAGCCCAGGATAGGGGCAATTATAACCCTAATTTCCCTTTTTTCTTAATGCACAACAAAAATGGAACCTCAAGGAAAAGGGAAAAAATATTGGAAAGGAGAGCAACCTATCTTTTTGTAAATGTGGAATTTTTACCTTGGTTTGTATAAGTACTTCTGGGGGGGTGTCCACTAGTAGATGGGGTCAACCATTCTTAGGATAGCTCTGCTAGGATCTGTGAGTTATCTCTGCACTGTAAGTGCTCAGTAAATACTTATTGATTGATTCAATCTGAACAGGCCTGGTTTGCCTGATATCAGAAATGAACAGAAGGGAGCCCCTGTGTATGACAGATATTTATTATGAAAAAGGATGTGGAGAGCATTTAGGGTACAGTGACCCATTCTGGCTTTAGACAAACAGCTGAAAATGCCTCCAACTTCAGATTCCCAATATCTAGGCTAAAGGGAATGCTGTTTCTCAGTCAAGTGATCCAATTGAATTGAATATCTACTGTGTTCAGAGGGCTGAACTACTCCTTGAGGGAGGCTAGAGAATATATGACTTGTAATCTCACATCTGACCAGATAGTTAGAATATACACATATAAAAAAAGATACGAATGGTTTGAGTCGTCTATAGACACATGCAAATTAACATAATGCCCAAAAGAGGGAAGAACCTGAGAATACAGGCATTTAAAGTGGAAGGTTCCAGTATTTAAGGGCAGCATGTTTCACAGGGACAGTTTGGCTAAATGGGAAAGTACACCCAGAGTCAGGAGAGATCTGACTTCTCCAGCACCCCCCTGAATTTAGAGGCCATTTAATCTAACCCCCTCCTTTTTGTAGATGAAGAAGCTAAGGCCTAGAGCAGTTAAGTAAATTTCACACAGGTAGTAAGGGGCCAGATCTGGGATTGGAGCTTGGGTCTTATTTTATTATATATTATATATTACCTTTAGCATTCTTCCCCCCTACCACACCTCTTTTTTTTTTTTAGAGTTAATTTTTTTAGGGTTAAATGACTTGCCCAAGGTTACACGGCTAGTTTTTGTGTTAAGTGTCTGAGTCTGGATTTGAATTCAGGTCCTCCTGACTCCAGGACCGGTGCTCTATTCACTGTGCCACCTAGCCACCCCCCACACCTCTTTCTTGATTTTCAACTTCCTTAGACCAAGTTTAAAAAATCTACACAATAATGAGATCTCTTAAAATTATTTACCACTTTTGGCTTGAAGTTTACAGGACAAAATTACACGTTGGTCTCTGGCGATTCAAGTTCCTTGCCATTTCTGAATGCTTTGCTTTCCTTAGGTCTGGAGTCAAGGGGCTGGGCTCATGAATGTGGGCTTGGCTTGCTTGTCTCTAGTAGATGAGTGAAAAGGGTGAGTGAGGAAGGTGAAAATAAGCTTTTGGGAAAACACACCAAAGATGAGATTTATTGATTATAATCAGCTATTGATTGGGGCACATTTGAAAATGAACTAAGTTCAATCAAATTAACAAAGTTTTGTTTACACGGAATCTCTGCCCTTGGGGGCCCCATCTCCTGGGTAGTAGTATGGATACCTCAGGCCATGGTAAAGATACATTTTCTGGTTGGCAGCTTTTGTGGATCCCTTGAATGTTACTAATGTGCAAATCAAGGGGGAAGAGTTGGCAGGACTGCCTCCTGGGTGGCACAATGGCTTTCGTTCTGCCCTCTCGCCCTCCCCAAATCTGCAGAGGGTGGATCATGGACAACTGCTCCCTGGGCTGTGTGCAGCCTGCTTACGGTATGACATGTAGTTCTCTTGTAGACAATGCTCTTTGAATTGGCCCCAAAAGTTATTGCATTGGACTGTCTCCCATTTCAAAAAGCTGAGTACATGCTGTGACTGCAGCACTTCCAGCCTATGCCAGCCTGAGGAGCAAGAGCCTAGGATTGGAAACCAAACTGGAGCTCCACATGGCAATGAACAGCACAACATTTTGGCCAGAGGCACTGATCATGTTGGGAATTTGAAGAAGAGGTGATTTTTTTTTCCCCAAAGAATGGTTAATATGCATTTATTCCTTCTGGAAATGTATTAGAGTGTACTTTCTTTTTAGAGACTGGATGAAAATGATTTTCATTAAACCTCTTGATGACCACTCCGTAAAGTATAATAAGGTTCATTTGGAATGCCTTCTTGCAAAAGGTGGTTCCTAGAGTTCATTCCAATATGTCCACTGTGTACCATATATATATACACGCAAAATTCCGCAGGTGGGGATACTAAATTTTGTCCTTTAAAAATTCAAATTGTGAGCCTAAGTGGGGGAAAAAAAAACCTCACATGGCTTTTCCTTCCTTCCTGATAGACGTTAAAACCCAACAATCCAATTTTGGTGAAATCAAGTAAAACAATTCTCTCCTTGTACAAACAATCAAATTTTATGGTTGAATTATAAACCCCTGGAAATGGGGGCTTATAATGAAACTCCTGTCAAAATATTAACTATAGCTATATGAAAAAAGCTGTTATTAAATAGCATCTTGATGGCTTAAAAACTTTCTTTAAAAATCTCTGTTTATTCGTTATAATTAAAATGCCTAAATTATAACGATCCACTAAAAACAAATCGTTTTAATCTTTTCCATAGTTCTCCATATGATGTTAATGCTCTGTACATTAGTATTGATGCCTGAGCTTAATATTGCTTTCTCTATCATTAAAATTGCTAACACCATAGCTTTGGAAATGTAAATTTGAATACTTAATTATGTTGCTATAAACAGCCACTCTAATGCCATGTTCTCATCCACAATGATGGGCCTTCTTCCAGGGCTGGCATCTCCAGCAATCACTCAGTCTACTTTCCTGTTGTATATACAAGGAAAAACATTCCCACCTGAGATTTCCCCCAAAGTTTCACTTGGGAAACAGGGCATGATTAGAAATATGTTTCCAGTTGCACATTGCTCAAACCCAGTTTTGCCTTTACTTGGGCTAAATGATGCAAACATAGTCCAGCCTCCTTTCCAGGAGTGTGCAATTACCTTGAAGGCCCCTAGTAAAAAGCCCTGGCTAATTGAGAACACTTGCTTTTGCTTGCAATTAGCAAGGATATCCTCTTATTAAGAAATGTCCCTATTTTTTTCCTGCAAAAAAGGTGGGTTTATCTTTAATGAACTAAGAGTTTGGAAGCTCTGCAAATTAAAGCATGCATATGCAGGTTATCTTCTTGCTCAAGGGGACATATACCACTGCTGTGTTCGTGTGAAGTAATAATGAGATACCATAAGCAAACAGTAGAAGATTCATGTCAGATGGTTCTCCAATAACATTAGAAAAAAAAGCAGCTGATGTATGGGATATTGAAGGCAGATTAAGTTGTTAATGTATATTAGTATATTCTTAATTTCCTTTTAATTGAAAAAGACATATTGACTTTAATTAGAACCATTTCACAGGAACTGTCAATTAGCACATGTCAAACTAGTTAATTCAGAACAGAATTCTTTTAATTAGGGTCTGCTTTCCTTTAACTGTGGGGCCAATGAAATCAGCCTTTCCTTATCAAGATTTTAAATGTCTCTAAGACATACAATACAAATGTAGTCTCTTATCTATTATTAGAAGCCCATATGGATAACATTAAAATGATGATGCTGGCATTGTTCATGCAGCACAAATCAGAGTCCCTTTATGACTGTTTGAAAAAAAAAATGGCTTTGAACAAAGACTATTTTAAATACACAGATTTATCCTACTTTAAAGAGACTACAAAATTTATGACATGCATGTTCACATTTAAAGTATTATTTAATATGTCTGCTCAAATAAATGGGCCTATTCAAACGTTTTGTGTGTTCTATCAGCCAAAGACACATAAAACATTGTCAAACCATACAGCAACATTTTTCCCTTAAATGAACTGTAATCAAAAAGGGAAAACAGTCTGAATGATTTTTTTTTTTGCACAACATAAAAACAGCATTGTTAACTTTCATTGCTTCTAAAGATTTAATGCCAATAGTTGATACAGTGGCTGAAACCACTAGTAAGCTAATGTGATATTGGTAATCAGACAGTGTAAAATCTGAATCTTGGCTCTTGCCTAATGTAGTGATGTGAAATTATAGGGTTTTAGCAATGACTGGCACTAGGAAGGAATTGCCCTGGAGCCTACACATTGGATAAGGAGGGGGGGTTTCACCTGAAGTGTGGGTGTGCTTCAGTAAGAGAACAGCATTAAGAGAGATATCACTGGGAAAAAAAAAGAATTAATGGGAAATCTAGCTTCGTTTTATCATGTGAGCTTTAGTCACTGTTTTCCTGACCTATATCAAGTGAGGATTACAGAGATTAGTGAAAGGAATACTTAATAGCTCAACTGTGGATTCCAAAGAGGATTATCTAGTAAGATATTTTCTGTATCCGATACTTTGTTCCTCCTCCTATAGGGCTGATTAACTCAACTCTGATGATAGCATCCTTTTCTAGAGAAGAATATGCCACTAGTGTGGTGGTAGCTCTGCATATGCCAACAAAGTGAAATGGAGAATCATATGCATTGAGTGCAGTTGATTCACAAAAAGTATTTGCATCGGCTGATTCCTATAACTTCCAAAGCAATTCACAGAAGTCCAAAAACCTTACAAAGGAAGAGAGATTTCATTGACAACCTGCCCTTCCAACCCCATCTTTTCCCTCAATAGCAGGTTCCTTCCTTGTTCTCCTCTCTCCAACTATAAATCTCTATTTTTGCTTTAATTTTCTACTTCACTCATTGTAAACACAACCTTGAGTTAACTTTTCAGGAAAGGTTGAGGACTCAGGTCAGTTATTGAATGGAAGAATTTTAGATACACAATAAAATTTCTCCAAAAAAATTTTCAGAGGGGGATAAACCCTCTTTACATTAACTAAATGTGTCAACAGGTCCAATCAAATAATTCGAACCTTATTGAAGGATTTCATTTCTCATGGCTATTAAAGATCTTGACAGCACCTGAGCAATCTGATACTAGTAAGCTTTTCCCGCATGTTATTATGTTGTGTTTTCTCTCCCAGTGGCTAATGTGGCTATGTTTTGATCTACACTTATTCACAAATCTTGTACAAGTCTGTAGCAGTGACAAGATTAGTAATCTTGTACAACGTTGGCCTTTGAAAGAAGCCATTTATTGAGATATTAGGATAGTTCATCCTGCCGACTGTGACAATAAGTTAACAACTTAATATGTTCCATATGACCTATTCACAACTCTATTTTGGCATAACCCTGTCATATATATTAATAAATAATATTATTGTGGTCTCTTTTGAAGTTTTTCTCATAAGTTTAAATATCACCACTTGCAAATATTTTTTACACAAGATATAAGGAATGCTGACACAAACCTACCTAATCCCCCATCTTTATGCCACAAAAGAAATAATGCTTATGATTTCAGATAACTTTTTTTAAAAAAAGCTTATTCATGACTAATTGTCACATCATTAAATTAAGTATGATTATAAAAAGTATTAGGAATTCACTAGGAAATATTTTATATAATATCATACAGTTCCAACACATGAATTTTACGTTCACTCTATCATTGAAAGTTCACTAACAACCTTATAAGATTGGTGGTGTAGGTATTCTTATTATCTCTATTTTATAGGTGAAGGAATGGGGACTCAGTTAAATGATGTGCCCAGAATCAAACCTAGATTCCTCTGACTCCAGGTTGGTGGTTTAAAAAAATTAAATGTATAAGTATATGCACATAATATTATACCACCTCTTAGCTTCATATGCTGTACTGCCTTCTTGTGACTTACTCGGTAAATCTTTAAGCTCACTCTGGCAAAGAACTATGATAGAATACTTGCATTTCTCTCAAACCTCTGTTGACTAAGCAGGGTGAAGATGAGTGGAGGGATAGAAGAAGAAATCCCAACAGCTTCCTCCAGCCTCCCAAGTGGGCCTTCACAGTATGGCTTCATTATTTCATTTACGGCATTGTGAATTCACAGCTGCCAGACGAATCCATACTGAAATGTAAGTATAGCATGCATTCCAAAGCCAAATGCAGACATTCTTCATATTCTCCATTTGTGGATTTTTGTGCCAGTGTTTCAGTTTGAATATCTCGATATTTTGGGCAGGTCCTTCTTTCCCCAAATATTAGCCAAATTCCATTGGCTCTTAGTTTACCCTTATACCTTTAATTTCTCTAAGACTTGCAAGAGTCCTCTATGAAATGCATTCCCTCCCACCACTCTAAGTAATGCTTCAGTCATCTGTTAATAGTTTAGCAGAGATGAACAGGAATAGCTACCAGGATTTGCACCTGGGACAAAGGTATTTGCCTAGGGTGCCAGGGGGAAAGGGGCATTGATAGGGGAAGATAGGAGAGCTCCAAAGACAAACTCCATCTACTTCACAATTTGTCCCCAGGGCTTACTGGATGATTAAGATTTGACTGGACTGCAAGTATTTGATTTTTCAGCAAACACTTGAAAATAGATCAAACATTTTAGAATTATTCTCTGATGCCTGAGAAGGATATGTTAAAGCTGAAGTCCAAACAGAAACTGGTGTCTTCGGGAGAGATGAAAAATTAATACATTCAGGAACTGGGTTTGCTTATCTCATGAAGGATGAGAATTTGTTAACTAAAATCAAGGTAGAGGGTCTCGTTTAATCTGTCATTACATGAAGATATTGATTGCACCTGGATCCCTGATGCAACCGACAAAATCCTGCTTAAAAGGAGCTGTAGCTATGCGCTTCCAGATTCTTTAATTACCATAGGTGTGAAGGGAACACGAACCAGGTAGTCTGGTGCACAGGTCTATGCACTATACATACACATGTTAAATACTCTTAATGGAGCCAAGACTTTTTTGTTCCAACAAATAAAGGTTTTGCATCAACAATGTGAGTATAAATAATGCTCCGATGCTAGTTTTGAGAAAGCGCTAGACTAGGGAGTCAGGAAGACAGGTTCAAATCCTGTCTCCAATACTTCCTGGTTATATGTTCCTGGACAATTCTCTTAACCTCTCTTGACCTCAGTTTCCTTATCTGCAAAACAAAAGGCCTTGGTAACCTCTAAAGTCCCTTCTGGTTCTATGTCTATCATTCTAATTTTGTTTCCTGCTGCTATCAGTGTTTGTTATGTAATGATGCTACCCTTCTAACTCTTACAAGTAACAGGCACTTATATGCGCTAGATAAGCCTATATATATATGTAACAAATTACAATAGCAGTACATATAAAGAAGAGAGATTCTAAGATTTATTTACTATTCAGCACTAGAAGCCCCATAAATCATACATGTGAATCCCTTAAAAAAAAACAGATTTCAGATTTCTTTTAAATCAGCCAATTTTTTCAGATAGGTATTTTGATAATAGGATTAGAGATTTTGATAATACTAACTCATTACTGAATGTCAAAGGCATGGGCATTAACCATAGTGAGATCACCAGAATCAGCTCTATAACATTTCAGCTTCTTGATCGTCTATAGGAATGCTGAGGCCCTTGCCCACTTTAGTCTATGAAAGGTTGACCCCCAAGGCATGACTATTAAAAAAATTATTTGAAAGGCTACAAGACACATGGATTTGACTTAACTTGATATTCTTTTATGGCTGAGGTTCTTAAATAAAACTGCATTCTTACTGATTGGTCACATGGATCCTGTGCTGATCATGAATTGTTTGTGAATCAAACCAAGTCATTTAAAATGACTAGCATTAGGGAAACTTAATAGCTTTTTTTTTTTTAGCAGGTTATTTAAATCACTGTAGCTATGATTTCAAATAATTTATATCCAAACAGAAAGACTCCAGTGAGCCACGGAAGACATCCTTGAAAGGAAAGTAAATTTTAGATTAAAACTCATTCTATTGCTGGATTGTTGAAGAATTTTTAAAATGGAGAAGTGCTCTTTCATTCTCTCCTAAATCTTTTACATGAATGGAGGTATAGGGTAAAATAAAATTAGGTATGTGAACACATGAATTTTTAGTCTATTCTTTGTATGTATTTGTGATTGTACAAACATGTATTTTCTAGCTAATATTCAACAACAGGCTAAATGCCCAACATTTCATGTATATTGCATGATTGACTTGGTAAATTAAACTCTCCCCATCTCAAGAATGAGTGTGTTGAGGGACATTCTTTTGTTTTGTTTCTTATTGAATATTAGCCAGACCTTCAGGTTAATGTTCAACACCAGTCTGCTGCCCAACAAATAGCTGTACTGTATAGCTTTAAAGAATGTTAGAGTTGTAAAAAACCTTGGGATCATCTAATCTAGTGGTTCTCAACCTGTGGGTCGCAACCCCTTTGGGGGTAGAACAACCCTAACAAGAGAGGCGCCTAAGACCATCGGAAAACACATATTTCCGATGGTGTTAGGAACTGAGACACCTCTCCTTTATCTGTCTCCAGGTGGGTTTGCCCACATGCAGATACGCCCACATATGAGTATCAAAGGGTCGCTGCATTAGGAAGGTTGAGAACCACTGATCTAATCCAAACCCCTTACTTTTATAGATGGAGATACAAAGGCAGGGAGAGTTGAAATGACTTGCCCAAGCCCTCATAGTTATGTAGTGGCAACCCTCCTCTCCATCTTTTGAATACCCACCTAGTCTAACTTTTGTGAACCACTAATGTCCATCAGCAACATTCAGAATGAATTTCAGCTTCCACAGTATAAAGTAATGAATCAAGTGGCATATTCAATCAGAAATCTGAATTCTCCTGAAGGATGTAATGTCTGAAGATTGCAATAAATCTGGAGAATACCTTAAAAGTAGTTTACTAATTAGCAGGTTGTGTGTATTGAACCTGTAGACAATGTAGTTCTTTTCTGACTTAACTGATTCCAGGAACTACATTAGAGACCCCTAGCACATCAAAAGGCTGTTCAAATTAACCATGGGATCAAAAGATTATATATGATTATAATTGATCACTTTATTCATTTAAACACTGTTTTCATGAGCCAACCATGCCATGTCAGGTAGGAATCCATCTGTTAAGTAAACACCGCTCTTGGTTGAGAATAAAAATGTCAACACAGGAAAAATACACTTTTCAAATGTTTGATGCATATTAACAGATTAATTATATATATTTTTTTGTCTGGCATGCTTCGAGATGATCCTTAATGATGATTTTCTCATTGGGACAATGTGATCGAAAACTCTTGTTGCCAACAATCATTACTTCATGCTGTATTTTGTAACTATTAGCTAATGAAGCAGTAGGACTTTCTGACAGGATGGTGATATTCTCTCTAAGCAAGCAACTTGACTGTTTAGGATGGTTGATTAGTTTATGGATTGTTTTCCGAGTGGCTACTCATCCGGTTTAGCACTCAGTTTAGGAAGAGGCTTGCAAAAAGGCTTCCATTGACAATCTCACCTGCAATTTTCAACAGTATAATTTTTAATCCCCTGGTGAGAAGTCATGTTCATGGTATCAATAGTAACTGGTGTGCTTTCACCTTCATTTTGAAAATACCGATTTTGTTTCTTAGGCCTATTTTCCTCTAGCAATTAGAAGGCAATGAGATCATTCTGTATTTTCCATTAGGTGATTTGTATTGTTTGGAAAATATATTGCAGGTAACTTGAGAGGGCACAAAAATGGGCTCATTTTATTTTGCAGCAAAGATTTAAAAATTGGAAAAATGCACCAACATAATAATATCTAATGAGGGAAATGTTGCATGCAGATGTCTGTTTCTCTATTAATCCCCCAAAGGAATGTATCCTTTTATTTATAAGAGTAACATCAGAAACAAACATGTTACCAAAAATACATTCCACTTAAAAGAATGGATAAACACAATATGAATTTAATGTCAAAAAATCTGTTTTTAAAATGGATTTTAGGGTTTAGAATCTGAAAAGAACTGTAGTTTTAAAAGCACATAGTATGGTTTGTAAATATACCATTTCTCCTCTTTGGGCCTCACCTGTCAAATGAGGGAGGATTTTATTAGATGATCTCTAAGGCCCCTTCCACTTCTAACAACTCTGACTCCATACATGCTACTCCTGTGAGTCATATGGTGATCACATTCTGTACAGCTTTTGATGTAGTAGCAAAATGGAAACTAGGGTCCAAGTTATGTCTCGCTTACATGATGCAAAGAAACCTAATTTCATTTTAGTTGTTTCTGAAGTCTCCGTCTAGGCACATAGGCAACCAATTTCATTTTTATTGCAATGCATGAATAGCAAAGTCACATGCTCTTAAGTTAATGCAAAGGACATAAGGAATAGAAAGAGAAAAATACAATTTTTGTTGTTGCTGTTGTCATTTGAAATTTCCACAGTGTCTTTGCACATCGGGCACCATTTCATTTTTATTGCATTGCACTGAGAGCAATGTCACATTTCATTAAGTTAACACCAAGTTAGTAAAGAAGAAAAGCAGAATATTTTGCTGCTATTACTGTTGTTCAAGATTCCTGTCCTGTAGATACTTATTTTTTATGGCGATGAGTTATTTCAATAGGGGAATGCATTAGGAAAAAAATGTGGCTTTTTTAGTCAAATTAGCTACTGACTTGGGCTTTGACCTGTGGTTTTGTGTGTTCCTTGGGCTCTGTGAGGGTAAACAAGTCAGTCTACTAGCACTGGAAAATCTTTTATGACCAAAGAAATAATGTAACTCAAATTCTCTTTCTCTAAACTTGCCATGTTTTCTATTGAATATATGGAGACCAACCAAGGACTTTAGCAGATTGGTTGGTAACCTGAGCTGCCGTGTTTTAGGGACCATTGAAATGGTGTACTTTAAAGAAATAGCATAGCTTAATCATACAGATGCTGATCTTCCCTGGGTTGCCTTGAGGTCAGATCTTAGTATATATGGGTTGGAAAAACTTCCTCTCCATTTGGAGGTAGTATGGCATGGTGGAAAGCTTACTGAATTTGGAGTTTCAAGACCTGACTTTGTTGCCTTGGATGTTACTTTTCCTCCAAGGGCCTTAGTTTCTTCATGTGTAAATTGAAGATATTGGTCCTCAATGATTTCTGAAGTCCTTTCCAGCTATGATAATAATAATAATAATAATTAACATTTGTATAGGGCTTTGAAGTTGGCAAAGCACAACTCTTGAAGGTAGATGATATTATTACCATATTCATTGTACACATAAGCAAACTGGGAATGAGAGGTTCGATGATTTGCCCCAGGTTGGACAATTGGGTATATGTCTGAGGCCGAAACTCAAGTCTTCTGACTTCAAGTCTAGTATTCTATGCCTTGCACCTCTTAGTTGCCTATGATCTCCAATTCTAGGAAATTCAAATTCAAGAAGTGTTTATTTAAAGCAGTGGTTCTCAACCTGTGGGTTGTGATCCCTTCGGGGTTGAACAACCCTTTCACAGGGGCCACAGGGGTCACCTAAGACCATTGGAAAACACACATTTCCGACAGTCTTAGGAACTGAGACACGGCTCCTCTATCCATCTCCAGGCGGGCCCACCCACATGCAGATACACCCACATAGGAGTATTAAAGGGTCGCAGCATTAGGAAGGTTGAGAACCACTGATTTAAAGCCTAGCACGTGTGACATGTCCACTAATGTCTAATGCTTTGTCCTGACAGTGGTGGTGACCCTTGCTAGGTATTTGAAGCCAGTGCCAGATGAACACAAGTTCTGACAGTTTCTACCAAGCTGGAAAGGTTCTGAATATGCCCTAGCGACATATTGAACGTCTGTCACCTCAGGAACAGCAGAGCTAAATGTGGAAAGTCTCATCTTCAGAAGGTTGGCTACCAGGTAATGATTTTTTTTGGTCACAGTAATTCATGAAGATTCTATAAAGGCCTGTGGGGGTTATTATTTGAGCCAGGGGAAGGAGTATTCACACTAATGAAATCACAAAATTTCAAAATACTGAAGCTATGTGTAAAAGGTCTTATGTTAACATAGGGAGCTAAGATACTAGCTTAACATAAGGACTGAGGGAAATAAAGAAAAAATAAGCTATGATTGATTATAATATAAAGGAGAATATAATGAATGCATGAGAAATACAAAATACTATGCACTATGTGATCTAAAGTTTGGAGCCACCATAGAAATCACCTGGTTAGCCACCTCATGTATAGATGAGTAGAGTCCCAGATATAAAATGACTTGCCTAGGGTCACATAGGTAGTAAGTAACAGAGGCAGGATTTGAATCTAGTTTCTCTGATTCAGAATTCAGTGCTCTTTTTCTATACTATGCTAGTGTTTAGGGGGAGTGATTATCTTATTTTTGGCTGGAGTAGACCAGAGAAGATTTCCTGGAACAAGTGGCATTTGGGCTGTGCCTTTGCGAATGTTAGTAACGTCTTCAGTGCTTAGTTCTAGAACTATGATGAATATAATAAAATACATTTGCTCATAGATATCTTGTCTTAAACATTTTTCCTTAGTTCAACTACTCTGAAACCAAAGTGGAGTAGTAAAGCTGTAAGGCTGTGTCCCAGGTGGACCTGAACTAGATAGAGTAGATAGCCCTTATCATGACATATTTTGAGGGGTACCATCTCCATAATCTAACCTACTTGAAATTCCTACCCTTAGTCATTTCTTTGACTTAGGGTATTGTCCACAGAAATACTATGTTAAAATACAAATATGTTCCCTGGGATGCATAATGCATGAACCCATTAGCACCTATTAATATCTTAGGATAGAATAATTTATCAGACTGGCTAACTGCCACTTAAAGTCCCAGGATATCAGAGTATGGAGGTATGTTAGAGATTTTCCTTTATTTATTCTCTTCTTCCCTTATTTTATAGCTAGGAAAATGGAGACCTAGAGAAGCCAAGTGACTTGTCTAAGCTACAGTCTAGTTAACAGTCATTTGGCAAATAATGATTTAGCTCTTTGAGAAAGTAGGAATGATGCTGATAAATGCAATGGCCAACCATAATTCCAGATGCCTGATGATGAAGTATTCTACCTGTCTCTTGATGGAGAGGTGATAGATTCAAGGTGCAAAAAGGGACCTTCCTTTTTTGTCATGGCCAATGATGGAATTTGTTTTGCTTGTCTAGGCATATTTGTTTCAAGGGTTGTGTCCTCATCCTCCTCGTCCTCCTTGTCCTCTTCTTCTTCTTCTTCTTCTTCTTCTTCTTCTTCTTCTTCTCCTTTTCCTTCTCCTTCTCCTTCTCCTTCTTCTCCTTCTCTTCTTCTCCTTCTCCTCCTTTTCCTCTTCCTCCTCCTATTCCCCTTCCTCTTTCTTCTTTTCAATGGGCGGAGAAAGGAGCAAGAGAAAACTGATGTTCATTCATTGAAAAGGAAAGGAGGAATGAAGATGCTACAATATACTCTGTGCCAGATACTACAATAATAAAATAAAACAGAAGTTAATAAAGAAAGTAGAGGTTAAGGAAGTGGTAGAAAGGACAGGTCAGTTTTGAAGAGGGTAGATGTTAGGAAGTTAGGGTGATAGCTCACTGACTGGTGAGGTCAGGTTAGAGCAGAGTAACCCGATTGGCTCTCAACATTACAGGCCTAGCCATCTTCTGAAAGGGGAGTCAAAGGTAGAGGTGAGTGGAAGGAGTAGACATGAGCAGCAGATGTAACCTACTTTGCTTTTTTGTTTTGTACTTACCCTAGTTGTCAAGCACTCATACTTATTCTTCCAAGTCTGTTTTATTGCAGTGATATCTTCTAATATAGATCTATAAGGATTTTTCTGAACTAGAAATAAAAATTCAAGAAACATTAATTAAGTGTCTACTATATACAAAGCATTGTGCTAGGTGCTGGAGTGATGAAAAATAGCAGTTCCTAATGACAGGAAGTTTATAACCCATGGATGGAGTTTGAAAGCTCTTCATTATGGTAGAATGTGATAGGGAAATAATAGGAAAAAATCAGACCAAGTAGTCTAGGAAAATTTCTGAAGGTGGGAATCAATCTCAGCTGGGGATCAGGGAAGATTGTAGAAAAGATGGCACCTGACCTGAACCCTGAAGGAAAAATAAGTTATATATAAAATGTCAAAGTTACAAAGTCCATCAGAAGCCATTCAGTCCACCTTATACATAAAAAAGATTCTTTAGACATAAGGTCCTTTGTTGAAGGTTCACTCACTGCTTCTGGAGCCAGCTCATTCCATTTTTTGATAACTCTAATTGTTAAGAAGTGCAGCCTTCTGTTAAACCCAAGTTTACTTCCTTGTTATTTCTAGCCATTGCTTCCAGGTCTGTCTTTTGGAGTCAAGCAGTGCAAGTCTAACATTTCTTATAGGTGGCAGTCCTTTAAATATCTTAAGAAAACTGCCATGTTCCCTTTAAGTCTTTCTCTTTTCTGGGTCTAACACCATCTTTTTTTTTTTTCCAAATTATTTGGTACGAATCCTTCACCATCCTGGTTTTCTTCTGCATGTTTTCTAGCCTTTCAATGCCCTTCCTAAAATGTAGTACTCAGAAGGGAAGGCTAAATGATCAGAGATGCAGTTGGAATCCATGCAAGGTATAGGGGATGACTTGTGCAGATATATGGAGACAGAAAGGCAAAGGGAGACAGGGGAAAAGCAGTATAGTTGAATTGTAGATTATATGAAATAAGGTTGGAAAGTTACATGGGAGCCATGTTGGTGGAGGGGGGCTTAATTCAATGCCAGGATTTATATTCTTTTCTGTAGTTACTAAGATTTTCAAGGAGGGGTGACATAGTAAGATCTGTACGTTTGGAAGATGATTTTGGCAGTTGTTTGAAGGCTGTGTTGGAGAGGACAGAGCCTAGAGGTAGAGAAACTAATTAGGAAGCTCTTATAATAGACCAGATGAGGAATGAATGCTCGAACTAGAGCAATGATGGTAGCCTGAGTACAGAGGAGGTCGCATATGGGAGAGACATTACAATTGAGATAACTTGGCAATTGATTGAAGGTAAATACTGAGGGAGAAGAAAGAGTCAAAGAGGACAGCATTTTTGAGACTGGATGCTTGGGAGGTTGGTAATAACATAGCAAATCTGGGAAGAGGGCTTGGTTTATGGGAGGAAGATTTTGATTTTGGACATGCTGAATATCAGGTGCTGTTGTAAAATCTGGACAGAGATGTCCAATAGGTTATTAGAGATGTGGTACTGGAGCCCAGGGGAGAGATTACATGGACATTTAGATATGGGAATTATCTGCCTTAGGAGTGGACAGGGTCACAAAGAAGAGACTTTGAGGAGAGGAGAAAGGACATAGTCTTATAGGAGCACTCAAAATAGTGGGTGAGAGAAGGAAGAGTGGTCAGATGAGTAGGAAGGAAATTTCCAGAGACTAATGCTATAGAAACAAAGGAAAGAGAGAATATTTATGTAGGAGAAGAGGTGGTCAATCGTGTCAAATACTTCATAAAAATCTAAGAGGATGAGATATTGGGAAAAATCTGTTTGGTTTAAAAGTTAAGAGGTAATTTGTTGAGATCAGTTTGAGGAGAGTAGTGAAACTGGAAGCCAAATGGCAATGGGTTAAGGAATGACAAAATTGTGAGAAAAACATCGTACTAAGTAGATTCCATCTTTCTAGAAGTTTATCAGTGAGAGGTAGGAGAGATAGCTAAAGGAGATGACATAATAAAAGAAAGATCTTTTTGTACCATAGAGGAGACCTGAGCATGTTTTTAGGCACAGTTTAGAGTTGTAACTAGGGACTTAATCCTAGGGAGGTACATCTTGCTTCCTGATGTGGTCCATAGACTGTGTTGCCCATTTCTCACGTCTTACAGGCTTTCATCAGCCCATATCCCTGTGGGAGTTGGTGTTGGGTGGAGGGAAGACATTTTGGGGAGAAAATAAAGAGAGATCATGGTGCTTGATGGTAGAGATCAATGGAATAGGGAGTTGTGTCTAGCACTTCTTAAACTGTGGGTCTCAACCCCATGTGGGGTCAGTTTAAGAAGTGCTGAAGGGGTTGTGAATGGAAAAAGTTTAAGAAGCCCTGGCAGCCTACCCTTTGACCTCATGACAACATCGGGAAAGCCTGTCTCTGTTGGGCCTGCCTGCCTTCTCTGTGCCTTCAGTATCTTTTTTCTCCACTACCTCTCCCTACTATTCTCATCCCTATCCAGGGACCTTCGAACTTCTGCTGCCCTCTGGAACCCTTCATTATCCTAGGTCTTTTGCTCTCGTGTTCTTTTTTATCTTCAGATCCTCCCAGAAACTGAGCTTTCTCCTGAAGGCATTAGATCTCTTAGAACCCTCTCTAACATGGCTTTCTCCTTCTCACAGCCCCTGACACACAGGCCAGGAGGAAGAATTAGGCTATCCTTGCTTCCTCATGCCATTTTCCTACCCTCACTTTCCTGCCATCATCTAGCAACCATCTTTCCTCCACTAAATCTTACTTATTCCTGTCCAGAACCTTGTTTTCTTCGAGATTTCTAATTCACTTTCCCTTCTTCACAATAAGTTCAATACTTGGTACTAGGTCTTTTTCACCACAACTCCTGACTCCATTGAAATCACTGATTTTCTAGTTATTTAGCATCATTAACTCTCATGACCTGTCTGTAGTCTTACTCACCCATGCACAAGAGTGGTCACAATTGAGCTAGGATAATGTCTGGAAAGAAAGGAACATATGAGAATGATATTTTGTGGGAGGTAGAAGTAAGATTTGGCAACTTAGTGGATTTGCCATAACGGATAGTGTTGAACATGGAGTCAGGAAGACCTGCTCTCAAATACTGCTTCAGATACTCACTAGTTGTGTGACCCTAGGCAAGTCAATGAACCTCTATTTGCCTTAGTTTCTTCATTTGTAAAGTGGGGATAATAACAATAGTACCTGTTTTACAGAGTTGTGAGGATCAAAGGAGATCATATTTGTAAAGTGCTTTACAAACACTTAATACACTATATCAGTGGTTCTCAACCTATGGGTCACAATCCCTTTGAGGGTCAAATGACCCTTTCACAGGGGTTACAGGGGTTGCCTAAGACCATCGGAAAACACATATTTCCCATGGTCTTAGGAACCGAGACACCGCTCCTCTATCCATCTCCAGGCGAGTCCGCCCACATGTAGATAAGCCCACATACGAGTATTAAAGGGTTGCAGCATTAGGAAGGTTGAGAACCACTGCACTATATAAATGATATAATTTTTGAGTTCCAAATTTCTTCCCTCTGTTTCTTACCTTCCCCCTAAGATGGTAATTTGATATAGGTTACATATGTGCAATCATGTAAAATGTATTTCCATATTAGTCATGTTGTAAAAGAAGAAATAGAACAAAACAAAAAGCCATGAAGAAAAATAACATGAAAATAGTATGCTTTGATCTGCATTCATACTCCATCAGTTCTTTCTGTGGAGATGGATAGCATTTTCCCTCATGAATCCTGTGGAATTGTCTTGGATCATTGTATTGCTGGGAAGAGCTAAATCATTCATAGTTGATCAGTGTACAATGTTGCTGTTAATGTGAACAATGTTCCTGTTATTATTAATATTATTATTTGGAGATAATGAAAGTGAAAAGGATGAGACACATTTTATTGAGTACCCTCAATAGATATAGGGAAGTTGAAAGGAAGAGTGGATTTTGGTGAAAAGATACTGAGTTTGGTTTTGAAGAGGTTGAGTTTGAAATGTCTAGTAGATAGTTGATGATAGAAGCCTGGAGCTTAGGAGAGTAAGGTTGGAAATACAGACCTGGGAGTCAGAGATGACAATGAAATCCATGAGAATGAATGAAGGGACCAAGAGAGAAGGTATATATAGAAAAAAGAAGAGGATCTAGGAGGGAGCCTTGGTGGGGCATATCCACAATTGTGAGGAGTGTTGTGGATAATGTTCTGAGGAGTGGTTGGACTTGTAGGAAGAAAACAAAGAAGGAAGAGTATTGAGAGGAGGGTGGCCAGTGGTGTCATATGCTTCAGAGAGGTCAAGAAGGGATGAAGATTGAGAAAAGGCCATCAGGTCAGGAAATTTAGAGATGACTGGTGACTTTGGAAATGAAAGTTTCAATTGAATGATGAGGTTGAAAGCCAAGTGCTTTCAACTAAGGAACCAGAGGTGCAGGGCATCCCTAGGCTTGAAATTTTATTCAAGATAGTTTACTTGCTGTTCCCCGATCTTTTGTATGAAATTTGAAAACAAGAATCAAAGATATTTGGGGTCTCCTTAAAAACATTTGGGGAACATAAAGGAAAAGATACTTTTCTGGAAGAGGCATAAAATTAACTATAAACTTTAATATGAGGTCTAAAAAGGAATACCCAAATAATAATAATATAGAAGAGAGTGAGGGGAGAGGAAGTTAAGGCACTGTGTTTAGAAAGTTTTTATAAGGATTTTAGCTAAGAAATCTATGTTTACAGAAAAAGATTTCAGGATGAACTGAGAGAGAAGGAGAAGGAAAGATAGACAGAGAGATAGAGAGAAAGAGAGAGAAAGAAAGAGAGAGAGAGAGAGAGAGAGAGAGAGAGAGAGAGAGAGAGTATTTAAAAAGTGTTTAAAGATAGATCCACTTGGTATCTGCTTGGGTCTTTTGAAATTGAACTAGAAATGCAGATTTTTAAAAGATGAAGGTGATTTACTTGCGCTGATGGGTTTAATCTGAGTTATATGTAAGTATAATCACCCATTATTTAGTTTTTTCTTTTCGACTCCACTGAAGTCTTACTCTGATGTCTTCTCTTGGTTTAGAAAAGACCCTCTGGTCCTAAAGCTTATGCCAATGGAGCACAAGCTCTTTAAAGTCCATACTAAGTGCTCAATAAATCCTTGTTGACTGATTGATTATCAAACTGTAAAGGCTTTGATTATGGACCTGGTGAAGGAATGTCCTTTGTGTAAGGCTCATCAGTACAGAGTTAGAAGTAAGAATTTTTTTACCCCAAAGCAACTAGTTAAATTACTCAGTCATTGTATTGCAGAAAGAATTGTGATGAAATCACAAATGCTTGAAGTAAGGATGGATATAGGCTATGCTTAAGAACATTAGCTAGGCATAAATAGATCCTATTATAATTTGAAAATTCTTGTTTTGTCATTTGTGGGTGTTCTTTGAAAAGAAAATCCTCTCTCCATGTCTTGATAGCTATCTCTGTACTCTTCAAAATCAGTGGGTGAGAGAAATCTCAAACTTCATGAATTTTACTTCAGCTTGAATCCCCAGCTAACTTTCCCAGAAAGCTTTTATAGGATCATATGCCCATAAGTTTAGAGCTGGAATAAACCTTAAAGGTTGTCTAGTACAAACACCTCATTTTCTAGATGAAGACACTGAAGATCCAGACATAAAGTGGTAAATGTAAAGTAGGTGGTCCAAGGTCCTACAGATAGTGCTAGAGTTAACAAGTGAACTTAGATCATTTCACTGAAAAGCCAGCACCCTTTCAATGAACTATGCTATATATTCATAACTTTCATTGGATAGTTTTTGAGAAATTCCAAAATGGATATTTTGAGGTTCTTCCCTCAAACCCAGAGTGACCCTTAATTAGTTTTGGTTGGTTGGTTAGAAAATGTCCATCAAAGAATCACGATAGACATTTGCCACAGAGGCCAGTACTGATTTATTAAAACAAAACAAAACAAAATGTAAGATCCAACAAAATCCAAACATGTATGTGCATGAATAATTTCACTTCTACCAAGGGTTTCCACACCAATTCAATCTCTTTTATCTTCAATAAAAGTGCTATAAGTAGCCAGAGGTGCAGGACATCCCTAGACTTGAATTTTTAGCCAAGATAATTTAATTGCTGTTCCTGATCTTTTGGATGAAATTTGAAATCAAGAATAAAAGATATTTGGGGTCTGCTTAAAAAAAACATTTGGGGAACATAAAGGAAAAGATACTTTTCTGGAAGAGGTATAAAATTAGCTAAAATCTTTAATGTGAAGTACAAAAAGGAATACCCAAATGATTCCAATTCATATTTTTGTTTTTTATGGTAAATACATCACAATGATGTCAATGCTATCTATATTTGTTGGGAGTTCCAAGCACTGTATTTGGAATGTAGTAGGCACATAATAACTATTTGTGAATGAAATGGAATGGAGTTGATGAGTAACGTTCTATGCCAGGATAGACAACTTGTTTTCTGTTGAGGCTCTTGAATCCAAAGAGGAAAATTCCAATGAGTTAACACTTAAAAGCAAAGTGCAGCCTACTTCAGGGCTTTTTGATAGTGAAAATCATAGGATTTAGAGCCCCGAGGATCAGAGGGGTCACCTCCTCGTATTCTTATAACCCTAGAGCTAAAAGAGACCTCAGAGGTCCCCCAGTCAAACTCCAAGAGAAACTGGGGCCTCTAATATACACAGAAGGATTTCTGTGGGCCACATATTGATTAACTTTTCAAATTTAATGTTACTGATATTTTATTGTGTTTCTATTCATTATTTTTTTAACTTTTTCCCCAATTATATTTTAGTCTGGTTCAGGCTGTACTCAATAGCGGTGTGGGCTGCATGTGGCCCCTGGGCCATGCATTTGATGCTTCTGATACAGTCCAACTTTCTCATTTTTCAGATGGGAAATGTAGTCCCAGAAATATGACATGACTTAACTAAAGTCACATCGGTATCAAGTGTCCAAACTGGGATTTGAATCTAGATTCCAGAGTAAAAACCCCAAGTTCTTATCACTATATTAAGCTGCTTCTTCTTGAGAGAGAAAGAGAGGGGGGCAGAGCCAAGATGGAGGCATAGCAGCAGCAACATATCGCAGCTCTCACATAGCCACCCCAAAATACCCATAAAATAGGACTCTAAACCAATCCTAGAACTCCAAAACGCACACAAAGATACTTCCCACTAAAGTCAGCTTGGCTATGAGGAACCATATCAGCACTGCGAACCGAAACCAGCCTGGCCTGAAGCCACGGCTGTGCCCCGGGGGCGGCTGGATGGGAGGAGCAGAGGAGCCTCTCAGGTGAGCGGATTAGCAGCAGC
>CM053580.1:239057813-239091594 GCA_028627135.1 Pseudochirops cupreus | reverse complement strand
GTTGTTGAGGATAGTCCAGTTTATCAAGGTTGGTCATCATATGTATGATGTGTCTGTGATTGTGTACAAGGTTTTCCTGGTTCTGCTCTTCTCACTTAGCATCAATTTGTATAAGCCTCTCCAGGTAATTATGAAGTCCATCTCGATAAGGAGTGATTTTAAAAGTATAAGTTTTTCTCTATACAAGTAAGAGTAATCCTACCTCAAATTACATTACTACTGAAAGCTAGGGTCCTATTACCTTTACACTAATGTTGGTACTTATATCAGTGTGATGAAGGAGACCCAGAAAATTTATAGGCTCAGAAAGTCATGCTTCTCATGTTTAAGTACTGAAAGAGATCTTGGCAGTTTTCTTTCTGCCTTGTACTCACTATCCATTCTGATCCACTTCAACATATCATTCCATAAACCTTGTTGGAACATACCTGAGTTGTGTGTTGAATTTTGCTTTCATCTTTTATTGCTACAGAGGTAATAATTATCACCAACTATTCATTTAGAGAGCATTTGCTGCTAAGTGTTGGGAAATGGATGGGATAACCTCTCCAACCTTTGTAACTAGCTTCACCAACCAGTATCTAGCAGACTTTTGAGAATGATAGACCAGAGGACAGATAAAAGACTGGAGGTACACATATACTCAGGAAAATAATTTGAATAAACCTGATAATTTGAAAAGTAAGAATAGGTACAATAGCCAAGGAAGAAAGTATATAGAAAGAAAGGTACCAAGGAGGGAGTCTCGTGAGATACCCACCCAAGGTGAATAAATAAAGAAAACCAAACAGACCTAGATAGACAGGATAAGACCCAGGAGTGAGTGATGTCACATAAACCAAGGAAGGAGAAAATATTAAAGGGGCTGTGTGTGATCAGTAGTGTCAAATGCTACAGAGAGGTCAAGGAAAATGCAAATTAAGAAAGGACCGTTGAAGTAGGAGGTAGTAACCTTAGAGTGATTTCAATATTATAATGAGGTTAGATGCCAATTTGGTTGAATTTGGTCCAATGGGACAGACATTTTTAAAGTACTTATTCTGTTGCCATACACTGGAGTCAAGAAATGAGTTGAGAGAAAGAGAGGGCGCTAAGTATGGCATATCATTTCTAGGAATTTAGCAGTAAAAGGGAAAAGAGTTATATAATGATGACTTGATGAGATAGCAGCATCAAGGGAAGATATTTTTAATAGAGGAGATAAGAATATTCATAGGCAGAGGAAAGGAATTCGCAGAGAAGTAGAGATTTAAATGTAAAGCAGACAGGGAGAATAATTGATATAGCAGGATCCTGGAGAAATGAGTGGGTATGGAATCAAGGGTATAAATGGTGAGATTAGTTTAGGCAAAGGAGGAAGACTAAGTTATCCTCTAAGACTATAGAGAGGATGAGTGAAGACTAAGGGAAATTCTGAGGTGGGGAGGATGTAAGAATGTATGAAGGATGATCATAATCTCATTTAAGTAACACTCCAGGTTATTTGCTGAGGGAGGGTAAGGATAAAGTAGGAGTAGAGGATGAGGAGAAAGTTTGGGGCAGCTGCTAAGGGGAGCGCAGTTGGGAATCAATCAGAGGAGGATTGCTGAGCAGTGTTGAGGGCCCAGATTAGCTTAGATGGTGTGAATTTGTAGCAGATTTAGACACTCTCCTTTTTGACTACTGCTAGCTGCATTCAAAGGCTGGGAAGCAGGAATAGAGAGAATCCTGACTTCCTGACCTGTAAGTTGTGTAGTCTAATGCTTCAGTCAATACTGTACTTGTAACATCAGTTCTCACAAAGAACAGGAGTTTACATAAAATTTTCATTATACCTGTTAATCAATTCCAGACACAAATCATATATTTGAAAGTTTGAAAGTCTTAATGGTTCAGGTTCTTCCATTTTTAGTGACAATATTTTGGATATCTTTAAGACTACAAAATTGGCTTTTGTATTCTTTTCTTTCTCAAAATATTTATAGGCATAGCCTTGGTGTGCTATTTCATTATGGGAATACTAAAATGAATTCATCTTCACGTCAATGACCTATTTTAGGAAATGATTCACGACCCTATGGCTAGAAAGATAAAATGACTTAATAAGCTAACATTTTTGCTAGAAAATCTTGCTGAAATTGACAAGGGATCAACTGATTCACTAAACCCAACTAGATGGAGACCTTAGAGAGGAAGAGACAGGAATTACAGACCCAGAGGAAAAGGGAGGTAGCTAGGTGGTGCAGCCCCCAGAGTGCTCGATGTAGAGTCAGAAAAGCAAAATCGAATCTGGCCTCAGAGACTTTCTAGCTGTGTGAATCTCTATCTGCCTCGGTTTCCTCAATGGTAAAATGGAGATAATAACAGCATCTCCTTAAAGCTGTTGTGAAGATAAAATAGGGCAATATTTGTGAAGTGCTTCGCACACCTTAAAGCTCTATATAGAGGCTATTATTGTTTTTGTTAATTAATGACAGTCTGAGTGGACAGACGCCTCAGACGGAGAAGAAGGAGAGTGTGAGTGGAGATACCAACTCTCAAATTCACTGCAACTAAGGGCTAAATCATAAATTTGCAGAGTGTTGACCCTTTGGCATGAGAAAAGCCCACCAAGTGGAGCGGAGCCTCTTTATTACCTCTTCTTGTTAGTGCGATTTTAACAAATGTTTTCACTTTAATATTTTATGAGCCTTTTAGGTTACAGGAGGAGCAGGAAGAGCAGAGGAGCAAGGACAGGGGACCAAGGCCATTAGAGAGACGCAAACCAAATTCCTGATATTCTCAGGGGGATTATCTTGGGTGAGGGCTGAGCATTTATTAGGCAAAACAAGCTCCAGAGACTGATTTTTTTTTTTTTTTTGCTTTTTGGAGGGGGGAAAGCAGGGCAATTGGGGTTAAATGACTTGCCCAAGGTCACACGGCTAGTAAGTGTTAAGAGTCTGAGGATGTATTTGAACTCAGGTCCTCCTGACTCCAGGGCCAGTGTTATATTCACTGCGCCACCTAGCCACCTAGCCACCCCCAGAGATTGATTTTAATCCATGTGAGCTTAGAGCTGAGATCTTGAGTACTGAAGCATATGTGAGCCAGAAAGATGAGAAATCCTCAGTACTAGCTTATCTTCACAGTGTTTATGGTGGGCAATAGGGGACCCTAAAAATGGAGCACGGAATCTAGTATCTAATGAGTGAGGGTGTAAGTGTGTGAAAATGTTTATAACTGTTTATAAATGCTGGAGAACTGCTTCTAATTTATAACTCATTATCACATTCTTCCTGTTCTACAGCAATCGTCCTATCCTCTTAACCACTCTTCACACCACAGCCTTTGTTCCTTAGGGCACTCGTCACATCCTACCTTGCATTAGAGCTATTTGGATTGTGCATGATCGAAGTATAAGGTCCTTGAAATCAAGGACTATCTCACCCGTATTTGTATCCCCTACAGTATCTGGCACAGTTCTTTTTACAAAGTGGGTATATAATAAAAGTTTGTCGCATGGATAGATATGTGTACAGCTCTTGTGCATCATTGCTATAGATCAGATTTATTTGATTACAACACTAAATTTTGTTCAGTGTAAGATATGACTTAGCAACAGACTGGGAAGTTAGGAGAGCTGGGAGTCCAGATTCCGTTACAACCAGCTTTGTGATCTCAGGCAAATCACTACCTTCCTAAGTTTCTGCTTCTTTAACAACAACAAAAAGACTTAATTATCATTAAGGTCCCTTTGAGATGTAAAAATTCTATGTTTATTCTTAATTTTAATTCAATTCAACACTCACCGAATGTGAGCACATGTGAGATGTTAGTCTTGTTGCTTATATAGCATGAGTGTTAATTCATAACTTCACAACAAGAGAGGAAATACTAGAGATGATCTTGTTTGGCAAGGTAATATAGCAATTGCTAATACCACAATAGCTGTGGCCTTCTAGATTAGCAGACAAATTATTGTGAGTAAATCTAAAATGATTAAAATAACAAAGACCTGGCCAGTTGTTGTAGGAGTGAAGGATGACAGATCGATAGCCCAAATACTCCAGTAGTACCCATGAAATGTAAGAAGAGCTAGAAGAAAGCCTCTGGCATAACCAGATGGAACCTCTGTGGAGGATCCACAGGTGAGTATGCGCCAGAGCATGAGAAGGGATGGATGGCTTTCAATTTGCACCAATGGAGGGAGCAGCTTCAGCCCTGAGATCTCAGATCCACTGAATTTTGGGAGCAAGGTGACACCTTGAATTCATATGGTTTTTTTATTTAAGGGGACTGTGGGGATTCCCCTAAAGCCACACCATAAATTATGTACCTTGGGAGGTCAATTAGGCCACTGGGGTACCATTTAGTAAACTATAAAAGGCATACTAGTGAACCCAGGAGAGTTAATATACAGCCCAAAGTGTTTTACTTACTCCTGGGGAACGTTACACTTTTATAGAATCTATCTGATTATCTTATTTAAACGAGGGGCCTCTCAATTCTGGGGCTGGTAAACATTTACTTATTTACCATCCTTGGAGAGGAATTGGCTCTGGAGAGCAGAAGCATCTCTGGAACACATCATTTAAAACCCCCAAACATATTCCTGTCAAGCCATTCATAAAAAATAAACATCGAGGGGGAAATCAGCCACCATCCAGGGACCTTCATGTCTTCACTCCAACAGTTGGAAATAATCTTCTTTTGAAGGTCTGTCTGAAGTAGGAGAATGATTTTAGAAAAAGGTTAGTGGTTAGTTAACTGACCAGTCACTTATAACGAGCAGATGAACTATGGGATTACCATTCAGTGTTTCAGAAAGCTAAAAACTTTGGAAGGAGTGTCACTAGCTCCTGAAAACTCTCATTAAGAAAAAACAACACTGGACGAACCGAGTGAGCCACAGGACTTGCTATGTATCTTAGTTAGGGCACCTTTGACTATAATCGATGAAATACAGGTCACATTGAAATGTATGTTGAGGAATTGTGACAGGGGAGAGCTGAATGTCTCTGCTGAGTGTCTGAGTGAAAGCATTTGATTACTTACAAAGCCTGTGGTGTCTCTCCTGCTGTTGATTACTGTCTGAGGTTGTCTGGTGAGATTTTCTTGAGAGTGTTACTTGGGAAAAAGCAAATGGTTAGTGAATGTTAGAGAGTGGAAGCTTCTCTATCTTTCTCACAATTCGCTACCCCTGTCCTTCCTCCCTCCAATCTTCCCAAGCAAGCTATCCATAAGTTAAAGACAAATAGTTCTGCATATGCCTTACATGTTAGATCTTTGGTCTGAGCATGTGGCTGATTATTTTAAATGATTGATTTTATAGCAAAATGATAAATAAGTTAGGCTTCAGACTAGGATATTGGGTAGAGCAATAGAAGTGAATAAGGAAGCCAGAAGTAGTTCAGTCAGGGTGGGGAATATTCACTTTGTTTCCATGATCCAAAGGGATATGTGTGCACCAGATGTGTATACTCAAGCAATCTGGTTAGTCCACTCAGCTCAAATGAACCAGTAAGAGTTGTGTTCCAATGATGTAATGATTCTAATCTAGCCATTTATTGCATAAAAGCTCTGGTGTTTGATACCTTGCTGGTGAACATAGGTCTTAAAAATCTTTCCACAAGTGAAAGACTTTGTCTCATTTTTTTTTATTCTTGAAACTTGCAAAAGTTTGAATTACTTATTGTTATCAATTTGACACAAATAATAAATTAAGACTATTTTCACTTGAATGATCTTTCTTCTTTTGACAAGTAAAGCGGAAAAACAATTCTCCCTGTCAAAAAGGAGTCCATCTGGAAACTGGACATCCATATATAAAATAGGAGAAGAGAAAGGTTTTGTTGGTAAATATTTAAGACTATCATGGACACGTAGCAAAAAGATCTGACTGCCTTTAGAGGGTACAACAAGGAGAAGTCTAGAGTGAATCTGAGATTCACAGACTCATCTGGATAAGTAAGCTGAGGTCCAGAGAAAGGAGGAAGAGGATAAGCATGTATATTGTACCTCCTATGTTCTAGGCACTATATTAGGTGCTTTGTAAATATTATCTCATTTGATCCTCATGACGTACCCTGGGAGGTAGGTGCTATTATTCTCTCTCATTTTATAGTTGAGGAAACTGAGGCAAACAGAGGTTAAGTGACTTGTCCAGGGTCACACACCTACCAGGTGTATGAAACTGGATTTGTACTCAGGTCTCTGACTCCAGGTCCACAGCTCTAGCCACTGCGCTACCCTGTTGCCTTGAGAGAAGTAAGTACTTTGCTCATGGTCACACTGTGAGTTAATGGCAGTGCTCTTCCATTGCATCATGTTGCTTCAAAAAAGACACTATGCCTGGATAACTATACAGATGATCATGATACAGATGAAAGACATTGTGCTCTCAATTTTGGTAGATACGTGTAACGAATATGACACATAGGTAGCAGTGAGATACAGAAATACTGCTGACTTCTGTAGAAATACTTGGGTCTGCAATCATAGTGGATGGAGGATGGCTGCTATCAATGGAACTACAAGGTCATGGTGAACTTTAAAAGCCAGAACATAAATGATGAGAAAAATGATTCAGAACAGATAGAAGAGCAGTCAGATGAGAAATGTTAAAAACATCATCCTTGAGGCCATTTTAGAGAACGACAGTCAATCTGTATAGGCCTTGCTCTTAGAAGCAATCCTCACAGAGCCCAAAGGGTAGAGGAAGAATATCTATGCTGTATCATTGTCATCAGGTTTCTCAGGATCAAGGATATCACCTTTTGCTAAGATATGATTGTTTAAGGGCCATGGAAACCTAACAGATGTTCAAAACAGGACTGTAACACTGAAATGAATTAAAGTTATTACAGATATGTATAGCATTGCAGAGTGTATTTTGACTGAATAGAAGAGTTGCAGTCTTTTTCAAAGAATAAAAAGAAATCAAGAAAGGAAATAGGATAAATTCTCTCTTGACTATTTTAAAAGACAGAATTAGAAAAAATGAGAATTTAGAATTTGAAGCCACTGGGTACAAACAGTTTATGGGAGATACTGTCTTAATAGCAACTATAAAGTAGACATTGCAGAGGGCAGTAAGAGAATGAAGAGCAGATTTAGAAAGGAATGACAATGAACTTCAATAAAAGTCAGTATATGCATGCATATGTTTACACACACCTCTCTAAAAATAAGAGGAAAAGGGCTATAATTTCTTTCATATAAAATATAGATCACATATAAAAAAATCTGTGATTGAAAGTGCTTCTTTGACAATTTGGAAAGTAATAGTGCATTAATGAAAATGACATTCTAGTACTAAAATAATACAGAAATAAAAAGGACTATTATTGTTCTGTGATAAGACATTAGGAAAATGAGTCTTGGCTGGGGACCAGAAAAAGATAGGAAAACATTGGCTATAGAATTTTCAAATGTTAAAGGGTTAAGTGGAAAATTATAATTTCTATCATGTTTATCTTTTGGGGACACTCGAAATGAGGGAATGTTATACTAAGAGAAAAACACTGTTGGAAAAGAAAAGGCAACTTGATGCAGCGTGCAGACGTGATATCCTGCAAAGTTTTAACACAGAGTCGCTAGTGGTAGTTGGATTAAAAGGAAAAAGGGGCTGGAAAATTTAATGACCGCTAATAATATTTATAGCTCTCTTAGCTAAGATAAGAAGGGCGATCAAATCTTATGCTTCAGGACGCAAGCTAATTGCCTCTAGGGGTCAGGAAGCAATGTTATCCCTCTGCTCAGATGCCATGCTCAGCTGGCTAGGTGGGTTGTTTATTCCTTCCACAATACCAGATATTACCATCTACACCCCTATGCAGAAAGCTCAATCGTCAGATTGGAATGGAAAGTCTTGTATTTTTTTTATGACTGTTATTATAAAGGGTTGAGAAAATACTTTGTGTATAAACATGTTGGTGTTTTAGTAGGCTTACCAACCGCATCCTTTTTTCCCTTCTCTTATCATTTAAATCATCATCATTAAGACTAGTGATAATTTCCCAGTTTCTGGATTTTATTGAAAGGTCCTAAGATGTGACATCTGACATTTTGTGATTCTTCTAATGGACTGGGTGTAAAGCAGAACTATGCCTCTGCCAAAGCACAGGTGCTCTGACAAGTAACAGAGACAAATAAAATAGTATTTGCTATTCTGCCAAAGAATATGGATAGAACTAGGATTCCAGAATACAAAGCTGATTTAGCAGCAATCATATTTTGAGTGGAATTCACTTGAATGTGATATCTTCTCCCCCCTCATTTTTGAATGTGGTGTCTTAAAGAGGATGCCACAAATTACTCATTCTTGGAACAAAGGCTCTGTTCGAAAGCTGTCAGCTTACTGACAGTTATGATGAGCATTTACTTCAGGCTTGTAAAACATATTAATCAAACTTATTCAGATAGTGGTGGTCCAAGGAGGGTTACTGTTTCTTTTAGAGAAACACTTTTTGGAAGTGAAGAGCTCTGAACTACACTCCTTGAATGCAGAACCATGATGCTTTTTACTCATTTAAAACGAATAAATGCTCTTCTATCCAGGATTTAAAGAATGAAGTATTCTGCAGGAATCTGTTTATTACAAGACTATTTACAAAGGACCTCTGCACCATTCATTGAACCTTGAAAAACACTTGAAAATATGGGTTGCATTTGCAAACTTCAATGTATGACATGGAAAGCTGGCAGGCTGCCTGGTTTTTACTTAAAGGATTGTCATTCTGGGAAAAATAAATTTCTCTAACTAGACAAAAGTCAATGTTTTCATGTTTTACTGCAATCAAACTGATATGGCTGACAATTTAATGTCTCAACACTTAAAATATCTGTGGATAATCAGTTACCTCAATCAATCATAACTACAAATTCTTCTATTTTCAAAGCCTGTATACAAATGAGGAGGATATTAAAAGAGTTTGATGAGAACCCCCCCCTCCCCATGTCCCCTAATATTTCTCAGTTCCTCTCCAGCTATGAAAATATTTATGCACAAGGGTATTTGGAAGTAACTTTTTAGAAACCTCACATGTAATCAGAGTTAGAAACTTTTGTTTTGATGTCCTGTTTTATTTAATTTTATGGGTAGTTTAGAGCTTGTATGCCTGTCAGAAAGACGTGGAAGTGTGCTGGCATTCCAGCTGAAGACATCATTATGAGTGAGAAAATGCTCAAGGCTTTTTCAAAGTAACGTTCCCTTCTCTGACTCCAGGGGATGCTAATAGCTGCCCCGGCAGACAGGTATGGGAGGTAGGGGCAGAAATGTGTGTGTGTGTGTGTGTGTGTGTGTGTGTGTGAGAGAGAGAGAGAGAGAGAGAGAGACAGAGAGACAGAGAGACAGAGACAGAGACACAGACAGAGACAGAGAGACAGAGAGAGACACACACAGAGACAGAGAGAGACACAGAGATAGAAAGACACAGAGACAGAGAGAGAGACAGAGAGAGAAGGGGGAGGGTTGGATTTATTGACAAGCTTATAGTAATGCTAGGGGTCTTTAAACTCGTGTTGATGATGATAAAGAAAGGGGGATGCTGACAGGGACAAAACAAAAAACCCAACCACCCAAGACTCTTGGAGGCATTGGATTCTAGGGAGCCCCTTTCTTGCCAGGGCTGCTTTTCCTATGACAGGTTGAATTCTCTCAGCTTTAGGATTGATAACGACGGGGAAACTTCAGACACTTCTGGAGATTTGTATCTATTAAGACAGGGAGCTGTGTTCCAGCAACGTGGGGACAGGTTTATTGGGGCACAGCACTCTTTTTTCATCGGGATAAAAATGGGTCTGAACCGCTGCACACTCCTCACAGATAAGTCATTAGTCTCAACGCTCAATAGAAAAGGCTGGATCTTGTGGATGTTTAAAAATTAAAAAAAAAAATCTCCCTCTCTCTGCCTCCTTCTCCTCTCCTCTCCTCTCCTCTCCCCGCCCCTTCTCTGCCACCCCTTTTGTTTCTTTGATTATCCAGAGTCTTGTAATCAAACTCAGCTGAGTTTCAGGCCCCTGGGGCAGCATCTCTTAGTTCGCTGTCAGGCTGCGTTGCGAAACAATCCATCTTGCTCTTGAGCTCACTTGGCGGAAGCGCCACGACACGGAGAGCGCGGGGCTTTGCTCTTGCCATGAAGCCTGGGTAACAAAAGTTTTTTTCTTTTTTTTTTCTTTCTCTCTCTCTATTTTTTTTTTTACAAGAAGCTGACTGTATTTGGGGTTATGAATATGCAATGACTCTCATTAGTATTGAAGCGCGGGAGCCCGGGCTGACATCCTCCGCCACTTTGAGTTGCAGCAAGAATCGTCTAATGAATTGTCTCGCCCTTTCACTCACACAGTCCTGGCTGTTGTGGCTCCCAGTTCCAAGGGGAGTTGCCCAGTTTGAGAAGACTATTGACTGCAGAAATTAATTGCCAAGAACTGCCCTTGATTTTGTTAAACAATGTTGAGACAGTGTTTAAATTGTCAAAACAGAAAAGCATTAAACCCAGCATGAGATAAAATCATCAGGGCTAGGAATGCTTAGATAGGACGAGATGTGTGTAAAGAGATATGTGCGTTTGCATATACATTTCCCCCCATAATTGCATACAGGTCTATTTCCATTTTGCATTATATGTATATCTATAGACAGATGAGAGCAAAGTCACAGAAATCTGACATTCCGATGTTTGTCTATTATCTTTCAGAACAAACAGAGATGATAGAAACTTCCCAAAATGAATAGGGCTGAAACACAAAGCTATTCCATCAATCCTTCACCATTTTCTTTCTTTCCTTCTTTCTTTTTTATTCCTGGGCCTCTGCCAAACATTTTGCTGCTCACACACATACAATCTTTCATGAATGTGTTACTGATAAGGATATGTTTCCAGCCACTGATTAAGATATCTGGGCTGATTTGCAGTATATAAGAAGATGCAAAAGTGTTCAGAAACCATTTAGAATGGTCTCTTTTCAACAGGATAAATTAAATGTGTTTCTTCACATTCCCTCCTCCTCGCCCCCCACCCTGCCTGAAATTTCTTTTTGACTCAAAAAGAGCTTTTGTGGCTTGCTGCAGATTGTGAAGGATGGATTGAATTGAAATTGATAATATATTCTAAAAGGTAAGTAGTATTTTGAATGATGTGCAAATATGGCAAAGAAGAAAGGCCCTCCCAGGAAGGTTCTGTCCCATGCTCAGCCGTTTCATCCATTTCATCTGTAATGGGAAGGGTTCTCCAGCCAGGAGGAAGATCTGTGTTATTTTTATTCTACCTCTGGGGCAACATGATTATTGTTGCCTTACCTAGTGAGAGCCTTCCCTCTCCTCACCCCCTGCCCCCAGCCCCAGCACTGAGAACAAATATGAAGAAGATAGAAGAGACCCAAAGAATATACACACTTTAGAGTATCAAATGTGAGTGTGGCTTAAAACAAATGTAGCTCTGACAAAAGTGACTCAAGTCTCATACATCAAACACTTGTTACCTCTCTTGGCCTTACTGATTGCACATGACTAAGAACAAGTCAGTGATAAAATCTGAAGAAAGATGAAACCAATCTGCACCTTTTTAAAGACCATCAATCATTTGGCGTAGTCATGATATTATTAGTTCAAGTAAGCCTTGTTCTCCCTTTTTATGGACATCATAAACCCCCACCCTTAGACCAATGCTACCCAGGGAAATCATTTTTATGGGCCACATCTTAGTGGGAACCAATCAGATCTAATCACATAACAAGCTACTGAATTATTCAACATCCTTCCTAAATTTGCATTCTTACATTACTTCACCATTAGCCCATGGCTTTAAAACTGTTTTCACCCCTTTTAATTTAAACAGCCTATATATTCTAGACAGTAGACAATCACACACCAAAAATTCACATTCCTTTGCATTTCTATTGCAGGTGTCCAATGATCATTTTCTACCTTAGCTGCTATAGATAGAGGCCTGCCAAAGAAATGTGAAAATGAAATAGTCAACATGGCATAGAACACTTTCAGCTTTAAAAATATCAAAAGTGGGAACAGATAAATTGAAACAATTGTTTCCAAACATAAAATATTCAAATTTACTAGCAAATATTAGCCGACATCTCATATCTGCTGCTATGAAGAGGCGGATCACATTGTATGTGAAAATACTTCAGCTTTAATTGCAAATCTGTGTGATGATTTGAGGTCTGTAATTAGCACATAAATTCTAGACTTTGTGACTGCTGCGAAAACACATATTATTTATGGAACAATTTTCTAAATATAAGTCAGTGCTTGTTGCTTTTATCAAGTACCGTGGTTTGATTTAATAAAGTGCCAAGCCTTGTCCTCCTCACCTGTTCATGTTTACACTGATGGCATTTATTAGCCCCTTTCTGTCACTCTTGTTTCTACAACAAAGCCCCAGTGCTTAAAACAGGTAAGAGGTGTCATATAGGAATGGTGTGTCATATTACTTCTGTTCACATCATATTAACTATCCCACCACATAGTCTTTCTATAGGATTTGGTTGAATTACGGTAGATATTTTTCTTTTTCTTTCATTCAGGACTCTGAGCATAGAGCTTCTCTTGAGCAAACAAAGAAATTTTCATTTAAAAAATATTGATGTCTCTTGTTTTTCTATAACCTTAAGAAATTTTTCATCGGCATGTACTAGTGATATATTTTCCTGGGCAGTTAATTAATAATCTTTATTGAGGACCTGAGAAATGCTGTCCCATTGGGTGCTCTGGGAGAAACAAACACAAAATAGAGACTGGGATCCCTGCCATTTGGGGCACATCCCACATGGAGTAACTAAAAAACACTTTTGCTGAGCTACGTATCAGTAAGTGCGACTTCATTCACCACAAATGCAAAGTACACAAAGACTGAGGTTACTACTGAATAGTAGATAAGTGAACAAATTCAGATGGTCATGGAAGCTTTCCTAGAGAAAGTCAGTTGGATCTAGGAAAGGAAGGAAGGAAGAGGTTATCTGTTTTCTTTAAAATTGGGCTCATTTTCAATCAGGACTGTGGCTACAACTCACTTTATTTAGGTAACTATACTTTTTACTTAATGTGAACTTTTTATAGAGGTGGCATTTTTAAAAATTATATAGAGTTTTGTGTTTTTTTCTTCACTTAAAAAAGTTGTATTCATAGTGTGAGTAGGGGGAATGATTTTTTTTCACAACAAAATATAAGTTTAATATTTCTCTCTCCTAAAATATAAACCTTTTACTGGTGCCTGAAGAATTTCCTCCCTTTAAGCAAAGGAGAGGACAGAAAAGTATTTTAGTTTGATCAAATTCTTCACTCTTGCCCAATTTTTTTTGGGGGGGGCTAAGTTTCTAGGGGGATATATATTTAAATTTCAGGTTCCCCCCAAGTAAACTGATATAAACTCTGTTCCTAACAGAGCACCTGGAAATATTATCCTTTTGTAGGCACCTGAATGCTGCAAAAAGAGCTTAGGTGAGTCATAGGGCTGTTCTTAGCAAAATTATGAAGTAGGTAAAATTTACTTTTGGAACCTTTCCAATTAGCTTCTCAGCATTTTTTTCCAGTCCACCTTCTTCCTTCCTCTCAGTCTTACCAGGAGGTAGTAGATAACAGCTTGCAAGCTTTCAAGTATTGCCCCTGGGTTTGCATTTTTCCCAGAGATGACTGGAGGATGGAGGTGAAAGTGGGAAGCCCTATGGCAGGACTGGGAGGCTGGAGGCGAGGGAGAAGGGAAGAAGCATTTATTAAACACTTCTTAGGTGCCCGGCACTGTGTATCTTATTTGATCTTCCCAACAAGCCTGGGATATAGGTGCTATCACAATCCTCATTTTACAGTTGATGACACTGAGGCAGACAGAGACACAGGCAGAGGATAGAAGATAAACTCTACTTGCTTATGGTCATATGATTAATTAAGTAATTAAGGCTGAATTTGAACGCCAGACCTAGCACTCCCTCCACTACACAGTCTAGCTGCAATAAGACTGGAGAAGGATCTTCCCTTGGCATCTCTCAAATCAGACCTATGTAGACAAAAGCTGATTCTATCTATTCATCCCGGTCAGCTACCCCAGTGCTAAACTCTTTAACATATAAAGCTGATTTTGGAAGAAAATCTAACCTATGTTTTAGATCCCTTTACACTTAATAAAAACTTTTTCATAATAGTTATTTCATATTGGAAACATTCTATAAGCCTTCCAACCTGCCTTGAAAATATGTGGCAAACAGGCATAAAAGCAACTTCTGTGGTTCTGGACTTCATTGCCCATCTGCTTCTATTGTGGCAGTGAGGGGGTGTAGACTCAAATCATACTTACTTGGCTGGAAGTTTATATAAGAATATTGTTGTCTTTCTATGTACATACATAATTTCTGAGGAAGAAATTCACCTAGGAACTATAATATTTGTTTTGCTAAAATAACACAAATCAAGCTTCATATTCAACATTATGGATTTATAATTATGCCTTTATGGTTTTATATGGAGATTATGGTTTCTTGGTATTATGTGGACCTTATGTCAGGTGTATCATTACTGGTATCTTCCAAATGTCAGGAAAATGTGAGGTGGGGCTCCAGGAGTGAACCCCCTGGAATGAACTTTTGGGCAAACATGGACAAGAGTCATACAGAATACGTAGGTTGTAATGGATAAATTGCCATGGATAGGTTGTAATCTGCATCATGGGAAGCAACATCCATGTCAGTGAGATGAGAGATTCATCTGAGTATTTGGTATTGGGGTATGTCTTAAGCTAGAGTTCAGTCAAAATTGAAGAAAGTCAAATGGGTTTGAGGAAGACACCATTTTTAATATGTATTTGCCTTTTCATGTCTATTTCATCTACTTGCAATTGAGATCTGGCTAATGCAGCGATTCTCAACCTGTGGGTTATGCTCAGTTTGTAACAATGAAAATACATCCTGCATATCAGATATTTACATTGTGATTCATAACAGTAGCAAAATTACAGTTATGAAGTAGCAACAAAAATAATTTTACGGTTGGGGGTCACCACAACATGAGGAACTGTATTAAAGGGTCGTTGCATTAGGAAGGTTGAGAACCACTGAGCTATAGATACTGAAATGTGTGTCACAAGAACATGAATCTTTTTTTGATCAAACTCTTTTTTTCCTTAGCAACTTCAAAATGAGTTAAATATTACTGTACTCTCCATTTTAGAGAGAGGGAAACCAAGGCTTATGAATTTTATATCAAAACTTACCCATGGCATCTTGATTTCCTACCCCCACACAAGTTGGAAATATTCAAGCTGCTTAATGATGTTTGAGAATCAATTTCCACGAACTGTTTTTTTGAAAAAAGGACTAACATCTATTTCTTATACACAACTTTAAAACTGTTCCCTACTTCAGTTTCCTATCCCACTACCATACAACATTTTTTATAGTTCTTAGGGTTGTAAGGTGGAGGTCAATTGATGCCGTTAATCACCCCATCTCACTTAAAGTAACAACAAAATACTCTAGCTCTGATACCTTTATCAAGTGACAACGTTTCCTTTGAAGCAAGCAAGCAATCAAAGGCATTAAACTAATGTATACTCAGTTATATCCTTTTTGTTTTGTATAAAATTGCACTCTTACCTTAAATGGGGCATTCAACTTCCTAGTAGCTTAGAGGAGAGAGAGAAAGTCTAACCAAATGCCTGAGAAGGATTAGGTTGGGCTGGAGGAAAGAGAAGAACATTGATGTTCTTTCCCTTCCTCCCCCATGACCAAAGGAGGTCACTGTGAACTTTGGAAGGTTGTCAGAGGATATAAATTTCTCACCATCACCCTAGCAGTGTCTCTAGAGCAGTAGTGACTGCCCACAATGTTTGCATCAGGTGCCACGAACAAATAAGATAGATTGAGGAAGAGTAGCTTTGAAACTCCATAAGGATCACATCAGAAAAGTCTATCTGACTAAGGAGAAGATTTCAAGGATTCAAACAAAAGGATTTCCAGTTTTTGTGAGTTGCCCACTTTTTCATATGTGCTTTGAGCTCTAACCTCCTTTCCCTTGTATGGTCTTGTGGGGCAATGTGTCCCAGACTTTAGGGGTAATGTTTTTTTGTACCCAGTGCTTAGTACGATGTCTAGTACATAATAAGTAATGATCTAATACATGCTTGTTGATGGACAACTTTTATTTCTATACCACTTTAGTTACTAACTTTTTCTAAAAGCTAATTATGTCTGGCTACTGATTCATAACACTGGGAAGAGCACAGTGATGGGGCTCATGAGCCATAGAATTAGAAAGATCCAGACCCTCCGGATCTCTTAAAACTCTGAGCATAGAAGTAGCAACCACCTTCTAGAGACCCAGACTACCAGTGTGAGTTGGGGTTGGGGTAGTAATCCCAAAGTTTGGGTTACAAATAGAATATTAGATTTAAAAGGAACTTAGTCTAAAATTTTCCAATGCCAAACATATTGCAAACTGGCAAAATATTTACATTTTCTACTAAGGACTGTTCTACTCTTGGAAGTTCTTAAGAATTATAGTGGTTTTGGTGGTGGATGCAAAAAGAGGAAGAGGTGTTGGTTTTTAAAGTGTAAAAGTTTTTAGAAAGTAAAGATCTTTGGTAGTTCAAGTTTTGTGGACTGATAAGACTTGGCCATAGTCCAGTGGTTGGAAAACACCAATCTAGACAACTCTTGCTCTCCCATGATTTTGGTTGGTTGGATTAATGTGCTTTGAAGGCATAATCAGGTGAAATGCCATCTGTCTATCTTGCTTTTAGGAAATATTCCCCAGCTCAGCTTGGGAAATTTTATTTAGTAGTTTCAAAAAGAAATTAAAATGTATTTAAACTCTGCTTCATTTGCAGGTAAAGAAAAGTCCAGTATGACAGTAGCAGGGTTATCTCAGGTCGTGATGAAGGTGCCTCTGGAGTTTTGTGCTGTGAATTCCACGTAGCACATGCTCATATTATGCCAGGCATTCACTATTCCAGTGTGTTTGGCTTTCTTTTTAATGGTCCTAAAAACATTCCTTCTACTTCTTTCCCCCTGTCCAATATAAACACATTATGGGAAATTAACAATTCAAGACTTAAACTTTTAAGAAATGGGTCAGGAAACCTATCAACTTGCTGGAGCCATAGAGCTTGATGTCCAGTGGTTAACAGCTAAGAAAACTAGAATTTTATCTTCTCCTTGGTTTCATGTTAGTCCCTTATTCTTTCTAACCTCCCAAGTACTCTCTACGGTTTTTGCTTTTGATAGTTGAAGGAACATTCATTTAGGGTCCTCAAAATTCAAAATAAGGTTTATATTTCATCAGCTGATTCATTAATATAACAGAACTTTCTCTAAGGTTGTGATAGGTTTGGTTATAAGAAGGAAATAGAAAGCACGCTTTTTTATATGGAAGGTAACATATTTACTGTTGAGGACACCTCAGAAATAGTAAAAATCATAACTCATCTTTATATAGTGGTTTATAGTTTACACTTTCCTCACAGACTTTCTACAAGGCAAGGTAGGACCAGACCTTTAGAGCCCATTTCACTCAAATAGATCCGTGGGATATTGCCTCAGAATGATGAAGATTACAACGTATGTATGCCTGCCCATCTTGTTTGGCTCTTCATCATGTCCTCATGTAAGTTCAACATAGGAAATCCACGTAGCCTGCCAGGGAATTTCTTACTTTCTCCTGACACCAAGAGTTTCCCCTTTGCTCACTTGTTATCCTTTGCCCTTACCTCATGAGCGCCACATCTTTTAAAATTATACATTTATTGATGACAGCCTTTTTTTCAACTCTTCTTCAAAGTTCCTTATTTAGTTCCATGTTATAGCCAGCTCATACCTGCGGTGCACCCTCTATTGCCCTGTGGATGATGATGATTTTTAATTGTTTGGAGACTCTTGGGTTCCATGTCTTGCAGCCACACATCAAGACTGGTGGAATATTGGTATTTAAAAATGTGAGGGTTTTTTTTTTTTGGCTTCCGGGAAAAGTTTCTGGTCAGAAAGCCCCTCTTTTACATGGAGAATTTCAGTAATTTTCCCAGAGTCACATGGTTAGTGAGGAGCAGTTAGTTGGGACTGACAGCATCGAAGCAGTCTCAATCTAGATTTGAACATAACTAAATACATAATTTCCATCACTGTGAATGTAGAATATGAAAAAGATATAAAAAGACAAGTTGAAGGTGAATATATTAAGATGAAACAATAAAAAAAAAAACCCCTCCCCCTTTCTTCCCTTCTTTCCAATTCCATTTTTGCTGTGGCTTAATGAATGTATTTTAAGTAAAACTCTCTGACTCCCTTTGCCCCCTGCCTTTCTGTGAGGATTGTCAGTCCAGCCCCCTATTTCAGATCCACTTCACAGGAAACACTTACTCAAAAAATCTCTCCCACTGTTTTGTGTGAACAGGCTACCATTCTTCAGCACATACTGTAACCAATCACCAGAGTGAGGAAAGGGAGCCAGCAAGAGAACACTTAACTGGGGATGCTACTCTAGCTGAATCAGTCAGCAAGCCTACTGCAAAATGATGTAGGTGAGGCAGATGCTAATGGGAAAAATAGAGGGTCATTGCTAATTTTGATGTGGGAAAACCTATGAGGTTTTGCCTGCCTGCATATTTGAGTATTTGGCAAACAACAAACATGGCTTTGGGAGGAAGCTTCTTCTTTGGCTCTTCTGATGGTGGGTGATAGAGTAAGTTAGCTCCTGCATACCAGCCGTAGCTCATAACCCTGCAGTCAGTTTTGAATTTAGATTTGAATTGTGATATCAATGTCATGGTGGCACAGGCTTTGAGAAAGTACTTATGAAGAATAATTGAAAGATTCACTGTGAAACCTCTGAAAGCCGTAATTTAAAGTTCCAGAAGCCTCCAGATTACTCTCACCATTAAAATTTAAAGTGGCAGAAGCCCAATTATGTATGGCTATTTTCTTAAATAAAATGATATTTCTATCACAAGTGAAAGATTCATTGCTACCCACTAATCTCTGTCATAAGAGCCAATTTCTATAGCTCCTGGTGTCAGAAGAGAAGATAGTTAGCTTTCTCCCAGTGACAGTGGAAGCCTTATTGGGAAAACAGCTCTGGATGGCCTCCATAGAGAAGCCTGGGTCCTCTGAGATTGATTTGCATGATAATCAGACTTTTGGATCCTCTCTCCTGCCAGCTTCCACACTTACCCCAATGCAGTGACACTTTAACAGCAGCTGGGTAGCCCAGGCAGGAGCTGTCACAAAGTTTGTAAAGCCTCCGATGTCAGAAGTTGCTGGCCTGGGCAGCTAGTTGTATGGCTTATGGAAAGGATGTACTGAGGGTTGAGCATTTCTTTAAAAACTGGTCAAGAAAATATTAATATATATTTTGGAACTCGTAGGATGTAGAAAGTTTTCTCTCCCCTCATCTTTCATCTACAAGGGATTTGTTTTCAGAGACCTGGATTTCTTAAGGCCATGTGGCCACTTAAACCATGGTATGAATATAAGCCAGGGAAAATCTCCCACCACTATTAAGCTGAGTCCAGCAAAAGTGCTGGGCTTTTAAACTATGATTCTTTTTTACCAATTTCTTTAGTTGCTTTGATTTTACTTTGTGCTGCATGTGGACCCTTGGAGAGGGTGGTCTAGGAAATAGGACTGGGTTAATCAGAATTGTTAAATCTGGAAAATCACAAAGAACCAATTTAAAAATCATATAATAGTTTGAGCATTTATGTTTATGTAATACTTTGATCTCCATGGGTCTCGGGGACAAAAGAGACCATGTCCCAAACCAGTATAAGATGGAAATTATTTGTAATGTATCTATTTCCTCATAGAAAACTCTATGTGATATCTATATCTATATAGCCACATATATGTATCTTTTTCTCAGGTGTATATGTGTATATACATGTATATACACACATGTGGGAACAAGATATACTATGTATCTTATATGTATATATTTGTATATTTGCATGTCTATACTATATGTCTATATATTTGTGCATGTATTCATATATCTCCCTATGTGTGTATACATGTGTAGCATCAACATAATATTCACAGCACTGACAGTGACTACAAATATGCTGGTATAGTTCTCAATTGCAAAATATAACAGATTCTTTATATAGAAGACAGAAACAAAACATTTATCCAGACACCAGAAAACCAAATCCCAACACCAGAAAGTCAAATCCATTACAGTAACAAAGAAGTTAATACAGCATGACACAGCAGGTAGTCATACCATCCTTTAGCCTTCCCACAAACACTCACATGCCTAGCTGTTTCCTTGGGTGCATCCTTTCCTCCTTCCACCTCTAACTGCTCTGATTCCCAGCTTCCTGTGGGCTCTGCTCCACCTTCAGCAAGCTCCTCCATGTGATTACATTTGGCCTATTAGAGAGCAGTGAAGATCTTTAAAGCAGGAAAGATCTTCAAATTCCCTTAGGCCTATTAATGGGCAGGGAAGATCTTCAAATTCTCATTATCATTACAACATGCATATAGGTATGTATATATCCCTGTTACTTTACCAGTTTTGGAAGTTTTTATTGCAGAAAGTCTCTTTACCAATGCAATTTTTGTTCAAATTATACTTTTAGACTTTATATTACTTAGGGCCCTGAGAAGTCATGTGACCTATTTTAGGCTTGGCACATGTCCAGTATATGTCAGATGGAGGACTGAACTCTGGATGTTCTGACACCAAGTAATTTGTGTATGATATCTCGTCAATAATAAAAATGTATTTAAGATTTTAAAAAAATTGAGAATGAGTATTTCCATCACAGTCAGGCTGAGAGTACAGCAGCTACTCACTGACTCAAAGCAATTCTGATAGACTTGGGAAATTAGACCTTCTCTGTTTCTGACCTGGGTCAGTTTGCCCCTCAGCAGGCAGTGTGGGGGCTATCCTCTCCCAAATACTTACCAACCTAATGCTAGCCTGGCCACCTGATTGCCTAGCCCACTGAAGCTCAGAGTTCCTGTGAGCAAGAGATCCAGCTCTTTGAGCCTCTCTGTTATCTGAGATTACAGATGTGTGTCACCATGTTCAGCAATAAAAATACTTTTTAAAATGTAAAAAATTTATTAAGTGTTTACCATGTGAAAAATTGCTGAGAATATGATGGACAAATATGTTACAGGAGCTTATGAAAAAGTTCATTGAGGGCTGTAGATCTTCCTGCTCTTCTCTGTGATCTCCAACTCAAGACGTCTCAGCATTTGCAGAATAATTCTGCAAGCTGATGGTTCCTATGATAATAAGTGTTGATGCTAGCCCTATCCACTTTGTAGCTCATGCATCCATTCTGTGGTAGTGGTTGTGGTTGTATAAACTTCTCCAGGCATCTTTAGGGATAACTAAGTCACAGGAAGGAGGGGGGGTGTGAGTGGTCACTGTTTTTCATTGACATCTTTGGCGTTTATGTTATTTTTTTGCCCTTTCGAGCATCCTGACAGAGGATCCAATCTGTACTTCTCAGGAAACCTTACTGATGCATTTGCTCAGGACCTTATGACCCAAAGAGTCATTAGTTGACTATAAGTAGTAGACTACTTCTCAGTTTCTGAGAACTCATAGGATTTATCACTTCTATTTGCAATAATATGACTGTTCAGGTAGGTGATGTGTTTGTTTTCTTATATAACTGTCAACAACTGTCCATGAGATCACTACATATTATTTTCATCTTCAGGGATATTACTTGGAAAGAAAATGTGAGCACAATTCAGTTTTCTACCTGGTCAAATAGAAGTCCAAACAGTCTTATTTTTAACTTTTCATGTAAAAGAAATATTGGGCACAGGTTTTTCTATATTTAGATAGGAATATGTAAGGTATTTCCATAGGATTTAATAGAATATGGATTAATAATAATCATAAATTAATAAATCAGAAAGGACTTTGGGACTTTATGCAGTTTGCCCCTCCCCCATACTCTCCAATTCCAGGCAGGGTAGCACTTTCTCATTATCCTCTCTTTAAAAATCTCCTGAGAATGAGATTCTACATTCCCGTTTAGTAATGCATTCCAATGGTTTGGAATCCTTCTAGGCTATGCCAGGAATAGTAATTATTATGATTCTGTGCCCAAATTGATCAGAAGAAAAGGTGGCCTAAAGCCAAAGGCAATGTTAGTATAACCAAGCAGGTGATTGGATCATGGTCTAGCAAGCCATTCAGGTAAACAGCGGGTCAAAGGGTCGAAGTTGGAATCCATTCTAGACTAGTCAGGAGGTCTGATTCAGTCTGGGCTGGACACTGGGTAGAACCTAAAGATTTAGTTTCATGATTGAATGCATACCACAATAGACCACAGTGTCCTTTAGCCCTTGGATATATGTTCAGAATACATTTGGCTTACTCCCTCTACCCCCTGCTCTCCTCCAGACCCCACTACAGACCAGGAGTTTTTCTTCTACAGATCATTTTTCTCCTGAAATCAAGTCACTGTGAACACCCCAGAGTACCCGAGAATTAGGAAAAGAGGGGGAGGAAAATAGCTCCTCGGTATGTCATTTGTCCCATCCAAAGGGCTGAATATCCTAGAGAGAAGAGAGTGGTGACTCTTTCACAAGGTAGCCCCAGGGAAATGAAGGTGAGCATTGCAAAAAGGAGGGCAGCACTCTCCATTTCAAGGAGGAGCAATTCCTGTAGTGCAGCGAAATACTGCTTTGAGTATTTGCAATATGGCATTAATCCAAATGGAAAAGGCACATGTTTTGAAACTATGTACCAGCAGTGTAAATGCCACTGGGATATGTGCCTGATTGTCACATTGAGTTGGTTTTTTTTCTACTCAGAGTATATGTGTAAACATGGCCTTATTAGAGACAGATGCAATATGAGTGACCAAGAAAACCATACGAAATAGTCCAGAATCCTCCCATCATGCACACATTCATGCAGCATTGCAGAAAAGGCCCAGTAATGCAGAATATATTGGATCATTTCACTGCTCACCAAAGAGAATGGAAATGGACTTTTCATTATGGTTGCTGATTTGTTATGGCTCTATTCCTTGAACATGAGCATCTGATTCAGATTAGCTTTCTTTAATTCATGAACCGAACATTTAAACGTGTGGAGTTGAAACTGTAGTTGTATTGGCAGTTGAAAATTTTGGTGCTTGGTTTGAGGACCAATTGTAGACTTACTTTATTTGTCTCAGTTTTATAATCACTCTTTCATTAAGGCATTTGTAGTCTTTAATGGTGATGGAGAGGGTTGGAGTCTTTTGTATGTGTAGTAAAACCCACTAATTGGGACCCCAATGTAGTTAAGTTCATGAATCTAGAGTTTACTTTGGTATATCTTTGGACAAAGGGTTTTTTTATGCTAAGGGTTTTCCAAAAGGTGGGCAAGATTATGGGTGGCTAGATGGCACAGTGGATAGAGCACTAGGCCTGGAGTCAGGAAGAACTGAATTTAAATCCTGCCTCAGGTACTCACTACCTGTGTGACCCTGGGCAAGTGACATCACCCTGTTTGCCTCAGTTTCCTCATCTGTAAAATGGACTGGAGAAGGAAATAGCAAACTATTCCAGTATCTTTGCCAAGAAAACCCCAAACAGGGTCATGAAGAGTTGGGCATGACTGAATAACAACAACAAACAAGACTTCAGGAAAAAACTAGCATTTTAAAGGAATCTACTTAAAGAAAAATTAACCAATAAACTAATTATAAGTCATTAAGGTAGGTTCCTGTCAGAACTACTTTAGGCAGCACTTTTACCTTCGTTTCAATGCTTGCACTTAAAAGTAAGAATACCTCACTTCTAAAAATAATCTCTGCCAAATGTCTCAGTTCAAAGTGGCCTTCCGTCTAACTGGTACCAAATTAGGAGTTTTAGAATTCACTAATATGGAGTCTGTAGATTAGATGCTAAATAAGTGATTTCTACAAAGGGCACCAAAATAACAGAATTGAAAAGTGACAAGAAACAGGTCACGATAAAAGACAAAAAGATGAAATGAAAATTAAAAAAACAAACAAACAAACAACCTGAAAACAAAACAGGGGAAAAGTCTTGAGTTAATTAACAAGTAAAAAATTTGTGCATTGGGGAAATCAATGTCCATGTGCCACTGGAAAGTCTTTGCGTTGGACAGAAAAAAACTGAACATTTATGCAGAAGTTACAGAAAATGTGAACTAGTGACCATGTATTATCATTCATTGGGAGTTTGGAGGCATTAATTAAATATGGTTTAATGGTTTAACTTTATCTTCAGTTTGTTTCTTTGCCCTTGTATTCCATGGGCCCATATGGGGACACAATGAAGAGGGCTGTAATGTCCTGTGTAGAGACTGTAATCTGTCCTCCACTTAATGACAGGGTTATACTCTTTGTCAGAATCCGTCATCTCAACAGATCAGACTCAATTACTTCAACAACTGGCAAATGGGAGCTACTCATGTGGTGAAAGAACAGCAGCCAGGTGTTTGGGCTTATTAAGTGCTTGCCAGTAGGAGAAATGTGTGCTTTACTGAAAACTCTCATCTGTTATTTTCAAGAAGCAAAGATGCTGTTTTTTTTTCTTTTGGGGGGAAAAACAAAACAAACTACTAAATTTTTTTTTTTGTGAATTTCCAGTTATTTCATTAGAAGTATACAAAACAATGGTTTTATATTTTAAAAATTCTGTTTTATATTTTGGCATGTTGGATAGGCTGGGATGTGCCAAAGCCAGTTTGCTCAAGAAAGAGTGGACTGTTAAAACTTAAATATTAATTACATAATTAATTAATAATAAATCAATTATTAAATACAAGCATTTAGAAATTGACAAATGCTCCAAATCAGGACTTGATTTATTGTGTTGTTGATTGTCTAAAAAAGTGATGGAGGAAATGTTAATAATGCAGATTAAACTTAAAAAGATGCTGTGTTTCCCAAAGCTGGTTGTTAAACCTTTACTAGCATACTCCTGGCAGAACATGTTAAGTAGAGGGCATTGGTAGAGGATTAACAGAAACACCTGATCAAGAACTAGATAGGAAAGAAAGCATGGTTGGGTTGGGATTTGCAGTCCTTGAGGGATAAGTTATGCCAATGAGATCACAGCAAGCTTGAAATCCATTTAAACTTCTTGTAACAGTTGAAAAGCCCTGGCTCTGGAGTCCGAGACTCTCTGTTCAAGTTCCAGTTATGCTGCTTACTACCTGTGTGAGCTTGGACCTATCCCTTAACCACTTTGGGGTCATTTTTTCATCTGTAAAATGATTAGATTGGATGTCCTCTAAGGTCCTAGCTCTGAATGTATGCTCCTAAGTTTTAAATTTTAGATGATGAGATTGGGCTTTATAAACTCGTACAGGAAGTGGTCCTTTGCTTAGATATGTCTGATTTATCTACCTTCCTCTGCATCAATGGCGCTTCCCTAAACCCAGATTAGAATCATGTGACAGAGATCCCAGCCTCTGACCCATATTTCCCACTCCAGGATACTTTTCCCCAGGTTCCATCCTGTTCTTTGCTCTAAGGTCTTTAATTCTTTTCCCACAAGGAAGTCCCTCAGACACTTTGAGTCTAGGTTTCAAGAGATTTGCAGAAGAGCATCCCTTTGTCTTTTGTGTACCCCAGAGGCCTGCAGCTCTTATATGTGAAAAAAGGAAAACCAGAAAATAGGATGAGGAAGCTTTTAACCCTTATCTAAGATGACAGAATCATGTCTGCAAGGGATCTTAGAGGTTATCTGATACACCCCCTTTAAATATGAGGACACAGAGACCCAGAGAGGTTAAGTAATTGTCTGGATTGTTGTTTGTCCTCATTCTCAAAGAGGACCATCGATATCAGGAGGGTGATGTGTTGACTTGCAAGTGAATTGGATTTAAGTGAGGCAGAGCTGTGAAAAGGCATCAGCCTCACTCTCTCCTCCAGCAGCACATGGGAGTCCAGTGGCAAGACATAGGTCGGGATAATTGGCGATGGCTCCCTGCCCAGGTCACTTGGTAAGTAGAAATTCTACATGCTCTGACCACAGTGGCTTTTTCCACTACCTCACCTTGGCTTGCTAGGTCCTTGTTGCTATAAGCAATAAAAACCTTAGGGAAATTTCAAAGCATTATGTGCTTGCTTTAGGCACAAGATGGGAGAAATTGGGAGATTTCTATTCCTCCCGGGACCAAAAGGAATAGGAAACTCTGGTTAGAAACAAAAGGTGAGCATGGTGTTAAGAGAAGTGGGAGCATCAAATCTTGGCTTCTGAGTTAAAAAAATAAAAAGAAAGGGAATGACTGAGAAATCACATGATGATAAAGAAGTGTATCCAGGGTGTGACATTAAATCAATCAATCAGCCAATCAATTGACAAATCATTTTTAAGAGCCTAATATGTGTTGGACACCATACTAGGCCTTGAGGATACGAGTACAAAGAGTGAAACCATCCTTATTCATATGGAACTTGAATTCTAATGAGGAAGATATATAGATAGCATCTGTTCCTATGGTGCCATAGAAGGGACTCAGGATTCACAGTCTCCTTCCTTCATATACCCAGAGTCTGATATATTTCTCAGCCTTTCAGATGCCCTGTCTCCTCTCCTCAGCTTAACTCGACCTTTTCTATCCTCAATAGAGTCTTTGCCTATTGGACAAGGAGCTCACCACCAGTGGCATGGAACTAGAGGGGCTGCTATTTCTCACTACTTGGCAGGTGGTGGAAGCATATTACCTGTACATCCCCTCTCCCCAAGGGGTGAAAGAGATGCATTTCTGGCATCTAAAGTTGGGACTTTGAATAATTTTCTGTACAAATCTTACACATATGGTGATTAATGTTAGCACAGCCTACAAGGCGATACCATACAAATGCGGAGACAAAAGTAGGGTAGGTATGTCCCTCAGCACCTAAGAATGTCCTGGTCCTGTTCTTCCATCCAAAACTATATTTTGCTGATATTCTTAAATGAGAGTTGCTATATAATCCCTTTAAATCATAGCAGACCAAGTCTTGTTCATCTTCTACCCAAACCATGGATATTATCTATAACATCTCAGAAAATCATTATCCAATCTCCACTTGGAGATCTCCTATACAAGGGATTTTGTTACTTCCTGAGACAGCCTATTCCATTTTTGGGCAGCTTTAATTGTTAAGGATTTTTTTTCCTTATGCAGTAAGGTCCCAATTAGTATGAATAATGAATTCAGTGAAGTGGTGGCATTATTCAAGTTTATATATATATATAAAAAATGTATATGCATATATATGTATACATATATACACATGTATACACACATAATTACATGTAAACTATAAAAATTGGCCCCAGCCAAATAGAAATGTGGAGTACAAATTTGAATAATGCCATCTTTTCAACAGGACTGATTATGTGTACTAATAGAGACCTAGCAGTACTGAGTTAAAAATCTACCTTCCTGTCACTTCACCCGTAAGTCTTCCTTGAATCAAGAAGAGCAGGTTCTTCTTCCACAGGATGATGATTTACAGCAACGAACAATGTAAGTATTTGAAGACAACTATCACATTAACTCTCCCTTCCTTCTGCCCCTTCCCCCAATCTTGTCATGCATAGGCATTTCTAGGTCCATTAACATTGACATTGCCTCACCATCCTGGCCATTTTACTCAATTTGGCTGAACTCAATAAATTCTCATTAAATTCTTTCTATGTATAAACACTGTTCTATGCAACAGGGAGAAACCACAGGCAAAAATGATGTACTCTTATCCTCAAAGAACATACATGCAACTTGTCATTATCTAACCTAAAAGGTGGTGCCCCAAACTAGATGCCACAGCTGGGATGCTCTGGGATACAGGTGAAAGAACATAGATCTAGAACCAGGTCTCACCCTAATTACAACCATAGCTACCCAAGTCATCTTTATTATTGAGCTGAGAAGCTGATCCTATTACTGAATGTCAGTTTAGGATATCAAAAAACATTTTGAGAGTAGAGAGAGCATCCAGATTGGCAAAATCTGGTGGTGGATTAAGGAGATTAAAGTAAGTATCTGGGTAATAGATGGATTTGTTAACTTGACTGGAAAAGGACCAAGAAGGGAAAGACAAAGAAGAAGGAAGAGTACACCCCACCTTTAACTTGAAGAAACAGACACATACAACTGTGATACAGATCACACAAAAGGGGTTCAATGTTAGGATACTGAAACAGGTGATGAGTTGTATGAAAAAATATGAGTTTTGCTTCATGTTCATCTCAACTGATGAAGTGGAAGAGATCTCATTGTGGTCATGAGGATGGAGTGAGCACATCCATGCCCCAGTTCTGGTGAACTGAGTTCATCAAAGGTCCTTGGAGCCCCTGCCAGGGCTAAGGACTACATACCAGGATGGGAGGTAATATAGTAGAATCAAAGGGGTAAAAAGAAAGCTGATGAGTGATTTGGCATTCTCACCCGTGCTGAAGTTGTGTTTTGCAAGATACTTAATCAAGAAAAACAATGTAATGAGTAGTGGTGTAAGACTGACCCTTTATAATGCTCCTGATGGAGAACACTTAGAGGACATAGAGAAAGGCACACAGGATTGGCAGTGTTATGGTCGATAGAAGACTGAACTTGGAGTCAGGTTGAACTGGATAGAAATCCCATCCTAAATATGTTCTTGCTATATGACCCTGGGCAAGTTGAGAGCTTAAAAAGTGATTATTGACTGACTGACTGACTGACTAAACCTCCCTGGGCTTCATTTTCCCCATCTATATAATGAGGGGTTTGGACTCAATATCTAATTGAGATTCCCTTCCAGCTCTAATTCTACAGTTCTATGAGACAAGACAACCTCTGGTTGTAACAAGGCAATGAGGCTGCTGTGGCCCTGGATTTCTGCTCTCCTCTGACCTTGTCGTCTCTTGTACTGCTGACCCATATAATGGGTAATATTGTGTCTTCCTGTGGTTGAGGTGACATGTCATCCAAGATATGGATGACACCAAGCAAGCATTGTTTATGATAACATTGTGGTTTTAGAGTCAGCAGAGGCTGCGTATCTGATAGAATCATCTGAGATTATTTAGATAGGTAGGACATGCCTAGAAGGGCTTAGGATAATGAAAGGTTCTGTAGCACTATTGTACTCCAATAACTCCAAGGGATTATCTCACCAGTGTGAGTATTCCAACTGTCCAGACCACAAGGGTTACAGGAAAGAGAGTTGGATTTGGAGTTGAGCAGTTTCAAGTCTTGTAGCTGATACAGACTAGGTGTATGTCATCCCCCCTTCCCCAAGTCACTTAATCTCTTAGTATTCCTGGCAGCTCCCTAAGACTATATACCAGGTACAAATTTGTATTAGTGGAGTAGAGGGAGTTGCTTGCCAAGAGCTCAATGTACAGATAAAATGTTAAGTCCACCAATAAATAAATAAGCAAACAAACAAATGAATGAATGAATTCATCCATTCAAATAAAAACCTAGCTATGCTCACCCAATCCTGGGTGACTCTTGTCCTTATCTTTCCATAGATTTGCTGCAGTAGGTCCACCCCAATGTTCTAGGAACCTTTTTTTTTTTTAAGTAAATAGCATTGGGGCAGTTAGGTGGTGCAGTGAATAGAGCACTGGTCTTAGAGTCAGGAGGACTTGAGTTCAAATCTGGCCTCAGAACTTGACACACTTACTAACTATGTGATCCTGGGCAAGTCATTTAACCCCAATTGCCTTGTTTTCCCCTCTCCAAAAAAAAAAAGGTAAATAGAATTTTACTTTTTCTAATTACATGTAAGGATAGTTTTCAACATTCATTTTTTATAATATTTGAGTTCGAAAATTTTCTTCCTCTCTCCCATCCCCCCTCTTCAAGATGGCAAGCAATCTGATATCGGTTTGAATGTGCAGTCATGTTGAACACATTTCCACATTAGTTATATTGTGAATAAAGAAGCAGAACAAAAGGGAAAAGCCATGATAAACAAAAAACAAAAGTAATGAAAATAGTATGCTTTGATCTGCATTCATACTCCAAAGTTCTTCCTCTGGATGTGGATGAAATTTTCCATCATGAGTCTTGGAATTGTCTTGAATCATTGCATTGATGAGAAAAGCAAAGTCAATCATAGTTGATCATCACACAATTCTGCTGTTACCATGTACAATGTTTTCCTGGTTCTGCTCACTTCACTCAGCATCAGTTCATGTAAGTCTTTCCAGGTTTCTCTGAAATCTACCTGCTCATCATTTCTTATAGCACAATAGTATTCCATTATACTCATATACCACAACTTGTTTAGCCATTCCTCAATTGATAGACATCCCCTCAATTTCCAATTCTTTGCCTCCTCAAAAAGAGATGCTATAAATATCTTTGTACATGTAGGTCCTTTTCCCCTTTTTATAATCTCTTTGGGATACTGACCTAGTAGTGGTATTGCTGGATCGAAGGATGCACAGTTTGCTTGCCCTTTAAGCATAGTTCCAAATTGCTTCCAGAATGGTTTAATCAGTTCACAATTTTACCAGCAATTTTCCCACATCTTCTCTAACAGTTATCATTTCCCTTTTCTGTCTTATTAGTCAATCTGATAAGCGTGAGGTGGTACCTCAGAGTTGTTTTCATTTCTCTGACCAATAGTGACAGAGCATTTTTATATGATTGTAGACAGCTTTAATTTCTTCATCTGAAAACTGTCTTGCTCATATCCTCTGACCATTTATCAATTTGGGGGATGATTGGTATTCTTATAAATTTGATTCTGTTCTCTATATATGTGAGAAATGAGCCCTTTATCAAAGACACTTTCTATAAAAATTGCTTCCTATTTTCTGCTTTCCTTTTAATCTTGGTTGCATTGGTTTTGTTTGTGCAAAACCTTTTAAATTTAATGTAATCAAACTTATCTACTTCATATTTCATAATGTTCTTTGTCTTTTTTTCCCCATAAATTCTTCTAGGAACCTTTTTTGATCATGACTAGTCTATCTTTTCTGGTCACGTATTTCTTTGATGGTGTCATTCTCCTTTATAATTTACTGTTTGTGATATTACACAATCTGCTGTAATGGTAATGGAATTTAAAGATCATCTTGTATTGGCTTGGTTTTAGGGTTGAGTGCTGAAACCCAGAGCTTGTGAATCCCACTTGTGGGATGGATTTGTTGACCTGAAGAGAGAGGGCTGAACTGGGAGGAGCTGGTGTGGTGGATTTAGAGAGAGGCCCAAGCAGAGAGAGGCCAGAACTTTGGGAAGCAGCATTATGGAGGCAGAGAAAGAAAGAGAGGGGGGGAGGGAGAGAGAGAAAGAGAAAGAGAGAGAGAGAGAGAGAGAGAGAGAGAGCGAGAGAGCAAATTATCATTCAAGGCCACCTGAACTGATGAGGGCCAGTTGGAGTTGCCTAGGACTTTTGAGAGCTGCCACCTGGAGCTGCCAATAACTGAGGAGGCATGACTTTGGGGCTGGTATTTTTTCTGTCTGTTTTGATGTTGTTTTGCCAGATTTGTCTGCTGGTGGAGGACAGTGCTGTTGTTACAGAGGTCCTGGAACCTTGTTGTTGGTTCAGAAGCCCTGAAGGAGGATTTTCTTTTTGTATATTTACAGAAATCCTGGAAAAGGGTCTTGATGATGTTTTCAGAGGTCCTGAGATTGTTCTGCAGGCAGAGAGTGAATCAATGAGGACATGAGGACGCTGGAAATGTATATTGTGGCTTTGTTAAGTCTTGTCTCCCCAGGAACAGAGATTGTTGAGAAATTGCCTAGGGTCAAGATGAAGAAAAGACCTCTCCTTGGGTACTGAATGCTGTAATGATAACCTTGTTGTGGCTTAGGGGCAGATAGCCTTTGTGCTCTCCACTGCCGTTAGAGAAGGTGCTTGAGGGTAACTGATGATAATTATAATTCAGTTGTAATCCAGGGGTGGAGCACTTTGATTTTTTGTGCTCTGTGACTGGCCAAATGAATATACTTTGTTTATGGTTGGAAACTAATCTCCATTTGAGAAGAGAGACTTTGTGATTGATTAAATGAATGTACCATCCAGGGGTGGGGTACTTTGACTTTATACTCTGTGATTGAATTGAGATGCTTTGTGATTGAATTGAGAACTTACTAAATGACTGAGTTCCCCTGTGTTTTGATTTTCTCTTTTCTGTGAATATTTTGCCTTAATTTGTCACTGAATGAATGGAGAGTTACTATGCTGGTATTCCAAACCTTGGAAGTTGCCTTTCCTTGCTTTTACACCTGCTCATAACCATCTTTCATGTCTCCATTTGTGTAAATCTCCACTTTAATTCTTTGTAGATGAGTATGACTTAGTTATAATAATGTTAATATTGTTATTAATGACAATAATAATAATAATTCATGTTTGTTTGTTTACCATAAGGTTCACAAAACACATACCTCACAATGACCCTTTGAGGTAAGATGGGTCACAGAGTTGAGAAAAAGGGCAGCTAGATAGCACAGTGGATAAGAGTACCAGGTATATAGTCAAGAGGACATGAGTTCAGGTCCAGCCTCAGACACTTACTAGCTATGTGACCTTAGGCAAGTCACTTAACCTTTTTTCCTCATCTGTAAAATAAGCTGGAAGAGGAAATGGCAGATCACTCCAGTATGGGGTCACAAGAAATTGGACACAACTGAAATGACTGAACAACAACAAACAGATGAGACTGAGGTTGTGAGAGGTGAGTGATATGTCCATCATCACACACTACTAGTAAGTGTACAAAGTAGAATCTCCTGAACGTTCTAATGACCATGCCTTGCTATGTCTCGGTATTATCCCTCAGGCACATTGGATATTTAAAAAAGTTTTTTTTTTTTTTGTGGGCAGACTGGAAACCCTAATCCCTCCCTATAACCTTGCTTATATGGGAAAATACATCTTAAGTTTCAAATAACTGACAGATAAAACCTTTTTGATTTGTTGATTACTTAATTTTTAAATCCTATAGTAGGTAGACAACAAGAGCTGGCTGAATGAATGAATGGGAAAGCTATGTTTCACTGACCACCAAAAGAGGGAAGGAATATGAAAGGAAGAGGTGGAAGAAGTGAATAAGCACTTACATAGTGTCTTCTGTGTACAGGGAACTGTGCTAAGTGATTTACCAATATGATCTCATTTGATCCTCCTAACAACTCTGTGAAGGAAGTGCTTTCATTATCCCCATTTTACAGACGAGGCAACTGAGGCAAACAGAGGGTAAGTGACTCACCCAGTCACCCAGGTAGCAAGTGTCTGAGGATTTAAACTTGGTTCTTTCTGACTCCAGGCTCAGTGCTCCGTCTACTGCGCTACAGTAGGAAGCCATTGCTAACAAAAGCCAGAAGATATAGCTGTGGCTGAACAGTACTTATCCCCCTTTATTTGAATAGAGGGAGCGTGTGGAACTGATTTGAACTGACCACATGTATATCTACCGATTGAGGTCAGCTCAGAGCATGACCCTATGAGAAGTGGAGAAAACCTGAACACTCCATCTGTCAATGTGCTGTTGGCTGGGTGATGAAGAAATCAGTTCATGAGAATTTTAGTCTAGGACAAAGGTCTTCGTTTCACCGGGCTTCTCTTTTTTCTGCAGTTAAAAAAGATTAAAATACTGATTATTAATAATATTCATAAAAGCTCTGAGTGCCCAGGCAATGCTTTGATTGCCAGACTGGAAATGAGATGTTCCAGCCAGTTACATTTGTTGTAGCCAATTAACCACTGGCTTTCCTCCTTATCCACACTGTCTATGGCAAAGACACTCATTCAGGAGACAATAAAATATCTTCTTTTTATATAGAAAATCACCATTAAAATACAAACAATATGTAAGGGAATTTAAAAGATTAAATAATAAGCAGATAATATTTAATGGTAAAGAATGTTGAGTGAGTGGATGAGGGACAGAGAGAGAG
>CM053580.1:239028983-239057313 GCA_028627135.1 Pseudochirops cupreus | reverse complement strand
CCCCCCCCCCCCCCCCGCAAAGGTCCCCAAGGCTCTATTGTCATAATAATTCCAAGATGTTTTTTGCCTGTTAAAATGCTCCTCCCATTTCCAACTACATATCTGTGTGAGACTGGACTTTCTGTATGTACTTCAAACAAAACAACATATATCACAACAGATTGAATTCAGAAGCAGATATGACAATCCCATCTGTCTTCAAATAAGTCAAATATTGTAGAGATCTGCAAAAAAATGTAAAGCAATGCCACTTTTCTCACTATATTTTTGTTTCAGGAAATGTAGTTATTTTCATTATAAATGTGTTATTTATGTTAGTGTACTTGGTTTATTATTATTTTAAAATGCATAAAAATAAACATTTTAAAATGTTATCAGTTTTAATTTCTTATACAGTAAATATTGATAGATATAACCCACATAAAGAAGTTCTTTGGGGTCCTCAATAATTTTGAAGCATGTGAAGGAATCCTCAATAAGCGTTTGAGTTTAAGGGCAGACTGAGACTGAAAAGTTTGAGAATGCCTGCTACAAGGCATGTTACCTATGCATTGTTGTGTGAGGCAGCTAGATAGTGAAATGGATGGAGCAAAAACCTGGAATAAGGAAGACCTGAGTTCAAATCCAGTCTTAGACACTTATTAGATGTGTGGTCATTTAACCTTTATCTGTCTCAGTTGTTGTAAAGATAAAATGAGTTAAAGTTTATAAAGGGCTTAGCACAGTGGCTAGCACATACTATATAAATGCTAGGTATCATTTATTTTGTGAAGTCTGTCCTAGGAGCAGGATGGGCCCTGTTAGAGGGTTATTAGGGCCATAGAACCATGGGGAGGTGTGATTGCCACCCAAGATCTGGGTGAGGGAGCAAGGCCTTTTAGTTGGCTAGCACTAAGCTTGAGGTGAAGGAAGGAAGGAAGGAAGGAAAGAAGGAAGGAAGGAAGGAAGGAAAGGAGGAAGGAAGGAAAGAAGGAAGAAGGAAAGTTGTCCCTCTATCAGCAATTTTTTCTCTCAAATCCAAGGCAGAAAGGTACGAAATTATAGGGTATGTACAGGGGACAAATGAATATTTCGATTTGATCAAAAGTATGACCAAGAGACACAGGAACATAGTAGTATAGTAAAAAGTACTGATTTGGAGAATCTGTAGAGACCTAGATTTGAATACACTGCTGACACTTGAGCTGTGTGACTATGGATGGGCAAACCATTTTAAACAGTCCAAATCTTTCCTCGGGTATAAAATGAGGATCATAGACCTCACTGATTTGTTGTGAGGAGCAAAGGTGATGATGGATGTCATATTCTTTGTCAATCTTATAGCCCTGCATAAAAGCAAGCTCTTACTGTTGTAGAACAAAGGTATTAAAAAGACAACCCTTTCCAGTGTAACTGAACCAGATTAAAATGTAATTGGGCATGTTGACACACAGGGATCTTTTTGAATGGTTTTGTGGCCCGCATTGCCATTTTAGTTCGACGCTACTGAAAGGGTACAGATGGGAATCCTCTGAGGTAAGGCTGGCTAGGTAGGGTGGCAATTATTTTCCCCTCACTTGATAGTATTTTATTTTTTCCAATTACATGTAAAGATAGTTTTCAACATTCACTTTCATAAAATTTCAAGTTACAAATTTTTTTCTCGCTCACTCCCTGACCCTTCCTTCCCTCTCCCCAAGAGGGCAGGCAATCTGATACAGGTTAAACATGTACAATCATATTAAACACATTTCCACATTAGTCATGTTGTGAAAGAAGAATCAGAAATGAAAGGGGAAAGATAAACACAACAACAAAAAAGTGAAAATAGTATGCTTTGTTCTGTATTCAGATTCTGTAGTTCTTTCTCGGATGTGGATAGCATTTTCCATCTTTAGTCTTTTGGAGTTGTCTTAGATCATTGTATTGCTGAGAAGAGTTAAGTCTATCAAAGTTGGTCATTGCACAATGTTGCTGTTACTGTGTACAGTGTTCTCCTGGTTCTGGTCACTTCACTCAGCATCAGTTTGTATAAGTCTTTTCAGGTTTTTCTGACATCTGCCTGCTTGTTATTTCTTATAGCACAATAATATTCCATTTCATTCAGCCATTCCCCAACTGATGGGCACCCCTTCAGTTTTGAATTCTTTGTAGGGTGGCAGTTCCTGCTAGACAAATAAATTTAGACTTGGAAAACCAGAAGGAAAGGTTTTGATAAATTAGAGAGGAAGAAGGAGAGTAAAGAACCAAAGATAATTCCAGATAGATGTGGACTACTTGTAGACTATGACATTTTCTTTCCCATAGAGTGAAGAGTGTTATAGCAAACATTTAACAGGCCATTGGTAATATAGTCTTCTTATTATGTTTATTTAGCCTTTTTTAAATTAAGGAAAGAATAAAAATTAGGAAGTAATATACTTGACCACAATAGAGCTTCTGATCTAACTGATGAGTACTGCCTGGGGTCCATTATTTTAGCTGCTCTGTTCCTCAATCATCTTCTCAACAGCTTGGTCCAGAATTCATCCCCTGACTACTTAAACCTTTGATTTCAGGAAACTAGTGATGACCCAATTATCACCTGAGGTCTCTCCTTTCTCAGTTTAGGAAGGCTTATCACCAGAAACTTGATTATATGGTGATGACTTTTTTGGCTCTAGCAATTCATGAAACATCTACATCTACATGGAAAGTCTCTGATGCTCATCATTGGAGAGCCAAGCCAAGGGGTTGAAATCACAGGTCTTTGAAAGTATTTCTGATTCTTCAGTACGACACCACCTTTAATTTCTTGACTCCTTCTTCACTTTTTTTTTAGGAAGGAGGGGGTGTTCTGAGGAGGACTGCACCTGTGATTTTATTAGTGTAGGGAGAGTGTGTTGAAGTGCATCTTCTACCAGGGAAGTTCAGAGACCATGCCTCTCTTCAGCTCTCCCATCTCTATTACTACTTCATAATCCTCCACAGAAATTGTTTAATTCATCCCGTTTCTGAGTCAAAAATTTTTTGACATTCTAAATTTTCTTTTTGATTCTCATATTATTTTGTTTATAAGACCATAAAGACATAATCTGATTTAAAACTAAATTAGATATACTAGAGTTTATGTGACTAAAGTTTCTTAGACAGTAATAGATATTGCTGGGTATATGTGCAAAGAACACAATTGAACCATGGGATGTTTGGCCTGCTGTGGTTTGTGAAGACTGTCTCATCACCTTTAAGTACTCCCCTATTCTTCTGAAACATCCCAGCATTCATTGTCTGTATCACTCCCTTGGCTCTTGTCATACTGCCTAGCTCAGCGGTTCTCAACCTGTGGGTCGCAACCCCTTTGGGGGTCGAATGACCCTTTCACAGGGGTCACCTAAGACCATCAGAAAACACATATTTCCGATGGTCTTAGGAACTGAGACACGGCTCCTCTATCCGTCTCCAGGCAGGTCCTCCCACATGCAGATACACCCACATACGAGTATTAAAGGGTCGTGGCATTAGGAAGGTTGAGAACCACTGTTATGAGTTATCTTTTCACATGTACATCTTATTGTCTCAACCAGATTGTAAACTCTTAAACATATAAAGAAGTCTGAAATGTCTTTGTGTCTCCCGCAGGGTCCTTATACAATATCTTATAAAATGTCAATGTTTGTTGATTCATTAATCAAAATTACCTTATAACATTTTGTATATGTTCGTATATCTCTCTGCTGCCTCTCCTAATAGAATGAGAATTCCTCGAGGGCAGAGACTGTTTCATCTTTTACCTTCGTACTGGCCAGGGCCTCGCATAGTACACAGACTGTCGTAGGTGTTTAATCAATGTTTGTTAATCTCTTGATCTCACACTTATCAGAGCATTTTAAGGTGGAATAACTATGTGATGAAACACAATGAACCGGGCATAAGAGTTTTATGTTTCACAGTTCAATATCTGAAAGAATTCTCCCTAAAAATATTGCCCTGAGGATATGTACGTTGCCTCCATATTTAATAGTAATCTTCTTGTAGGTAACAAGAACTTCCTCATAGACTCCGATGTGTTTTAGTTTTACTGAACAAACATTGGTTATGTGTATATCTTGAAAATGTCCATCTGAATTGAAAATGTGCCAACTTAATTAACATCATCGTTAACAGACTTCATAATTAAGTTGCCAATACAAACTGTCAATAATAGGATTGCCCTTGAAATGAATGGGGCAAGTGCCTCTTCTGCCATTCACATTGCCCTAGCTAGAATACATCTGAAGTCTTTAAGGAAGGAATCATATTTATAGCAAAAAGAATTTAAAAAGTGCTTACATAGCAATTTTTCATGGCTTAAGTTTTCTCTAGATCTTTTGTTCCCCTTTAATGACACCTTTTTTTGGAAGGGGGAGAGTCAGATTTGGTTGTGCCACTCATTCCAAAACTATTTAAGAAAATATTTTTAGTCCTCGTTTCAGAATTAAAGATTATTTACATCTCTTCCATATTTAATTTAGGTAGTATTCAATATAGCTGGATTCAAAGTTTGCGTTTTTCCGGTTCTTCTGTCAAGGCTGAGAACCAGGGAAGGCAGTCCCCATTCTCAGTGTCTGGGGGTGGGGGTGGGGTTGCTCCAATTCTTTCCAATTGTCTCTTATGTAGGAGGTGGTTTGGAGGTGACGTGAGACATATTGCTGGGGTGTGCTGGTGATAAGCTGGGGGGGGTTATGGAGTAAGCACAGTGTAATGGGAGTATGAGAAAAAGAGAGAACAGAGTTGAGATCTGTTATTGAATGGGTGTAGGGTGAGAACAAACTATGAAGGAGAGGGTGTGCATGAGGAGGGGTATTGGAGCATGTCCCTTCAGAGATGATTCTGTGTTCAGAGGGAGTGAGGCTTGAGTAGGAGGAATGTAGGGAAGCACATTCTAGCACTGGTGGTGCCAGTCATCCCTTGTCTGTGACGAGCAGAGGAAATGTGAGACCCCAAGTCCTATGTTAATCTCCACCCCCTCTTCCCACCCATGATATCTTGGGAACTTTGATGGCAAACTCTGGCAGCTGTTAGATATCTGACTGGCACAGTTTGGAGTTCCTAGTTACCTCCCTAAGGGGAAAAAGCTGGGGAGAAGCCAGCCAACCCAAAGTCTGAGTCTAATTAGTGAAAAGTGTGTTGTGAGCCTTGCCATCACTTTCTATCTGAAGATACCTTCAGTCAGTCATGCCTAAAGTAAACTTTGCAGAGTCTGGATTTGTATCAAATTATAAGAACACAGTGCAAAAAAGGAATATGCCTCCATGACAAATAACTAAGGCAGCAATCTCTTTATAATGGAACACAGATTTCTCATCAAAAGGTAGAATGGGTTAGTCATAATAATATCATAATAATAACTCACATTTATGTAACACTTTAAAGTATACTTAGTGCTTTAATAAAACATCAGATGGTTAAATTTAAGGGGCTGAAGAAAATCCACACGTGAAACTATTTTCTGGGTCTACTGCATTTTTGTTTGAATATGAGCTAGATAAGTTAAGGGCCATAGCTTATCATAAACTTAGAAGGCTCTCAGTCCTAAAAGGCCATCCCTACCTGGAAAGGATCTCTGATGCATTCTGGTCTAACCCCTACTCAAATCATGATTCCCATCTTCAACGTCTCTCTCTCTGTTTCAAGATCTCCTCTTGAGGAAATGATTCTACTTTTGTATATCTCTCATTGTTAGGAATGATTTCTTTACTGAAATTTACCTCCTTGCAATTATAGCATTTAAGGCCTTGCAAAAGAGAAACAGAGAATCCTAGGTAGCAATCTGTATTTGATCTGTAGTGGGTTTTAAAAAAGTTTTCCATCCATTCAATCAAGGTTTGAGTCCACTTGGCAAACTATAAAACAGAGTCGCCTCACCTCCTTCCCTCACTCCCTATGTCCATCCCCTCTGTCTTGTACTCATTCATGATGGTCTTTTACAGGGCCCATGATGGTTTTTTAAAAATACAAGTCTGGGACTCCCAATGTGGGCTGCTGTAGTCATTACTGAGAGCTTCTGGGAGAAATTCTCTAGGCCTGATGGAATGGTACAGCACTGGACTGAGTCCAGGAACTCTGGCTCATTATGCTCAATACTTCTTAACAGCTGTAAAATCTTTTAACCGACCATCTAAGAGAAAACACAGTGAGCCAAAGTTGCTTTGAGAATTGGCGATGGGGGTTGGGAGGACAGAGCAATCAGGAAAAAGCAAAGATAGAAAGAAGTAAAGGTGAATCCTACCACAAACACCCACCTACCTCATAGCATTAGCTTAGCATTCTAAGCACTGACTGGCCTGATACCATTGTATGTGAGAAATCAGAAACTGATGGAATTGACTCACATCTGACCCCTAAATATCTTTTTTTTTTAGGGGAGTGGGTGGGACATTTTTTAATTCTGGTTGTTGATTCTGAGAAATAATTGCCACCCTGGAAAGGTAATTACATATACCATTGTTTATACACATAATAGGTCTGGAATGTACATTCTCTAGATAGGAGAAGACTGTACTTTTCTGGGAGAGCTATATGCTATGGTTAGTGACTGAGTGAGTAGAATGAGCAGAATTGGGATCCCCTCAAGGGAAATGTTTACTTTTTTCCTTGGGGGAGGGGGGGTTGGGTAGGGGAAAGAGAGAGGATGAGGGTGAGCAAGGGGGGTGGGGCCCAGAAGACATTTCTGTTGAACAGAAACAACAGTGAATTGCTTTCCCTGAGATTGTTTACTTTTAAGGAAATTGGCTGGATTTCACTCCTTTAAGTTGGTTGTCTGGGAAAGACAGAACTTTCTCCCATCTTTTCTTGCGCTTGCCAGTGAGTTTTGACCTTTTGTTTAATAGGATGGTTTATGTAATATATAAATATGTATATATACACACATTTAGATGTATACACACACACACACACACACACACACACACACACACAGACTAACCCCTCCAAAAATGCCCTCATCGTGACCCCTTCTCCCCCAATAAACGTACCCCATAGATAACACCAGGTGCTCCATAGAACTTTGTCTCTACCTGGCCTTCAGGTACAACATATAAACAGAATTTAAACAGAAAAGGTAAATTAAAAAACTTCACACACTTCCCCTTCACGAAAAGAAAGTAGTTCATATAAACACTACAAAAGCACCATTATAGAATAACCTAAACTGGCAACCTATTTTTTTTTAAATCGAGGTCTTTTTCCTTTTTAATATTGCAACTATTGGGCCCACTACACAAAGAGGGAAAAAAAATACATAGGTATTCCAATATGGAACTTAGCACTGTTAGATGTCGAAGCAATTCATAGTGGGCTATTCTCTGCTGCCAAGTGTCCAGCAAAATTGCATGACCTGCTTGTTAGGCTTGACAACAGTGTTTTACCTAACAAAGGACTCCACAGCTCAGAGCCACAGTGGAATGTCAGAATGAGCACATTTCACACACAGATGTGCAGCCATAATAGCCTATAAGAAGATGCATGTGGTGGAGAGAAAAGGGTGTGTGGGGGGAGGGGAGAACGGGGGAAAGGGGAGAGTGGGAGGGGATGGTGAGTGGGGGTGGTGGGGTGGCCGAGCAGGCTAAACAGTTAGCAGCAGGGACATGGCCCTACTGACCACATTTAATCAGCCCTTCTGTAAACAATTCACCATTTTCATTGTTCTCTAAAAACTAATAAAAAGAAACAAGCACTTTTCATTCATCTTGAAGTAATTTTCTGTCAGGTTGGAGCCCCTCGTGGCCTCCAGCTTATGCGTTGCTAGCTGTGTGATACAACAACTATTTCAATTTATTTTTACAAACTCTGGTCATTCACTTGTCAGTTAGTGTTCACCAAGCCGGCATCTGAAATTGTGCAGTTAACGAGTTTTACAACATTTCTATCAAGAGAAACTGTTTAGCATAACTGACTCTTAAGGAGTTATTATACCTCTAAAAATCCATTTTAAGGGGCATTATTTAAATAAAATAGAAAAACGGTTCACTGCCTTTTAAAGGGGCTACAAAAAAAGTCCATCAGATCCAGCGCTGTAATCCTCAGCTTAAAGCGCTCTTGAGAGCACTTCTGGGAATTATCAGCATAATGAAATGTTTTGTGAAATGTCCAGATAGATTCCTCTGCTCCACAATTTTACTGCACCATATTTATTTTCCTCCTAGTTTTTCAAGAAGTGAATTACTTTTGGAGGGGATGGCTCTACGCCGTGGAGATTAACTGAACACATTATTGCCAAGGTTGGAGCATTCAGAAGGGATGATTCCGCTTGCCGTGCAGGCTCCCCGCCGCCTCAAAGGCAGCGTTTTCCCGGAGAGGAGAGCGCTCTAGCTCCAAAAGGGTTAAATCACAATGAGGCTTATGCAGATTTGCATTTTCCTTGTACTGCATTTTTCCCAGACTCTTAAACAACTTTGTTACACAATGGCACCTGTAAGTGCTTTCTATCAACTTCTCCAAATGCACTCTGTCCTCTTGGCCTGTGTAAATGAATGAAAGTAATACGGTGCGCACGGACACAGTCACACACGAGGGTGATCCGTGGAGCAGTTATGAATCTGGTACATTTCAGCAAGCACAGCTCCTGAACATTTAACTTAAAGAAGAATAGATTCCCCACATTAACTACGACGACCAATGACCCCAAACCACTTAATGGCTAGAGTCCATAATGGCAGCACTATATAGCGAGCAGCAAGTTAATTTTAGCATCTTCTATTACCTAACAGGGGTAGAAGCCACCACTGGTAAATGGCTTAATGGCTCTTTCTAACATGAGCAGGCGGCTGGCAGAAAAATGATGTTCTATTGCAGCAAGAGATATTCCACATCTACAGGAGGGGTATATATAACACTACACATTTTCATTTCCCTACACACTCTCCTGTAATTTCTTAGACTGATGTTTGTGCACACTACTTTAATTTTCCGATGGAGACAGGCAGGTGTTCTAGTGCCTGTGAGCTGTATCTGCCCATGAGAAAAGCACAGCAACATCCATGAACCAAATACAATTTGACATAATTCGTGCCTTTATTACCTCCTATGGAATGATATTATTTCATGCTGGAACATTAATGTTTTTGGCATGACACTGTCATTCCCGGACACTTTGCCTTCTGAAGTCCAAATGTAGAGGTAAAGGTCCATCTAAAAATTTCCTGGGTGCCTTGCATTTTATTCCACTATCGGCTGTTTCTTTCACATCGGTGTTTTCAGATGGAGTGCCTGGGTGGCGCTAAGAGCTTCTGGGGTGTGCTCAGATGACTGGAAAAGAAATCTTCTATGAGGGTGACTAAATTTTCCTGGCCAAGAGCAGGGCATGTTCCTAATCTAATGCCATCTCTGCAATATTATCTAGTCAAATTATGGTGTGATACTTTGTTAGCATTTTCCTCTAAAGAAACTGGATCTTGAGAAGTTGACCAAGAGATATTGAAATGATTCCAATTTCAGTGTAATTGATGCTTGGGAAAGTTGAGTCTGTCTCCACACACTATCATTTGACATTTGTCAAAGCGGGAGGCATCTTTGGAATTTGGTTGTCCTTTAATTCAGTTTCCTAACATATCCCATTGATATACAGGTGAATATACAGACTACAAAAAGACAAGGAATCAAGATGACACCTGCATCAGCACTATAAAGAAGAATGACCATTTTATAGCTTCTAAATTTGATAAAGCCTCAAGGTCAGGAAAGAGAATACAGAGTTTTTTACATGTACTGATGGAGGAGAAAAACATGTATATTGATACATAGATGTATAGATATGTACATACACACACCCACACCCCACACACATATAGACATAGAAGGCATACTACCATTACCACTGAAGAAACAAGGCTATGCTAGGAACTTCTACTTTTCTGAGTGTCAAGAGAGGGCTTAAAGTTATAGAATTACGAGTGCCATTTTATGGAAGTTAAGGAAGAAACTCTTTACCAGAAAGCCAACAAGTTGTGATTTACTTCCTTGTGTAGTATGACTCTATAACCACATCAAAAATCACTACTCCTACCAGTGCATCTGAAAACCCAAAGAAACAGATTGCCCAATAAGCATTTAAACATGAGTAGTCAGGTCCACATGAAACTGAGATGAGAGAGATGGTGATTCTGCTAAGTTCAGTTAAAATTATATTTGCCAACTCTAATACAGCCATATTGCCCCAACCCTGTGTTGCCTCCCTCTAAGACGGCATGTGGTTTCTATCACATCCAGAGAAAGTCATTGAGCATATCACAAGCATGCCAGGACAGCCTTGGTGTAAAAAGCTGAGGTGTTTTCACAGCAGTTGCCTTGTAAGATGGGACTCACTGTCACAAGGACAGCTCCAAGTAAAACATGCTCCTGTTGGGCAAATGAAAGTAACTCGTTCAAATATGCTCTTTGATTAGAAAGCAAGTCAGTAAGTGCTTGTTGATGACCAATGGTGTTCTGGAGGTATGCTGGACAATGTGTTTTTATTTGACTTGCCCCAGGCCACTTTGATTGTCTCTTGCTGAGGTGAACAGGACAGGTCGTCTTAAACACTTCTCCATCAAAGATCTCAAAATGTAACTGATAACATGTCAGTGATTGCTATAGAGAAAGGTTAAACACTACAGCTAATGTCCTCCCTGAAACCCAACCCAGGGCTTAACAACAATAGGGAATCTGTCTTATTTGCATCTAATTTGTACCTTCCCACTATTACCTCCCATGTTTTAGTTTCAGGAAATGTGGTCTCGGCTATTATAACCACATTTCATGCTGCAGTTACACTGTTATTTGATCTCTATGGTTGGAAATGACTTACTGGAAAAAAAAAACGAAGCAGGCATACTTTATTTTAATTATACCAGTTCAGTGTCTAAATAAAAAATGTACTATATATTTAATGTGGAGCACAGATTAACAGTTTTATGGGACATAAAATCTATCTATATCATTTTCTATTTACAAATCAGTTACATATCTTTCAACAAAACAAATGCCTGTAGTGTGAAAACAAATAGGGAAAGCATCAAACTTATAATCACATGAGCAGTAAATAACATCTTAATTGGTTGGGAATGCTACAGTTTGATTTTTTTCCAGACTGGCATTTATTTATTGATCTATAGAGCTTATTTATCTTTCCAATGATTTGTACAAGGCTATTGCCAGTCAGGCATGGTGGTGGCCATCCTCGTTGTTGGGGGATGCTCTGGCTGGTGGATCGTTTGAGTTTGGAAGTTCTGAGAGGCAGTAGGGCCAAAGCCGATCAGGTATATGCACTAAAATTTGAGTCAATATAGTGGGGGCCACCAGGCTCTTCCATTTTCATGGTTCCGTTCCTGACTCACCACCACCTTCCATTTCTTAGAGCACCCAAGGATAAATGACCATTCCAGGGACAAATAACGTGCAGTTGAAAGCTGGCAGACTTTGTTCTTCTCAGGAAAGCTGGTTGGCAGGAAATTCAACTCTTTTCTCATATGTAGGTGTCCGCTGCTAAAGTCAGCCCTGGAGATCTTTTTGTTTGATCAATGACTCCCTTGTTCTTTGTCAAACTGGCACTTCCAATGTATTCCTCATGATTCTCTTTGCTTGTCTGGATCACGCAGAACATTAGAGGGCAAGACTGAAAACTCTTTTTCTCATTGAAGGAAAAAAAAGTTTACAGATGGCAGTGCTATACTTATGTTACTTAAGTAATGCTTTGCAAAGTGATTTTATAAACACTCTCAAAGAATAGACTCTGATATCTGTCATCACACTTGTGTAACCCTAACTGCCTTGAAATGAGCTAATGAAATTTTTTTTGGGTATGTCTTTTAGAGACTACATTTGCATTTGACATAATTAGTGGTAGGCAGATCTAGCTACATCCAGGGGGAATCTCAAGACAACTGCTTTGCCGACTATTAGTGCTTAATTTCTGAATGTCAAACCCTGCACATCTTAATTTCTAGAGAATAAGCTCAATTGAACTTGCTCCCCAGTTATGCAAAAACTGCTCAGATAAAACCAAGTGGACACCAATGTAATGAATGTGGTTATTAAATTGTTTCAATTGAAAGAACCCTATTCTTACACCATCATAATGGGAACAATTTATCCCCACTGATCGGCCTGTCTCTTTTTTTCTGAACTCTCTTTGATCTTGAAGCATATTGCAGTGGTGTGTCCTATTGAAAAGCGAAACTGGGGCAATTTTAATGCTTTTGTACCTTACCAGTGCTCTATTTTTTCGCTGTTTAAAAATAGCTGTTAATTATAAGTGCAGTTTAAATGTCTCAAGTGACCCAGAAATGCAGGTTGGAATGAGACAGATTGTGTGTCTCATATAAAACAGATGTACTTTCACAGAGCATTCTGAATTCAGCCTTCAATATGGATCCTCCTCTTGGGTTATTTCAATCAGGTATAGAACTTGTCTAGCACTATGCTCTGAAATACCACACATTTTGAACAGGGAAAAGAAAAGCCCATCTCTATTTACTCCAAGAAGAAAAAGCCTCCTTTCCTAGTCTCTGATAGGTGGGTGCATATACTGCTGCTAGTGAAGGATAGATAATGGGACCAGGGCATTCCCTTGAACTTTCCAGATCTAGGAGACCATATGGTTTTGTCAGGCTCCACCCTGCTCCACTCTTGAGGCAGTGGGGCTCTGCTTTTAAAGAACATTCAGTGGGAATAAACACACTTGGAGGAGCCCCTCTTCAGTTTGATTAAATAGTGCCCCAGGACAAATGACCCTCTTGCTAAATTGCAAGGATCCCTGGCTCTTCGCTGGTTTTAAGAAATGTTCCTTTCCTCCCTCCACCCCTTCTATTGCTAACACTTAAACCCTGGTTGTTGAAGCACTATGGGGGTAGTGTTTCAGAGCCAGAAGTCTTAACAAGTGTCTCATTAATTCAATTAAATCACATCATTGATTTACTCTGTAGTACGAACAAATCAGCTGTTTTGCTATCTCTTTAGCTGTGCATGTGCCACTGATTTATAGACTTTCTGATTCAATTCATTTCCAAGAAGAGACTTCAGATTTCAGATTAGAATGGCGTGTCAGGGACACATTAACTTGATCTTTTCCCAGTTCCCTAAGGTCTGGGGTACATCTTCCAGAGCCCACATGACTTTCCAAGACTGAACAGTTTAATGGTAAGAGAATTCATGGGTCAACTCTGATCAGATTGTACAGTCAGATCTCATTTCCCCAGAGAGATGGAGGGAGACACCTCACAAAAAAGGTAAGGGGCATTTAGTAGGTATTGGTTCTATACCAGATGCCTTTTTCTTGTCAGCATCGGAACTGGCTATATTAATCAAAGAAGTTTTTGAAAGTTGCTGTTTTTCTCCACTGTCGATGTTTTCTTTTAAAAAGAAAGGCACAAATTAATGAGTCCAATTTTTCTCAAGTTTTAGCCCCTCCTGGGGAAATATACCCAACTTCAGATTGCCCATATGTAGCTAGGTATGATGCTGCAAAAGGAACACCAGATTTGTTGTAGGAACAACTGGGTTTGGCACTTACTGGCTGTGTGTCTTTGGGAAAGTCACTCAACCTCTCTTAGCTACAATTTCATCATTTGTAAAATGAGGAAGTTGAACTAGATGACTTTTAAAGTTCCTTTCAACTCTAAATCTTCGATCTTGTTTCCAACCAGTTTCCTAGAAGGTAGGATAATTTGATATACTGTGTACTTTTTGAGAGGTGGTTCTGAAATTTCATAGAGGAAGAGGGAAAGATAGAGAGAGAGACAGAGACAGACAGACAGAGAGACAGAGATGGAGACAGAGAGACAGACAGACACAGAGACAGAGACACATATACAGAGAGAAACAGAAAGAGAAGTGTGAGAGATGGAGAGAGAGACAGACAGACAGAGAGAGAGAGACCAAGAGGAAAACAGAAAGACAGACAGATGGAGAGACAGAGAGAGACCAAGAGGCAGAGACAGAGAGACAGACAGAGAGACAGAGAGACAGAGATGGAGACAGAGAGACACACACATATGGGGGGGGGATCAGAGAAGCGGGGAATGAAGTGGGAAGAGAGAGAGAGAGAGAAATATGAAAGAGAAAGAGACTTAAGTTCTATACTACACACCAATAAAAAGTGCATCCAGCACTTTCGTTTAAAGGAGAGAAGGAATATTAGATAAGAAAGACAAAGCAAGAAAACAAGTGCTTACAATGCACCAAGCTGTACTAGCCAAACATGTCAAGTATACTAGATTTTTGATGAGTTTTCCCCCAAGTTCTTTAATATAATGATACACACACACACACACACACACAATCAGATCCCAATTAGTGTGACTGAGGAATCTTGTGAGCAAAAAGGTCGCATTATTTGGATCCCCATTATTCAAAGTTATAAATACGTAAAAAATGGCAATTGGTTCCATTCTAGTGGGAATATGAGGTGCAAATTGGAATAATGTGATCACTTCACTGAGTTCTTATCTGTACTAATCAGGACCGAGGTGTATGGGGGGGGGTGTAGAATAATAATGAGGAGGCAGATAGTAGCATTTATATAACACTTTAAAGTTTGCAAAACGCTTTACAGTATATAATATCTCTTGAATATGAAACTTTTTCATCATAAGCTGTTTCTGCATGTTATCATATAGAATAATATCTGGGTGATTCCTTTAGTATATTTGGCATCATGTAGACACAGGCATAATCACAGTTTATCTGGGTTGATGAAAAACCACTCCAACGTTTTCACTTAAAAATTTCTCACTAGATAAAAATACTACATTCCACATTCACAACTTTCATGCTTTTATTATGCTTTCTGCTTTGAAAAATAGTGATTCCATACCACTTTGTGAGAGAGTTAGGGGCTTGCTTTTTTCCAGTGTGCATCTTGCGTCTTGCCCTCAGAGGTGGGGCTGGTGTCAAGGGAAGAAATCATGGTGAGGAAAGTACACATAGTGGTTGAGAAACAAAACAAGTGAGGGGCAGAGTTAGAATGGAGAGAAATTAGCGTTTCCCATGCTGGGCTCATGCTATTAGGTCACAGCCCTTAGGTTACTTAATGCTGCTGTTTTAGATATATCAAACAACTTGATATATAAAATAAGTTCAATTCGGAGAGTTCGGATAATGTAGCAGGAGACTTAATGTTAGGAGACAGGTACCTAGCAAGGCAGTTTCTGCATTTCTTTTCAGCCTTTCCTTGAGAATTAGTTTTTGAGTATTACCAAGCTAGATATTTCAGTTTTTACTCAAATGAACATTGTTAGATAGTAAAGATAAACCATATAAAATCAGACTCATGGCACTTTTCATTTTTCAAAGGTTTAGGCTTTTTCTTGGCTAAATGATTATGTGAGATCATTTATAGTGTCAAAGAATATTAACAAAGTCCTTTTGTAAGTTATCTCTCTCTCACCTCCCAAATTTGGAAAGTGGTTCTTTTTCACCCAAACAAATGGTGATAGTATAGAAGGTACTCATATTGTGCCATTTGTCTTGGGAGAACAAAATGTTGATTCTGAATACGGAAAAACAACCAAAAAAATCTGAGATGGGTGTTAGAAGAAAACTTGCCAAAGGGTTATTGAAAGATTCTTTTTAAAGTTAAGGGGTTCTATTAGCTTCTTTGAAGATACTGTGATGACTTATTCCTGTTCCTACCATAATTAGGTTGATCTTTTGTTGTTCAGCCATCTCTGACTCTTCCTGACCCCATTTGGGGTTTTCTTGGCAGAGATACTGGAAGGGTTTGCCATTTCCTTCTCCAGCTCATTTTACAGATAAGGAAACTGAGATAAATAGGGTTATATGACTTGCCCAGGGTCACACAGCTAGGAAGTATCTGAGGTCAGATTTGATCTTAGGGAGATGCCTCCTCATACCTACAGGTCCGGTACTCTAGCCACTGCATCACTTGGCTGCCCTAAGTTGTTCTCAGACCATACCTATTCACCCCCCAAACGTGGGGGATTTGTTGAGATGTTGAGATTTCAGGCCAATTGTGAGTTAAGTTTTCTTAATTCTTCACAGATCCTTTGCCTTCACATCTGGTAACTGTCCTTAGATGATAGCAGAGATTAGCATTATTTCTAGAATGGATCACAAGATTTAGGGCTAGAAGAAACCTTAGGCATCATATCGTCTTCAAAGGCAACAAAGGTTTGGTTGGCACAATGGCTAGAACGTTGGACTTGGAATCAGGAAGACCTGAGTTTGAATCCTGCCTCAGGTTCTCACTAGCTGTGTGACCCTAGGCAAGTTACGGTTCAGTTTTCTTGTCTTTCAAATGGGGAATAAAATATTATCTACCCCAGGCTTGTTGGAGCATCAAGTGAGAAACATTCCTCTAAAGTGCTCCACAAACCTCCCAAATATTATTATCAGTGTTATTATTATTTGAAACAGAGTCAGGATTAGAAGTCAGGACTTTTGACCATAGATTCAGTGCTTTTTCCAATATAACACATGAGAAACCAAAACCAGAACCAGGATCATTTGACTTGATCCATCTACTTAATGCTTTTGAAAATACCAATTGATGCTTATTCTTGTTACGTTATATTACATTCATTTCCAAATTTCCAAATATCCTCCTTATTTCCCTACAATCCCTTGTAATAAAGACAGAGGCTGGAAAGAGCAGTTTGTCAAACCCCTTTGTTTTTGCTTTTTGCTTCCAGTGTGTGTGTGTGTGTTTTTTTTACTAGCTGTGTGACTCTGGGCAAGTTGCCTTAACCTCTGCTTGCCTCAGGTTCTTCACCTGTAAAATAGGGGTAACAATAGCATCCATCTATCTCTCAGGATTGTTGTGAGGATCAAATTAGATAATTGTCAAGCACAACACAGAACCCAGCTCATAGTAAGCACTATAAAGACGTTAGCTATTATTATTATTATTATTGTTTTGCCTTTTTTTTGGAAGGGCAATTGGAGTTAATTGACTTGCCCAAGGTCACATGGCTAGTAAATGTTAAGTGTCTGAGGCCTGATTTGAACTCAGGTCCTCCTGACTCTAGGGCTGGTGCTCTATTCACTGTGCCACCTAGCTGCCCCGTTAGCTATTATTATTAACTTGAGTATATATTAGACTTTAACATTCCTGCCAATTCTTAGGAGTTATCCTTGCTACTCTCTGATATTCCTCCTCAGTTCCCTATGCACATTTTAATCTTAGATATATTTTTTATTTTTATTTTTTCCCTTTTAAATTTATTTTTAGTTTACATTTAGTTCACAAGTTTTTGAGTTCTAAATTTTCTCACCTTCCCTCTCCTCCCCCCTTTTCCCCAAGATGGCATGCAATCTGATATAGGTTCTACATATATGTTCACATTAAACATATTTTCACAATAGTCAAGTTGTAAAGAAGAATTATAGCCAATGGAATGAACCACAAGAAAGAAGAAATAAAACAAAAGAGAGAGAGAGAGAGAGAGAGAGTGCAAATAGTTTGCTTCAATTTGTATTCAGACTCCATAATTCTTTCTCTGGATGTGAATAATTTTTTCCATCATAAATCTTTGGGAGTTGTCTTAGAACAGTGGTTCTCAACCTGTGGGTCACGACCCCTTTGGGGGTCGAACAACCCTTTCACAGGGGTCACAGGGGTCGTCTAAGACCATCGGAAAATACATATTTCTGATGGTCTTAGAAACTGAGACATTGCTTCTCTATCCATCTCCAGGCAGGTCTGCCCACATGCAGATACACCCACATACAAGTATTAAAGGGTTGCGGCATTAGGAAGGTTGAGAGTCACTGTCTTAGAATCTTGCATTGCTGAAAAGAACCAAGTTTATTAAAGTTAGCCATCACAGACACAATGTGTCTGTAACTGTGTATGATGTTCTCCTGGTTTTGCTCCCCTCAGCATCAGTTCGTATAAGTCTTTCCAGCTTATTATGAAGTCTGTCTGCTCCTCATTTCTTATAGCACAATAGTATTCTGTTACGTTCCTATACCACAACTTGTTTAGTCATTCCCCAATTGATGGGCATACCCTTGATTTCCAATTCTTTGCCACCACAAAAAGAGCTGCTATAAATATTTTGGACATGTGGGTCTTTTTCCCATTTGTGTAATTTCTTTGGAGTACAGCCCTAGAAGTGGTATTACTGGATCAAAGGGTATACACATTTTTATAGCCTTTTGGGCATAGTTCCAAATTGTTCTCAAGAATGGTTGGATCAGTTCATAACTCAACCAACAATGACTTAGTGCTCCAATTTTCCCATATATTCTCCAGCTTTCTTAGACATAGTTTTAAAAAAAATCTATGAGCAATCAGTGCAGTCATGTCCATCTCTTTAGATACCTTACTTTTTCTTTGTCCGTGAACTCATGTGCAATCACATTGCCAGAATGTTGTTCTTCAGAACTCGGCCACTTGTAGAGTTTTATGCCATCCTGACTCTTCTATCTCTGAACTTCTTCAGGCTCACTCTCCCAGAGCAGATTCTACTCATGTTCTCCTCCCAATTCATTATGAATTCTAAGATGTCATGTTTATTGACTACCAAGGTTCCTTGCATTTCCACTTCACCAACTCGTTCCTCCTTATCAATCAGAATCATTTCCAGAGTAAAATAGCAGTCCTTGCAGCTTCTTCGACTTTCTGAAACGATTAGCAAGGCAACTAGAGAATTTATCAGCTATTCCATTTTTAACTATAATCCATCTCCAGAAGATGTCTGGATAGTTGAAGTAACATAATTATGCTATTCTGCTCTCATGCTAGCATCAGGAACTCAGTGCTTGGTTGCTCAGGCTGACCTGATCATCTGTAATCATCTTGATATTGCTGTTGTGTCTCCCTCCTTAGATCCTCATTCAAATGATCCTCATTAAGCTTGTGGATTTCACATACATGGTTATATTTATGATGTACTACTCCACTACCTCTTCTTTCTAATCTGTTCTGTTTGAACAGTTGTAGGCTTCCATTACTGTATCCCATTCATGAGCCACCATTCACCAAGTTTCAATGAAATCCATGTGGTCATATTTACTTTCCTATATAAAGAGTTCTAGGTCACTTTATTTATACAAATAATGTATAGGTAGAAGAATTAAAAAAAATTTTTTTGGAGGGGGAAAGGCAGGGCAATTGGGGTTAAGTGACTTGCCCAGCATCACGCAGCTAGTAAGCATTGTCTGAAGCAGGATTTGAACTCAGGTTCTCCTGACTCCGGGGTTGATGCTCTATTCACTGTGCCACCTAGCTGCCCCAGAAGCATTTTTTAATTGGAAATTTTTTTATATCAATGAGACCATAAGTCTATTAAAAATAATTGGTATCTGGGCATCATAGACCTTTTCTAGAATGTTCTTCATATATTCTATGTTCTATCCAAACTGATCTATATGGTCCCATATGCATGGTGCAGTAGAAACAATATTGGGTTTAGAATTAGGGGACCTAAATTCAAATCCAAACTCTTCTACTTACTTATTGTGTGACTCTGGTTAAGTCATTTATCTCTTCTCAGTTTCAGTGTCCTCATCCGTAAAATGAGTTTGTTAATGAACTCTAAAGTTCTTCCAAGGTAAAAATCTATAATCCTATGAAGCTACCAGAAGTAGGGAGCATTTCACTCAGGACTGGTGACATCATCTAGAGAACTATACCTTTTAGATTAAAATATATTTCTTTCCATTGGATTTACAATGTTAGAACTGAACATGGCACAGCTGATTGGTTTAAAATCAGAAAGGGAGTATGACAAGGTTGTATATTGTCACCTTATTTATTTAACTTATAGGCAGAGTACATCATGGGAAATGCCAGATTGGATGACTCAAAAGCTGAGATTAAGATTGCTGGGAGGAATATCAACAATTTCAGAGAAGCAGATGATACCACTCTGAGGGTAAAAAAGGAAGAGGAATTAAGAAGCATCTTGGTGAGGGTGAAAGAGGAGAGTGTAAAAGCTTAGTAAAAAACTAAGATCTCGGCAACTGGTCACATCACTTCCTGGCAAATAGAGGGAGAAGATATGGAAGCAGTGCCTGATTTTATATTCTTGGGCTCAAAGATCACTGCAGGTGGTGACTGTAGCCACAAAATTAAAAGATGCTTGGTCCTTGGAAGGAAAGTTATGGCAAATCTGGACAACCTACTGAAAAACAAAGATGTCACTTTGCTGACAAAAGTCTGTATAGTCAAAACTATGTTTCTTTTTTCAGTAGCAATATATGGCTGTGAAAGTTGGACTATAAATGAAGCTGAGTTTTGCAGAACTGATACTTTTGAATTGTGGTGCTGGAGAAGACTTTTGATAGTTCCTTGAACAGTAAGGAGATCAAGTAAGTCGATACTTAAAGAAGTTACTTCAGACTGTTCACTGGAAGGTCAAACACTGAAGCTGAAGTTTAAATACTTTGGTTATATAATAAATGAGAAGATGGGACTCCTTGGGAAAGACCCCAATGTTTCAAAGATTGAAAGCAAAAGGAAAAGGGGACAGCAGAAGATGAAATGGATAGATGATGTCATGGAAACGACAAGCATGAACTTGGAGAGACTTTGAGAGATGGTGGAGGATAGAAGGACCTGACTTGCTATAATCCATACAGTTACAAAGAGTCAGAAACAACTGAAAAATATGACACAACAGCAAAAGTTATGATAGTGGAACTTAGAAGCAGCAGTCCCATACCAGTTACAGCATTATGATAACTGTCATGGTAGTAGAATTCCAGTTTCTTCCATACTGCTTTCCCAGTTTTCCCAACAATTTTTAAAATAATGAATTCTTATCCCTTGGATTTGAATTTAGATCCCCTAATTTTAAACCCAATATTGTTTCTACTGCACCATGCATATGGGACCATATAGATCAATTTGGATAGAACATAGAATATGTGAAGAACATTCTAGAAAAGGTCTATGATGCCCAGATACCAATCATTTTTAACAGACTTATGGTCTCATTGATATAAAAAGATTTCCAATTAAAAAATTCTTCTGGGGCAGCTAGGTGGCACAGTGAATAGAGCATCGACCCCAGAGTTAGGAGGATCTGAGTTCAAATCCTGCCTCAGACACTTAACGCTTACTAGCTGTGTGATGCTGGGCAAGTCACTTAACCCCAGTTGCCCTGCCTTCCCCCCTCCAAAAGTCTTTACAAAGTCTTTACAATGGTCAAATACAAGGTTACTATATTTATTTGTTGCTGTAAATTGTATGTCTACTATGTTCTATTGATCTGCCTTTCTATTTCTTAGTCATTTCTAGATAGTTCTGATAATTACTTCTTTATAATTTAGTTTAAGATCTGGTACTACTATGATCAAAATGGGTACATGACCTGGAAATAGAGATATTACAAGAAAATTTGAAGAACATGGAGCATTTTACTTATCAGACTTATGGATAGGTGAACAATTTATGAAATAAACAAGAAATAGAAGAATTAGACATGAAATGGATAATTTCAATTACATAAAATTAAAAGTTTTTGTACAAATAAATGTAGTCAAGAATGGAAGGAAAGTAGAAAATTGGGGGAAATTTATAGACAGTATCTCAGATAAAGGTTTCATATCCTAAATATATAAAAAGCTTTGTCAAATGTATAAGAATATAAATCATTCCCCAATTGATAAATGGTCAAAGGATATGAAGAGGCAATTTTCTGATGAAAAAATCAAAACAATTTATAGTGATATGAAATTGCTCTAAATAATTACTGATTAGGGAAATGCAAATTAAAACAATATTGAGATATCATTTTATGCCTGACTAAAATGACTGAAAGGGAAAACAACAAATGTTGGAGATGTGGAAAAATTGGTACACTAATTCATTGTTGGTGGAATTGTGAACTGATCCAATCATTTTGGAGAGCAATCTGGAATTATGGTCAAAGAGTTATTAAACTGCTATACCCTTTGACCCAATAATATCACTACTAGGTCTATTTCCAAAGATGATTGGGGGAAAAGGAAACGAACAGATATGTTCTAAAATATTTATAGCAGCTGTCTTTGTGGTGGCAAAGAACTGGAAATTGTAAGGATGTCAGTGAACTGGGGAATGGTTGAACAAGTTGTGGTATATGATTGTGCTATAAGAAATGATGAGCTTGATGATCTTAGAAAAACATGGATAGGTTTGCATGAAATAACAAAAAGTGAAATAAGTATTGTATACTGTAACATAATATTGTTTTAAGAACAACCAAATAATTTTGACTACTATAAATACCTAAGTTAACTACAAAGGACATATGAAGGAAGATGTTATCTGCATCCAGAGGAAGAACTGATAGGTAGAAGTATGTATAGAATTATTTTACAGATTTTATATATATGTATATATATTTATTACACACACATACTTGTATTTAATGGTAGTAATTTCTAGGGTGGGGAAAGGGAAGGAAAAAGAAATTAACATAATAACTTTAATATAGATTTGTGGTTTCATGTGCAATTATCTTATTTTACTTTATTATGAAAATGCTTGTTTTATTCCATAAGTTAAAAATAAATAAAATTAAAAAAGAATTCCAGATAATTTAAATTGCAATTTTAAATCAATTGGCTAGTTATAACCTGATTTTATATAGACGTAACTGTCAGAGAGTACGATTTAGTAGTCAACTGTGTAGATAACTAATGAAGTGGATGAATTAAAAGCATTTATTGAGAACCTACCTCAGACCAAGCACGTGCTAAGTGCTAGGGATACTAATATAGAGCAAGATAGCCCCTGTCCTCACAGAGCTTACAGTCTAATGTAGGGTACAACATTTATGGGAATAGTGGACAGGGTTATGATCTGGGAATTTAAAATAGTGGTGAGTGAAACAATAGGTCAGTATATGAAAACCATCTTTCCAAAGTCAATGGTGGTGGTGATTTCATGATAGTTCTCAGAGTGTTCTATAAGGGCATGGTAGAATGTGGACAGAGCAAAGATCAGAACTGTGTGGTTTAGCTCCTTCCAGGTACGGCCTCTGGTGGTCCAGTTTGGAGGGTGGAGGAACAACAACAGGAGAAGCATCAGGGTGGAAAATGGATGGGGTAAGGATGAAAACTCATGGTTCCAGGGAGAGTTCCTCAGAAAGTTATATGTGTGACCTTAGGCAACACATTAACCATTTCTGAACATTAGTTTCCTTATCTCTGAAAATATGTGGTTACACTGATATTCTCTCACTGTGTTGTTGTGAGGACCAGATGAAGCTGATTTATACATTTGTAAACACTAAGTGTTTATAAAATATAATTCTTATTAGAGAGATGGTGAGATAGATTTGAACCAGGAAGTCTGGGTTCAGTTCTGGACAGCTACACTTTCTATCTCTATGACCATGGGCAAGTCACTGAACCCCTCAATCTCAATTTGCACCTCTGTAAAATGGGGAGATTCTTCACACTCTTTACCTTGAAGCATTGTTGTGAGAATGCACAGATGGAATAAACATTTATTATGTGCCTACTATATTCCCGGCAGTGTGCTAAACTATTAGAGGGCTTTATAAACTTTAAAACACTTTATATGTAACACATGCTCAGAGTTAACTGTTACAATTCCCACTTGTCCTGATGAGTTGGGTCTCCAGAGCTCAGCTACTTCTCTGAACTCTAGCAGCAGAACTGAAGGACTGGGGTGGACCCTTCAGGCACAATAGCTCATAAATCCCCATTGGTGTGCTTATTCCCAAGATTATCAGTTTGAGAAAGTTTTCAGACAGCCAGTCTTAAATAGCTTTTAGAGAAAGGAGTACTTCCTAACATAGCAAGTCTGCTTTGGCCCACTATCCCACAGCTAGGCAGGCTAAATGTGCTGCTCAGGATTCTAGGGTACCCTGAGGAATTTGGGTTGTCTCTTCTCTATTGCCATCTGCCCAAATCCCCACTGGCTATGTTCCCCCCACTATTAGGTGCCAGAGACTACAGCCCCAGCTCCAATTAACTACTTAACATCAATTTGCTTTTACAAAGTGATATTTATTTAGAAGATATAGCAAGAATAAGTACAAACAGTTCCCTTAATACCTAGGGGACATATTTTCCTTGATAGCACCTCTGTCTCTGGGGGTCTGATGGGGGGGAGTAGGCTCAATTTAGCTCAGTTCCTACATAGCGTTGGTCCCAACAAGTGGGACGTTTCATATTCAAAAGCAATACTGTTGCTGCTTGATCCTGTTCTCAGTTATTGTTTAGACTGGACATTGATGGTCTGTTTTCAAAGTCACTCATTGCTCCTCAGGACGTCAGCACCAGACTGGCTACAAAACCTAAATTTTTATATAATATCTAAAGTATACCCTCATGACCTTTTGAAATTCCTGAGTGGTTTCACTACTCCCTTCACTTGGAACAGAAAAGATCTTGTCACATGCCATGGACCAAAGGCCTCAATGTCTCACTGACCCTTTGAGCAGAGGAGTCAAATTAGTGGAGCACAGATAAAGAAGGAATGGTCAGAGAGCCTAAGCTCAGGTGGACTAAGGCCTTTCTAAAAATTCTCTCCCTACCTCCCAAAGTTTCTGCTATGCTGCTATTTGAAAAAGGCTCCTCCTAACCACATGGTTAACAGATTGAAACCACTTACAGAATGTCTACACATTTGCCACAGTCTATCCCAGGCACTTCCATTTCATATCATCATGATTGTCGAAGAGACAAGACTCTTCAGCTTCTCCACATATTGAGATGCCATCTCAGGCGGTCTGTATATAATCCAGACCCCAGTTTCACAAGTAGTAAAAATTTTTAAAAAGTTTGTTATAAAACATTCTTCATAAAAGTTCGTGACACACGTTCCCCTGAGTACAGAGGCCAAGAGAAGGTCCATTCAAGCTTAGAGAGGACATACGGTAAAAGGATAACTCACAGCTCTCAGTTACTCAAAGTCCTTTTCTCCTTCTTCATGGGTTTCTCAAGAAGTTCCTCTTAGACTTGTAGATTTTTCACTGAGTTAATTCTGGATCATCACAATTTAGTGAGTAGTTCTTTCTAGTCATTTCCATCAAAAGCTTCAGTAACCCCTCAGTTTCTGTGAAATGAATGAGTTGAATGTGTTCAATTAATCAAAACATTTCCCTCCACCTATTTCCCCCCTCTGTCTGTCTCTGTCTCTCTGTTTCCCTTCCCTTTCACCCTGTCCTTCCTCACCAGTTTTTGCTTCTGACCACTGTCTTCCCCAGTTTCCCCTCCTTTCTATCAGTCTTTCCCCCTTTGTTATCTCCCTCCCCTCCTACTTCTCATAGGGTAAAATGGATATCTATATCTGGGTATGTATGTTTTTTCCTCTCTGAGTGAATTCTGATGAGGATAAGATTCAAACACACATCTTTCTCTCCACTGAAATAGGTCTTCTATGCCTCTTCATGTGAGATAATTTACCCCATTCTACCTCTCCATTTCCTCTTCTCCCAGTGCAATCCTCTTTCTCACCCCTTAATTTTTTTTGGCAGTATCATCCCATCAAAATCAACTTATACCCACACTCTCTGTCCATTTATTCTCCTTCTAACTGCTCTAATGGTGAAAATGTTATAAGAATCATCTTCCTGTGTAGAGATGTAAATAGTTTAACATTATTGAATCCCTTGTTTTTTTCTTTCCTGTTTACCTTTTTATGCTTTTCTTGAGTTTTGTATTTGAAAATCAGATTTTCTGTTTAGCTCTGGTGTTTTCATCAGAAATGCTTGAAAGTCCTCCATTTTATTGAATATCCATTTTTTCCCTGAAAAATTATACTCAGTTTCATTGGGTAGGTGATTCTTGGTTGTAATCCTAGCTCCTTTGCCCTCTGGAACATTATATTCTGATCCTTTAATTTAGAAGCTGCTAAATCTTATCTAATCCTCACTGTGGCTCCATTATATTTGAATTGTTTCTTTCTGGCTTTCTCCTTGACCTGGGAATTCTGGAATTTGGCTATCATATTCCCAGGAATTTTCATTTTGGGATTTCTTTCAGGAGGTGATTGGAGAATTCTTTCAATTTCTATTTTACCCTGTGGTTCTGGGATATCAGGGCAGTTTTCATCGATAAGTTTTTGGAGTATGATGTTCAGGCTCTTTTTTTGATCATAGATTTCAGGTAGTCTAATAATTCTTTTTTTAAAAATGGAATATTTATTTACTTTTAGTTTTCAACATAGATTTCTGTAAGATTTTGAGTTACATTTTTTTCTCCCCATCTTTCCCCTACCCCCACCCCAAAATAGCAAGCCTACTGAACAGCCTTTCCTCAATCTGTTCTCTCTTATATCCTCCCCCACCACCCCCCTAACTTTTTAGTAGGGCAAGATGGATGTCTATATCCCAATGCCTATATATCTTATTTCCCAGTTGCATGTAAAAATTTTTTTTTAAACATTTGTTTTTAAAACTTTGAGTTCCAGATTTCCCCCCCTTCTTCCCTCCTCACCTGCCTCCACTGGAAAGATAAGCAATTCAATATAGGTTGCACATGTGTAGTTATCCAAATTATTTCCATAATTGTTATATTGTGAAAGACTTATTATATTTTCCTCCATCCTATATAGTCCCCTACTTGTGCTATTTTCTCCTTTGACCATATCCCTTTTCAAAAATGTTTGCTTCTAACTACCCTCTCCCCCAACCTGCCCTCCCTTCTATCATTCCCACTCTTATCCCCTACCCCCTATTTTCCTGTAGGGTAAGATATCCAATTGAGCGTGTATGCTATTACCTCCTTAGGCCAAATTCAATGAGAATAAGGTTGTCCCATTCCCTTTTACTTTCCTACTCTTCCCCTCCATTGTAACAGTTTTCTCTTGCCTCTTTTATATGAGATAATTTACCCTGACCTATCTTTCCCTTTCTCCTTCTCCCAATAAATTCCTCTCTCACCTCTTAATTTTACTTTTTTAGATATCATCTCTTCATATTCAACTCATCCTGTGCTCTCTGTATACATATACATGAACATACATATAACCAAACTCACATACATATTTATATACACATATATCCTCCTATATATACATATATGTATGTGAATATACACATATATGTGTATAAACACATACATGTATGTGTACATATATATATATGTATGTCTATACACACATATATGTATGTGTATATGTATATGTATGTTTATATATGTGCATGTGTGTATACACACACACATTGCCTTCAACTATCCTCATACTGAAAAAAGTCTTATGAGTTACAATGATCATTTTTCCATGTAGAAATGTAAATATTTCAACTTTAATAAGTTCCTTATGATGGCTCTTTTTCTGTTTGCCTTCTCATGCTTCTCTTACTTCTTGTATTTGAAAGTCAGATCTTCTGTTCAGCTCTGTTTTTTTCATCAATAAGTCTTGAAAGTCCTCTGTTGAATGACCATATGTTCCCCTTAAGCATTATACTCAATTTTGCTGGGTAGGTGATTCATGGTTTTAATCCCAGCTCCTTTGACTTCTGGAATATCATATTCCAAGCTCTTTGATCCTTTAATGTAGAAGCTGCTAAGTCTTCTGTTATTCTGATTATGTTTCCACAGTACTCAAATTGTTTCTTTCTGACTGCTTGCAGTATTTTTTCCTTGACCTGGGAACTCTGGAATTTGGCTATAATATTCCTAGGAGTTTTCTTTTTGGGATCTTTTTCAAGAGGCAATCAGTGAAATCTTTGAACTTCTATTTTGCCCTCTGGTTCTAGAATATCAGGGCAATTTTGCTTGATAATTTCTTGAAAGATGGTGTCTAGGCTCCTATTTTGGTCATGGCTTTCAGCTAGTGCAATAATTTTTAAATGATCTCTTCTGGGTCTATTTTCTAGGTCAGTGGTTTTTCCGTCTATTTTTTCATGTGCATGGATCTGTTTTATAGTATCTTGATTTCTCATAAAGTCATTAGCTTCCAATTGCTCTAATCTAATTTTGAAGGAGTTATTCTCTTCAGTGAATTTTTGAAATTCCTTTTCCATTTGGCAAATTTGGCTTTTTAAGGCATTCTTCTCCTCGTTGGCTTTTTGGGCCTCTTTTGCCAGTTGAGTTAGTCTATTTTTCAAGGTGTCATTTTCTTCAGTGTATTTTTAGGTCTCCTTTAGCAGGTTGTTGACTCATTTTTCATGATTTTCTTGCATCATTCTCATTTCTCTTCCCAATTTTTCTTCCGCTTCTCTTACTTGATTTTTAAAATCCTTCTTGAGCTCCTCCATTGAAGCGGGCCTCTCACTCCCTCGGGCCCCCTGCCCTCTACTTACCCATCTACAGGGTCTTTGGTCGTCACCAGCCCCGAATCGGGGAATAACCAGACAGAACGCCCGAGGTTGATCAGAGGTTGTTTATTCGTCCACTGCTACATCGCAACGACAACTCTCTCTCACTTCCGTATGAGCAGCAATTTAAAACAATCAACAAGCAATCACAACTACATATAACACATATC
>CM053580.1:238990907-239028483 GCA_028627135.1 Pseudochirops cupreus | reverse complement strand
GAATATTATAATGTTTTGAATGTTTGTCTTGATTTGTAATGGAATAAACAGAGTGTTCACTATATTTTGTAATCTGAACTCTAAAAGCTGTTCACAGTAGCATTCCTTTGGGAATCTGCTGGTGCATGGCATTACAGGAGAGGGTCTCAGGAATTCACTGGTCATCTCTTGAAAAAGATCCCAAAAAGAAAACTCCTACAATGAGGAATGTGAGAATCCCTCAATAAAAAAGGAATTATGAGTTTTAAGGTGGTTAAAATAATGCTTTGTGGCTATTTCTGGAAGTTGGGAAGCAAGTGTCAATCAGGATCTGTAATTAGTGCTACACATAAGATGAAAAGGAAGTGGGATAATTTCAGATACCTGAAGGAAAAGTTGGAGGCCATCTCACCTACTTCCATCCTGTGCCATATTCTCCATTAGTCATAGTTCATAAAGTTTAGTAGTTTTACAAAGCAAGTTCATGGGATGTACTTTCCTTGGTTTAGGGGAAATTTCCAAGTCATAGACTTGACCAATAAATCTATCATTAAATATTTATTAAGCACTTTTAATGTGGTATTAGAGGAAGATACAAAGACAAAATAAGCTGTCCCTGATCTCAAAGATCTTACGTTTTAGCAGGGAAGTCCGCAATATTATATCATATTGTTATATGATATGGTATGATGTCATGTCATGTCATATCATGTTACATTATATCATATCATGCCAAATCATATCTTGTATTATTATATTGTATTATATTATATTGTATTATATCATGTACATTTTTATGTGTATAGGTTAAATAGCAAAGTAGTTTCAGCAAGGGAGGATCAAGAAAGGCCTCGTGTAGGAGATGGTGATTGAGCTAAGTTTTCAAGGAAACCAGGGATTCTCAGAGGTAGAGGAAAGGGGCAGAAATACATTTCAAATAGAGAGTGAAGATGTAATGACATCTTTGAAGAATAGTAGGGCCAATTTGACTAGTAGGAGGCATAGAGAATAATATATAAAATGCCTAGAAAGGGAGGTTGGAGCCAAGTTGTGAAGGGCTTAAGCAGATTGAGTCAGTACTTGATCCTAGAAGAAATAAGGAGTCCCTGGAGTTAATCAAGAAGGGGAAGGACATGATCAGACCTGTGCTTTATGCATATGGCTTTGACAGTCATGTGGAGGCTAGGTTGGAGAGAAGAGACTCTTAAGGCAGGGAGATCAATAAGGAGGTATTGTTATACTCCAGAGTACAGATGATGAAGATCTGAACTAGGTTGGCTTCTATGTGAGGAGAGAGAAGGGATTGGAGATGAGACAAATGGAAGCAGAATCAATGACTTGGAAATTGATTGGGATGGAATGGGTTCTCAATGGAGTAATCCTTGAAGGAGTGAGGGAACCATTGCATTACTGTTTGAGCATTTTAAAGCAATTTAGATGTATTTTAAAATTTTCTCCTCATTTCACCTATAGAAATCTCTAAGGAAACCTTTGAGTCTTTGGTTTTAAGAGGAACCACAGGATAATTGTCTGCTAGTACTTCTCGGCAAACTCAGTACAACTGTGAACTCATGGCACAATTCCAAGGGCATTTGTAGGAGAAGCAACCTTGAAAGTTTGTGTAATTCATTGGTTAATTTTACTTTTATTTTCCAAAAAAGCCCATCATGCATTCCTCTGAAGAGCTTTAGAAAATCCAGAGTATTAAAGTAGAAATAAGACAACACACAAATGAATTTATACCCCTAATGTGAGCCAAATCAATGGGAAATTTTATTTCTTAATAAAAAAGTGGAGATATTTTCTTTATTTAATTTCAGCCCTGAACTCTTCCCTTTCTGGAAGTCAAGGAATACAGAAAAAAAGGGCTCAGACTATCAGGACAGGAAGTTGGTTGACATTCTTCCTGTATCATCTTTCCTTCCAGCTGTCAACATTGTGGCTTGTAGTGAACTTGGCTAGTTTTCCCCTTAGAAAAGGAAAAAGTGAGATATATAGGAGGTGGCAGGCAAGTCTCCTAAGTAACAAGGGAGGGCTGTTAATATGTTCTCTCTGGCATTTCAGCTTAAGTACTTCCATCTCTGTTAAGTTCTGTTTCGGGTAGTTGATGTTCACTTTTAGTATCATTAGTACATGTCATCCCATAAGAGGAGCTATGGTCATGTGAGAATTGAAAAAACCCAGATATTTCACTACAACCATTACTACTCATTCTCCTTGTCATGTTTTGCATGGGAATATGTCTTATGGGACATGAGGTAATAATGTCTGAAACAATCAGACACTTACATTAACACAGAGGAAAACAGATGTGTTCCCTGGAGCATCACTTTATTGCCTTGGGGATTCTCTGATAAAATTTTAAATGACTATATGAAGTTTTTAAATATTTCACCAAAAATGTTCAATATAAGAATAAGTTACATCTTCCACTGCAAGGACTCATAAAGACAAAGCTTCAGAAGCTCACAGAGAAAATAATTGTGAAAAGGCTTTTGAAACATCTTGTTGGTACAAAAAGCTTACAGTAAGAATATTTGGCATGTAGTCTCTATGGAGATGTGAGCATCCAGACTGCGTGGAAGAAAGGAAGAAAGACAAAGAGGTGAAGTTGGGGGACGGAAGAGAACCAGCATTTATTACACACCTACTGTGTGCTATGCATTGTGCTAAACCCTTTTCAAATGTCTCATTTGATCAAATGATTTGAAGGTGGGAGTATGGCAAACTAAAATTCTCCAGGTTTCTGAATAGTTTGTTTCATGTAGGTACACACCGGGCAGTATTTTCTAGTGAACAATTTTCTGTGTGCAGGAAAGCAATTAATGAACTTGCCAGATGATTAAATGTTTTCCATTTCCTTTTCTTTCTCTCTAGTTTCCTACTCATATCACAAAACATATATGGAGTTGTGAACTCTTTGGGTGGAAAAATATACTTCTGTATTTATGTAGAACCTCTAAATCAAGGATATCAAAAACCTTTCCAATGCTTTAGTCATTAACCTTCAATCTTTAACAATATTCCAAAGCATTTTTATTGATAGGAAACTAAGTACTTTAGGAAGAATAGAAAGGAATCTTTGATGCAGCTATATATAGCATCTCAAGGAAGCCAGAGGAAAATCAGATTCTCTGAGGAAAATAGAAAGGAAAAATTGGATGACCTCAGTCTGACTATTTAATTATTTCTAACTATTTTGTTAGAAATCTGTGGTTGACACAAGCTCTATGGTTCCTTTAATACAACTTTATCTGTCAATCAATAAACATTTACTTCTACTACTACTACTACTACTACTACCACTACCACTACCACTACCACCACTGCACAATTTATATAATGCTTACCATGTGCCAGGTACTTTGCTAAGCAATTTTAAAGGATCTCATTTGATTCTCTTAACAACCCTGGGAGGTAGAAGTTATTATGATTCCCATTTTATATGTGAGGGAATTAACAGAAGTTAATTGACTTTTCCAGGGTCACCCAGCTTGTAAGTGTCTGAGGCCAGTTTCAAATTCTGGTCTTCCTGACTTCAGGATTGGTGCTCTATTCACTGTGTCACCTAGCTGTCCCTAATAAATGCCTACTATCTGCCAAACGCTGTGATAAGCTCTGAAGATGCAAAGAAAGGCAAAAGACAGTACTTTCTCTCAAGGAGCTCACAGTTTAATGAGAGAAAGAAACAACATGCAAACAATTATGTACAAAAAAGATGTGTACAAGATAAATCGGAGATAATAAACGGAAGGAAGGCACTAAAATTGATGGGGATTGAGGAAACCTTCTTTTATTTTTTATACTATTTTTATTTGCTTTGTCAAATATTTCCCAACTACACATAAAGTTTTTTTTAAACAATCTTAAAAAATTTGAGTTCTAAATTCTCTCTCTCTCTCCCCCCTTGAGAAGGTGAACAATTTGATTTTGATTATATGTGTAAGGTCGTGCAAAACACATTTTCATATAAACCTTGTTGCAAAAGAAGACACAAACAAAATAAAACAATAAAAATAGAGAAACAAAAATATAGAAACAACTCTTTGCAGATGATATGATGACATGCTTAGAGAATCCTAGAGAATCAAGAAAAAAACTACTTGAGAGAATAAATAAATTTGGCAAAGGTGCAGGATATAAAAGAAATCCACATAAATCCTTGACATTCCTCTATATTTCCAATGAAATCCAGCAGCAAGAAAGAGAAAGAGAAATTCCATTTAAAGTTACTGTAGACATTATAAAATATTTGTGAATCCACCTGCCAAAACAAACCCAGGACCTATATGAACACAATTACAAAACACTTTTCACACAAATAAAGTTACATCTAATTAATTGGAAAAACATCAGCTGCTCATGGGTGGGTCTAGCTAATATAATAAAAGTGACAATTTTACCTAAATTAAATTTCATATTTAGTGCCATACCAATCAATCTACCAAAAAATTACTTTATAGATCTAGTAGAAAAAAATTGTAACAAAATTCATTTGGAAGAGAAAAAGTTTCAGAATATCAAGGGAATTAAGGAAAAGAAATGGTAGGGAAGGTAGCCTAGCCATACCAGATTTTAATCTGTATTGTAAAGCAGCAGTCATCAAAACTGCTTGGTACCGGCTGAGGAATAGAGTAGTGGATCAGTGGAATGGATTGGGTACATGGGATGTAGCAGTCAATGACTATAATAATCTACTGTTTGATAAGCCCAAAGAACACAGTTTCTGGGGAAAGAACTCACTATTTGAAAAAAACTGCTGGGAAAACTGGAATATAGTGTGGCAGAAATTGGGCATAGACCAATATCTAACATTGTACACCAAAATCAAGTCAAAATGGATGCACGATTTGGGGAAGCAAAGAATAGTTTACCTGTCAGATTTATGGAGAAGGGAAGATTTTATGACTAAACAAGGATTAGAGAGCATTATACAATGCAAAATGGATAATTTTGATTAAATTAAATTGAAAAGTTTCTGTACAAATAAAGACAATGTAACCAAGATAAAGAGGGAAGTGAAAAATTGAGAAAGAATTTTTACAACCAGCGCCTCTGATATAGGCCTCATTTCCAAACTATACAGAGATTTGAGTCAAATCTATAAGGATACGAGCCATTCCCCAATAGATAAATGGTTAAAGGATATGAACAAGCAGTTTTCAGAGGATGAAATTAAAGATATCTATATGCATATGAAAAAATGCTCTAAATCACTATTGATTAGAGAAATGCAAATCAAAACAACTCTGAGGTACCACATCTCACCAGTCTGATTGGCTAAGATCACAAAACAGAAAAATGATAAATGCTAGAGAGGATGTAGAAAAATTGGAACACTAATGCATTGTTGGTAGAGTTGTGAACTGATCCAACCATTTTGGAGAGCAATCCAGAACTATGCCCAAAGGGCTATAAATAAGTGCACAGCCTTTGACCCAGCAATACCACTTCTAGGGTTGTATTCCAAACAGATCATAGAAGAGGGAAGTGGAAACGTATATACAAAAATATTATAGCAGATCTTTTTGTGGTGGCAAAGAATTGGAAATCAAGGGGATGCCCATCAATTGGGGAATGGCTGAATAAGTTGTGGTATATGAATGTGATCAAATACTATTGTGCTATAAGAAATGAGGAGCAGACGGACTTCATAATAACCTGGAGAGACTTATATAAACTGATGTTGAGTCAGAAGAGCAGAACTAGGAGAAATTTGTACACAATTACAGACACTTTAATAGACTGGACTCCTCTCAGCAATGCAAGGTTATAAGACAACTCCAAAAGACTCATGATGGAGAGAGATATCCACATCTAGAGAAAGAGCTACAGAGTCTGATTGCAGATTGAAGCAAACTACTTGCTCTCTCTCTTTTTCTTGTTTTGTTTTGTTTCCTCTTACCCATTGTTCATTCCATTGGTTATAATCCTTTACAACCTGACCAATATTTAATGTGAAGGTATTTGTAGATCCTTTATTTGATTGCATGCCGCCATGGGGGAGAGGAGAGGGAAGGGGAAAAAATTTGTAACTCAAGGGATTGGTAGAACTGAATGTTGTAAATTAAAAGTAAATAAATAAATAAATTTAATTAAAAAATAGAAACAAAAGTGTGCTTCAGTCTGGAATCAGAGTTAATCAGTTCTCTCTCTCTGGAGCTGGAGAGAACTTTTTATCATGGGTTCTTTATCATCTTTTATTATGTATTGGGTCTTTGTCTTGACCAGAGTAACTAAGTCTTTCACAACTGATTATTCTTACAATATTGCTGTTACTGTGTACAATTTTCTCTAGGTCCTACTCACTTGATTTTCCATCAATTCATAGAAGTCTTCCCAGAGTTTTCTTACATCATCTTCCTTGCCATTTCAGATAGCACAAGTATTCTACCACAATCATATACCACAACTTGTTTATCCATTCCTCAATTGATAGGTATCCCCTTCATTTCCAATTCTTTGCTACCACAAAAAGAGCTACTATAAATATTTTTTGTGCAAATAGATCCATAACACTTTTCTTTAATCTCTTTGGGATACATACCTAGTAGCTGTATTGCTGAGTTAAAAGGTAGGCACAGTTTTATAGCCCTTTGGGCATAGTTCTAAATTGTTCTCCAAAATGATTGGACTAGTTTACAACTCCACTAACAATGCAGAAGTGTAGGTAGAGAGAGAAGCAGACAGAGGTAAGAACTTGCCTAGGGGAACTTGCTTGTGGGGAGGATTGACAGAGAGAACACTTGTGATTGGCTGGTCCCTGAATTGGTGATGAGCATCTTCTAAACCTTGCTTTTTGGTATCCTGATAGCAATGTCCCAAATAAATACTTTGGTTTTGTCTTGGAGGAGGAGGGTTTAATTCTATTTTGTGAATAAACCCTGGGAATACATCTACATATTCATAGCAGCTGCTATGGGTATCACATTGGCATTACATGGGCTTAGACCATAAAGCCTCCAGATTTCCTTAGGAAGTATCTGTTCTTTTTTGTACTTGATCTGTGATTACACTGGCATAAGGAACTCCCAGTAAGGAAATTCCCTCTGCCAATGCAATTTGGCACCTGCTCAGAAATTTATAATCTTAGAGAATTGCCTTGGGTCATTGAGATGTTAAGTAACTTGCCCAAGGTAATGGTATGCATGACAGGCAGAACAAGATTCTGAGTCTTTTTAATTCCAGTGCTGACTACCCATTACCCCACACTGCCTCTAAGTAAACATCTATTACATACATTTAGCAAAAAATAAAATAAATATTAATTAATGGTAAAAAATGAAGAAAGAGCAGGGTACAGTAGAAAGAGGCCCAGTCTAGGAAATATGACTGCCATTGCCTCCCTGTGTGACTTTGGCCAAGTCACTAAAACTCACTAGGCCTGACTTTTCTTACCTATAAAATGAAGGGGTTGGATAAGATGATATCTATGGTCTTTTCTAGCTCTAATATTCTATTATCTAATATAAAAATAAATGGAACATTAAAATTTTCATTCCCAAAAAGCATTATAAAATGGTCTGTTGTAAGTCTTCCATCATATTTTTACATAACCATTGAAAGGAATATGGCTCCTCCAATTCTTTTGCTATTTAAAGAGACAGAAATACATATATTTTCCTCAAAAGCTTTTCCCTGTCACATAGTTAAAATTGAGTTCTATATTCTATGAAAGACTCTTTTTTTTTTTACAAGTTTTCCTTGCTGCTTGGATGGATCTGTAAAATGTATTGCCAGGCAGCCTATAAAGAACCAAAGGTAATTGTATAATACAGTTATCATTCCATAAATTGAAAGACGTGGCTTAGTTGGGTAAATATTGCTGACTCAGCATCCCCTTGCTTCATTTAACAGCCTCTTCACTTGTAACATAAAAGGAAGTCCAGAGCTTCATAAGATACCACAAGTGAGTTCTTGAAATTGATTACAAAACACGAACCACCCAGTTGGTTGCCAGAGGGGACAAGCAGCAACAGTCCTGACATCACTTTGCCCGCCTTCCAGGAGTGCTTGGTTGAGCAATGAACATGATTTACAAAGGTAAGGCTACCCTTGGACTGAAGGCCAAGAGACCCAGGCTGATGAAACACATCTGGAAATCTGCCCAATGGAAACACAAAGCTGGAATGGGTATAGTTTCATGCCAGAGATTTTCAGGAATAGATCCAAAAACATCTTCTGGGAGAGGAAATGAAAGAGGAAGTAGTTTGTTATTCAAAGGGCAGAGGGAGAGGAGAGGGAGAGAAAAAAGGATAGAGAGAGAGAGAGAGACAGAGAGACAGAGAGAAATGAGGGTATGAGTGACTAGAGGGAGAATGTCCACGCACAGGGTGGAAAAAGGAAAAACATGGCCAGGATAGGAAATTTCAACAAGCTAGCAAAGATAAGAAGGAAGTAGGGTCTGTTTGGAAGGTAAATGTATTATAATGGAAATATTCAGTCTTGCCAAGAACAATAACCTACAGATAATTAAAGGAAAAGGCATGTGAGAAAAAACAAAAAGCTGAGCAAGTCCTAGGAAAGCAAACACTTTAGCTCAGCACTTAGTAATTGACACCATCAACAGGAAAGGAAAGGGAGACGTTTTACAGTTGACTATGCCCCAGATAGCCTACCTTCTAATAAGTGTTATCACTCAATTTGATGTTGACTCAGGTAATACGGGATGCATTAAATAAAGCACGAAATATCACCTAGCTGGTTTTTCTTTCTGCTCCAATGTGCTCTCTCCTATTCTCTAATCAACTGTTGTCAGAAGGATTTGATTCTAGTTAGACCTGTGTTAATTACTTGACATTAGTTTCAACTCCCTCTCTTACTCTCCCCAACACTTCTTTGTAATTTGGTATGCTGTAAAACTGAGTCATATATCTCCCTTTCACATAAAGAATCTTCTACCTTTCTCATGTTGACTAATATAGTGCTTGAAAAACAATCTTAAAGCATGATTATTAATTAGTGTACTATTCCACACAATATTTACATTACAGAGATTTCCCCTTCCCAATTCTACTTTTTTGAGTAATTAATGTCAAGTATGGACCTGTATTTTTTTTGGATTGTTTTGTACTCTACCATCCACTTTCAAGAATAACATTGTGCTGAAGAAGGGAGATATCTGTGGGGAGTTGTTAGGACTGTGAGCAAATGAAAAAAGAGGTGAACTTTTCAGGAAGTCCAACCAACAGAGAATTCTGATTTGGTCAAGAGAAAATAGAATATGGGGTCTTGTCCTAAAATAACAAAAATTGATACCTATAAACAGCTCCATTTATTGTGAGTGGGACAACATGACAAATGAGCAATTAAGCTCTTTCTGAATGATTTCCTACCTGCTGAAACTCATCAATCCTACTTTTCCTTAAATATGTGTTTGTATATCCTAAGCAGAAATCTCTCAAACTTCCAAATATTATTAATAGAAGACTCAATACACCACATATATACCACTCTGCCTCAATTTAGCAAACAATAGCAATGATGCTTGATAAATCAAACCCATCATTATTTTTTATCTCCCTTTTGGGGGTACCTTTGGATGATGAATGCAAAAGGGTCATGGGATTTATAGTTATGTTATTTTAGAGATGATCTAGTCTAGGAGTTCTTAACCTGGCCTTTATGAACTTAAAAAAAGTATATCATTTGATAACTATTTCAATAAACTACAGTTTACTTTGTAATCATAGCTTTTTATTTTATGCTTTTAAAAATATTATTCTGAGAATGGATCCATAGGATCCAGACTGCTAAAGGGTCTATGACACAGAAAAGGTTAATAACTCCTTATCTTCAACTGGGAAAGGTTCTTTTTCCTCTGTCCTGCCAACTATTAGTGTCCCCCAAGTCTCTGTCCTGAGATATTTTGGTATTTTCTATTTTTGTGCTCTTTCTACCTCTCTCCCTTTCTCCCTCCTACCCTTCATCTTTCTCTCTCCCTCCCTTCTTCTCTCTTCCCCCTCCTTCTTTCTCCCTCCTTTAGCCTTTTTTTCTCTTCCTTTATCCCCCCCCTCCCCACCCACCCACTTATCTCTTTTCCCCTGTGTCCCTGCCTCTTTCTTTTTCTCCTGACTTTTACATGCATCACCTGGGAATCTGTATTTGGACAAAATGTAGATTGGTAGACAGTATAAGTCTGAGTGGAAGGGTAGACAGACAATTGTTCACAGTGCTGGGTAGCTACATGGGTTTGTGGGCTGAATACTAGGGAGTCAGTTGTAATGATTCCAGGGGAAGAGCTTCCTGTACTGAGACCACTTATATAAAATCAAACAATAAGAATTTATTAAGCACCTACTACATGTCAGGCACTGTGCTAAACATTATATAAAAGACGTTGCTCCTACTGCTATAGCCAGTGCCTTTTGTAGTTTGCTTGACATGGGAGTTCCGCTGGGTTTACTGCTGCTCTCAGGAGCCTCCCACACCATGGCTACTAGGCATGAAGAAAGGAATTAGACATAGAGATATCCAAGTTAATCAATATGGTCACTCTATCCATTGTACCATCTTGTAATTCCCACATGTTTTCTTATTCTGTGCCATTTCATCAGTATCTTTTCATAAATCTTCCATTGATGAGATAATCAAAGTGTTAGAGACCATCCTGTGGTTCATAGGATTACAGAACATAGATCTTGAGCCAGGAGAGAGGTATCCAGACTCAATCCTCACATTTTACAAAAGATTATTCTATTCAAACCCATGCATAGGGAGAGCTTAAATGCATTGTCTAAGGTCACACAGGTGATAAGTGGAAGAGCCAGGATTTGAACTCAAGTCTTGCAATTCCAAGTTCAGTGCCCTTGCCACTGTGCCACACTTCTATTTGCCATTTAAGATGTGAGGGTACCAGCTGTAGAATTTGGGAATGTTACTGTTGCCTCTCATCTTCATTGATTGGCTCATGTTTTTGAGTCATTGGGTTCCTGATGTCTTTCAGAAGAAGAGAAGAATCAAATTATGACTTTTCAAACGAGTAAATGAAGTTTGTGTCAGTACCAGAGGAGTCTTTCAGGTAGTCCTTGCTGCATTGTTTATTGGAGTTGCTGTGGTCAAACTGGGAGAAAATCAACACTAGAACTGCAGAAGCAATGCACATTCTCAAGAGGTAAGCCAAAATTCTTTACTGTGTATGGTAAAGCTTGAGCACAATAGACTATTTATTTTGGAGAGGTGTCAACAAACCATGAATGTTTACTTTGGTAGACTAGGGAACACTGTTAAAGGGGGACTTTGTGGATGCGAGAAAGACAAAGTAAAATGGGTCAACTATTAAACTTCAAGTTGGTTAGGAGTATAATACACCAACTAAATCTCCCCTGAAGCTAGTAGATTTATCTTGACTCAATCTCCCAAACAATTTACTGGTTCATAGGGTAGTCCAGTTAAGGGAGGTTTAAGACTGGTTTTAAGTGTCTTTATTGAGTTTTGAGCTGTAGGAAATCTATACAAAGCATGTTGAAAGGGTTCTATTACTCTCATTGTTCCAGTGGCAATACTTTAAATTGAGAAGGGATATCTCATTGACATTTTTGTACAACTGGGGTTTGACTTTTAAAAGATTAGTTTGGTTTTATTTTTTTGAGGAAAGAAAAGAGAAATTAAGAAATAAGAGAGAGTGCCAACATTAAGAGGAGATTTGTGAGAGACAGAACTGAGGATTGGGAATAGCTTCTGTCATGAGAAGAGGAAGAACAATGATGATGAAGAACAAAGAAATGACCTTTGGTGGAAAGAAAGGATTCCTCAAACTCTGGGTAGTTTTAACTATCAAAGTCCCTCCTGAACATTCATAGGAAGAAAAACATACATGGAATCTAAATGCAAACAGGTTATGTTCTCAGGGAAAAGACCAATGTCTCTTTCCTGAGAGAGGTTCCCTTATTTGATACTTTTCATGGAGACCTTTTAGGACTATTTTAGATACTGACAACCAAGAGTGGTATTTAGAACCATTAAACCACACTACTACTAAAGCATGGCATGGATTTTGGCTTTCCAAACTCTTAAAGAGTTAGCAACTACTTTATTTACTCTAGCTGAGAATATATCTATAAATATCCAACTTCGTACTTTATTTGTAAATGAGATAAAGATGATGGCTCCTCCATATATCAGCTTCTTTCTAGAATATTTTTCCCTCTTCAAGTTGAAGGGAGGTTGGAACCTTGTGTCTTTTCTTTAAGCTTTGACTCTAGTCAATTACATATTTTATACAAGCATGGAGCATTGAATAGTCAGTCTCCACCAATAAAGATACTGCTGTACAAATGGCCCTTTGAGTCAATGGTTACATTAGGATAAATTTTTCCTTAAGAGTTCAAGGGTTATTGAACTAAAAGATATTTGACCTAGGAAGGCAATACACTTGAGCACTTTGGGAATTGTCATAAAGCATGGTGCAAGAACACAGAAGTATTTACTGTTGTATAATTCCAGGATAGATTTAAAAAGCAATAATCACCAGGCCAATGTGCCCTGGCCCTGATATTCTGCATCTAGATTGCGTCCTGGAGGAAATACACATTAGGGCTTTTTTTTTTCTCACGCCTACCTCACAAAAGTTAAATGGAATATTTTTTTTCATTTCCAAGGGCAGAATTTTCTAGGTTTCATCATTGTTGTTCATAAATTTCAAAAGGAAGATCATTTTCTTAAAGGGTTTTGCCCCCTTTCTCTTCATAGGACAGTGAGCTTCCGGGATGTAGTGAAGCCTGTGGGAACTGAATTTTCTCCAGTTGCATTTTAGATATATTATCTCCTTTTTTGGGAGCCCCCTTCTTATATTGACACATTTCATTTTTATTTAAATCAAAACTTTAATTCTCTTGCCTCCTGGGTAAATAGATACCAATCTGTTCTCAAGAGTCAGCATGGTTTAATCAACTACAGGTCATGCCAAACTGGCTTTTTTCTTTTTTTTGGCAAGGTTACTAAACTACTAGATCATGGCAATACTTCAGATACAGTTTAACTTTTATTTTATCAAGGTATTAGATAAAAGTCTCTTGGGATATTCTAGTGGAAAAGATGGAGAGTTGTGGACCTAAGTGGTTTAATATTTTCATCAATATCTTAGGTGAAGGCCTTGTTGGCCTATTTAGCCAGTTTTCCAATGACCCAAACATGGGGGGGATATCTAACACATTGGATGGCAAAATTGGGATTCCAAAACATCTTGGCAGTCTGGAACATTGGGCCAAATCTAATAAGAAGAAATTTTATGGGGATAAATGTAGAAGTTTGCAATTAGTTTAATAAAATCAACTTCGACAGTACAAGATGGAGAGGCAAAATTAGATAGGTTTTTCTGTTAAAAAAAAATTGAGGGCTTTAGTGAGCTGCAAACTTAATATGAGCCAATAGTGTGATACAGTGGTTTGGAAAGAGAATGCAAACTTAGGCTATGTTAATAAGCGTATGTTTTCTAGGATTAGAGAGGGTATGCTTTGTACTCTGCCCTGGTCAAACCATATCTGAAATACTGTGTTTAGTTCCATGCAATCACATTTTAGGAAGGCCACTAATAAATTCAAGTATGTCCAGGGCAAGGCAACAAGGCTAGTGAAGGGCCTTAAGTCCACACCTCAAGGAAATGTGTAGAATTGACTGGTCAGGTTTAGACTGGAAATGAGAAAATTTAGGGAGGACCTGACAACTATGGTCCAATCTTTGAGGTGCTAGCATGTGGAAGAAGGATTGGATGTGCTGTGGGCACCAGAGGAAAGACCTGGGAGCAACGTGTGGAAGTTTATAAGAAGTAAATTTAGGTAAGGAAGCACATTTAGATAAGGAAAAAAAAAAGCAGCTTCTAATAGGGACATCCAAGAATGAAATGGACTGTCTTGGGAGGCAGGGAGTTCCTTTTCGTGTTTGGCTGGCCGCTTGTCACATATGGTGTGGGGATGATGCCTGTTAAGGCATGGGTTGGCCTGGAATAGCCTTCTAACTGTGGATTCTGTGGGTCATTTTATTGTGATATTTTTTTCATGACTGCTAAAGAGAATTTTAAAGACCACAGTGATCAGCCTGACTTGCAGATTCTGAATCTCTTTTCTTGGATCCTTAAAATTGCCAGTGGGCCATGCCTCCTCCCTGCCCCGCCTCTCCCTATTATCTTGTAGATATTCTGTATATATTTAAATGTACAGGTGTACCCCAGTAGAATGCAAAATCTTTGAGAGAAGGGATTCCTCTTTGTCTTTATATCTCTAGTACTGTTGCCTAGTACATACAAGGGTCTTAATAAATGATTGCCAATTCATTAAATGATCTCTTTCAGGATTGGGTAGACAAAGTGGCATCTGCATGTAGAAGACAGATATTGGATGGCTGGGAAATGCCACTTGGGACAGCAGCACTTCAGGTTCATCATTTGCATAACAAAATGATCCAGATCTCCTTGAAGGAGGGAACAATCAGTGAGACACTTGGAAACACCTCTTGGAGTTAGGGAAAGGAAGAAACTAGTAAAAAAGCAAGGGGAAGGTGAGAGACAGAAAGAGGAAGTCCTGGGTCAGTCCTCAGCAGAGAACTCTGTTCTGTTCCAAGGCACCAAGGCTTCCCATCACAAAGTATCTTGCCCTGCACAAAGAGTTAACTTATGAATATTTCCTGCCTGAAAAGAAAAGTGTGGGACACTCACAGAGATGGCAGAATGAGAGGTGGAAGAACAATCCTACTTCACACAAATGCTCCATCAAAGATCAAGGAAGAATCCCAAACTGAGTGGTGATCTGGAAATCCAGGCTGAAAGTATGGTAGGTGACTTTTTCTGGACTGGATCAGCATAGGCAGACAGCCAGAGGCCTATAGGCATTTGGGAAAGAATCTACTTAGAGCAGCCTGTACAGAAGCCTTTGAGTCTTTGGACTGGGTCTGAGGCCTAGGACTATGTGTCAAGTGCAGGGAGCCCAGCTCAGGTCTAGCCTGCAGCTGTATTACTTTCACCTCACACTTGGGTCTTGGAGCCTTCTTGCATGGATTGCAATGGACCTTTGTGCTGAGGCAGCTTGCATGGTTTATGAGGTCTGGGGCTAGCAGTACTTTACTGGTGGGGGGGAGGGGTAAGTCTGCAATTGTGTCACATAGACCTGGAACCAGGGTTGTAAATGTGCCAGGCTCTAACCCTGCCCAAGATCTGACAATTTAGGATGCTGAAAGTTTTTAGCTTGCTGGTTTAAGATGTTCCTGAGGTCCTTGAGGAACACAGTACTTAGTACCTAGATGAAAGAACATCAGGACCTCAAATGATACAGGTTAAGACCAAGCAAGGTCCCACTCCCTCCAGAATCTAGCCCTGACACAAAGTCCCAATTCAGGAAGTAAGGCTGGAAAATAAGCAAACAAGATACTGATGATAAAGACATGATAGATCCAAGAATATGTAAAATGTAAACCCAGAAGAAGAAACTAATTTTATAATGCCATAAGCAAAGCATCAATCAAAAATATGGATTGATCCAGAAGACAACTAGAAATTTTTGAATAAATGAAATGAGTTTAAAAATTATATGATAATAAAATGAATTCTACAGGCAATAATGAGAAATCAAATTAGAGTACTAGAGGGAAGACTTGGAAGGAGAATAAATGGCTCAGGAGGTATAAAACATTATCCAAGTAATAGACACACTGAAAACTAGAATGCACCAAACTGAAGGTGGTGACTCTGTGAGATAATAAGAAATAGTAAAAAAAAAAATAAAAAAGACAAACCCCAAGAAGAAAATATAATATTTTCTTTTAATAAAAAGAAAACCTGATCTGGAAAAAAAGTCAAGAAAATATAAGAATCACTGAACTACCTAAAAATCACAACAACAAAATCTCTGGATACAAGATTTCAAAAGCAAGGGGCAAAGTGAAAATAGAATTCATTTTCTGAAAGAATTTCAGAAGGAAAGTCAGTTATCTCTTGAAAGAAAGCTCAGAATGAAACCTCCCAGAACATAATAGCCTAAATGAAAAAAAAATACAGCAAGCAACCAGAAAGATAGAGTTCAGGTATTAAAGAGCTACAGTCAAGATCACACAAGACTTGACGGCTATCACAAAAAGAAAAAAAGTTTAGAGCGGGGTTGGGAAACCTGGAGCCTTGAGACCACATATGACCCTCTGAGTCCTCAAGTGCGGCCCTTTGACCAAAGCCAAACTTCACAAAATCCTCATTTGTTTGTGCAATTTGGATTCAGTCAAAGGGTCAGACTTGAGGATCTAGAGGGCCACATGTAGCCTTGAGGGTGCAGGTTCTCCACCCTTGGTTTAGAATATGTTATTCCAAAAGGGGCAAAAGATAAAGACAGATTACCAAGAGTAACTCAGTTGGTAAAATAGTATTATCCTACAAGAATGTTTTAAATAATCCAATCCTAGAAAAAGAAATTAAATAAACCACAATTAAACTTTCAAAGATATAATTCAGGAGAACAGATTGATTTGCCATCATATTTTATCAAACATTCAAGAAGCAATTAATTTTAACATTATATAAACGTTTATAAAAAAATAGACACAGAAAGCATCCCACCAAATTTCTGCTATGATAGAAATATGGTCTTGATATGTAAATCAAAGAGATAAAACAGAAAACTGTAGACCAGAACCATCAGTTCTGCCCTGTATATATGTTCCCAAAAAGCACTGCACTGTGCAAAATTGAGCAATAAAGACTGCAGTATTATGGGGAAAATGGCATTAGAAGTGCAATGCTTAAAAACTTCGGTGATATGTTAAAAAAAAGATTGGAACCTAAAAGATGGTAGCATGGTTGTATACATATTAAATCACTAAGAAATACATAAATATTACAAAAAAAACCGGACTGCTGCTTGGCCTGCATTCTGTACTACATGAGCATGTTGGGCAGACTAAAACTCTGGACCAGAGGCCATTGGGGAATGAGGTGTGTTTGAGGGTGAGCGTGGTTAGGATCAGCCATTTTCCACCCATAACACCTACTATATCAGAACGTATATAATTAATATGACACTTTTGACAAAGACCTGAAGTTTGCTTCTGGAAGTGGGCATTGGAACAGTTGTAGCTTATGAGTTATTGTGAAGTGGTGCATTTCTCTGTGTTCTCTTGCTGTTTCTTAAGTAAAAAATTGTGCAGAAGCAAACTCAAAATTTGAATTATGCTGAAAATGTTCCCTAATAGATCAATTGCATTGCCACAAATTCATGGGTTATATAGTAGAACTGACTATCCCAAATGAATATCAATTCAAAAATGTTTTAAAATAAAATACTAGCATAGAGGCTGAATCACATATAACTATGACCATGTTGGACTTCAGCAAAGAATACACAGCTAATTCAGTACAAGGAAACTATAAACATAATAGGCCATGTTAATAACATAACCAGAAAATTCATATAATAATACCAAGATGGATAATGTTTTTAAAAATACAACACGTTCATATTATAAATACAGTAAAATAAAACATTTCTTAAGTAGTAAGTAGTCCTTACCCAAAAGCCAGAGCCAGGTTTTATGTAATGAAGGTGAAGAATTTAGTGACTTTTCTTGGAAAATTCCGAGAACAAATAGACCATTTAATAGATTCACCAACAGTGTATTAGTGTGTTCCTCTCTCTCATACAGCCTATGCATCATTGTTTCTATCTTTTGTTAGCTTTACAATTTAAAAATCTTTTATCAACTTTGTCATTCTGATAAATATGAGGTAATACCTCAGAATTATTTAAATAATCATTTTATTTGATTGTTGAGAGTTTACATGTCTTAATCTATTCTTGACTTATCCTATATATATCTTATACTTTGACTATTAATTGGGCAATAGCTCTTTTCTAGTGCTCTGGTCATTCTGAAATAAATTGGAATCCATATAATCTCTCTTCTTCTCCTGCTTCTCCTCCCCCTTCTCTTCCTCCTTTTCTTCCTCCTCCTTCCTTCTTCTTCTTCTTTCTGTCTTCTTTTTTTCCCTCCTTTCTTTCTTCTTTCTTTCTTCTTCTTCTTCTTCTAGGAAGGGTGAAGGTAGGGCAATTAGGGTTAAATGACTTGCCCAAGGTCACATGGCAATTTTTTGTGTCAAATGTCTGAAGCCGGATTTGAACTCAGGTCCTCCTGACTCCAGGGCTAGTGCTCTATTCACTGTGCCATGTAGCTGCCCCAATCTCTCCACTTCTGACTAATTCAAAAGTCTTTTCTCTATGTACTTCAACATACCCAAATATTACTTCATTGATAAAATATCATGATTTCTAGTCCAAAAATTTTCTTTACTTTTTTTAACCCACTTTGCTACTCTCTTTATTCCCATATTAAGTCTTAACCAAGGTGAGATTTAAAAAAAAAAACCTTTTGTAATAGTAGAAGCACATAGCATTTATTTAACTTTGCTTTACCATTTTTACATGAGTACTGTGCTTTTTTTTTATTTGGAGAGATTGTTGTCAAAGACTTTGTTTTTACTTCTGTTTTCTGTTGAAGGAATGATACAAATGTCTCCTCCTTTCTGTAAGTGCATATTTTTTCATTGATTAAGCTTAAGTTTATAGGATAAATTATTTTTACTTTTTCTAATCTTGTATTCCAATTTTCTCCTTGATTCTTATAAGCAATGAATAGATTTTAGATTATTTGACTGTTTTTCCTCACAGGACCACTGTCTTTTCCTTGTGAAGAGCTTCATCCTGGAGACCTACAATACTTGTTCTTCTTTCCCTCTATTGTACTAGGTCCTTTGCATCACTTCACGTGATGTAATTTACCCTATCCTGCCTCCCCCTTTCCTTTTCTCCCAGTACAATCTTTTTTTTTCACCCCTTCATCATTACATCAAAGTCAACTTATACCCACATCCTCTGTCTATGTATATTCCTTCTAATTGCTTTAATAAGATAAACAGTTCTCAAAAGTCATCTTTCCATGAGGGGAAGTAAACAGTTTAACTTTAATGAATAACATGTTTTTTGTTCTTTCCTGTTTACCTTTTTGTGCTTCTCTTGAGTCTTGCATTTGAAGATTGAATTTCTGCTCAGCTCTGGTCTTTTCATTAGGAAAGTTTGAAAGTCCCCTATTTCATTGAATGTCCATCTTTTCCCCTGAAAGATTATGCTTAGTTTTGCTGGATAGTTGTATCAGCAAGCACCCTAGCACACCCAGGATGGCTGCTAGCACAGGTTTTTGATCTGCTTTTCTAAAAGAAAGCCAACTTAAAAAGGGTTAATAATCTTACTTTAATCAAACATATGTCATTCACTTAATTCAGGGGAAAAAGTCAGCACCCTGAGCTTCAGAGAATTCTAACAGAAATTACAAGCAGACAAAAAATACAGACAGAGAAAATAATGAAATTCAACAGACCAACAAACAGGGCTTCTGGCTGTCTGACTATTACATATATATACAGTTAGTTACCAGAGAGAGAAGCATCAAAATCTAGATTTTCAAAGCCAGGGGGCTCAATGGCTGCCCAGATTGGCCAAATCACACAACTCTTCCCATAAGTGAACCCCAAAGCAAAACCTCACCTCAGGGAATATATATGACCTTCTCCAGGGTCAGAAGACATCACAACCTTTGTGACCCACTGCCTAATTACAAAAGAACAAAAGGTGGGCCTTCCTGAAAAACAACTCTTCCCTAAACAAGTTTCTCTTGTTGGACTCCAAGTGAGGCCCATTAGGGCCAGGGAAGATCTTCAAATTCCCTTACCGTTACAGTAGTTGATTCTTGGTTGTAATCTAAGTTCCTTTGTCTTCTGGAATGCCATATTCCAACTCCCCTGATTCTTTAACAAAGGAGCTGCTTAGTCATGTAAAAACATGACTATGGTTCCTTGATATTTGAATTGCTTTTTTTGTGGCTACTTGCAATGTTTTCTCCTTGACCTGATAATTTTGGAATTTGGCTATAATATTCCTTGAAATTTTCATTTTGGGATCTATCTTCCTCACAGCAGATTACAACAGTAGTTATAAAACAAGTTCCTAAATTCTGTTCTTATCATTCTATAATGTGTTATGACTTTTTGGGGAATCCTTGTTTTCATCGTGGGCATAAATGACATGTCCTTTGTTTAATTCATCTGATAGCTGGAGTTAATCCCTGCCTTTGCAGGGGAAACCATGGATGAGAAGCATAAGTAAAATTGCCCCCAGTATGTTGAGATGGAGCTTATTAAGTGCAAAAAGGAGTGTGAGAAGTAGGAGCTTAAATTAGAGATCAGGTTTCCCCATGAATGAACTCAAAGCAAACTACAATGGCTGGCATGGGATAGGAAATGGAACAGATTACCTGCCCTGTGAGTCCTATTTGAACAGGGTTTCTATGCTAGATTTCAATTTTAGTGAAACATTTAACAAAGTCATAGGATTGTAACTCTGGAGCTAGAAGGGACCCTAGAGGTCATCTAGTTCAACCCATTCATTTTATACATGAGGAAAATGAGGCTGAGGAAAGATAAAGGACCTGTCCAGGTTTACACTGGGAGTAAGCAGCAGAAGCTGTAGTTGAACCTAGGTCTTTGAACTTCAGAGGCAGAATCTTTTTTACTGTATCATACTCAATCAATCAACCAACAGGTATTTATTAAGCTTTGAGCTAGCCACTGGGAATACAAGTGCAAATAGTGAAGCAATCTCTATTTTACTGTGGAAATTACAATAAATATGAACTTAACACATGCATACATATTTTTATACACACAATCACTAGTCAAATACTGATGGTTTAGTTGAGAGGCCACTACCAGTTGGGGGAGGTAGCAACCTGCCATTATGCTCGTCTTGTGGGGAAAAAAAAATCCCAAAGAAATATGGTAGACAATAGTCTTATTAGGTGTATTTAGTACTGGCTGAATGTACATGTCTGTCACATAATCTTCAACATGTGAAAAGTTCCATATCATCTTACAAGAAAGCCTCCAGTGGAGTGTCCCAATTATTGATCTTTTGACCCTCTCCTGTCTACCATGTTTGTCAGTGACTTGGATGGAGTTACTAATGGCATGTTTATGAACTTTCTGATTGTATAAGACAAGGTGGATGAGTATGTGAGAATCCATGAAGATTGTGACAGGCTGGGCCACTGGGCTTAATCTAATGAGACTAAATACAGTAAGGCTAAATGTAAAGTATAGTGTGTTTTAAAAAATCATCTTCAAATATATAAAGTAGTGAATATATGATATATAAATAATATCTATCTATCTGTCTGTCTGTCTATCTATGTAAAATAGCTATATCTTATTGTATCTGAAAAACAAGTCTAGGGATTTTAGGCTCAATATGAATCCATGGGGTAATATGTCAGCCAGAAATAGCAATTGCAATCTTAAACTGCATCATGAAAGAGACAGTGTCCAAGAGTTGTAAGATGATAATTCTAGTGCAGTGGTAAGAACACTTTTGTCAAAACCATTGCCCCCCTCACTGAAAAAGTTCACAATCAGGAATGCAGAAGAAAACATTTATAAAGCCTGGGCTACGGAAACAGAGAGCAGGGGAAACAGCATAGGATGTTTCCCTGTCTGTTGTTTCCACAACTTAATGAAATTCCTAATGCCTCCCTATTATATGTGAATGTAACCACATGTCATGTCTTCCCCTCTCCCATGCTTAGCAAAATAACTCCTTTCTTAATATAAAGAAGCACATGTTTAGCACAGTAATAGTTGTACCCATGAGTTATACTCTCTAGTTATAAACTTCATATAGATAAACTTAGGTGGCCCCAAGGTGCTGCCTGAACTCAGCTTGGGTGTGCATCCCTGATAAACCTCCAATCCCTTCCCTTATAGATAGCTACACCCTTCTAAACATTGTGTTTTTAAAAAACCCCGTGTTTTTGTCCAATGGTTAAGTCAGTCTTAGCCAGAGCAGACAGCCCAGCTTGGTCATGGAGGCTGACTTGCTAGTGGGATGGGAAAACCCACCTGACACTGCCCAAGAGTCACAATAATCCTGCCTTGCCAGTAGCCTTAATGGGATGAGCAAGGACAGCTCCAGCCAGACAGCTCCTGGTAGTCTTGTCCAACACCATACCTGGCTGTAGGCATTTATACCTGTCATTACAATAAACATCATATACTGTGCATCCCTTCTAACTGGACCTGACTAATTCATAATACCTATACATCATATTCAAATATATTGTTTTATTGAGTTCAGTTCTTGGTGCCCTATTTCTGAAATGTTGCTGATAACTAGTGAGTATCCAGAGAAAGGTAGTAACCAAGATTGAGAATGGTCTTCCTGTCACGTCTTACAACAATCAGTTGAAGGAACTAGGGATATTTGCCCTGAAACAGATGAGACATGATACTGTTGTTGGGACATGATAGCTGTCTTCAAGAATTTGAAAGGCTGTCAAGTGGGATGAGGGATTGGACTTGTTCAATTTGTCTTTAGATGGCAGAAGTAGGAATGAAAGGTAGAAGTTGCTGAGAGGCCCATGGCCTTTCCTTATTCTCCCAGGTGTTCATTCTTCCTCCTGAAATTTTGTATTTACTTATCTGTGTATCTATTGTCTCTGTGTATATGTTGTATTTTAATTTTATCCTTGTATCTCAGCATTGTGCCTGGTACCTAAGAGATGTTTAAATACAGATGCTTGATTAATTTAATTGCTACGAATTCATAGTCCAGACCCAGGCCAAGATTACCTTCTTACTCAGAGGATCACTATAGATCATTATCCCACTGTTAAAAGCCAATGGAGATTTTGGATGGAGTGGGGAATGGGAATGAAGGGTTGAGATTTATCTCTGTTGTGTGCTCTTGTTGCTCAGCTGAAGGTCTTTGCTTAGGTCACCACTAAGAGATTCCATTTTGCAAAGAAGCAGGGGCACACAGAAGTCTTGCTATGGTGAGACCACCTTTCCTACTGTCAATCACCTCACTTTTTCTAATGTGGAATTGGTAGATAAGCCAGTTATATCTCACGACACTTTAATTGCTATAAATTCAGATTCCAGGTCTTAAGGCACTCCAAGTTCTTCATATACTGGATGGATATTATCCTCATTTGGCAGGAAAACATTTCTTTTTAGTTTTTCACCATTTTGGTGGTACTGATGACTGACATTAACAGAAGGGTCCCATCACCTGTGAAACTCATACCCTGCAGTTTGTTTGGGGAGCCACCATATACCTTAATATTATAGTTATCACTTCCACATTGTGGGGGTTAGAGGCAAGGCACCCCCATAATCTGAAAAATTCATGTAAAATTTTTTAATCCTCTCTTCATACCACAGAAGTCTTCAGAATTATGGTATTAAAATAAAATATGTTGATATTATATAATACTATACATGTTTCATGAATTTCTGAGTTTCTAAACTTTTTCTGTGTCATCTGCTGGTCTTCACGCGTCATCTGCCACTTGTGTAAGACTCCCCCCAAATTCTCATTTAATTTCTTATGCCCACTTGTGATATAATAAAACCACAATGGGAAAAGTTGCAATGTGGAAGGGAAACTGTACAAGTAGGCTCTTATTTTTGATTATTTTGGGGATCCTCTGGCTGCCCCTCAGTGATTCACTCATTTCTTAGCAATCAAAGTGGATTTCATGTTCAATTCACCAAATTGTTTCTAGTAATACTTTCTCAGTCGATGGACGCACTCACACTGACCTGGCAGCCTCCTATCCTATTGTGCTCGGCAAATACAGTGAATAACAGGACGTCTTTAGCACCAATAAATGATAACAAAAGCTAAAATTCATGTAGCACTTTAAGGATTGCAAAGCACTTGACATCTGTTATCTCATGTGATCCTCATAACTCTGTGAGATAGTGCTATTATAAACTCCATTTTATAGCTGAAGAAATTGATGCTAATAGAGGTTAAAGGACATGCCTGGGGTCAGACACCAAGAAAATATGTGAGGACACGAACTAGGGGGCATCATGGATAGGGCACCTGACCTGGATTCAGGAAGAGTTGAATTTTGCCTCAGTTTCCTCATCTGTAAAGTGAGTTGGAACAAGAAATGGCAAGCCACTCCACTGTCTTTGCCAAGAAAAGACCAAATGGGGTTACAGAGAGTCAAACACTAGTGAGAAACAACTTCTTGATTCCAGGCTTGGTATTTAATCTATAATATCCCCTTCCTCTCTGCTGCAGCCCTCAGGGCCCATATTTATTCCTTTCTAGGACCTGAGACTTGAGTCTTGCAGAATTTAACATATACACAAGTCAAATTGGAGTTTATCCTATTGTTTGCTTCCCCCACACATGCATGCATATGTGTGTGCTAAAAATTAAGAGTTTAATCTTACATCATTGGGATACAATTTTTTAAATTTGAGAGAATTTAAGTTTGCTATGGTAAATAATATCTTCTCTTCTAATAGTAGCTAATAACTACCATTTATAAAGAACTTATTATGCTCAAGGCATTGTGCTGAGTACATTACCATCTCATTTGATGTTCACAGCTCTGGGAGTTAGGTGCTATCATTATCTCCATTTTACAGATAAGGAAACTGAGACAAACTGGGGTTGAATGCCTTACCCAGGGTCACACAGCTAGTAAGTATCTGAGGCTGGATTTAAGCTTGTCTTTCTGACTCCTGGCTCAGCACTCTATCCAACAGGTTATCTAGCTTCCTTTTCTCCCTGTCCTGTTTTGTAATATATAAAGGGACGGTCTAGAATCCTAGATCCAAGGTAGCTGTGATAGTAGTATGAGGCAAGCCTTGGGTCAGCCACTAAAAAAAAAAAATTGTGTAACAATGTAGACCCTTAATAGGTAATCCTTGGTCCTCAATAAAACCTGTCGTTCAGCTCAAGTCCTGCTGTCTCCAGACCAAGTTATCTGCAAGCCAACACCAAAAAGCCTCAGGTTCATAGGCTTTTTTTTTTTGAGGCAATTGGGGTTAAATGACTTATCCAGGGTCACAGAACTAGTATCTGATGCTGGATTTGAACTCAGGTCCTCCTGACTCAATCCACTGAGCCTCCAAGCTTCCTCTTCCATAGGCTCTTAATAGAAATTTGTTGACAGAAGTTCTATCTAAAAACCTAAGCACGACACAGATTTCTTTCTTTTTTTGATTTTCTTCAACTTTCCCCCCAAGCTTAGCCTTTGTCTTACCTCTAGGCCTTATATTTTCTTCTGCCTTCCCCCCTCTCTCCCAATTTTCTGGTGGGAAATATGGTCCTTCTTATTCATGCTACCACCAAACCTGAGCTCTAGAATTCCCCAACTCTGTTCTCAGGGATGCTTTCAGAGCCTCCCTGGAACACCCAGCTTGAGAATTGTGGCGTGCAGAAAGGCAGCTGTTGCACATATGATACCGCCGAAGGCATTAGAGGAAGTCTTACCTATATTTCATAGTCTTGTTCCAATCACCACTCTCTGGTTCACCTGCCAGCATAAGGAGCATGATAGGTTTTGTAAAAGAATAATCTGAAATGTGAATTTTACATGAAAAAAACTATGAGATTCATATATCCTGAGTGGATGAGAGAGTTTTCAGCCACAGAGACTATATAAATATTGTTGTATAAGTGGTTCAGCTGAACCAACATGACATGGGGGGAAAAAGAATCTGTAAAATTTACTTATGTTGGCTGAAATCTTAGTCAACACAGTAGAAAATGTCCCTTTGCTTTTAGAGTGAATGCTAGGAATGAGAGTATAGGTTATCTTCACCTGCACATCCAGGTGTGTATTGTATGTGGAAATTTTAGTTTTTTTGTATGTATTTTTAATGTACATTTTCTTACCACATATGGCTTTGGCCAATTAAGACTAGAAACATATCAAAACCTGTCCCTTATCTTCCTCCTTAATGCATCTCTTCATAGAGGTAGAAAAGGGCTTGTATGCATACATATATGTATTATATATACATATGTGTATGTATATATAAATATATATGATCTCTTTTTGTTTATATTATTAAACAAGTAGCAGAAAGAATTGTTACCAAATAAAATTGGAAGCTGTAGTTGATGCTTCTGTTTTTTTTTAGTGCAAAAAAAAAATTGAAGGTAAAAGAAAAAAAAAACAAATTAAAAAAGAATCATAAACACTACCAAATGCCACAGCAAGGGCCTGATTTTGACTTGCAGAGAAAGAAATTTTATGATGTGTCACTTTAAAAAGTGAATAGTTTTTAAATTTTTTTATCCTCTTGAGAAATACATATTTCAATTGAAGATGTCATAGATTTCTCTTAATAAGGAGCTTTCCTATACTAATCTGCTTAGTTAATATCTTAAAGTTTCATATATACATCTGGGGTCTGGAATTTCAGTAAATATTCTCGATAAAGTTGGCTCAGTTTCCCCCCCTTTTGAACCTCAAAAGTAGGGAAGCATGGAGGTGTGGGCCGCATGGGGATGAGAAGGATTGCTAAGGAGGCCATGCCTGCAAGCCAGGCCCCAACTCAGCAGCTGCTTAGAGGACTCCAGTCAGCTGATTTCTAGCACAACTGGAAACATTATTGTAATAAGGAATGCAGAGCTTGACTGAGCCGACAGCACTGGATTGGCAAATCCATTCTGAGCACATGGGATTGATGCTCTGCCTTAATTAGCAGCCTCATTGGTCCTTGACTTTCAAAAGCATAACGCTGCAGTGTATATATGCACCTCATTTAAGTAAACAGCTCCTTTGCTGGAGACACTTGTCAACACGAACTATTTTCTTTATGTTTCTGGGCTGGCCATTCATCAAGTCAGCTGCATCCAGTGGTGCCCAGTGGCAATTATGTTTGTTTTCAGAAGAGTTTTATTCAAATAATTTGGAGACCTTTGGCAGGATTTAAGTGAACTCAGTTTTGTGTATACAATGATAGCCAGAGAACCAACCTGTGGCTGCAATGGTCTGCTAATTAGAGGAGCTAGGTGGTACAGTGTCTAAATTACTAGGCTTGGTGTTAGAAAGATCTGAGTTCAAATGGGGCCTCAGATATTCACTATTTGTGAGACTCTGGGCAAGCCTTTTGAGCTCAGTTTCCCAACAGCATCTCTGACAGCACCTACCTAGCAGGGTTGTTGTGAGGAGCAAATGAGATAAACATTTGTCAAGTGCTTTGCAGATTTTAAAGAGCTAGTAAAGGTTAGTTATTATTACTAAATGTTGTTGTTGTTGTTCTGAAGCTCATGGAGAACAATTTTTAAAAGATAATTAAAACAATTTTAATTTTTTTTAAATTTTAAAAACTTTAAAATTTTATTTAAAATAAAAACATTTAAAAGAATGATTTTAAAAATTATTTTAAAAATAATTTAAAAGATTATTTATTAAAAATAAAAATTTTAAAATAACTTCTGAAAAGAGGGTCTGGAAAAGAAGTTGTCCTATGTAAAAGTTACAAAAACTGAAGAGGGTGGAAAAGACATGGAGGAACCCCAATAACGGTCGATAAACATTTATTAAACACATGTAGCCCACTGAAACAGTCCGGTAATCTATATTTATGTCCCCTTTTAATGGTGTGATAGCACAAGCTACTGATTGAACTGTATAAAATGCCACATTCATCACAAGGTGTATATCGTCTGGCATCCATTGATGACCCTGGAAGTTCAGTTTTCAATACTTTGTACCAGGCATTGTGCTTAGCACCATGGACACCAAAAGAGGCAAAAGACGTTCTCTGCCCTTAAGGGCAGATTTCTGTACTCAAAGACTTGGGTTCAAATGCCTTGGCCATGTAATCTCACACTGTTATCTAAAAAATCCATGCACCATTGTTCCATTAAGACACTTGAACTATATGTCCCAGGATGCTTTGCTACCATTTAAACTACTTCCCCCTTGATGTCTTTAGAACCTGGCCAACAGGGGATCAAACACCAAGTTATATTACATATTCTTCTTGTCAAGGTAATCATTTAAAATGTCCTGAGTAGAACCCCAAACTACTTTTCTATTTCTTCGACAACTAAGAGTGGTTGCACCATATAGATTAGGATGCTAATTCAATCAGTGTCTTTGTAAAAGTCATTTCACCAGCTTTTTAGGGCTCCTGGTTAGCCTTCACAGCTGTTACAGTAGTCTCAGGACACAAAGAGGCCCCACTGTAAATAACTGTGGATAGCAATCCCCTTCTTTGCTTTTGGCTTCCACCCTCCCCCACAAATCTCATGGTATACCATGTCTCATGGCATGAATGTTGGGTTGGATTTTGAAAAGGTTATTTATCATCGCCATGGCCATGGCCATGGCCAATCATCTTCCTGGGCTTAAATGTCAGCTATGACCTCACTGACTAAGAATTAAAGAAAGAAACATGCCTAATTAGCAAATCTAAGTCATTTATATTTTTATATTTCTTTGTAATGCTCATGCATCCTAAAATTTTTCTAATGCTTTACTGAAATATGAAAAGAAATTCTGAGCATTTCTAAAACATATAACACCTACAAGCCCACTGAAACAGTCCTGCAATCTATATTTATTTGCCTTTAAACAGTGTGATAGTACAGGCTACTGATTGAACTGTTATAAAATGTCAAATTCATTAAAAGGTGTCTATTGCCTGGCATCAATTAATGACCCTTGAAGTTCAATTTGCAAGTATTTATTGTTGTCACTCTTGACTGTTTAAATGTGTTTTTTTTCCTGGTGATTACCGGAGGAAACACATAGATGGATGGGAGGAAATAATGATGCGATAACATTCCAGTGCCCTCCAGGTAGGGCCATACGGCCCCAAATGGTGCACACTGGGGAACCAGCAGGCCAATTGGTGTCTAATGTCTTTGGAACAGACCAGAGCCCAGGGGGTGGACTTGTATCTCAGTGGCACTACTTGCCATTAATGTCGGCATCTAACAACTGCTGTTAGATATTTTCTCCTAGTTTTTACTGTATGGAGAAAATGTCAGGTGGTCTAGTCCAGGGCCTCTTACACTTTTTCCGCTCGTGACCCCTTTTTACCTTTTGGCAATGTTTGTTGGCGCTGTGTGGCCTGTGCAAACTGAGCACACTTTGTGTTCAGACCCCAGGCTGCAGTGAAGTTTCATGGCTCAACACGGGCAAGTGCTGCCAGAAACACCTCAGATTCATTGCGTGTTTGATTTTTAATTAAGTTTTGGTCATTGTGCATTTAGAAACCTTTTACTCTTGCCAAATTTTGTCTTGACCCAGTTTAAGAAGCATTGGTAGTCAGCCACCTGGACAGTTAACTATTTACCTATAGGAAACACTCTGTTTTGTAGTAGAATTTGAGGATATCTTAAAAAAAATTTTTTTTATATGTTTCAGCCTCAATAGGATTTCATCCTGCCTTAGCAATTTACTAAGCAGCAAGGTGGCTTAAATGATGGAGTGCTTGGCCTGGAGTCAGGGAGACCTGAGTTCAAATCTGGTCTCAGACACTTACTAGCTATGTGATCCTGGACAAGTTACATAACTTCTGTTTTTACCCTAATCTCCTGGAGAAGGAAATGGCAAACCTCTTAGTGTGCTATGGTCCATAATGTCACAAAAAAGTCAGACATGACTGAATAACAACAACAAGCTATATGAACATGGACAGATCACTTGACCTCTCTAACTTCAACTTCCTCATCTGTAAAATGGGTATAATATCACCTACCACCATAAGGTTGTTGTAAAGATCAGATGAGGTAATATGTATAAAGTACTTTGCAGATCTTAAAGTACTATATCATCATCATCATTCCCTTAGCCAACAGTTTATGTTATTGCCAGAGCTGGATATAGTGTCCAGATCCATTCTTATTTGCCTCACAACACTCTGGCCAATGTTACTATTTTTTAAAAAAGACAAAAAAACCCTTAATTCCAAGTTTGCATAGGTTAGATTAGGATTGCTTGATGTTGCTCTGCCAGTACTCAAGCAATATCCTAATATTGTTCTATCTCAGTTTTCCCCCTTCCATGCATGTCTCATTTACCCCATTACCTTTGTCACAGGATTGTTAAATGTCTTGAATAAATAGTCAGTGTTCTGTTGATTGTGTCTGGTATACAGCAAAGATCTGATCTGCTGCCCAATTCCCATCCTCTTTTTTATGACTTGGTCAATGTGACATAGCAGCGTGTGGTGAAAACAACAACTTAATTCTGGAATGACACATATGAGATTATAGCTGAATAAAACTTCTCTGGCCAGAGCACACACAAATCATGGTTTATGTTATTTTCTGGGCACCACATTTTCAAAGAGACATTGCCAAATTAGAGTGTGTCCAGAGCAGGGTGACCTTGGATGATGACATGGAAACCATGTCATATGAGAAATGATAGGAGGAGCTGGGAATGTTTGGGAGGAGTGAGACTAAGGTGGAGTGTCTTCAGGTATATGAAGAGGACCTGTCTGAGACTACCTCTGTGTTGCTCCAAAAGAAAGAACTGGGATCAGTGGATTGAAGTCAATTTTCCCTCCACAAGGAAGAATTTGTAACAATTGTAGCTGTCCCACAATGGAGTCAATTGACTTAAAAAGTAGTGGCTTTCCTTTCGTGTGACATATTCAAAAGGAGGTTGGACAGTTGTATTGGGTGATGGGAAGGGATTTCTGCACCAAGGTAGAGACAGTGTGGTGTAAGTGAAAAAACATTGAGCATAGAGGCAGAGGGCAGTTAGGTGCTTCAGTGGATGAGTGCTGGGCCTGGAGTCCTGGGGCCTTGAACTTGAGTTCAAATCTTGTCTTGGACACTTACTAGCTGTGTGACCCTAGGCAAGTTTCTGTTTCCCTCAGTTTCCTCATCTGTAAAATGAGCTGGGGAAGGAAATTGCAAAAGACTCCAGTATCTTTGCCAAGAAACCTGAAATGGGGTCACCAAGAGTTGGGCACAACCAAAAATGACTGAAATAGAAGATTTAAGTTTGAATCCTGGATGTGATACCAATCGTGTGATCATAGACAAATTATTTATTGGTTCTGAGGCTTAGTTTTCCCATCTATAAACTGTTTTAAATAACATTTGTCTTACATATCTTATAAGGTTGTTGTGAGGAAGGCTATTTGTAAGTCACTTATATAATCATGAATTTTTATTAGAATTGGATCTTATTTTGTATTTGTTTGGATCTTTCAACTATGACAGTATAATGGTAATTAATTTAAATTTGAAGATCTTTTTTTGTTATGTCAAGTAAGCAGGTACTTAGCCCTTAGTAACTAATCAAACCTTTGTGAAAGAAACAGAAGGTGTGAACTCTGTCTCCTGTTGCTGACATAACAGGGAGGGGTTGGCTGAAATAGGAAGCCAATGTGTGTGTGTGTGTGTGTGTGTGTGTGTGTGTGTGTGTGTGTGTGTATAAGAAAAGCCCTAGAGAGGCACATTGAGAATTTTCTCCTGACAAGATCCTGGTGGACGAATTGTGGAGACTAAAGCCAGCTGAGAGAGAGAGAGATAGAGAAAGAGAGAGACAGAGAGAGAGAGAGACAGAGAAAGATAGAGACAGAGAGAGAGAGAGAGACAGACAGACAGAGAAAGATAGAGACAGAGAGAGAGACAGAGAAAGAGAGAGAGATTAAGTGAGAGTAAGAGAGTGTTTCTCTAGGCAGCATCTGGAAGCTGGGCTGCTACTGCTGGATTGAGAACTGAGTTGGAGTTTTCCTGAGACTAGAATCTCAGGAAAGGCCTCCTGGAAGGCTGAGAGGGCTTGCCTGGAAGGCCTCCTGGGAGGCCAAGATTTCTCCTGGGTCCTAGGCCCAGCTGAACTGCTGGATGACTGAAGAAGCATGACCGGGATAAGCCTTTGTTGGTTTGCGGCTTGGCTGATCTTTGAGTTTCCGGCAACAGAAGTGGTGAAGGGTTTGAGATGTGCTGGACCCTGTGAACTTTGGTGTGTGCCAGGGACTCTCCAGAGGACTGGACAAACACATGGGAGCTGTCTACCTTGGAGGATTGGATCAGGACGTGGGAGCTTTCAGCTTCAGAATCCAGGTGACTGGTGAATTGAGGTAGGAGCTGGGATCATGGAAGGGGATCCAGGGAATCTGAGAGACCACCCCAAGTCAAGATGAAGAAAAGGCCTCCCCTTGGATGAAATTGAGGTTTGCTGGACACCGAGGGGTGGAGGGTTTGTGTAATTTTCTAATGACTCTACTTAGTGATTAATGATATTTAGTAATTGTGAATCTAGATTAGTGACTGACTAAGTTAATGGTTGCCCCATGAGTGGAAGATTGATATATTGTGAATTGATTGAATGATTAAGTGAGGAGGGTTTCCCCCTTAGGGAAACCAGATGATTATTCTTTTATTCCTTGTTCTAAATATTGTGGCCACTGTGTGGCCATTCTAATGTTAAGCTGTTGTGAACCCTATATTGTGATTTTCTGTGATAAGATGTAATGTTGTGAATATTATATTGTGAATGTTTGCCTTGATTTGTAATGGAATAGATGGAGTGTTCACTCTACTGTGTGATCCGAACCTTAAAAGCTGTTCACAGTAGCATTCTTTTGGGAATCTGCTTGTGCCATGGTGTTACATGAGGTTGTGGGATTTCTGGTGATACCAGCATATTATATACTGATTACCACATATATACTGATGTGGTAAAAAGTATAGGATTGATGATAGTAGGGAACGATCAGTCAAATACCTGCTCAGTAAATTACTTTCCAAAAGGAAAGTGCTTGGTAATATGTCACTGTGTGTTTACACACAAATGTAAAGTATATGCAGAAAACTTTATAGATTTACTGTTTGGGGAAAAGATTTAGTTTCACAAATTCTGGAAGGTCAAAAAATAACTAAGCCCTTTAAAATGAGTCCATGTTTCCATATGTAGTCAAATAATGGTTAACTCCTACCAGTTTTTTCTTTACTGTGGGTCACACTTAAAACATGAATTATATAAATTCCTCATGTATATTTCCCCCAAATTATGACTGGGCTTAGTTAGGGGGTACACTTCATTTCTTCCTAAAATTGTAGAGCTATTTTAATTTAAGTCTTTTTTCAAGTAAATAGTGAGCCCTGGTAGCACATCAGTGTCGGGCTTTTCCCTGACTTGATTAATAGGCCAATGTGGAAAAGCATCTTCATCAAAGTTATTATTTGTTATCATACTGGAGTAAGAACACTGTCAAAGACTTTGTGTTTGGAGAGAACATAATGTTTACATAGAAAAGAAAACATTTTCAATTCAGGTTTTCCACCCATCTCCTTCTTTCCTCCCAGGCCTTGATTATGTGATCACTGTTTGAGCCGTCAATGTCTAGGAGACATGAAAACAATTAACCATCGTTTAATTATTAATGCACTAAAATGATAACACTGTGAACTCAACAGATCCAAATTGAGCAGATTAGTAGAATGAGGAAAGGTTGTGACGAGAAGATCTTGTGAAGTGGTGACCATATAACATACCATTTACAATTCACGAAGAAATTTCAAGAACAGTACAAAAGGCAAGGAAAGAAAAAGAAATCACCAGCTGATTTGTTTTTAGCCTTCTGCTTCATTGTTAGTGACAGTCGTTTCCCTCACCTTTTTGCCTCTCTAATCAGTAATTTGGTTCCTTACCATATATACTGAGAGGAGGTGAGCTTTAGGTCAAATTTCTGATCACGGAGGAGGTAAATGCTTCCTCAGTCTGAAAGTATTCGTGTTTCAACACTCCAGGTAAAAAGGTCAAGGAAGGTCACGATCGAACCGGCATAGGGAACCAGGACCTACTCTTAATGTCTTGAATGTATTTCAATTTGGAAACATTGGGTAGATGGTTTCTCTCTGAGTCATTGCTTTTCCAGATTTATAGATTTTGCCGCTTCTTGTATTTTCCACTGCTTTTCAAAAACCACTTTGTTTCAGGCTTCCCTGAACACAGATTGCTCTGGTGCTGGGCAAACAGTTTTTATAAGACATGCAGCTTTGAGTAAGAAGCATTTTAGGCTTACAAGAACATGGATAGCTGCTGGTCCCCCTTGGCCCTGTTCCATCACTGTGTGCACCTGAGTGGGAAATCTGAGTTTGGACGTCACTTTAAAGCAGCGGGGAGCAAACAGATAGTGCTGGGAGCAAACAGATAGTGCTTTTTTGATGTGTCTTCTTGAGATTTATAGCCATCAAATAGCTATCTTTTCTAATGGGGCTGCAATAAGCAATCATATATGAAATGTCTTACCTTTGCTTCTGAGTTCCTCTAAGGTAATTTGAACACACAACAAGCAATGGTATTTATTCAACACCAGTTATGCTGAGGATGCTGTGACAAGATAAAAAAGAAAATGAGGGTTGATACTTGCTCTTTAGAAATTTAGGATTGAATTAGATGATATTTTAAAGTTTAATCTGATCAACATTTTCTCCTTTACTTTAAGTCTAGACAGTTAACAAAATAATAGAGCAAGCTCTGATATGTAGCATTTGATGCTCTAGCAAGTGGGTTCAAAATGTCTCTAGCACACCTCTGGGCCAAGGGCACATGAAAGACTAGTGTGAATACACAGAAATAAAACAAAATGAAAAATAGAAACAACCATCAATTCATGGCCTTAGTTTCTTTATTAGTAAATCAAGGGGGTGGATAACATGACCCCTCTTGGCTATCTAACCTTCTGGGAATCTGGTACTCTTCTACAAATTTTCTTTCTTTCTTTATCATAGAGCTTGCTACCTACCTATGAATTTCCTTTTAGCTCCTTGTTTTTTGGATTTAACTGTCATCTGTTCAGGTAACGTGGGCTTGATCATTGATTCACTGTCCTGTTAATAGAAAAGGTGCCCTGCTCATTTCCCTTAAAAAGAGTGGGTGAGTTTTCTGAGTGTGTTGTTAGAAGATGCCAAGGACTGAATCTTGTAAAGCTCCCTTCTATATGTGGAGGAAGAAGCCTGGAGTGGGAGGAGGTGCCATTAGAAGAAACAGAACCTAGCAGAGGATAGGTGTGAGGAAAATCAGGAAGCTTGTCAAGTATCATGGAAACCAAGCACAGGAAATTGTGATCAGAGGACTTGATGAAATTGGATAAGAGGATTGGTTATGGCTTATGGACTAGAAGTTCCATAAAGTACTGGTACAGCTGGGCCCTTAATAATGAAGAAATGAATGACTTGTTCACTTACAGCATGACAATGAATTCCCTGACGCAGAGAAAGTGGTGGAGGTGGAATTAAATTATTAAGATGTGTTGAGTGAATGGCATGAGATTGAAAATTAAAAAGGGGTATGGTTTAGGATTCCAGGTCGTTTTGATAACTCCTGGGAGTTGTTGCAATGGCCATTCCTGTTCATCAAGAATTTCAAAGAATTCTCTTAACTTGGAGATTTCAATGGGCCACAAATCTCTTTATCTTTCACCACTATTATTGTTCTGTCACTAAGTTATGTCTGATTTTTGTGACCCTGTGGGCCATAGCATGCCAATACTGTTCATGGAGTTTTCTAGACAAAGCTACTGAAGTGATTTGCCATTTCCTTCTCCAGGGGATTAAGGCAGAAGATGTTAAGTGACTTGTCCAGGGTCACATAGCTAGTAAGTGTCTGAGGTTGGATTTGAACTCTGGTCTTCCTGATTCTAGGCCCATCTTTCTATCCACTGAGTCATCTAGTTGTCTCTACATTTCACCACTAGTTGCTGGTAATTTTAAAAGACAAGATTTTAGAAATCAAGGGCTTCATGATGAAGGGTTTCATGTGTAGAGCAGTGGGCAATAGTTTCAGGGTGAGGTAGCAATGGAAGACCCATTAAAACAGCATTTGGATGATTGGTCAGAAGTCAGAGAAAGATGATGAAGCAGAATCAGGAAAAGAAGTGAGAGTCAGAGCATACATGCTTAATACATAGTCCTGTCCAAGAGTAGGTCAAAGCCAGCTAGACAGCCCAGTAAAATGCCACAGGGTAGAAAATGGCTTGGGAAGTCCAAAGACTAGACTCCACCCTGGACTTTGATAAGCTAATTTTGAGCTTATTCTTCAGCTACATATTACGTATTTGACCCTTCTCTAAGACATCATTTCTATTCCCTTTCCTCCAGAGAATGAACGCTTCCTCCTGGAGCCATCATGGGTTTTCACAGGTTATCTTGGCCTAACTTTACACTGTTCCAGGCTTCCACTGCTTTGCAGCCACATTCCAACCACAATATGCCAACCATATGATTGTAGTATACAGTCCTCCCCTACCTTTCAAGGTTCCTAGCTCTCCTGCTCTGGTTTATGTATTATCTTCCCCCATAAGTATATAAGCTCTATGTGTATGTGTGTGTGTGTGTGTGTGTGTGTGTGTGTGTGTGTGTGTGTGTGTGTGTGTGGTGTGTGTGTGTACAATCATGCATTACTGTATTAAATTGATTTCATTTGATGAATTTATTACTGTTGGAGAGCCCAATGAATTTTAAAATTTATCAGATTTTATATTTACCTAACAGACCAAGGAATTATTCAAGTTACACATTGGAGCAGGTCTTCCAGCTCCAGTGAATATTGACTCACTTTAGGGGATAACACTCTACTGTGTTAAATTTGACACTGTTTCTTCTTCTTTGTAGCTCATTCTTTTCTTTCTGAAGGGCCTTGACTTCTTCTGAAATCTTTATTTGCTCCTCAGCTGGACAACTCGGTAGCTGTATGCTTTTTGGCCAGCTCTTTAAAGGCAGGGGAGAAAAAAGAGTGACTGCAAGAGATGTCACAGAGTTAAGATCACGAATACTTGGCCACAGATTGGAAATGGAGGGCGAGAGTGAGGAACTAAGGATGACCCTGATTGTAAGGCTGAGTGACCAGGAGGATGGCAGTACCTTTGATAGTAATAGCAGAATTAGGAAGAGGAGAGGTTTCTTTTTTTTGAGGGGGGGAGAGGTAAAAGGTTCTATTTTGGATATGTCGAGTTTAAGGTGTCTATGGGACACGCAGTTCAAGAGGTCTAAAAGATGTCAGCACAGTTGGAGTTGTGAGACTAAAGGTTAGGAGGGAAGTTAGGGCTAAACTTTAATAAAGAAGGTTTTTTTTTTTTTGGAGGGGAGAAGGCAGGGCAATTGGGGTTGACTTGCCCAAGGACACAGCTAGTAAGTGTTAAGTGTCTGAAGCTGGATTTGAACTCAGGTCCTCCTGACTCCAGGGCCAGTGCTCTGTTCACTGCACCACCTACCTGCCCCCAATAAAGAGTTGCTGTTTTTTGTTTGTTTTTTGCTTTATTTAGGAAAGGAGCCAATTTCCGAGCATGGCTAGCTTAGGGCCTTTAGGTGAAGGTAAATGTAACAAAAGGCTTGGAGGAATAAGATAGAGGCATAGATACTGACAGGTACCTCCTGACTTGGCTATATCCTGGCAACAGGTGAGTTTCCAAACTTTTTCACATTCTCTTTTTGACTCAAGTCAACATGAATTTACTAAGCGCTTAGAATATGCCAGGCACTGTATTAAGCACTGAGGATGTAAAGAAAAACACACCAGTCCCTGGATCTCACAAAGGACCTCACCTTTTAATGGAGTAGACACTGAGCTAATAACTAGTGATATAAGAGACGTGAACAGTAGAATGGAAAGAGAGCTTAGAAAATGGTACTGGCAGCTAGGAGACGTACTCACTGGTACTAGGCCTCTTGTAGTAAGTGGGTACTTGAGCTGAGTCTTGAAGGGAGACAGGAAAGCTGGGAGAGGGAGGTGAGCGGCAGCTCTAAGACTGGGGGTCTTCCTTCCTTCCTTCCTTCCTTCCTTCCTT
>CM053580.1:238906061-238990407 GCA_028627135.1 Pseudochirops cupreus | reverse complement strand
TTGGCAGCTCCGGGTGGCAGTTCTCAAAAGTCCTGGGCAGCTCCAACGGGCTCTCAGCAGTCTTTCTCTCAACAACTCAGGCTCCATGATACTGGATACTACTCTCCCAAAAGTCCTTTTGGCCTTCTCTGAGCTTGGGCCTCTCTCCCAGTTCACAGCTCCTCCCAGTTCAGCCCTCTCTCTTCATGTCAACAAGTCCGACCCACAAGTAGGATTCACAAGCTCTGGGTTTTAACACTCAACCCAAAAACCAAGCTAATACAGGGGCACCTCCAAATTCTATTACCATTACAATATCTTTGGTAAGGGTTTGCTATCCGAGATATACACACACATACATATTCATAATGCATACATACATACATATAATGTGCATATGTGTGTAGGTGTATACACACATACATAAATATATTAGTAATGTATTAGAAGCAAATATATATACATATGTACATATACATGTATACATGCATTTTTATGACTAATATACATGTCCCATTAAGTGGTCAGAAGATAGGAACAAACAGTTCTCAGAAGAAAAATTGAAAAACATTTACAACCACATGAAAGAATGTTCCATATCATTAATAATAAGAGAAATGCATAACAAAACAACCCTGAGGTTTCATTTAACACCCTGAAAATTGACAAAATGACCAAAAACATCCACAGCCAATGTTGGAAGGTTTGTGTTCATAGAGCTGGAAATAGTCCAATCATTTTGTAAATCAGTTTGGAAGTATGCATGTAAAGTAACTAAAGAGTCCATAGCCTTTGAACCAGAGAATTAAGATTATTGGATTTATACCCGGAGGAAGTTATCTAGAGGAAGAAAGTTTCTATATATTCTACAAATCATTTGCTGTAGCACTTTTGTGATAGTTAAGAATCGGAAACAAAGTGGATGCCCATCACATTGGGAATGGCCAAACAAATTGTGGTGCGTGATATAATGGAAAATGACTGTACTGTATGGAATTATGTATAATGAATACAGAGAAACATGGAAAGATTTATATCAACTGATGCAGAGTGAAGTTAGCAGAGCCAAGAAAACAATACACACAGCTGTTGAGGGCCAATGTAAGCCAGCCCAGTCTTGAGTAGAGTCTGGATCAGGATTTCTCCAGACCCCATCCCATATGGGCCAATTATGGCTCAGGGTATTGGCTCACCATCCTTTCATGGCTAGCAAGGAAACAGGGCGTGATTGCCGAGAACTGACCCCCAAAGATTGCACAGCCGCCAATAATTAAGTACAAGCTGGTTAATCATTTTTTCCATGAGAAAACCAGATGCAATTGCCTCTGCTATAAAAATCCTGGCCCCAGAATAAATAAATGGACTACCCCGCTAGTTCCTGCCTGACTTGAGTCATTCCACTGCTGCATCCCCACGTTTGGCCCCCACGACCTGTGGTGTGGGCATCACACAGCAACTATAGTAATATAAATCTGAAGAAGAGCTATATGCCAAAAATCAGAAGCAAATTCAACAAAAGTATAAAGACCAAACAAGTCTCAAATGAAGAGATATTAGAGGACATACCTGATCCATCATTCTGCAGAGCTGGGAGGTCCATAGGTGTTACACATTGTACATGTTTTTGGATTTTTTCCCAATGTGTTAATCAGTTATGCTGATTTTCTCTCCTTTCTAAAAATACTGTTTATTATATTGGATGGTTATCTGGGAGGGAAAGGAGAGGGATACTTGGAATAGCTATAATTATATGAGAAACAGAAGATATTAATAAAAATATATTTATAAAATGAAATCTAAGGTAAGACTAAAGCAATGGGACTAAAACCCTTAGGATATGATCAAGTTTCCTAGATCGATTCTATCTGGACCCCTTCATGCGTGATGTTATTCCAGTTCCATGTATTTTTCTAATTTGTTTAGCCTAAATTTATTAAATTTATTAATTTATTAATTAAATTTATTTCTAATTTATTTAGCCTAAAACCTATGACTGATGGATACTTACTCTTAATTTGTTATAAAATCATTATGTTACTTACTTTAAGAAGGATAGAAAAGGATGACTTAATTGAGTAAACTAATCAGATCACTCTCATAAGATGATAATTTTAGGCTCTTTTGTGGGGATATTCAAAATAATTTTTGTGACAGTTATATGCAAAAAGTCCTCTGAATGTCTCTACTCCCCCTGACCTATTTATCATCAACTAACCTGTGGAAAATTTATTTGGACATTTTGGGACCTTTGAACAGAAAACAAAAGTGGACTGGATAGCCTAAGGATTTTTAATGTTATCTCTTACACATATTTGTTCTAGAATAACCTAGACACTATATTGAAAACTGTTGTGAAATTAATAATAGTAGCTCATATTTGAATTGCCCTTGATGACTGCTTGATGACACCACAGCTGTCCCCCCTCCTTTAAAAAATACTGTTATTTTAATGCTGGTGTTGTATGACTGTGAGTCATGGAGTACTACAGTCTCCACAGAATTAAGATTAAATATCCTTCAGAGAGCAATGGAGAGATGCTAACACATAACACATAACAAATAAGGAAATATGAAGAACATGAGTAAGATATCATTTAAAAAGTATGATCCAAAATGAAGGTCAACTGGGCACTTGGCAAGAGTAATGGGAGTCTATGTGCTCTGCTGATATATTTGTGAAATAAAGAGAAACCCCCTTTGGGCACATTGGTTGTAAACTGGCTAAACTTAGAAGGGAGTATGGGTAACAGTCACGTCAGGTGGGCAGACCCTGATGGCCTGCAATCTACACCATTGGAAGGAATATGCACATTGGTGAGCTCATCGATCCCATTGGAACATTTTCATCATCTCATTTATATAGCTCCTTAAAGTTCGAAAATTGTTTTCTAAGCAACTACCTCATAAGGTAGGTATTGAAAGTGTTATTATCTTTATTTTTTCTTTTCTTTTTTTAAAAAACAGGTGAGGAAAGTGAACCTTAGAGAACTTTTCTCAATGTCATACGGCTAGCAAATGGTAGAAATATGATGTTAGTCTAGGTTCTTTGCTCCTAAATTCAACCCTCTTTCTATTACTACACCTTGCATCTCCATATAAATAATTGCCTCCCATTTACATATAGCTTATTATTGAAGGTCTTTCACATAGACACACATATCAACATTAATATGACATGCTATTAATGTATAATTAATATGTAACATAATTAAATATATAATTATATAGCATCTCTAATTTTATCTTCACTGCTCTATGAGGCATTTAGTGCAGGTGTCATAATACCCATTTTATAGATGAGGAAATAGCCCCTGAGAGGTTAAATCAATTATCCAAGGTGACATATTAGTGACAGGTCTTCTGACTCCAAACCTAGTTTTCTTTCCAAGAGAACCTGAAGCATGCTACTAGACTCTCAACACCTTTTTAGTAACTTAAAAAAAAATCCAAGTAAGAAATTTGGCAGCAGTGTTTCTCAAAATTTTCACAAGTATGAATTACTTTTGTGAGGCAAAAATATTAGAGAATCTCACCTCCTGCTTTCTACCACATGAAATTCCCACAGTGTGGGACAACTTCACCTGATAAGTAAAAGATAATGAATGGCTAATGTTTACACAGAACCTAAAGGTTTGCAAAGCTCTGTTATCTTGTTTGATAGTAATAGCAAGAGTGATGTTGCTTTTGGAAAGACACCAATGAGAGAAGGTCTGATGTTTTTTGGATCTAATTTTGTAATTTAATCGGATTTGCTTACATAAATATTTATTAGGCTCTTGCTGTGTACAGAACACTGTGTTAAGTACTGGGAATAATAGAAAGTTTATTTAAGACACAGTTCTTGCCTTTTAGCTTAAAGTGTAGTAGAGAGCTATAGCATAAAAGCAGATAACTAGAATATACATTAATAGATACATTTCATAACTCATTAATTTATGATGGTACCTATAGTATAATCAACAATCTAATACGTAATCAGTATATGGATTTCCAATAATCCCTATACTATATACTTTTAGACATATCGTACTTGTGTTATGGACACCTCAATACTCTCAGTACAGATGTAATGCTAACCTCTAACCTTTGACAATTTAGGATGTTCTTTTTAACAGTTACTGTAACCAAAAACCTCACCACCCTGAGACAAACTGCCTGTGAGCCTCTCAATTCAGCAAGGCTAGGTCTTTGGGTAGAAGGCAAAAAGTCAGTCCCATTGCTCATGCTTGAAACCTTTCCCTCTTGGTAAGACCAATTTTGTGCTTTCCTGGAACAGTCTTTGAGAACCCGGGGTCACTTTTGTGTGACAAGAAAGCATCAGAGAAGGATTTTGGTGAATCTGTAGATCTATCTATGCATCTATTTATGTATCTATGTACCTATGCATTATTTATGTATCTGGTCTCTCTCTCTCTCTCATCAACATCTCTCTATCACCTATCATTTATCTCTCTATCATCTATCATCTATTTATTAATACACCTGGCCCCATCTACGTCACTATGTAAATAAATATGCCTATATGTACACATGTATAAATGATCAAAAGTCGTCTTGTTTTTTTTTTTCCTTGCTTTTTTTTTTGGAGGGGGAAGGCAGCAATTGGGGTTAAGTGACTTGCCAAAGGTCACACAGCTAGTAAGTGTTAAATGCCTGAGACTGAATTTGAACTCAGGTTCTCCTGACTCCAGGGCCAGTGCTCTGTTCACTGAGCCACCTAGCTGCCCCTGGTTGTCTTGTTTTTTTTTTTTTTAAGGATGAGAATAGAGCTTGGAAATGATAGGCCAGTGTTTGCACTATGCTGTTTAACATTTTTAATTTTTCTTAACATTTTAAAATTTTATTGTTTTTCTTCTTATGTTACCTTTATTTCCCCTTCCCTGCCTGCCTGCCCAGTGAACTTTCTCTTATAACAAAGAGAGAATATAAAAGTGATGAAGAAAACTAAGTAACACACTAATTGGGTTTCATGGGGGGTTGAATTAGCCTATGTAGGTCATTCCAGAGAGCATTTGCCTGGAGCTCCCCCCAAACTTCTGAAGACTCCAAGGATATGGCACCTCACGTCTTGAGCTCCATTGGTGTGAAGAACTTTCTGGTTGCTTTTGGTTGTGTGGTCACTCAGAGATAACAGGACTCTTTGCAACGATGAGGCAGTCAATCCTCTTCCTGGAGACTGAACAAGAGGATCGATGACTCAAGTGGACATTTAAAAAGGACTGACTCCACTCTCAGCTCTCCATTCTGTTTTGGTTTTAAATTCTGTCAAGACTATTCTGTGCCACTTTCCTGTGAGGTGTGGAGAAGATACAGCTTGACCTATCTTGACCTCCCATGCAGTGATGAACAGATGGCAGATAAAACATATGTCCTGCCTGGCTAAACCTGCATTTTGGACTACTCATCTTGTGTTTGCCATTTCCTCTCCTTAGGTCAGTGGTTCTCAACCTTCCTAATGCCGTGACCCTTTAACACTCGTATGTGGGCATATCTGCTTGTGGGCGGACCCACCTGGAGACAGATAGAGGAGCGGTGTCTTGGTTCCTAAGACCATTGGAAATATGTGTTTTTCAATGGTCTTAGGTGACCCCTGTGACCTCTGTGAAAGGGTCATTCGACCCCCAAAGGGGTTGCAACCCACAGGTTGAGAACTGCTGCCTTAGGTGAATGGGTTTTTATCTTGAGATAGATGTGTCCATGCTTGGGGACAACCTTGTGAGTTCAAGAGGCCCAGAGGTCCTGGGTCCTTTAGGTCAGAACTGACACACAGCCCTGAAAGAGGTTCCTGCCAACTATTTCCGTTCTCTTGGCTGGAAGATGGGCCCTAGAAATGGATTTGCTTGTCAGAAGACATGGATTTTGAGGGGCATAGAGCTGAGACAAGGTGAAATGCAAAATGCTTGATGAGCAGTCTTGCAAACCGCTGCAAGCTTGTCAAAGTACCTATAAGCTAACTTACTGATTGCTTAAATCATGTTAATGCTCACCATGAGCCTTCTTTGTCTTTTGTAATTTCTTTTCTTTTCTTTTTTTTTTTTTGCATAGGAAGCAAATACACATTCCATTTCTTATTTACATTATATACTGAGTACCTCTCTACTTCCTCCCTTTTGGAAAGTTCCTAGACAAAAGTCAAAACCTTAGCCTTAGGCGATCTGTCCCCAAATTTCATCTGAGCCAAAGAGTATGAGAAAGGAAGCTTGGATTCCTCCAAGTAGAAGTCAGGTTTCCCTGGGACTGAACCCAACCTGGCCTGTGTGTTTGACTTCAGTGGAAAAGAAGGGCTCCTCACCGCACAAGGGAGTAGCTTGTCCATTAAGTGGTTCCACCCTCTGGGGCCAAGCAGGTTCTCTGTGTCAGACAAGTTAAATAGAATACGTCCTATTCTTTAGCCACATTTCTTCATGGCCGTGAAGAATGGAGGGAGGAGCAGCTTCTCTCCTCTTCTTCAGGTCCAAGCTTGGTCGTTATGACTACACGGCATTCAATTTAGTTTTATTGTTGTTCTTTTTTCCCCACTTTTTTTGAAGAGGGGAAGGCAGGGCCATTGGGGTTAAATGACTTGCCCAAGGTCCCACGGCTAGTAAGTGTTAAATGTCTGAGGCTGGATTTGAACTCAGCTCCTCCTGACTCCAAGGCTGGTGCTCTAGTCACTGCGCCACCCAGCTGCCCCATTACTGTTCTTTATATTTAATTTGTTAGAATAACCGTGTATATTGTTTTCAAGGTTTGCTTGCTCCCCTCTGCATCAGTCCCTGTAAGTCTTCCCGTGTCTTTATGAATTTATTGCTTATGGTGTTATAACACTTCCATTGCATTCATGTTCCACAATTTGTTTAGTCATCTCTAAGGGATGAGCATCTATCTCGTTTCCAGTTCTTTGCTAATGTAAAGAACAGCAACTGTTGTTATGAATAATTGTTGCATATGGTCTCTATCTTTCTGGTTTTGACCTCTTTGGGGCTATGTGCTTAGGGTATCTGGGTCATTTTTTTAAAATAATTTTCCTAGTTTATCAGTCAATTGACAAGCTTTCATTAAGCACAGAAATACGTGTCAGGCATTGTGGTGTATCAGGCATATAAATATGGAATAAGAGACATCTAAGAGGGGAAAAAGGAAATGGTGGCCAGGAAAAGGAATTGTAGTCTGAATTATCAAGGGGATTGTGAGTTGATGTAGAGGACAGTCAATTAACACACTCTTTCCAGAAGCAATGGTACTATTGGTGTGATTATTGAGCCCATAATTCCAAATTGCTTTCCAGAACAGTTGGACCAATTTATAGCTGTGCCATCTGTTTAACATTTTTTTTATTAGTGACTTGTATAAAGTCATAAAGGGTATGATTAATTAAATTTAAATATAAGACAAAAGATAGCACAGTCAGGATAAAAAGTATTGTGACCTTAGGTCAAATCCAAGACAATGACATTTGATAGAGTTAAATATAAAATCTTACACTTGGGTTCAAAACACCCACTTCATATGAACAAGGTGGGGAAGGTATGGTTAGAGGGAAGCTGGTCTGAAAAAAGATCTAATGTTTTAGTGGACTCTAACCTCAACAGGAATCAGTCTTGTCATGTGGCACCCCAGAAAGCTAATGGCAGCTTCCTGACGATGATGGTGATAGTCTCACTGTATTCTGTGTTGGTCAGATCTCATCTGGATCACAGTATTCAGGTGCTGAAGCTGACGAAGGACATTGATAAGCTGCAGAACATCCAGACAAAGACCTCCAGAATGGTGGAGAGAGAGCCAAGTGTCCCTGGTGATGAGGATTAGTCAAGGGGACTGGGGTTATTTAACCTGGAGAAGCAGCTATTCCATGATGCTGCAGTAGCTATATCCAAGTATTTAAAGGTTATAAAGTGGGAGGGGTAGTAGATGTGTTCTGTTTGGCACCAATGAACAGAACTAAGAGCAAGGCATGGAAGCTTCAGAGGCAAATTTAGACTTTGTGTAAAGAAACAACAAAACAAAATAAAAACTTTCTAGCAGTTAGACTGAAATTTGGAAGTAGGATGGCTAATTTAGAAGGCAGTGGGTTTCCCTTCCCAGGAAATTTTTAAGCAGGGGCTGAATTCATCATTTATAGGTCACGTTGTAGGGAGATTCTTTTTTCTAATAATGACTCCTGAGGTCCATTAATATCTAAAATTGTGAGATTCTGTAATTCATTTTCTTAAACTGAGCAACTGTTAAATCTTTTAAACTGTTTTAATTCCATCATGTTTTAGGAAATCATTAGCTTTCTTTCATTCAATTAGCATTTATTAAGTGCCTGCTACTTTATAGTAGGTGCTCAGGATACAAAGACAAAAACAACATGGTTCTTGCCAAAAAACCAAATCAAACCAGGGCTCTATTTGCTTCTATGCTGTTTTACGCGCAGACACCCCCCTCCCACCATAGATAGTCTATCATCCATCCATCTATCTATCTGTCTATCTATCTGTCTATCTATCTATCTATCACCTGTCTATCCATCTGTCTATTCCTATATCTATTGCTATCACCTATCTCTATTTATTAGTCTTTCTTTATCCATCTATCATTATCATCCTCATCATCCTCATTCTCCCCCTCATCATCTATCATCTATCTCTAACCATCTATCATGTATCTACCTTGATTTATCCATCTATCTATCATCTATCTAAATATAAATATGCATTCCTTTTTCTGTTGTGTAATTTATATACTGAAGTTAATTTTGAAGATGGAAAACTGATTTCTGTATTCCTGCAGTGTTCAATTTAAATTATTTCCATCTCAGCCCAAGCTGGTATGGGCAATCTGTATTTCTCAGCATAGACTCCAGCATAATATTTAACAAAATAGAAATGGGAGAACAAATAAAGGCACCAAATGGGGAGTGTAGCTAGAAGGCTTTGACAGGAATAATAGCATGACTACTTCATCTTTCCAGCACTTGATTCAGTGACATTGTAACTGACAGGGTTTCTGATTTGAGCATTTAATTCTGTAATTTAAAGTACAATTCAATACAACATAAAAAGGAGAAATGTCCAGTTCAATCCCTATACACATAAATCCAAAAGTATGAAGTGACATATATCCCAGTGAATTCAATCTTAATTTGATTCTGATTGGTTCAGAGGGAGCATCCCACCCTCCTCTGCCCAATTCCTTCACTCACCCAGATAGAGGAAGATTAATTGCATTTGGAAAAACATAGATAGTAATGATTATTACTTATTACAAATGCGTACTATATTGATAAAATGTTAGAACTTACAATTTTCCAGATATGTATACATATACATATATATACACATTAAACACATGCAGACCACATGTAGGTACCCACACATATGTTTGTGTATACATATAACCTATGCACGTGTATGCATGCACACATACATATAGGTGTAGCAAAAAAAAAAATCTTAGTGCAATTTAAAACTACTATACGTATTAAGCAGCTTGTAATTTTGGCAAGAGAACCAGCCTTGAACTCAGAGAGATCTGGGTGACTCTACAAGTTACCTCTCCTCTTAGTATTCCAGTCAACTCTGTAAGACTATGAACTGCTGACTTTCACTGGCAGATAGAATGTAGTCACCAACGGTTCTCTACAATAATGAAATCATAGGCTCTACCACTTTTCCATCTCACTCCTACAAATATAATGTAGAGAGAGAGAGACAGAGAGACAGAGAAGAGAGAGAGAGAGCAGAGAGAGCGGGGAGAGAGAGAGAGAGAGAAAGAGAGGGGGTGGGGGAGAGTGTTCTTTGTCCTCCATTCTCAAAGAAGACCATAACCTCAGGAAAGTAATGCCATGGCATGCAAGTGAATTGGATTTAAGCAAGGCAGAGCTGTGCAAAGTCACCAGCCTCACTTTCTCCTCCAGAGAGCCATCTGGGTCCAGTGTTGAAATACAGATCAGGACAACTGGAAATAGCCCCAGCAGGGAGGGTGAGACAGAGACGGAGACAGAGACGGACACAGAGGCAGACAGACACAGAGACAGCAAAGAGGCAGAGAGAGACAGCGAAAGACAGAGACAGAGAGAAATAGAGTCCACAAAAAACTGAAATAGAACTCCAAATGCTTATGACAAGCCATTTAAATATTTATAAACAAGCAGTCGTTAGAAATTAAAAAATCAACACGTGGCAAATGTACTGATTTCCTTACCAAAGGCGTATTTCTACCGTAGCCAAAATCAGTAAGTAGGCGTAAATACCTGACTGCATGTAAATGAAATGGGCCGAAGCAAAAAATTCAGCTGGCAAGATTTACCATGACTTATCTGTTATAGTGGAGCTGCCTGTACGATGGAGATCAGGAAATGGTAGCCTCCATTACTTAAGAAAATCTTAGGTGAATCAGAATGAATCAATTTGAAGTCCCCGAGATGTAGGGAGGTAAAGTGATTTGCTCAGGGGTGTACTTCAGAGGTAGGATTTGAACACCTCTCCTCTGACCCCAAAGTCAGTGCTTTTTCCAATATGTGACTATGTCTGCAGATTAGCCCAACAGATTTCTAACATGAAATACAATAACCATTAGGAAGCATAGGAAGGGTTAGGGGGGCAAAAATAGAGAATTTGGAACATTTTGATCATAGATATCCATTTTTTCTTTCCTCTTTTGTCTAAACTCTCATGTCTGTGACACAGTTAGAAAGGACGAAACCTCCATAGACTAAATGGGGCAGCTAGGTGGGGCAGTGGATAGAGAAAGCATCAGGTCTGGAGTCAGGAAGACTCATCTTCCTGAGTTTGAATTTGGCTTCAGAAACTTACTAGCTGTGTGATCCAGGCAACCCTATTTGCCTCAGTTTCTTGATCTGTAAAAAGAGCTAGAGAAGGAAATGCCAAACTGCTCCAGTATCTTTGCTAAGCACAAAGAATCAGATATGCCTAAAACAACTGAACAACAGCAAACCACCATCACAACAATAGACTAAATAGGGTATTCTCTGCATTTGGTGAACATAGTGTCAATTAGCCTAAGTTCAATAAATGCCACATGTAGAAACCAAGCTTAAAAAGTTGGACATGACTGAGTAACAAAGAAGCCAGGCTTAAAAAAGGAAATAATTTGGTAAACTATATTGAATATTTTAATGGGTTAGAAATCTGTAGCCTTAAAGCAGTACATAAATGTGACTTACTGAGTATCTGGATCAGGACCGTAATGACCCCCGTGGAACACTGACTTATTGGTAGGGATTTTGGGGCCCCTTTTGGAGGTCTCTCCTGCTTCTCTATGTCTCATCCTCTTACCCCATTAAGTTACTTACATTTTACATGCCCCAGAGCTCTCAGTTACTACAAAATCTTCTCATATGGCTCAAATGTGGCCTGAGTGAAAAAAAAATGGACTGAAAATTAGTCAGATCCCAAATCAAATGATCAATTCAGTGTAGACATTAAGATAACTTGCTATATAGTCAGATCAACTGAATTTGTCTCTTTTCATTTAGATGTTTTATGTCCCATAGGCACAATTGGTATCTCTGGTGCTATTTGGAAGCATTGTTGCAAACTGAAGGACCCTATTCAGCACCCTACTTTTTAAAAAGATGAATTTGGACAGCTTCCCAGATTTTACATCTGGCTCTTTACTTTCCACCTCAGAGGAGATGACAGACCAGGTGGATCATGAGATTGACTAACTTTAGTCTCTGGATGAGTAAACAATTCTAAGTCACTTTTGACTTAACTCTTTAGGTGACCTTCTTTTCTACTCTCTCTCCCATGTATTTCTCATTTATTTATTTATTTATTTAAAGGGAGACTTTAATTTAATATATTCAACAGGTATTTATTAAGAACCTACTACATATGTGGTTCAGAGCTAGATGCTGAGGATAAAACAAAATTTATGAACAATGTTCATTTTTAAGTTAATTTGTTTATTTTTAGTTTTCAATATCCACTTCCATAAGTTTAAACTTTTCTCACCTCCCTTCTCTTCTCCCCTCCCCAAGACGGCAGGCAATCTGATATAGGCTCTGCATATACATTCCTATTAAACATAGTTTCACATTAGTCATGTTGTATAGAAGAATTAGAATGAATACAAAACAAAACAAAAAAAGAAAATAGTCTGCTTTGCTCTGTATTCCAGCTCCATAGCTCTTTCTCTGGATGTGGATGACATTTTCCATCATGAGTCTTTTGGAACTGTTTTAGGTCCTTGCATTGTTGAGAAGGGCTGATTCTGTCAAAATTAGTCATTGCATAATGTGGCTCTAACTGTGTACAATGTTCTCCTAGTTCTGTTTGTCTCACTCAGCATCACTTCATATAAATCTTTCAAGGTTTTTCTGAAGTCTGCTTGTTCATCATTTCTTTTTTTTATTTGAGGGGGGAAGGCAAGGCAGTTGGGGTTAAATGACTTGCCCAAGGTCACACGACTAATAAGTGTCAAGTGTCTGAGACTGGATTTGAACTCATCTCCTTCTGAGTCCAGGGCCAGTGCCACCTAGCTGCCCCTTCATCATTTCTTATAGCACCTAGCTGCCCCTTCATCATTTCTTATAGCACAATAGTATTCCATTACATTCATATACCACAGTTTGTTCAGCCATTTCGTAATTGATGGCCATCGCCTCAATTTCTAGTTTTTGGCCACCACAAAAAGAGCTGCTATAAATATTTTTGTACATGTGGGCCCTTTTTCCATTTTTATGATCTCTTTGAGATATAGCCTTAGAAGTGGTATTGCTGGGTCAAAGGGTATGCACATTTTTATGGCCCTTTGGGTACAGATCCAAATTGCTCCCCAAAATGGCTGGATCAGTTCAACTCCACCAACAATGAATTAGTGTTCCAATTTCCCTGCATCTTCTCCAACATTTATCATTTCCCTGTTTGTCATGTTAGCCAATCTGATAGTTGTGATGTGGTACCTCAGAGTAGTTTTGATTTGCATCTCTCTAATCAATAGTGATTTAGAGCATTTTTTCATATGACTACAGAAAGCTTTATTTTCTCCCTCTAAAAACTGCTTGTTCATATCCTTTGACCATTTATCTATTGCGGAATGACTTGTATTCCTATAAATTTGAATCAGTTCTCTATATATTTTAGAAATGAGGCCTTTGTCAGAGACATTGACTGTAAAAATTCCCAGTTTTCTGCTTCCCTTCTAAGCTTAGTTATATTGGCTTTGTTTGTGCAAAACCTTTTCAATTTAATGTAATCTAAATTATCCATTTTACAATTCATAATGATAAACTATTCCTCGCTCCCCTAATTTGCTTATAGTATCAGCCTTTGTATCTAAATTGTGTACCCATTTGAATTTTATTTTGGTATACAATGTCAGATTCCCAATTTCTGCCACACTATTTTCCAGTTTTCCTAGAAGTTTTTGTTAAATAGTAAGTTTTTATCCCAGAAGCTTGGGGTCTTTGGGTTTATCAAACAGTAGATTACTATAGTCATTGACTCCTGTGTCTTGTGTACCTAACTTATTCCAACCTATCCCTCTATTTCTTAATCAGTACAAAGAAGTTTTGATGATTGCTGCTTTATTATACAATTTAAGATCTGATATAGCTAGGCCACCGTCCCTAGCATTTCTTTTCATTAATTCCATTGATATTCTGGAACTTTTGTTCTTCCAGATGAATTTTGTTATTATTTTTTCTAGCTCTAGAAAATAATTTTTTGGTAGTTTGATTGTTATGGTACTGAATAAATAAATTAATTTAGGTGTCATCATTTTTTTTTCTATTAGCTGGGCCTACGCACAAGTAACTGATGTTTTTTTTTCCAGTTATTTAGATCTGACTTTATTTGTATGAAAAGTGTTTTGTAATTGTGTTCATATAGTTCTTGGGTTTGTTTTGGCAGGTAGACTACCAAATATTTTATATTGTCTACAGTGACTTTAAATGGAATTTCTTTTTCTATTTCTTGCTGTTGGGTTTTGTTAGAAATATAACAACATTCATTTTAAAGGTGCTTACAAAGGACAAGTACATAAATGAGTATAAAACAAATTGTAGTGTGATTTTTACAAAAGGGAGAATTAGGCTGCTGTAGTAGGATAGAAATCTGACCCGAGAGTCAAGAATACCTGGCCTCAAGTTCTGCCTTTCACATGTACTGTTGGGGTTGCTAGGTGGCACAGTGGGTGCCACAGGGACTGGCCCTGGAGTTAGGAGGACCTGAATTCAAATCCAGCCTCACACACTTACTAGCTGTGTGACCTTGAGCAAGTCATGTAACCCCAATTGCCTCCAAAAAAAGGAGAAAAAAGAAAAAGAAAAAAAAGACAGGTAGTGTCTATGTGACCTTTGGCAATTCAGCTAACCTCTAAGTGCCTTCAAGAAGCTTTTTAAAATGATAAATTGCAAAGCAGGTGTCCTGATGGAGGAAATTCCTTACTGGGAGGCCCCTCAGTCAATGAAATCCCATATTTGGTTTAAAAATAAATGAAAAACAACAGTACAAGGAAAGAGGCAGCTTAGACTAGTGAATAGATGGTCATCCTCAGAGTCAGAAAAGTTTGGGAAGTTCCACATCTCTTCTCTACTGTCCGTGGGATTCTAGGAAAGTCATTTAATCTTCCCCAAACCCTCCGAATCTCTTCTAAGAATAAAAGTTGCGGAATACTGGCTGATCTGTGTATGTAGAGAGGGAACTTGTTATATGCTCCTTATTATAGCAATGCTCCTTATAATAACCACAAGAAAAATCCAAAACAAGACAAAAAGCAATCACTTTGTCAAACCAAACACCCCCTTCTACCCCTCACTTCCCATACAGAGGACAAATCTTCATAAGCATCATCACAAACCACTTATTGATCATCAGCCTTATGCAGTAAATCTAGTTAATAGATTGATTCCTTTGTTAAATTGTGAGCAGAACAATTAATAAACGCGGTTTAGTCTCTTAAGTCACAAATTGAATTCTATTTTTTTTTATTCTGATCATATGCTTTATTCCCTACCCACAATCCTCCATTTCTGCAAAGAAGGGAGGGAGGTACATTTTCTCATTACTTTACAGGCTGGATTTGATTGGTCATTTTAATTACGTAGAGTTAAATATTCTCCCTCCCTCCCTCCTCTCATTTCTTCCTTCTTTCCTTTCTTCCCTCCTTCCTCCCTCTCTCCTTCTCTTCCTTCCTTCCTTCCACTCTGTCTTTTTAAAGCTATCAGTTTGCTCTGAGGCATTTTGTTTTGTTGGTACACATATGCATTACAATAACAAAACATATTTTTGATGCCAAGAACAATTTTTTGGCTAGAGTCACCTACATACATTACTTGATGGTCTTGCCTCCTTGGACTGGAAGTTGTAGAGTCTGAAAGAGGAGCCTGGGGGAGGATGGTATTTAAGATTGATATGGCTTAATTCTCTGTTTTCAGTGAAAAGGCTTGAGTGTTATGACTACTAGATCACCAGCTCCATCATTTTTTAACTTCAGAAAACTGTTTTGGAAGGTAATGTAGGCATAGCCTAAGGAAGGAAATGGTTCCAGTGGAACCAAAGGTATACATTTTGAGAAATTTAAGAAATGTATAATTAAATTCTTATCCTTTTTTATAGTTTCACTTAATAAAAGTGGGTGGGAACTGAAAATATGAAGAAATTACAGTGAAAATGGTGTTAGAGGAAGGCATTATTTCACTTGAAGAGCAAAATGGGATTGCAGAGTAAACCATGGCAATGTATACCTAAGCTTGATCTGATCCACTTCTCTGATTCTTCATTCATTCATTCATTTTTGGATCATCGTCATGTTTGATCCCTGAGTAATGAATCAGTCATGAAACATTTGATCTCATTGATCACGATCAGTCAAGTGATGGTGCGGAAATGCTTTGATCCCTCATATTACCAGGGTTTAAGAAGCAGTGAAGTTCGTGTTTCACCAACACGTGTTTCATGATCTGGATGTTGGCAATGAGTTTCACCAAAGAGACTCTGGAGGCCAGAATTAACTCTGGAAACCAAGTGGACTTTTACCCAGGGTTCACAGGATCGGCAACCTTGGTTTTGTCATTGAAATTACTGGAGAATAAACGTGGAGAATCCATCTTGGTTGAGCGTGCAGGGTGCTGGGCAGACTGGGGGGTCAGAATAACATGTCTTATCCCTAGGTATTGACTCCTTAGAACTCTTGTTTTTGCAGTTGAAGATGATGGGTGACTATGAGGACTGAGCTAAGAGACTTCCAAGAGCTGAGGAGTATGTTGGATAAGATAGAATGGTGGCAAGATGTTTTGCTTTCCCTCCTGCCCATTAAAGAGGGCAACGCTCAAAACCCTTATTCCCATGGAAGAGAGGAGGGAGGAGAGGAGAGGAGAGAGACAGAGAGAGAGACAGACAGAGGCAGAGACACAGAGAGAGGTAGGTGGAGAAAGAGAAAGTTCTTTGTTGCTAGCCATATTACAGCTCGTGTCTAAGCTTTTGTTTCTGAACGATTACCTTTGAATTCTTATGCATTTTCTCTGAGGTAGTATAAAACGCTGGTGACCACTGACTCCACCTGGGTTAAAATGCTTTATTTTATGAAGGAGAGAGGAAATTTTGCCCTTAAAGAGACAGAAGAGATTGTCATCATTCAGTGGAAGCTGAGGTGAGGGATGAGGTCTGGGATCCCCATAGGAGACAGAGTACATTTATCATCATTATCTGCTAGACTTAGAGAAACCTTTGAAGCTAACACAAGCCATGGAGAGAAGACCTCTGGCGTGAGGAATGGGGAAGTAGCACTGCTGTTGTGAACTGGTTTTAAGGCTGTTGGATTTTGGTTTGCAGTAAATGGGCAATGACCAGGAAGGATTTCTAGCATCTAATCTGAGAATCCTTTAGATCTAGCAAGTGGAGCAATATAGATTTATTACATCTCCTGCTATTATTTTTATTTTTGTTGTTTTACACAAGTAACCCCTTTACACGTGGATTCTGGCTCAGATGTAATCCAAGCTTTATATATTTATTTCTTGCATGAAGGACTTCATTTCCTGCCAGGATTCGGGAAGCTTTCCTTAGAAGTGGATGGTTCTATTCCTACATCTTCTCTATATAGAAGTCCATATAAATAAGTAGAGATCTATCTATCTATCTATCTATCTCTGTTTATCATCTATCCTTATTTCTTTCATCAATTTCTCTCTTTCCATCTATCATCTCTATCTCTATCTCTCTATTTTTGGGTCTGTCATCTATCAAGATAGCATATATTTACATGTATGTTCCATATGGGAACTCATATTCTACCTTCTTGATTATATGATCTACATCTACTTATGTGTCTGTAAGTGCTACTATATTTAATTTACATGTATAAGTAGTCTCTAACTTCCTAACAAGTTGTATTCCCCATATTCCAATATTTGGGGAGATTGGGAAACATCGTTCCATTGGAACAATGTTATAAAGATGGTTGGGTTCTTTGCCTAGTCCACAAAAACCTACTTAATTTATAGTGTACCTGAAGTACAGTGTTAATTCAACTATCCATAAATTGAAATGCTCTTTCAATAAGATTCTACATTACAAATTACAGCTTAGTGTACCAGGAACTCATCTCCCTTAGCTCCAGCAGTGGATGAAGTGCTTTTCCCTTTTCTTCCCATTTAATTCCATTTCAATAAATATTTATTAAACATCTAATATGTATAAGAAGCTGTGCTAGGTGCTATAGATAAAAAGATGAAAAAACCTCCAAGTATCTGCCCAGCATAAGCCAAGGAGGCAACCTAAAAAAGTCCTATAGAAAAGTGGGAGATGTAGGAATACACTTTTCCCCTACCTGGCTTTGGGGGCAGTAGCTCCAAGGGGATGTCATATGTAGTGCTAGGACTAGTAAATTTGTAAATTTTTAATATTTGCATTTCACCTGTGGCCCAAGAACTGAGAGCTATGGTTTTGCATAAACCAAGTTCATTGTTGGGGGGAGTCTCTCAAGTCTTTCTTTTAGCTCAATGTCCCCATCCAGGGTTTCCCCTGGAAACATTCAAAACATTTAAGTTGTTATAGGGAGAGCCTTTAGGTACCATGCCTCTACTTAGGCAAACAATACATTGAATAAAAGACTGAAGTTGTTTCATTCAAGAAAAAAACATAAAAAAATCTTTCCTGAGCTCATAGATGTTCAAAACAATTCTCTCTCTAGTTGATCTCTAGCTTAATCAGAGTTTAAACAATTATCTAGCTACTTTACCAATCCCTCTACAAGAGAAAAAAAAATTAACTCTCAAGTTTTCTAGAGTCAAACAGCTTTTGTCTATGATGAACCCCAACTGCCCCAAGGTCTTATGTGATCATCCTAACATAGTTCTGCTCTGGGTTTGAAGTCCTTCTGTGCTGGAGGTTGTACTCCGGTTTTAAGATATTCAACCACTTTTGTCCAGTCTACATAACCCACCATGCCAAAGAATGGTAATTTTTTTTTCATATTGTGACTCCTCCCTTGATACTTTGCTCCCTTGTTTTGCCCTGAAATTCCACTGTTTGGTACAAGGACTGTTCCTTCAGGAAGGGATTTCTTCATTCTGGAGATTCCTTCAGTGCTCTGCAACTGTTGTTTCACTGCTGATGGCTAGAGTTCCTACTAGGTTCAGAATCTCCTTGGTGTTTCATACCAGACATTTCTTGGGCCATGTGGTTTTTTCTTCTCCTGTAGTAATGAGGCACCCCAATGCATATAGTTTCTTGAAAGGGTCAATGGGGTACAGGGCTGCACATGCTTCCTCTCAGAGAACTGGAATGCTCTGTTCAATTAGATTCTCTATTCCACCTTCAGTTTCCCATGTTTCTATTTCTTCAAATTTCCAGTTTTCCTTTAGAAGTACAAATCCAAGCAACTCACGACTGTGGCTAACCATCACTCAATCAGTCATCCTTAATATGGTCTTCAAAGGCTAACAATATCATCCAGGATTTGACCTGGTCAAGGGAATCTTATAAGAGGTTCCAGTCATGTCCTCTAGGATATCTAGTACTTGGGGTTCATCAGTCTAATCTCTTCATTTAGAGACGTGGAGAGTTTAAGTGATTTGATCAATGGTACCTATTTAGTTAATGGTGGAATTGGGGTTAAAATCCAGGTTCTGTATCCAGATCCAGATTTTTGGCCACTATACTTCTTCAGACTATCAGTCTTCAAGACTGCTTGTCTTATAAAAAGATACATATACAATGATCTCATGAAAGAATGCTCATAGACCTCATGAACAAAGGAGATATATATTAGGAATATATAAGAGAGAAAAAAAGACCATTTTCTGAAGCATACAGAATTTTGGTATGAAAAAAATAGCAAAATGGTTGAAGAGAAAGAGATGGATGTATCCAAGTGCAGTATATCAAAGGAAAAAGATATTAGGAAGGAAAATAGATCTGCTTTTGAAATGAGGGGCATGAAATTAATGATGCTTCTAAAATGACTAAGAGACTGAGCTCATTTTAAAAAATTTGTCTTTAACAAGAAAAATGAAGAATAGAAATTTAGCCAATTAGGAAGCATTGAGGACCTTGCAAAAATAGCTATTTCCCAAGAGCAATCAAGCCAATACTTCAAAAAACTTTAAGACATCCAAATCAGTAAGTCTGAATCCTGGTTATTAGGGGATTTGGGCATTATTCTTATTTACCCACTTGTAATTAATTTTAAAAACTTGTAACAGATGCCAGAAGATTGGTAGGGTAGAAATAATTATATTTTATGTTGATAAACATGTGCATAGCACTTTTATGTCTTCAAACGACTTAATCTTTTTTTATTAATTATTTCTCATAGCCGCTCAGTGAGAAAGACTATTATTATTGTCCTTGCTGATTAGAATGCTTGGCAATGGGAGGTAGCAAATTGACAAAAGTGAGGTGCTTGGTTCGGAAGCTACCTTGAAACCTTAGTTAATCTGGTTTTGTTTTCTTCAAGGTCTGTGGTCGGTCAATGTGCCTTTTTGAATACTTGACAAATGTAAGCTTTACTTTTTTCTACATAGGTACAAAATATAGAACAAAGTACTAATGTCAACATATGCACAGTAGGACACAAAGCGGCAAAGTACATTAGAAGTTACCCTCAATTTAGATATGAGGAAACCAGAGACCAGTGGGTTGAGGTGATCCCTCAAGTCATTTTGGTAGCTAGAGGCAGAGCCAGGACCAGAAACTAGCAGTCTGTGCAAAAATGAAATAAAATAAATTGTAGAAATAAGCTATGAGGGAAGAGGGGAGAATCATTGTTAGATAAGAGTTAATTCAACAGAACTTTTAAAATCATCTAAGGGAGAGGAAACAATACATTAATAACAGTTTGTTACTATAGACATACACATTCAGTTCAATTTGGTAAACATCCAGTACACACCCACTGGGACAATTAGGTGAGGCAGTGGAGAGAGTGCCCGACCTAGAGTCAGTAATTTGTTGTTGAGTTGTATTCTGTCATATCTAGTCACATCTAATTCTTCATAGCCCCTTTTGGTGTTTTCTTGGCAAAGATACTGGAGTGACTTGCCATTTCCTTCTCCAGCTCATTTTACAGATGAGGAAACTGAGGCAAACAAAATTAAGTGACTTGTTCAGGGTCACACAGCTAGTAAGTGTCTGAGGTCAGATTTAAACTCAGGTTTTTCTTTAATTGAAGGATAGAGTTGACCATTTATGCAAGCATATCATGAGAAATCTAAAGGGGGTTTCTTGATTAGAGTGTTTACTTATGGTTATAAGTGAGTTAGTTAAAAGCTCCACGACTCCGGGAGATCAATACTTAACTTTTGTGTCTTGGTAAGTTATCTCAATAGAGTAGGTTCTTCCCCTCTGTTTCTTTATGCCGTATTTCTTTTTTGTTTCCTACTTGAAGTCCTTCCTTCATTTTTTTCAAGAAACCCTAGATTAGCTGAAGAGTGAAAAATTTTGTTCAGGTCTTTTACCATCTTCTCTATGAAGGAAACTAACATATCTTGTTCATACAAAAGTGTCATGTTCTGGCAGAAACCCAAAAGTAGCTTGTGTTCTTGTAGGCCATAGTAAAATTCTCCTTGCTGCCATACTTTAATTTTTTTTTTTACATAACTCTTTCAGTTAACTAATATTTGTCTCTAACTACTTTGGTAGACTGCCAATTTGTAAGGCATAGACAAGAGACTCAAGACAGAAATAAAATGAAATCCATTTACCTCATTTCACTTTGGCATTATTTTCCAAATTCTTCCCTTTACTTCCTAGAATTTGTCCTCTTACGTTGATTTCTCTTTTGATGTGACAAGTTTTCAGTTTTACCACATTAGCAGAATAACTACAAATTCTGGTAAGCTACAAATTATATCTACTGGGCCATTATTTTATACCATATTGTCTAAAGCATTACAATGTCTCTTCAATTTTTCAGATAACTATCAATATAGAATTAATTACTTTATTATCCCCCAAATAAGTTTGATAACTAGTTTATATTTAATTCAGAATGATTAGGATTTTATGCAAGCAAAGTCACATTTTTAACATTCAGAAATCCTGACAAGTTAGACAAATTTTAACCAAAACAGAGGTTAATGTGCAATGTTTTAAATGGGCTAATCAGTTGAGTTGATCTTACTTTGTGGCATATTATTTGCTCAAATTTCGCTAACATTTTAACCCAACCCAACCCAATTCATAAATGAATAAATGCTACATTTAGGTTGAGGTGAAATATCACTTAAGTAAAATGGGAAAACAGGAAAAATTCACTATTTCTGAATTTGATATTGGTCAAAACTTTTCTGGTTTCTGTCATAATAAAGCAGGAATAAGAATAAAAGCAAACTTGTACAAAACCTAATAGACTGAAGAGAAAATATAAAATAAATGAAATCTTAGCCAGGCGTACTGCTGGAAAATGAAATAAGGGGATCAGGTTGCCTACTACATAGAGAGAACAACTTCTCACCTCTGAATTACTCTGGTATTTACAGCCAGTAAGGGTCCCAATGGAAGCTTAAAAAAAATAGGTACCCTGACTAACTGATCTCTAAAGGAAATGTATTTAGAAGTTGAAAATAGTTTGAAAAATAAAAATAGACCAAGGGCCAAATCTCTAGCTTCTGATGTGGCAGTAAGGGCCACTCTTTAAACCTTACCTGAGTATATTGTTGGATTCCTTTGAAATAGGGAGTGTAAAATTTCATTTCAGCATATACGTATTCCTCTGAATCTAGACCTGTGTTTGTCCCACAAAACTATCCGAGTTCACAATTCTCTTCTTCATATAACTCTGTATTTTTCTTAAATCTTTCTACTTTGTGATGGGAGAAAGATCATTTGACAAGATTATATGAAAAAAATAGAAAAAAATTCTTGTTGTGGCTTTATTTTTTGGGCTTTAGGAATAAACAGGAGGTGGTTAAATCTGATTGTTTATCTGAAACTTTACACCAGCTTTGCCTTGGGCTAGTTAGCAAATCTTCTTTCCTGCCATCAGGCCTAGTGAAGGAACTTCCATTTGCAGAACCATATGTCCTAGTAACTGGTCCTTGGGGTCACCCTGGCAACCACATACTCCCAGCATTCCAAGTCACACTTGTGACTTGGTTAATGAAAAATGCAGAATAGATGATAGTGTATATAATCCTGAGAAGAAAGAGAAAGACAAAGATGCAAAAACCTTAAAATTAAAACATGAGTAATTAGTTTTGCTAAATAGAAAAAAAATACCACTCTGGAAAGATTTTAGGGAACTAGAAAAAAATGTTAAAAATTGGACTAGAACAGATCACTCCAGCCGGATGCAATTTAGAAAGCCAGATGTAAAACATTCATAGTAAATGCTCCACAATTTATAGATATTATTATTCCTCTAAAATACCTTACTGTCCAAGGAGGGGAAAGAACAAATGATTAAATGGTAAGAATTTATTTTCAATATTACATTTTTCCCCCCTTTTTGGCTTCAAGTGGGAACACTCATTTAGAGAAGGGAGAGTCCATTAGAGCTAAAGGAGAAAATCTGACAGTTCTCAACCTGGGGCTCATCTTCCTTCTTTCCACTCCTCACTTTCATTTTTAAGTTCACAGGTCCTGAACAAGAACAGCAGGATGGTAGTGGGGCAGGATGCATGGTACTTTTTGGTACTAGGAAAATCCAATTTTGCCAATAGAACCCCTCATAGAAGTTAGCTTCCATCCCATAATTTTGCTAGTTAATAATTGTAATTGGAGGGAGGGATCTCTATCAAAACTTAAAGAGATGGGCCTCAGAGACTTATTTACACAACTAAGATTAGCCATATTTCATAACTTTCGAAAGACTCCTTGGGACATTGGAACAAAATGGACACTAGAACCAAATGAAATAAACAAAACAAAAGTTATAAAGATAGGGGCAGTATTTTTTAAGAGCACAATCGGTCACTCTGGTTAAAGAGTACCCTCTTAATTACTTTCATCAGTAAAGCAGTAGTTAATTTAAGGCATATATACACTGAGAGTTGGATCTGTCAGTTAAATGTTTATTTTAGAAAAGAAGGAACTAAAATATTTGTACCTACCAGGGTGAAATCCGTACTCTTTCCATTACCCAAAAGGCCAGCAGTGTTCTGTCAGCAGTATATTTTAAAACACATGGGGCTAGTTTTTGTGATATTTAGTAACATTTAAAAACTAAAATGATATTGCTGGTAATGCGAATGATAACAAATTGAGTCTGAAAAGGACTGGATTTCAGAAACTTTTGCTCTGGCATTAATACCAGAAAGAAGTAAATCTTTTGCTAAATTGTTATATAAACTAGTTAGCTATACTTTGGGGTAGGAGATAGGGTAACAGAAGTTCCTGAGGGTTTTCCCCACAGTGACCCTTAAAGCAGTGGCCATATTCTCCCAACCTCTTCAGGTTTTGGGCAGGGAAAAGATAAAGAATGAAGAAAGGAAATAGGAAAGAATAGAGAAAGGAAAAAAAAAACGAGAGGAAAGAAGATGGTGGGAGGATTGGTTTTACATCTACCCAGAAGGAAAGGAGGAGAAGTATAGCTACCCCAGATCATCCCTAGCTTTGCTGTACTTCTAAATGGAATAATGTTAAAAAGTGCTTCACAAGCCTTGAAATGCTGTATAAATGTCAGCCCCTATTAGTCTGTTTGGCAAAGGGAAAGAGAAAACAGAAATGTCATGGGGTGCCACAGAGTTCATCTCAACTGTTGGCCCTGAAAAGGGGGTCCATGTATAAGTCAGAAAAACACACTAAACCCCAATCTTCTGCATAAAATTCCTTGACACTTACCACTGCAGATATTCTGGCCCTTTTCTCTTCAGAGAAACAGTGCTGGATCCCCAGCTGCCTGCCAATCATGGAAGGTTGTCTTAAGGATATGCCAGGTCAACTCTAGAAACCAAAGGATTAACCAAGGAAGTAATGATGGCAGCACGGAAGGCATGTGTGAATGAAAAGAGTTTTGAGATTTTTAAAAGTTCCTGTCACTGCTGCATGAGGGCTAGGAAGAAGAATGAGCAAAGAGTTTGAAATAGGGAAGGCAGAGTGAAGGAAGATGATCAGAGAATCGAAAGAACACTAAGGAGAAATGTGGGTTACTGTTTTATGGTAGAAAGGTTCAATAATCTAAGGAGTTATAACACTGAGCAGAAATATAAGTTTGAATTTATGGCAAACATAACAGTACCTTGTAACATGACCAAATAGTAACCTCACCTTTCCCCTGGAATTCCTCCTTCATCATAGACAAACTGCCTGATTCACAAGCTATTACCGGCTTTTTCTCTTCTCCTGCTACTGTTTCTGCTGCTGCCTCAACTGCTTCCCAGCTTCCCTTTCTGCATTAAGGCTCCTGTCAATCATGACTGATTCAGCAGAGTTAAAAAGGAGAGTAGTTGAGTCAACCACAGTTTATAATTCTGACAGGGAGAAATGAATTAGATGAGGAGGAAATGAGGAGAGGGGGCTGAAAGCAGGGACCACAGTTTTCAGCCTGCCTTCCCATTCTTTTCCCCGACAACCACTTACCCCCATCTATGAAACTGTGTTAGATGGACGAGTGATTCATCCTAATTGATCAAAAATAATTTTAATGAAACCAACTCCAACTATCACCTCCCTTTATATTTTTCAACTTACACATATTACACATTTACATATTTTATCAAATGAATAAGCTGATTGTAAAGTTTCTCCTGGCATACTACCCTTGCCTTTACCTGGGGGATAGATGGAAAGAAACATACAAAAACCCTTTTCTTTATGCTCTGAAAAAATTACAAAACTCAATGACTTTCCACTCTCTGTATTTAAGAAAACTTTCTACTAATGGAAGAATACAGTATTTATCACTTCCCTTCATTCCTTTGAGAATCAGTCATCTGGGTTGCTCAATGTTAGTTGAGAATGAGGATGGATAATTGAAACAGCCTGATTTTTTTCTATTTTTAATATAGAACATGCCTCAACAGGATGTCTTAATGTTCAGTAACTTAATGGCAGAATTGTCAACCAGATCCCTCTCAATCCAATAGCTATAGTACCTCTATTAAAAAAAAAAGATTTGAAACAATCAAAGAATTGATTTGCATAACTAAACCTAATCAGTCATCCTTTTGGACTAAAATAGGTAACATAACATCGATAATAGAAAAAGCCTTAAAACTATTCAAAATATCATTAATGGTGTCTGTCTTTAATTTCCTATATATAGCATCATAGTCTACTTAAAATATGAAAAAAAAACCTGAGATTATATTAGCAATGAAATGAAAGGGAAGTAACTGTAGAAATGGAAAACCCATAATTTGCTTGAGATTTGAACATCTAGAGCTGAAAGGTACCTCAGAAATCATATAGACCAAACTCCTCCTTTTACAAACAAGAGTCCCAATACTCTTCCTTGCTTCTTTATTATTCTACTCACCCAGGTTTGTAATCTGACTTCTGCTCCATCCTTGTTCTCCTTCAACCCACATTTGTAGTTAATGCGAAGCTTAGTCAGTTCTGCCACCACCGCATCTTTCCTGTCTGTCTCCTCTGTACTTTTTTTTTAATTTAAATTTTTTTAAATTTAAATTTTTTTTATTTTTTATTTTTTTGTCTCCTTTATACTTAACCAGTCATGATCCTGGGTCAGGCTCTCATCACCTTTTGAATGGACTCATGGTTTCCTTGCTTTGAGTCTCTCCTATTTCTAGTCTATCCTCCATACAACTGCTGAAGTAGGGTTTCTAAAACATGCATCTGGGCATAAGCACTCATTTCCCTGCTTAGAAACCCCCAAGGGCTTCCCTATTGTCTTGAGAATAAAATTCAAACTCCTTTATTTGGTGTTTAAAGCCCATGAGACACCAGGAATACTTTGCCAGGATTATCACACAGTATTCTCTTTCATATACTCTACTGTACAAGCAAACTGACCTTCTTTCTATTCCTCATGCATGACATTTTATTTCATGTATCTGTATCTTTTCACCACTGTACCCTATGCTTGGAATTCAGACCCTTTTCACCTCCAACTTTTTAGAATCCCTAGCTTCCTTTATATCTCTGACTCTTACTTGAGATAGTTCTGGATTTGCCATACTGGTCAAATATTAATGCCTCCTCCTCTGTACTTTGGTTTTGCTTTGTATCTGTTTTCCATACTCTCCTATATGTATGTGTTTCTTCCTAATAGAATGTAAGCTCCTTGAGGGAAGGTATTGTCTCATTAGTAGTGCTTGACATATAATTTCTGGGTAGCTAGGTAGAGTAGTGGATAGAGCACTGGGCTGGGAATCAGGAAGACTCTTCTTCATGGGTTCAAATCTATTCTCAGACACTGACTAGTTATGGCAAGTCACTTAGCTCTGTTTTCCTCAGTTTCTCTTCTGGAAAAGGAAATGGCAAACCACTCCGGTATCTTTGCCAATCCAAATGGATCACAAAGAGTCAGACATGACCGAAATCAGAATCGTATAATTGCTGATTCATAAACGTTTACTGATTGAGTGATTAGGTTACTTTCCTGAGGTCACATAAGCAACAAACACCAGAGGTGTGGTTTAAACATGGATCATCTGACTTTGGAAGTAATGTTTCCCCACCTTTATAAACCTATGCTTATAATTACTTAAGTGCGTGCTTGGAAAATTACATGGTAAATTGAAGATTGTGCTAAAAGTTCATCTAAATAGTGAATTTCAGTGCCTCCCATCCTTCTCCCTCGGAAAGAATATGTCCTTTCCTGAATTATTTGGATATATTGTTAGGAAAGTCCCAGAATCACTGGAAAGTTGTGCAGCCCCCAGCTTTGGCTGTGTAGACTAACAAAAATAGAAATTTCTTTTTGTATATACTGGATGTCAGTGACAATGGAGGCAGAGAGACGAAACACTTAATCACAAAGGCTGCAGATATCACTAGGCTAAGAAAAACAGGAGCATCTGCCTGCAGTCAAATATACTGTGAATTCCCCCACAAACACAGATTCACATAAAAACCTGACAAAAGGATAACTGGAAAGATGTGCAGATTTTTAGTAAATGTTTTTCAGTCGGCTGTCTGTCCTTGGTTCTGAATCGACGGGAATTTCCCAATTGGAACAACTGTAGTACCTTCCTTGTGATGGCTGTCATAAAAGACCACCCAGGTCATTAAAATTAATCACCATAGGTGACGATCTCAGTTGGGTTTGTTTTCTGACTGCTGCTTTTCAAGAATTAAGGTCTCAGGAAAAAAAAATGCTTGTAACTAACCTCTTCTTTCAGAGTGAAACAAACCTAAATATACTCATGGGGGTAGTTTTTTTTTTTTTAACAAGAGAGCAGGACTATCATGGAGATAGCATGGCGTAGTGGAAAGAGTGGATTTGGAACTAGAGTTCATGGGTTTTAGTCCCTACTCTATTCCATACTACCTGCAAGACCTTGGGCAAGTGACTTAATCTCTTTGGTCTTCAATTTCCTTATCTGCAAAGAGAGCCTGTTGGACAAAGTGTCCTTTAAGATTCCTTTAAGTGCTAAGTCCTAGGTTTCAGGAAAACATTTTAATTGCATTGGTCTGTTTTGTGTAAATAGAGAGGCGGTATAGCCCACTAATGTATTTGCAGATGTGCCAATGTAAACAATACATTCTCAACAAGGGGACAATGAGAATCATATCCGTAAGTATGAGCAGAGCCTGTCTGTGCTTACTAGAAGTTCCCAGTTCGTTGGATCTAATGGTTCTAAAATACATAGGCTCTTCTTAGTGGGGAAGGAAAGAGCAGGAAGCAAAGATTCTATTTTTAACATTTTGCCTTCTTTTTTATTGGTCTTTTGTTTTCGCTTCACATTTATGTTTTAATTTATCCCTACTCCCTCTCCTATTTAGAATGCCAATCCTTGTGACAAAATGAAAAGAGACCAAGAAAAAAGGAGTTTGGCAGAGCTAACAAATGCTTCAACCCTATTTGACAGTATGTACCATCTTCTACATTCATAGTTCTTTACTTCGGCAATGCAGAGAGGTGAACTCATTACCCCAACTTTTTTCTGGGACCAATTTTTGGTTATTCTAAGTACACAGGGTAAAATTTCTTTGCATGTGTGTCAGTGTGTGTGTGTGTGTGTGTGTGTGTGTGTGTGTGTGTGTTCTTTTGATTTACATTGTAGTATTTTGTAAAGTGTTTTCCTGGTTCTGCTTACTTCATTCAGCATAAAGTCATATAACTCTTTCTATGTTTCTCTGAATTCTTTGTTTGTCATTTTTTAAAATAAAGTACAGTAACATCCCATTGTGTTCATGTACCATGATTTGTTTATCTATTCTCTAAGCAACAGGTATTTATTTTATGTCTAGTTTTTTGAGACCCCTGACTTGTTTGAGGTATAAGCCTATTAGTGAGATCTTTGGGTTAAAGGCTATGGGTATTTTCCTCTTCCTTCCTCCCTCCCTCTCTCCCTTCTTCTTTCCTTCCTTCCTCCCTCTCTCCCTTCTTTCTTCCTTCCTTCCTTCCCTCCTTCCCTTCTTCCCTCCTTCCCTCCTTTCTTCCTTCCTTCCTTCCTTCCATCCTTCCTTTTTTCACAGCTGATTCCCAATTGCTTTATTGACCTAGGGATGGTGGCAACAGGAGCATTCTTGCTAAGTAGCTAACTTCAGTCTGCAAATGATATGCTTTTTCCTTGTCTTTTATTCATTAGAAACCATGAAGATTAGACGGAAGTGGGAAAAGGCTATCTTGGAGTAAATGAAATGGTACACATTGACCCATCTGGTTTGTGGAGTATCGGGCATGGAATTTCAGAAGAGGCATTACACCAAGAGATAATATTACATAAGAAAAGGAAAAAAAAAGAATAAGCACAATGAAGAGATTCTCCAGTCTCCTTTTATTAACTACTTTTAGTATTTTCTAGTAGCAGATCACTAAACATCTCTTATATGATAAGGCATTATATCATTAGATTTGCTAAAGAGCTTAAAGGTTTACAAAGGGCTTCCTTTATAGTGGCCCTTGAACTAGGTCTTGCAAGTACTAGTATACTTGTATCATATTATATGTTATAATATAGCATAATAATAATATATGATAACAGCATGTTATCATTTATTATATTATAGTATACAGTCATGCCTTCCTCAATGCAACTTTCCCCATCATAGTTTTGATATATCGTGGGTTGGCAAAAGAAATTAAATGGGAATTTTAAAAAGAGTTTTGCAAAAGCTGCAGTCAACTTGCAAAGGCCAGCAAATGACACAGAAAAAGTGTCTCAAAAAAAGAAACTCAGAAATAACATAAAATATATGTACAGTATTGTATAATACAAACATATTTCTTTTAATGACATAATTATTCAGACTTCTTCCTGGTACTAAGGGAGGGCCAAATAATTTTATGGGGATTTTTCAGATCTTGAGGGTGCCATGCCCCTAGCACCCCAAGATGTGGAAGAAATAAGTGTAAAGCCCTTAGTACATTTGAGGAAACTGTGTCAGGGCTGAGATCTGAACTCAGATCTCCTGACTCTAAGTCTGGTGCTCTCTTCGCTATATGATTCTCTCTCTTTTAGAATCAGATGCATTCATTGTAAGTTTTCCTCTCCTATCCTTCTTGCAGACATTTCCAAGATTTATTTACTTCTAACAATGCAACTGAAGGAAGAAAAGTTGAAAGCTAAGGTAAATTATCATATTTCCTCCTGCTCTAAGGCTTTTGGTAGGATGGGTAAAATGGCAACCTCCTCGTCCATTTTAGCGCTAAACTTGAATTGAACATTTCTTTACCTTCTGAAATGTTCAGTTCAGTGTTTTTACACTTCCATTTTCCAGCCTGGCCTGGGACCAGAAGTGCCAAAATGATACGAGAAAGGCTGTTTTTACTGTTTTTCTGGCTGGGAGTGGAAGGGGAAGTGCCAGCAATCTTGTGAGAAAGACTGTTCTCAAAAGATTTTGCAGCCCAGTTTGTGGAATCAAGAGGTTTGGCTAGTTCAAATGAGCCTTGGCTAAATGTCAGTGTATTCATCTGAACTGAACCCATCAGATCAAATTTTGAGGTCACCCCGTCCTTAACTTGCAGTCACTCAAACATTACTTGTGAAAATCAACCTTGCATATTAATTAATGATCCCATTTGTTCATACCAGGTAAACTCTTAAAGCCTAGGAAAGCACTGTCAAATTAGAAGGATGAGGTTGATCCCCACAGTTTAGTGCCAGATTTGGGTCAGATAACAGCCAGAATAACAACCCCCACCAGCAATAACAACAAACAACAATGCTGATAAGAATTCTATGGAATGTTTTCCATGAAAATTGCAATGTGTTTGACAATGTGTTATCTCATTTATCACAATTATGCCTTTGAGGTGGGAGTACATTTTAAAATATCCTCTTAAAGACTTTCAGAAAAGAAAAAATGGGTCCCAACTCACTTCATATTTAATCCCAATAGAACTCTAGAACTCTAGAGTTGGAAGTGATCTTAGAAATGATATAGTCCAATAGCCTTTTTTTTTTTTTTGGTAATTAGAGAAAACAGGGTCCAGGGAAATTAAAGGACTTTTTATAAGTCAAACAACTAGTTAGTGGAAAAACCAGATCTAGAACCTTAGGTATTTAGTAAACATTCTGCTATACCATATAAACAGTCAATAATATTTTACTTTTCAAAGTGTGAACTCATAAAAATACTAAGGGGATGTTCCTGACACTCATTCATTGATTCATTCATAGATTAATTCATTCATACAATTCTGTTTCTTTTGGTGCCTTTGTGAAATATTTCTTGTTTATTGTATAGCTAAGTTATCTTTTTATCTCTCTCATTTCCTTTGAATCTCCATAAAAACAGGAATTGGTGTCAATATTTTGTATAACTCTAGAGTCTGGGGAATTGTTTTGCTCATACTAAGCACTTTAAAAACGTTGAATTCATTCATTCAAATGCCTGTTATGGGTAAAACTCTGTGCTAGGTGTTGGGAAAAAAACGAAGATAATTAAAACATAATCTCTACTCTGATGGCGTTTCCAATCTAACTAACTCAGGGCTGGTTATAATATAACCTACACATACACACACAACGTATATGTTGTAACTCAGTGTTAGTTACAGTGTAACATATATAACAATAAATATAAGGTAAAATAGAAAATAATAGAGAAATTATTGTGTGCAAATACAACAGAAGGCCATCAGTAGGGATTCAGCTTTTGCTATAAAATTTGAATAATTTTTTTTAGGTGTGTGACCATTTATTATATGGAAATGCCTTTATATGTAATCTGAAGTGATAGGAACATTCTAATCAGTATTTCATTAGTACTTTTCATAATGATTTGATTTTTTGATTTGTGCTTTTTCTTTTTTTTTTATAAATATGATGAATGCAGAAAAGTATGTACTTTATTTATTTATTTTTTGCTTTTGGGAGGGCAATTGGGGTTAAGTGACTTGCCCAAGGTCACACAGCTAGTAAGTGTTAAGTGTCTGAGGTTGGATTTGAACTCAGATCCTCCTGACTCCAGGGGTGGTGCTCTATTCACTGCACCACCTAGCTGTCCCGTGCTTTGATTTTTCTGCAGTCTCACTTATATAGATCCTCATTTAGTTGCTGTAGATTACAACTTTGTCCATGTCTCCCCATTCTACTTGACTGTCATCTATGTCCTCCCGTAAATACCCCACAGAGGCGCTAACCACCATTGGTGGGGACTTCCTCTGTATCTCTTGACACTGAGTAGACAGATACTGGTGAATCACATAGTGTATCATTCCTTATTCTTGCTACATGACTGGCGTGCCTCCTTTCCCAGTCATTTTTCTCTCTGATATTACCCTTGATGCTACTTTCCTTATATATTTCTTCATTAGCAAAATACCTTGAAGCATACTCACACTCAGTATATGCTTCTCCATTGCCTTTTTGGGTGACCTGCAACTTTAATTTTTTGAAGTAATTCATTACATTACAATGAGAAGAATACTGATGTTGAACAGATGATTGTGAGAGCTTCGAAGAGAAACTTAGAGTCAGTAAAATCACTTCATTTTCTCAATAGCAAATAGATGTACTTTCTTGTTCTTATTTAATTCTTGTCTCAGTTCATTGCCCATTGGATGTGGAAGGTATATATACTGATGTGCCAGCTCTGTGCGTTGTTCATCCCCCAGCATATCATAATATAGATAATTTAAAAAATATTCATCTATTTGATTTTTTAGTGTACATAGTTAGGTGGAGCTCTTTTGGGTGATTATGGATCTTATTCACTTAGCGTAATACTTGGCACATAAAAGGAACTAAGTAAATATTTGTTGATTTGACTTGACTCATTTACAATGTTCTGTAATATTCCAGGGTTTTCTGAAATCCATACAGTGTCATCTACGAATAGAAGCACCCAGAGGGCTTCGCCTCCCTCTTCCATTGACTGCGTGCTAAACATTCTTCACTGCATGTTCTTGGGCTCTGTTCTGGGTCTCCTTCATGGGACTAAAGCAGACACTTTTTTGGAGGATTCATTCCTTTGTTTTATGGATGATCAGATGTTAATAATCAAAGGGGCATCAAACAAAGTCATCTCATGTCTCAAGGAATGTGTGTGATTCTGACATATGCATGGGACATGCATTTTATATTAGAGGAATCCCTCTTAGGCAGCATTTTGCTCTACTGAATTAAATGTCTTTTAAAATCAATAAACAATAAGCACAATGGGATACTGTATTTCATACCCCTTTTAGTAAATTATATAGCTTGTGAAGACATGTTCTGCTATAGGACATCTTTTATAAAAGCCGATTGGTTCTCTTCTCATATCTTTAATGTGTGTAAGTATTAGTCTTATAAAATTTTTGTAGAGATAGAAAAGTAGGCATATGGGCAAATAGTTATTGATTTTTCTTGGTTGCTTTATAATAAAATTTTCATAATGCATTGGCATTTTTTTCCCCCAGTTGAGGAAAAAAGGCACTTCTGGGATTTAATAGGAGACTAGTTTTCACTGGTGTTTGAAACACTCAGTAAAGGAGGAATCAAATTGATCTGAAGATTCTAATTCTCATGATTAATTCTTGTGGCATTTGGCATCTGACTATGGCACTACTGACCATAAATGAGTCCCCTATTTAGCAGTTGGGGAGTCATTTTATAGAATTTCAGCCATAATTGTGGGAGCAGGGACACATTCTAGACAGACATGGATTGAGTGTTAGTCACTGAAAAGTAGAAAAAGCTTCTAGAAATGTAATCCCTGGGGGCAGAGAAGAAAGCCAAGGACGGAGTTGAGAGAGCTAGTCTTGAGGATGAACAGCTGGAGCAGAAAGAACGCTACAAAGAAAGAAAGTACTTTTGATTTTTGGGTAACAAGTGAAACCACTGACCCATCAATTTGTTGATTATTGGCTGGTCTAATTCATACATTGATTACTAACACCTGGAAACTTTGTCTCTTGAGGTTTTATTTGTGACATTCCCTAATAAAACTTAATGCTCCATCCATGCTTCATATTAATCTCTTATCATTTTCTTATTAGCTGCCTGCCCCAGCAGAGACCATTTCCTGGAGGACTTAGTCCATCCATCTCAATACTCTTATCTTGGGACTCTCTGTTTGAAGAGTGTTTCACTTATGACCAACCAGATTAGACTGGTTTCTATATCCATGCTTACTTTGACTCCCTTACTGTCTTCTTCCAGGCTGTGTCCTTTGCAATTCCTCCACTCACTCCCTTTACTTTCCAGTTTTGAAACCAGAATCAAACCAAAACTGACAATATAGACATATAAATCTCCCCTGTGGCTCCACACTCACCTTCTTATTTCAACCCAAAGTTACAAAACCAATACGATATCATCAACAAACAGAAGTAGCTAGATCTTGCCATCTATAGAGAATTGTCATGGGCCACTTGGATACCAGCCCCAAGTGTGAACAAAGACACGACAAAGAATTAACCAGTAGTTCATAGGAAAGAACTCCATTTAATGATTCTTTGAACAAGGTTTTTATAGAACAAGCAAAGATTCAAGTATTCTCATCTATAAGCTTAGTTTGCCACATCCTGGAAGCAGCTCAGGTAATATCAGGCTTTGTAATAATTCCAGGTGCCAAAGAGTCTTGGGAAAGCCAGCAAGTCTTTTTTTAAATGCATAACAAAAAGATGCTAAGAGAGCAGGCTTCAAGGTCTGAGGCCAAAGCCTGCAGTCTCAAAGACATCTGCATAGAAACTGTCCCCCAAGAATCAAGTATTTTGACTTACAATAGTCTTTATTATATCCTGGAAGTAACAGAATTTGATAAGGAGTATGTTATCTAGGCGTTATCATTGTCTTTAGTCTGTTACATCTTGGAACCAACACAGAATGGATAATTTGATAAGGGACATGTTCTTTAGGTGCCTGAAGTTTGGAGGCAAAGACTTTGATGTCAGGATCCCAAACAAAAGTTCTTTTAAATGTATCCCTGGGGGGGTGGGGGGGCGGGTCTCCAGGGAGCCAGCCTTTATGAGCTGCATCACCTCCGTCACCTCCAGGGGTCCTGATTAGGGCACACTGTCACAATTTTTATCTGAGCCCTGGATCAGGCCTCCTTGGCTCCCCATAGGGAATCACTTTACTCAATCCCTTAACTCTGCACTGAACATTCTTCCTAACAGTGGAATCCTTTGTCTTGAGCTCTACTGTGTATCTCCTTCATATGACTTGAACAGACAATGTAGGATTGTTTGTTGAGGATTCATTGCTTTGGCCACTACTTTCCTCTATGTATTGTCTACTCATTAGAACCCTCCTTGGTGGCAGGAACTATTTATTTATTTTTCCATTTATCTATCTATGTATCTATCGTCTATCTATCATATCTATATACCTATCATCTATCTGCCTGTCTACTTACCTATCATCTATCTATCTATCCATCCATCTATCTATCTATCTATCTATCTATCCATCCATCTATCTATCTATCCACCCACCCATCCATCCATCCATCCATCCATCCATCTTTCTTTCTTTCCTTTTTTCTTTCTTTCTGTCTATCTATCTTTGTCAGCTCTACCAGATGAAATCCTATTTGCCCTTTTAAAGTATAACTAGAATGCTGCCTTATCAAGATTCTTCTCTGATTGCCCAGTTAGTAATTATCTTTCATTTCTTGGATCTTAAGTAGCACTTAGTGCATACTATTCTTATATGCTCATCAAGTACTATTTTATATCACATTTATTTTTCTTTGTCTCAAACCCTCTATTAGACTATAAGCTCTAGGAGGGCAGGGACCCTGTTTTAAGTTAATTTGGTATTTTCTCTAGGGATTGTACAGTGCTTTGCACATAGTAGTTGCTCGCCTTAGGGCAGCTAGGTGGCTCAGTGGAAAGAGAGCTGGAAGACCTGAGTTTAAAATCTGGTCTCAGACACTTATTAGCTGTCTGACCCTGGGCAGGACCCTTACCCTTGTTTGCTTCACTTTTCTCATCTACGAAATGAGCTGGAGAAAGAAATGGCAAACCACTCTAGTATCTTTGCCAAGAAAACCCCAAATGGGGTCACAAAGAGTTGGATATGACTGAAAAAAAGGATAACACCAACCACAAAAGTTGCTTACCTTATCAGATGCTTATTGAATTATATGCAACATAACTGAAGTCAGATTTGCATTATGCATGCATTCACCCATCTGCAAATGGGGTGAATTGCTAAATGACTGATCTCAGTCAGTTTTACTAAACTGCTGGAACAGCCCTGACTGAAATACCTGAAATGCAATTAGCTGATTCAGTTGGTTTGGCTGCCTTAGTGCCCGAATAGCATCCACTTTTCCCTTGCTGTATTAGAACCTAAAAACCGAAAAGAAAAACCAAACCAAATGAACAGAAACAAACCAATTGAATTGGTTCACCACAGTATGGTGGAAAGAGGCCTGAACTTGGTGTCAGAGACTTCAGTTTGATTCTTGGCTCTGTGACTGGCTGTGGCACGCTTTGGCAGGTAGGTTTTTTATTTTCTTTGAGCCTCAATTTTGCCATCTTTAAAATGGCATAGTACTTCTGGCACTACTTACTACCTAGGGACATGGAGAAAGGACTTTATAAACCTTGAGGAAGTTTAGAAACGAGAGTTTTTATACCGTACACATGCAGCCCTTATTTCTCAGGCATCTAGCCAGCACCAAGTATGCAAGAACATATATTTTAGCATAACAACAATATTATGGGATCTGGGCAGGAATGAATTCAAATTCTTTTCCAACCCAGTTGCATAACATTTTCTTAAGAAGGCAAGAAGATTATTTCTATGTAGAGCACACACATTGTAGAACTTGTATGTGGCATCATGGAATAGTTATAGTCCTATATTAGTAAACATTTTAAAATAAATATGAAATGTGTCCTGAAGCAGGCAGGGGATGCTTTGTTGAGCACTGGAAATGGAGCCACAGAACCGCTAACATCGTTAATTCTTTATCAGTGCAGCAACCAAGGCTGCCTGCAGTAGATGTGCTAGAAGTGTAAAGCAAACCTGTGCTTTTTCTTTTTTGCATCTTGAAATTTACTCCTGATAGTGTTTTTTAACATCCCATGTGACTTCTGGAGCGAATAAAGGAGGCACAGTGACTTTTTCTGGATACTATGAAAAGTTGTGCTATTCATATGGGGAGAATAGGCCAGTAGATTTTACTCATTTTATTTACTATCACTGATTTTATTTAACAGATGCCACAATTTAGGCAATTTCTATTAATAGGAATATTGAATAGTTTAAAACTGGGCCTTAGAATGAACCAGCTGGTTGGGAACTGGTACTTATATACACATGTGTTCTATGTGAAAATAAATCCAACACAAAATACATATTTTTAATACTATAAAAATCAAACTCATTCTCTATATTATACTCACGATTCACCCATTTGTATTTAAGGTTGAACAATTAAGATTTTATGTCCCTCTTATAGTGTGTCATACTCCATTGAAGTCATTCTCTCATGGAGTGAAGGTGACTCTGGGTTCTCAAAAGATAAGACAGAAGAGTGTAAGCCCTGGCAGATTCTACACAGCAGAAAGGTTTTCAATGTGAGGCTGGCAATGGACTCTGTCATCATTTGCTAAACAGTCTGGTTAAGTATGGTGAGGCTCATCACTTGAAGGTTGTTCACTAATTTCTTTTAGCCACAGCAATTCACGAGGGCTAATGTAGAAGAATTGTGCTTGGTGCTGATGGAGGGAGAAGCCACACTGATGAAATTAATTCCGTTCAACTCAGTTTATCCAATTCATTCCATAAATATTTGTTAAATGAAGTCTGTTGTACTAGGTATTGGAGGAAATGAAAAATTTAACCAAGGCAATGTCCTTGCTCTCGGGGATCTTATAGTCTAGCAAAGGGTCAAGACAGCAACTTAGATAACTAGGTAGGCTAGTACAGCATTCGGTTATATCTACTTTAGAGTGATGTAAGAGAAAGTCCTAAGTGAGGACTGAGGGAGAAGGTATTTAAACAGCCAGGAGAATCAAGGAAGTGGCATGTGAGCTGGGACCAGCAGAAATTCAACAAGTTAAGAAGAGGGAGTACATTCTAAAAAGAGGAGGGCATAGGAATACAATGTGTAGAGGAGAATGGAAGCCATGTTTAGGTGGAAAGAATAGTGAGATTTGGCAGAAGCATAATGCACATAAACAAGAGTAATCTGAGATAAGTTTGGAAAGGTTCAGAGGAGGTAAATTGTGATGAGCAAAAGAATATGAACTTTCTTTAGTAATATAACGAGAAGTCATTGAAGAGTTTTAAAAGAGCATGTAAGTATAAGAAAGGTTATTTTGGCAGTGATATTAAACATGAATTGAAGGAGGGAGAGAATGGAATTAGGAAAACATCTTAGGAGATAATTGCAATAGTCCGAGGGACAGCCACAAGGGCATGTTCCTAGGAGGCTCTCAAAGACAGTAGATAGGAGGGCATCTCTAGGACTTTGTAACTGATGTGATGTATAAGGTGAGAGAAAAAGAAGAGTAAAACATCACCATGAGACTTTGAATATGAGGGACAGAGAATGGTGGTGCTATTGACACAAATAGAGATGTCAGTGTGAGGTCCAAAATTAGGAGAGACACAAAAGGTTGCTCTTGGACATATTTTTTTGATACGTAGTGAAAACATCAAGGCGGAGATATCCTATAATTAGCTGGATAGCCAACTCTAGAACTCAGAAAAGAGGTCAAGACTATAGATAAAAGTTCAGGAGACATATGTGCATGGATTGCCAAAGAAAATAGTATATAGCAGGAACTCTTAATCTTTTTTTCTATTTATTTATTTATTTATTTTGATGGCCTTCTTCACCAGTCTGCTGAAGCTTATGGACCCTCTGTCAGAATGTTTATAAAATACATATCATACAAAGCTGATTAGGGAAAAAGGAAAAGAATCTATATGTTCTAAAATATTTAAACAGCCCTTTTTGTAGTGGCAATGAACTACAAATTGAGGGGATAATCCATCAGTTGGGAAATGGCTGAAAAAGTTGTGGTATATGATTGTGATGGAATACTACTATGCTGTAAGGAATGATAAGCTGGCTGATTGTAGGAAAATATGGAAAGACTTGCATGAAATAATGAAGAATGAAATGAGTAGAGCCAAGAGAACAGTGTATACAGTAATAGCAATATTGTTTCAAGAAGGACTTTGAGAGAGGAAGTCATTTTGACTACTATAAATACCCAAATTAACTACAAAGGACCTCTTCAGGAAGATGCTCTCTGCATCCAGAGAAAGAACTGACAAATAGAAATAGGTATAGAATGATTTTTACATCCACACATACATGTATATATGTATATATATGTATGTGTGTCTAATGGTAACCATCTCTAAGGTGGGGGAGAAGGAAGAAATAAAAGGAAAAAAAAGAAATTTATATGATTATTATATTTTAAAAGAAACCGCAAGTTGTACATAATAGAAATATTCACTGTGAAATCATCTTTTTATTATATCGTATTATGGAAATACTTGTTTTATTCCACAAATGAAAAATAAAAATACATAAAAATTTCAAAAACACATAGGATTACCAAGGAGACTCATTATATTTAAATAAAGATTTATTTTTACGCCCTGCAGACGGGGCACGTCCAGGCTTAAGGACTTTCTGAAATCTATGGACCCTTTGGAGGAATTCCGATTAAGAACTTTTGGTACAGGAAGAAGAGAGGAGTCAAAGTCAGACCCTTGGGGAACACCCACATTAGGATGCTGGGCAGAGGGTCAGAGACAAGCGAAAGAGGTAGTGGTTAGAGAAGCAGGAAGAAAAATAAGAGGATGGAGTGTCTTTGAAGCTAGTGGAACAGACAGTATCCGGTAGGAAGCTAGTCAGCAATGCAAAAAACTGGAAAGAAAACAATGAAGATAAATATTGGAAAGGTCAGTGGATCTGATAATTAGAAAGGAGGCCATGGGTGACCTGTGATCAGGGAAGAGAACAAGCTTTTATTAATCACCTACTATGTGTCAGGCACAATGCTAGGCGCTTTACAAATATTCTCATTTGATCTTCATGACAACCCTGGAAGATGATTATCTCCATTTTACAGTGGAGAAAATGAAGGCAGACAGAGGTTAAGTGACTTGCTCAGGATCACACTGCTAGGAAATGTCTGAAAACAGGTTTGAACACAGGTCTTCCTGACTGTAGGCAAGTGCTCTATCCACTGCACCATCTGGCTGCCTTTGGGCAGCTTGTTATTATAGAACATTGCCAATAAAATTGATGGAATAACAGTAATAATAACTAATATTTATATAGAGCTTGATATAAGTGCTTTGCAATTATTATTTCATTTAATCCTTACTATAACCCTGCAAAGTAGGAGCTATTTTTTTTATCCTTATTTCACAGAGGAGGAAACTGAGGCAAATAGTAGATAAGTGATTTGTCCAAGGTCACAAAGCTAGTGAGAATCTGAGACTGGCTTTTAACTCAGATCTTTCTGACCTGAGATGGAAGTAGTAGGAAGCCACATGGCAAGAAGTTGAGGGGAGAATAGATAGTGAGGAAAGAGAGATATTGAGAATAGTATAGACAACTAAAAAAAAAGCTTCACAGTAAAGGGAAGGAGAAAGAAGAGAAACAGTAGCTAGATGGGATATAAGGCATTTTATATTTAAGGAGACAAAAACCTGTTCCCAATAAGAATTGGAAAAGGGGAGATCAAAGGTTCGTGAGGGAGAAAAGGCATCTGCTGATGCCAGGTCATAATGGGATCAACAGTGCAGGAAGAAGTATTAGCTTCAGTGAGGAGTAGTGGTTGATCTTCAATGACCAGAGGGAAGGAGGAGAGGAATGATGTTACTGAGAAGTCTGGGCAATGGGAGAATTTGAAGAAATCTCCTCAATCTTCTCAGGCAAGTCTATTGTAGCCCAGGCATTGGCGATCAATGACAAAACTTACTGAAGGCAACTCAAGAAACACTTGTGGCATAAATGTGGTTGTTGGCCACGGAGTGAAGGACTCTAAGGTAAATTACCAAGCAGGCAAAGTCTGCTTCTTGAAACCCTCCACTTGCCCTTTTCCATTTCTTGCTCTCTGTTGACAGTTGTCCACTGCTGATCTTGACCCAGACCTGACCTTCCCAGAAGAGCATTATGTTCTCCAGCACCTTCTCCCCTCTCCTTCCTCCAGATAACGTTTCAAATCCCTCAGTGATCCCAATTAGAGATAACTTAAAGCTAGAAGGGGTCTTAGAAGTCATGTAGCCTGCCCATCTCATTTTACACATGAGAAAACTGAAGTCCAGAGGGCTTTGAGTGACTTGAAAATAATTCACTCAATTATAACTACCCCATGGGTAACGCTAACAACAGCAAGCATTTGTACAGCTTAAGGTTTGCAAAGTGTTTTATATGTGTTTTCTCATTTGGTCTTTACCACAGCACTCTGAGAGAGAGATTTTTATTATGCCCATTTTAGAGATGAGGAAATTGAGGCTGAAAGCAAGTAAGTGACTTGCCCAAGGTCATACAGCTAGTCAATGTCTGAGGATGAATTAAAATTCATCTTCCAATCTAGCTCATATTCACTAGGCCAGCTAGCTGCCAGTAACTGGGGGTAACTGCCCACTTTTCTTGAAAAGTTGCTCACCCTTCTTCCTCCCCAGCAAATATGACATGGAAGCCTATGAATTCAGGCTATATAAATGAAAAATATTTAGAAAAAGACCCCAAATGCTCCCTTCTTCCTTAATAACAAGGAGCAACAATTTTCTTTGCCATGTGAATAATTACCTCAACTTTCTGTCAAATTGCCCATACCTGTAGCTAAGGGACTAACGATTCTTTCCAGTTCTAACATACAGAATTGCTGACAAAGAGTTTTGGTTTTTTCTCCCTCGGGAGCCACTGAGAGTTATGTGAGTGCATTTGAAGGAAGAATTTTCTTCTGAAGGATATGATGATGTAACCTTGGATTTTTATAGCACATTTTCCAAAAGAACTTAAAGCTTTGGAGATGTGACCTTATATTCCAACTGTGCTTATGAGTAGAGCCAGACTGACTAATAAGCAGAGGAGGGAGCTGAATGCCTCTGCCACTAGCAAGTTCTATTTATTTATTTTTTATTTTTGGTTCCAAATTTTCTTTCCTTCTCTTCATCTCTTCCCCTGCCCATGGAGAAGGCAAGAAATATGATATCCTTTATACATATGCAGTTATGCAAAACATATTTCCATATTGACCATGTTGTGAGAAAAAAAATCAGGAAAAATAAAGTGAAAAAAATATGTTCCAATCTCTACTCACAGTTCATCAATTCTCTCTTTGGAGAGACAGAGGTAGGTAACATTTTCATTAAGAGTTTTTTAGAATTTTCACGGATCATGGCTCAGAGTAGCTAACTTTTTTCAGTTGGTTATCATTACAATATTCCCATCACTGTATGCAATGTTCTCCTAGTTCTGCTCACTTCACTTTGTATCAGTTCAAAAAAGTCTTCCCAGTTTTTTTCTGAAACCATCTCCTTCATCTTTTCTTACAACACAACAGTAATCCATTACAACCATATACCAACAGTTTGTTCAACCATTCCCCAATTGACAGACATTCCCTCAGTTTCCAATCCTTTGCCACCAGAAAAAGAACTTCTGTAAATATTTTTGTACATATAAGTCCTTTCCATTTTTCTCTGATCTCTTTGGGGTTTAGACCTAGGAGAGATATTGCTGGATCAAAAGGTATGCACAGTTTTATGGCCTTTTGGGCATAGTTCCTAATTGTTCTCCAGATTAGTTGGATCAGTTCACAACTTCACCAACAGTGCATTAGTATACCTATTTTTCCACACCCCCTTTAGTATTTGTCATTCTCCTTTCCTCTCATGTTAGCCAGTCTGATTGGTGAGACATGGTACCCCAGAATTGTTTTAATTTGCATTCTCTAATTATTAGCAATTTAAAGCATTTTTTCATGTGACTATTGATAGCTTTTATTTCTTCTGAAAACTGCCTGTTCAGATCCTTTGACAATTTATGAACTGGGGAACGCCACTAGAAAGTTTTGCTTGCCTAAGACAGTCCCCTAACATTTAGCCAGGACACCTTGGAATTCAAAATGAATGCCAAGGCCTGTCTTGAGAAGGTTCCTGTTAAAATGCAATATACTGTCTAGAAGAAGTGACATATTAATCAACTGGCATCCACTAACTTAGCATTAGCTAGTAGAAGACAAGTTCCAGAAGGAATTGGAGAAGGAAGGGAAGATTTGAGTGATAAGGTGGAGGTTGAGAACATGTACATTTCTTGCCTTCAGATGTTAGACTTCTGTGACACCTCTGCTCTCAAACTTTTTGGTCTCAGGACTCCTTGAAAATTATTGAGCATCCTCCAAAGAGAATTCAGTTATGTTACTGTATTAGAAATTAAAACTGGTATTTTAAAACTTAATTACTAATTCATTTTAAAATAACATAATTAGCCCATTATATGTAGAATAAATTTGTGCTCCCACATGTAGTATGGGGTATCATTGTGTGGCTCAAAGGGAGACAGAATAGACATGTCTAGCTTCTTACCCCTCGCCCCCTTCTCCAAAGAAGGCTTTATTCCCTGCCAGGAGGAGAAGCAGGAGGTTGGGGCCAGAAGCTTGATCACACTGTTCTCCTCAAAGAGAGGGGGGCACTGGGCTAGAATTATATCTATATGCTCCCTTAAATATTATTAGTCTACAGGATGTAGTTTTCAGGTTCAATCTAAACTTCAGATGGCTATTTATTAACAGGGAAAGGAGGACTCAAGTTTTATGTCCAAGACTTGGCATCCTTCCCACCAATTTCACAATGAACGCAGACTACAAGTATTAAAGAAACCTACTTATCTAAATCAATAGCAAAACAGGAATCAGAAAAAGTATACATAGGAGAATATACACCAGAAAACCTAGAGTAAAGGACCTCTCCTGCTGGGAGCTATTTAACTCAGATCAACTGAGAGAGTCATAGATCTCGCCCAAGAGGAAATTCCCTAAAGTCTTTAGTGTAACCAACTGGGGACAGAAAGATGATGGAGGCTGCCAGACCCCTTCCCAGAGTCATCCTGACTCGAGGCCTGAGGCTCCATCCATTGCATTACCCATGTGATCATAGATAAATCAGTCACTCCTGAGAGCCTCAGACAGCTCCCTAAGACAGTAAGTTATAGTTAGCTGTGACTTATTATTTGTCATTCAGTATTTCAGGAAGCACTTTAAAATGCAAAGTATTTGTAATTAAATATTTAATTATATATGTATATATACATATATAAAATCAATGAGTATTAAAGCACCCAATGTGTGTCTATCAAACTTTGTAGAAACTGAACTCCTCTTTTTAATCTTGTTTAGGGTTCATTTTGTCATTAAGGTATATATTACATAAACATAAATCCTAGAAAGGTATTTGATGCAAATAGAGGTTAAGTGACTCACCCAGGATATATAACCTAGTAAGTGTCAAAGGTAGGATTTAAATACAGGCATTCTAGACTCTAAGTCCAGCACACAACTTGTCATGATATACCATCTCTATCGCCAGGTTAATATAAAACCTGAGACATAGACACAGATGACTGCAGTCAAATCCAGCCTTGACGTTGGATTGGTCCAGTTATCCAAGGAATAGTTAAACCACATATGAGTAGCTGAATAGGATTTACATTCCTCTCTTCTCCCCTCTGCTTCCTTCCTTCCTCCCTCCTTCCTTCCCTCCCTCCCTCCATCCCTCCTTCCTCCCTCCCTCCCTTCCTTCCTTTCTTCCCTCCTTCCTTCCTTCCTTCTTCTTTCCTTTCCTCCCATTTACCATGTTACCTCATTATACAGGGAAGTAAAGAAGTTCTTTAAGGCTAGACTGGTGAATCACAGGTCCTAATAAGCTGGAGGTATCATATGGTCTGTTATTTGAGAAGCAGCGGAAGCATGTCCATGAAAGGATGCATTTTTAAGATTTTCATCTATCTATCTGTCTGTCTATCTGTCTATCCATTCATCTATCTATCTATCTATCTATCTATCTATCTATCTATCTATCTATATCTATCTACCTATCTACCTATCTATTTATCTATCCATTTATTTATCTATCCATCTATCTATCTATCTATCTATCTATCTACCTATCTATTTATCTATCCATTTATTTATCTATCCATCTATCTATCTATCTATCTATCTATCTATCTATCTATCTATCTATCTACCTACCTATCTACCTATCTATTTATCTATCCATTTATTTATCTATCCATCTATCCATCTATCTATCTATCTATTTTTTGCCACAGCAGTTTCTGAACATTCTTTTAACATGTGGAGGGAAAGCCTGCTTAAAGATAAAATCATGGGTCTCTGGAAATGCTGAAACAAGACATTACTTTTGAGTGAAAAAAATTTATAGGGAGCAAGTGAAATAATGAGAATAATGTACACAAATGAGCTACTACTTGTTAAGCACTTAGCTAGGTGCCTGGCAAAGAGAAAGTCCTTAACAAACACTTGCTTCCTTAAGTGGAGTCACAGAAATATAGTGTGCAAAGGAGTCTCAGAGTTTCCCATATTTAGAACTGGAACTCAGCATTTTTACAGATAAGGAAACTGAGGCCCAGAGAGGCTCAGGGGCTTGCTTAAGATCACACAGAAAGTAAGTGGTGGGGGCTGGGGGAGAACATGGGGATCTGAACCTTAGTCTTATGACTTTAGAGTCTTTACCTTTCCCACTATACCACTTTTTCTCTGATCTTGTATAACTCTTATTGAAAAGAGGAATCTTTTCTATGCATCTGAAAATTTAAACATAACGGGGCGTTTACTAGAGAGAAAAGCTCTAACTGAATATACCCAGGAAGTTTACATGTACACCAAAGTCAACCAGTACATATCAATTCCTGAATCCCAGCTTTTTTGTTGTCTGGTTAAGTCCAGATCTTAGGTAAACTAGGGTTTAGGGTTCATTTTATTATTAAGGTACATATTATATAAACATAAATTCTAGAAAGGTATTTGATGCAAATAGAGGTTAAGTGACTTACCCAGGGTATATAACCTAGTAAGTGTCAAAGGTAGGATTTAAACACAGGTATTCTAGACTCTATGTGCAGCACACAACTCGTCGTGATATGCCATCTCTATCTCCAGGTTAATATAAAACCTGAGATGTAGACTGGTGTGATAGAGTGCTAGCCTAGAGTCAGGAAAATTCAGCCTCAGGCACGTATTAGCTGTGTGACCTTGGGCAAGTCACTTAACTCTGTTTGCCTCAGTTTCCTCATCTGTAAAATGGGGACACACTGCGGAAGGAAATCACAAACCACTCCAGTACCTTTGCTAAAAAAATCCCATCCATGGGATCATGATTAAACAACAATGAAGTCCAGATCTTGGGGAAGAGGGGGAAGAGACAGTATTATACATATTTTAAAGTCTTTTTAATGAGTTATAATAAACATTTCTGTAGTTTACATATAATTATATTGAATGGCATTTTTTAGCAAATTGTGTCATTTTATGAATTTTCAAATTTTCACATTTTACAAAATTTCCTGTGCCAAAAACAATCTGTGAAAATGATTTTGTGTGAAATGTCTTGAACGCCAAGTTTAGCTGATTTTGCTGTACTGTATAAGCAAACAGTTTTGTTCTGTCTTCCTTCAAGGCCTTTTTCTATGTCTTGCTTTCTGTTTCTAGCCCTCCCCCCCACCCCATCTTTCCCCTTTCTAAGCTTCTTTCACTCTGTTTACAAGCCTTTTGTTTCTGCTTCTAGCTCTTTCTCTAATATCACTCCTCCTCTACTATACTACCAAGCCTAAGGCTATGGGTTTGGCTAAGGGTCACAGAGGTCATGAGTTTTCCACTTAAAGAAAGAAAAAGATCACAGATCACTTCTGTTCTCCCTCCTGCCCTCATTTCTAAGAAATTTATCCTAGAACATTGCATCAAGCATTATTCCTCTTGGGCCAAGTAGAGTGTTAACTACTATAGAGGTTGCAATGTTCCTCTAGATTAACCCCAGGGAGCCACCTATTTTGAGACCCATGAATATCGATGGATGGGGGAGCATTCCAGTAGGTATCTGAGCTGTTCCTGACTCCATTCTCCTGAGAGGGTTGAGGCTGTTTCCCCAAAGGAAGAAGATGAACGAAGATTTCCCCACTTTTCCTCGTCGTTACTTGCTCCTTCTGGTGGTCAAATCCCACTCAAAACAGCTCAAAGCTACTTTCCTGCCTGGAGGTAGCTGAGAACTGATGTTTGTCCTGTTACCTCTGATCCCACAGTGACCTTTGATCATGTGAAAAGCTGAATAACTTAGATCACTTTTGAACAGGCTGCAGGGCGAGGGAATCCTTAGCGTTAGAATGTAGGTTATAGGAAAGAGGCAGAGGAGAGCCAGGGGGGTAGTATTATTACAGTCCTTCCAGGCTGGAAGTGGTGGTGGTGGGGTGGTCTGGGATGGGGTCCATTATTTATTAGTTCCGTACCGAAAGAAACAACCATTCCAATTACTCCTTGTGGCATTGCTTGTGGAAGCCACAGAAGCCTATAGTGGATATTGCAGAAAAGCCACATAATTACGCGTTGGCATTTTATCCAGGCCTCATGGCTTAAATTTGTATTCTCGTATCCCTCTTGTTTTTAGCCCACAGGCTAATTTCTACCTGCTGGATATAATTTTGTTTGCAGTAGGTAAGACTGCCAAGAACATTCTTAGCAAATGCTCTACTGATGCAGTGCAGGGGAAACTGTGTCACCTTTGGAATGTGTGGGCCAGGAGTTGATCCCTGGCTTTGTGGCTCATTACTTTTATGACCAAGGATGATAGTAAAATGACAGAGTTAGGACTGGAAGGGGTTTCATGGGGCATCCAGGTGAGTGTCCTCATTTTTTTTTTTGCTTTTTGGAGGGGGGAAGGCTGGGCAATTGGGGTTATGTGACTTGCCCAATGTCACACGGCTAGTACATGTTAAGTGTCTGAGGTCTGATTTGAACTCAGGTCCTCCTGACTCCAGGACGGGCGCTCTATTCACTGTGCCGTCTAGCTGCCTCATTTTGCAAAGCCAGAGGGCTAAGTGACTGGCCCAGGATCACACAGGCGATAAGCCCCAGGACTTGACTCTCTGTATCCAGTCCTCTAACTTCAGAGCTAGTATTCCTTTCACAGTGCTACTTCACCATTCCAGGCCCCTCAGTATCTTTATCTGTACAATGGGGACTTAAGTTAGACGGCCTCCTAAGATCCATTCTGCTTTTGATTTATATCTCTTCCGTACCACATAAAATCGTCGAAACTTCAAAAGCACCTGACCTATCCTACTTCATTAGGAAAATGAGGTTTTTTGGGTGAAGGATCACAAATATCCTAAACTAGTTTCTAGAAATGTTTCAGGGATGTCTGTAAGTTAGCTCATCTTTGGATGTCCTGATGCCTTTCAGGTCCTAATGCCTTTCAGATCACAGCTTGTCAAACCACAGGGTTATTTTGGGGATAGCAGGAGATCTTTGATGACTTCATGACCTTCTTCCTAAATAGAATCTATTACTTTCATACCGGTGTTTTCAAAGTCCTTTATAATACCCATCTATTTTTTGGGGCCCAGGTCAGCACTCTATTTTAGAGATGAAGCAGAGAGTTTAAGTGACTTTCCCAGAGGCACACAGCAAGTTCCTAGCTGGACTAAAAGCAAAGCTTAAGAAAGGTTTTTGACTTTGGATTAACTATTGATCAGCACACTGTGCCCAGACTCCTTTATAGCAGTAATGTCAAACTCCAAAAGAAATGCAGGCACTACCCTGTAAATAAGGAGCCTGGCCAGGCACAAATTGACTTACAAAACCACATATTAATGTTATCTATGTTTAGATCTAGGTTTAAACATTTTCACATTTTCCATTTACATAATTAGAAATACATCAATGTTTCAAGGAAGAAATGTTTCCTAAGCATAGTGAGCCCAGCTTCTTCCCAATGGGGAAAGTGAGGGTTCCATAGAGGAGAGGGAGGAGGAGGATGTTTCTTTTACCACTTGTGGGTAGGATGACTCCATCTTTGGCATGGCTTGATGAGTGAAACTTCCAGGATAGGGCAGGGCAGGGAAGGAGTGTCATGAACTGGTAAACACATCACTGCAGGAATTCTGTGAGAAATGTTTGTCTGGTTGGTCGACTTTGTAACAATTGGAAAGAGCACCCTTCATTGCCCAGTTTAAGTTTTCATGGCTGGGTCTTTCTAACTTCTACGCAACTGAGAGATTTGGGTCATTCTCTGGTGCAACTTGGAGTAAGTTCAGGCACAATAATGAGGGGTAGTGAAGAGAAAGGGATACATAGAAAATACCTTTCCGGATGTAAAGGGAAGAGGTGACAGAGTGACCTGTATTCATGTAACATTTCTAAATCATGGTATCCTCTATTTAATTTGGATATTTTTAGAAGCCCTTAAGCATAAGGTTCATTCATTCATTTAACAAACATTTATTAAGTGCCTATTGTGTACAGAGCTCTGTGGAAAGAGGCTAAGATATGGTCTCTGCCCTTGAGGTTAGTGGACAACTCAGAAATAATGATTGTTATTTCAATCTTTATTGGGAAAAAAGTGAGAAGAAAGGCTTACTTTGAGATTGTCAAGTTTCTAAATGGTATAGAGAAACCAGACATAGCTTTATTTCTATTTGTGGGATGTACAGATAAGCCCAGTTAACTAAATACTGCATGTAGTTAAGAACAAAAAAGACACTTAGAAATACATTTCGGGTGAAATAAGTCAAGCAGAGGGTAAAATACGTGGAATCATTTTTGAAATATAACTTTTACATAAAAACACCAAGAGCGAAAATAATGAATAAGAGAATGTAAAAGCTAGAATGGAATAGAAAGTTTGGAAACTCATTTGCAGAAAGAAAATCAGATTTACTCAAAGAATATTTTTTTCCCCTAAGGGTCAAATATGTCTTCTTCCACATGGACTTTTTCAAGAAACATTCCTACAGAGGGTAAAGGTGACTATCAGTTGGCCATATTTGCTGCTGCTTTTGCCACTTGAGTAACTCGTGGCATATTTAAAGGAGAAAGCTCTCTACTGTGATTTTCCTTATGTAGGCCTTTTTGTGAAACTGCTACCAAAGAAATAAGCTAGTTTTTTGTTTTCTGTTTTCCCTTACCATGCCTACAAAGCTAAACAGTTAAAGACAGGTCATGGAAATTCCAGTGATTCCCATCTCAGCGGCCCGTACTATTTTTATTTTTTTAACTCATACATTTTCAGTGACTTTCAAATCAGCCCTGATGCTATTGGGACTAAGGGGCAGACCTAGGAACGTGGATTGGAGGGCTGGTGACCTAAACAAATTGCAGCCATTCTAAGGACTGAAGAAATCCAAACCCTGCATTTATTTTTGGCTGCTCAGGCATTCGTGGGCAAGGTCTGCTATCCCAGGACCTCGAGGTGGCATAATGATTTCTGCCTCAGATAGTTTAGATAGCTATGTGAACATAGTTAGAGAATAAAGTGTTTTGTTTTCCTTCTCCTCAGGGCGACCATTGTCTCCAGCTGGTTCTGTGCTCAGTGAGTCATTAATTGAACCCAGGATCTTTGTAAGTGACCTGTTGCAGCACTGAGGTTTATTCCCAATTTATTCTGCTTCAGCGAACAATATTTGGCCAATGTGGCTTGTTTTTATTTTTATTTTTCAAATTTTTCCCTCATTCTTACTCACACCATGAGGATTCATTTTTGGGGGATGGAAAGCAAAAGGCTCCATACTTTCCGAAAAAACACAGCCACCTCCAGAGTGCTAAAACTGCAATAAACCCATCACCTCTAACAACAGCCGAGCTTGAAAAGATAAAAAACAGCCTGCCAAGAATGTAGTAACCACCCATTCACTTTTAAATGCTCTCCACACTTCAATGCACAGACCTAATTACTTTTCTGCATTCCCAAATCCACTTTGCCGCACTGCAATCAGAAACCTGGCGTTAAAATATTTTAGACTCTGAGGATCAAGACTAATTATGGGCCTTAGCTGCACCTTTTGGTTTCTCTCTACTCTGTGCACCCCCCCCCCCCCCAATCCACTCCGCCTCCATCCCCTTCCCTTGTTCCCCCTTCCTTTCCCTTCTCTTCTGTTCTTTGGGCTACTTTAAAGCACGCTCCACTGGACGAAAAGCTGCCCAGTCCCAGTTGGGGGTGAAGCAAAGAGAGAGAATAAAACAAAAAACAACTCAGTTCAATTCAGTGAGTTTCAATGAGGCTGGTATATTCACTGTGAGCCCAGGGTTAGCCTACAGAATTGTGGCAGAATGCAATATTCTCAACAAAAAAAGATGTGTTTAAGGTCGGGTAAGGCCCCATAAGGCTGTTGTTGGTGTTTAAGCAGTATACCAAGGTATTTAGCACTAAGGGTTTCTAAACATTCCAGCTGAGAATTAAACCACCGCTTTACAGTAGCTGCTTAAAGGTTTTGGGGGGTTGGGAATGTTCCCTCCCTCTTGTATTGAAAGGTCAACAAACAGTAGGAAAGATCATGTCATAACAAAGATGAAGTCACCTATTATAGGGTAGAGTGATGACTAATAGGACTATCAGGGGAACTAATCCCATACATTAAACAGTGTCATTGTTAAAATAATATCAGGGTTATTGGAACACCCAAGTGTGAGATATTTTTCATTTTACACAACAACACAGAAGCCATTGCAGGTGATCTTAACCTTTTCCTGACAGACACTGGTTATAAATATGCAGATATTAGGAACCGGCTTCAAGAGTGCAATTTGCATACAGAATCCAGAGCATGTCTTTGATGCACAAGTGGCAGATTCCATGACTTTTACTAAATAAAGTGTTTTTGGAAAGTTTGCTCCAGAGTCAGGCTCTTAAAAAGGCATTCATGGATGTCAAGCAATGTTCCATGAAAGTTGGTATAATGTTTTGCCTCAGTGTGACCCTTCTTGTCCTGATGATTTGATAAAAAAAGATATATATGTAAGTGGACACTCTCTAAGAGAAGCCTTTGGAATCTCAAGTCAGCGGTTCTCAACCTGTGAGTTATGTTCAATTTGTAATAATGAAAATACACCCTGCATATCAGATATTTACACTGTGATTCAGAACAGTAGCAAAATTACAGTTATGAAGGAGCAACAAAAATAATTTTATGGTTGGGGGTCACCACAATATAAGGAGCTGTATTAAAGGGTTGCGGCATTAGGAAGGTTGAGAAGCACTGCTAGGAGAAACCGTTGTGATGATGAGGTTATTACATGACAACTTTATCAATGGGTTTTGGTAAAGCTTCCAAGGATTGGGTCCAATTAATCTGATCTGGATGTGGGTTCTTTAAGCTTGTACAGTTCTTGTGTGAAACTTTGATAGGATCCAGGGTCAGCTTGCTAAGGAAACAAAACCAGAAGAAAAAAAAGTAACCAGCATATATTTTGGGTTAAGCGTCTCTGTATGCAGAAGAGCCTATGGCAAATGACTCAACTCTTTTGTAAGCGCCCAATATAAAAATTGGGTAATCACCTGTGGTTGTACTGCTAGCGAAGGGTTAAAACAATAAGAGGTTCCCCTTAGTGATAGTTTGCAAGGAACTTAAAAAAAAAGAATTAGCACGGAACATGCACATTGGCTCACAACTACCAATTAACCCTCCTTGTTAGATAGGTAATTTATTCCACTCAGCAGCATCAAATATCAGAGAAATCATGGGCCAAAACAGTAATTATCTTCACAGAATTCAAAGGCTTGAAAGCCAATAATTCCAAAGAAATAAAAACAGAGTTCTTTTCAGAGTATATTCTTCGTCTTAAAGACTGTAATAAGAGCCAGGCCCTGGCTGTGAACCTTTACACTTCAAGGTGAAAAAGTAGGCTGCAGAGAGCCATGGCAATAATCAGGGGGCTTTTCTACATAAAACCATCTGTGAGTGGAGGTCAAAGATCAAACACTCGGGGCATTACCTGCATCGTACAAAGACCTGATCCTAAATAGTCATGAAAAGCTAGATCAGCACAAAATCAAACTAGGGCAATTATTAAATTTGGGGCTAAATAAAACGACAAGAAGCTCTATGGAAAAAATCAGGCGCTTCAATTTGGATTTCAGAGGTCTGAGTGAAATAAAATAATCTTCTTTGTAGGATAAAAAGTTACAGAATTTTCTAAACTTCATAGAAAAATCTTTCTGAGAAAAGCATTTTTATTAGCAGCTGGTGTCCTTTTATGTCACATGCTCATATTGTAGCATCTGATCTTGTGAGTAGGGTTTTTGGGGCCATGTCCATTTTACAGAGGACAACGGAGCTTTTCCTTTTGGTGCTTTCAGCTTTCCTGATTGTTTTTTCAATATTCTCTTGTTGAGTCTTGGAGATATTAGCAAATGAGAAATATACTCAAACCTTGTGAATGTGCATTAGGTATCATTTGCCCTTTAGGGGTGGAATGACATGTATATGTATTACCACTATTTGGATTTTCTGTGCTTTCAAGCACATGGCTTAGAATTGACCTGCAAAGGGGTAGGGGAGCCTATGACGAGCACCTTTTACTACCAATTTCATATAAATTCATGGGGGTAACACCTACTTATCACTTAACAAGGTCAAGACACAAATTCACATGCCTAATTGAAATGATTCCCCATTTTGCATCATTATAAATCTACACCAGATGTGAGGGAGAAATGAAAACATAGGCCTGGTTGTATTTTACTATAGTGCTTCCAGAGTAGCTGCTACCCTGGGGCAGCTAGGTGGCACCATAGTGCACAGAGTACCAGGCCTGGAGTCAGGAAGATTCATTTTCCTGGGTTCAAATTTGGCCTCAGACACATACTAACTGTGTGACCCTGGGCAAGTCACTTAAACCTGTTTGCCTCAGTTTCCACATCTGTAAAATGAAATGGAGAAGGAAACGGCAAATCATTCCAGCATCTTTGCCAAGAAAACTACTTATAGAGTCTCAAAGAGCCAGAGAAAATTGAAAATGATTGAACAACAAAGCAACAACATGTGGTGATTCTTTCATTGACTTGCATGACAACAGGCTCTTCTTGCAATAGTGTCCACAGACTTTTAGAAGCTTCTGTTGACTTAGTTCTGTTTCTCCCCCATCCCCACCTTAACCTTTATTTTATAAAATAAAAATAAAAGTAATATATTTCATGAAGGAAATGGCCATTTAGCCACTGTCATTATTTGAAGCTATTAGTGGTGGATTTCCCAATTACATTTACTAATCATACATCCAAGACATCTGAAAAAAGATTAAATCAACCATTGTGTTTTGTCTACCCCTAAAAACTGTCCTATTGCCACATTGGCCTCTTCTTGGCTTAAAGAGATTTTCTTTCTTTAAAAAAATACAACGGTTATTTCTCAATATGTCCCTCTTTCATTGAAACTTCTCTGTTAATCAAGAAAAATAGCTGAAGAAAACTGACTGTGACTACATCTAACAATATATGCAACATTCAACTTCTGTATTCTACTGCTCTCCACAGAGAGGAAGGAAATGTTTTATCATCTCTCCTTGGGGCCCAAGATTAATAATTGCATTAATCTTAGTTCAAATGCCTCTTAGTGATTTTTATTTACATAATTATAATCATAATGTATATTATTCTTCATTTGTTTCTGCCCTCTTTTATTTGAATCAGTTCATATGAAACCTTCCAAGGTTTATAAAAAAAAAATTATATTATGATGGAACAATTATCTTTCATCACATTTGTACACCACAAATTGTTGAGCTATTTTCTATTATGTGGGCACCAGCTCTTTTTCCATTTTTTTCCAACCAAAACAATGCTTTTATGAATAGTCTGAAATTTATATTACGTTTTGTTATATATTATATTTTATTGTCTTGTATCATGGAATACAATCTTATGTCACATCATGTTATGTTATATTATATAACATTAAACAATATTAAGAATTGGAAATTAAGGATTTTGATCAGTTTGGGTGATAGCCCTAGTTTGTTACAATTCCCCCCCCCTCCCCATATATTCTGTATATCTTGTATGTTTGTGGTTATTTATATTTTGTTTCTCTTACTTTCATGTGCTACTTTTACCTTCCTTTATATCCCCAAAACTGTGTCTAGCACAGTTAAGTTTTGAAGAAATATTTGTTGACTCGGGTAGTTTAGTTAAATGTGGAAATGTTTATTGTTGTTGAGTTGTTTCAGTCATATCTGACTCTTTGTGACCCCATTTGGGGTTTCCTTGGCAAAGATGCTAGAGTGGTTCGCCGTTTCCTTCTTGAGATCATTTTATTGATGAGGAAACTCAGGAAAATGGGGTTAAATGACTTGCTAATATGTATCTGAGGTCATTTTCGAACTCAGGTAGATGTGTCTTTTTGATTTCAGATCTGGCACTCTATCCACTGCGCCACCTACCTGCCGGAGGAGAGTATATCACCAGACATTTGTCCTTTAGTCAAAGAATTTTTTTGGTTACCACAACTCTTGAAAACCCTTGACTAAGACTGAGAGCAGTTATTCTCTGCATTGGAAGGGGAAGCAATCACACTAATGAAATCACAGATGTTTTGAAGTAGGGAAGAAGTCTAAGAATAATACTACATTCCATTATTTCCCCTTGAGACTAGATTTGCAACTGTCATGGTCCTCCCTAGAATTTAGAGAGAGGAGGAGAGTTTACTTTCTTGTCTTCATCTCAGGAGAGTGTATGGCTTAGCACGACACATTAGGAAGGAAGAGCTGACTTGATGGATAATTATTTTCTAAAAGACACCATTCTGAGATTTAACTTACATCTTATAGTAATGCCCCAACGGGTGTATTTTTCATAAGTTAACAGAAAATAATTGAAGCTGCCTGTTTTTTCAGATACCAGACTGAATCTTCCCAAAGTAGAATATTAGTGAGGAAGCATTGCCTGATAATTCCTGAGGAAAGGTCTTTAATGGTCAATGCACTAAAATGGACTATTTTTCTAGAACTTAATCATCTTGTGAAAGGTCATCAGGCACGATATCATTGATGTGACCTGATTGAGCATGAAGGTCAAGTTTTATTCCCTTTGTACATGGGGATGTTTCCAGTTGCAATGTTACATTGAGCAGTAATATGGACATTGCAATTTATCACTCCAGTGGCTAGAGTTTCCTTAGTGATTATGATGACTTCTGACGCTGTTACACTTTAATATGTTTATTATGGGAGTCTAGCCTAGATCTGGGACTCAACTGTGGCAGGGACTGCTAATTTCAGGTTAGACTTTGCAGTTAGGTTTCCGTGTATATAGGAGAACCCTCTAGGGTGGGACTTATCCTGATGCACAGAAGAAAAGTATTGTAAAAAGAAATAATCGTGACACATGATGGTTTTGTATCAATGCAGTTCTGTTTTGCAAGTATGGACCAGCCTTTGTCTTTCTTTTTTCCTCTCTCTGTCTCTGTCTCTGTGTCTTTGTCTCTGTCTCTCTCTCTTTCTGTATTGTATTCTGTATTTCTGTATTTCTGTTTTGATTTTGGTTAATAATTGGTTTTATCTGCATAGAAACTCCTGCTACTAATGTCAGCCAGCAAGTCTTACAGACTTGTCTGTGAGTACTCAGGGCTAAATAACTTATGGAGAATCCTCCAAAACTATCCTAAAATGTGTGTGTTTAATTGTTTCAATGGACCAAAATCCATTTTGTTACAGGCTGATGCTTTCAGTCAAGGTCCACATGGCCACTCATTCCTAATAAAAAGGAAATGACGTCATCTTTCATTTCCTGCATCTCTTCCTCCAATAATCAAAATAATAATGACAGCTAATATTTATATAGTTCTAACTATGTGTGATAAGCACTTCATAATTCTTATCTCATTTGATCCTCACAACAAGGCTGGAAAGCAGGTGTGATTATTAATCTCTGTTTTACAGATGAGGAAATTGAGGCAAACAGGGTTGGGTGCATTGGCTAAGCTTATGCGGCTAGAAAATGCGGGAGTCCGGATTTAAGTCAAGTCTTCCTGACTTGAGGCCTGGCACTCTCCCACTCTTCCACCCATCGGCCCTCAAATAGCAGATTTGTCTAATAATGTGTCAAATTAAAATATTTGTCAAGAAAAACATTTAACTGGCTATTTAAAAACAAACTACTTTTAAACACATTGTACTTCAAATGAATGGATTTGTGATCTGACTGATAAGAAACTCCTTACACAAAGTGCCTGTCACATAGTAGGGGCTTGATAAATATTTATTGGATTGAATTACTTTTGAGAAAAGGTTGCCACACATTGATGGTTTCGTATTGTGATTTTCTTGAGTGTATAAAATCCAAACTATGAAAAGATTAATTGCTACTATTATTCATGCACTTAGATGGATTTTTTAAGAGCTCCTCAAAGGTCGTGTCTGAAGGAGATCATAAGACTACATGCTTTCCAAATATTTAAATTCAGCCAAATTTTAATATTCTATTACCTTCCCTACTCCAAGCAGAATATTTTAGTCATATTATTACTAATATAAGTGTGACTATCTTGCTCCCTGAATATAGTCCATGATGGAAGCACCACTCGGGGTTCATTGACAATTGATTCCAGGTTAGTCTTATACTGGTCTTACTGAGTTTTTTTGAGAAGTGGCCTGAGTGAGGCATTCTGGGGGAATGTGCTACCCTGCTCTCTTGCATGAATCATCTCACTGTCATGATCCTCAACCTCTAGGTAGCTGTAAGGAGAAGGAACAGAACCAAAGTCAGAATATCATGAACACCATTGAATAAAGTGACAGGGCCCAGAGCTGTTAGGAAAATATAAATGTGGAGCAGCAATCTGAGATGCAGTGTGCCTTTCTAATCTAGCAGGGCTGAAGAAAGTTGTGATAACCACGAACAAAAGGTCACTCGGGTCAGTAGACAGAAGAGTCTGCTGGCTCACCTACAGTCCTTTATAGCCCCACCTGTGCTTGCGTGTACACACACACACACACACACACACACACACACACACACACACACACACACACACCCCTCATACTACACATACATACCCATACCCTCCCCACAACCCCCCTCTCCTCCCACCCCAGCAGTCACTCAGCAGTGTCATCTTCAAATGTGAAAGGTAAGGGCACATATTTGTGCTCTGATCCACATGAGGAAACCTGCCCTTCTCATTATAAATAGCCAAATGCTTTCTTTACCAGTATGAACAACCACTTAGGGCCATTTGGAACCAAATGGTTTCATTAGGGCTATTAGCTCTGGCTCTAGCTACATAAATAAATAAACTATCCCAAGTGAAAACTAATTTAGCTGCCCTTTTCCTTTCAAAACTACCACAACATCTTTTTCTAAAGCCTAAATTTCTCATCCTCTAATGATGACAAAAGTGATCCTTATTGTGTTAGGTAGAGGGTTCCTTGCTACCTTCCCCCATACCCCATATGCAAAGAAACTTCGTAGCTTATCCTTCAGATAAGGAAATAGGATTTTATTAGAGGTCTAACTGAGGACTAAGGCTTTTTTAGACAGCAAATACTTTTGGCCTTTCAAGGGAATACTCATGAGGAAGACAGAAAATGATGGCAAAATCGCAAAATCCCCAAATTGGACAGAACTTTGAAATCATTCTAGTTCAATCTGTATCTTTATAGAAATCGCCTTTACACCATTCCTGAAAAAGGGTTATTGAGACTGTGTCTAAAGATTTCCAGTGAAGAGGAACCAACTATTTCCCATGGTAGCCCCTTCCACTTTGGGACACCTGTAATTTTTAGGAAGTTTTTCCTTACTCCACCACTCCAATCTATTCAAATTCACAGGTCTGAGCATGTCATCCAACAATGGTCTGACTGGGGCAGAGGACAGTAAGATGATCGTCTCTCTGGTCTTGACCACTATGCTTAAGGATCACAGCATCACACATCTAGAACCAAAATGGACTCAGGGCACGATCATAGTTGGAGAGCTGGAATGGACCCTAGAATCCTCAGCCCATTATTTTACAGAAGAAACTAAAGCATAAGTGACTTGCTCAAGATCACATAGGTAGTAAATGTGACAAGTAGATTTTGAACTAGGTTTTCTGAATTCAGGGTCAGTGATTTTTCTACTTTATCATGCAATGATGTCATTTACCAATGAATCCTCAGTCATTATATTTCATGGTCTGTATATATTAGCTGAGGATAATATGTAAAGGGGTTGAATTTCACTGAAAGGGCAGAGCTGACCTTAACAATTAGCTAATGAGGTTGCTCCAGTCAAACCAAACATGGAAGAGTCTCTCAGTTGCGTCTAGAGTATGACATAGACATCTTAATCATTTAAAGCTTTTTCACAATTTGGCCTACATTTCCAGGCTTATTACACATAGCTTGTCTTCACTCCCTCTGTATTTCTACCAAACTTGCATGCTTTTGGTTTTCTACATAGGGACATGCCCTTTCTCCTGTCTTTGTGTCTCTGCATCTAGGAATGCCTTCATTCATGAAACGTACACTCTCTTGACTTTTGTCCTAGCTTCAAGGCTCATCTCTACTAAGATCTCTTATAGGAAACCTGTCTTGATCTTCCCAGTTGCTAGTGACATACCCAGGGTATTTAATTTATACATATTTCATGCGTAATTTTCTTTGTCCACATCATTTCACTCCACAGAATGTATGTTCCTAGTGAACAGGCACTATTTGCATTTTTATCCCCAATGTCTATCATAGTACCCAGCATATTATGGATTTGTGGGTGCTTAATAAATGCTTGATGGATTAAAAAATAAATGAGAAGGGAACAGTTTAAGGGAAGTAGCCTTGGAGTGGGTGGGCTATAATGGTAATTCAGTTTTTAAAGGGATTCTAGAAATTCTAGAAGAGCTGTTAGGCTTTGCTCATATGAATATATTTTGACCTAAGAATCTGAAAGGTTGGATTAGCTTCTAATGCAGATAAAACTTGGACTGGATTGACTCTGGGATAGAAGAATGATAATGAGTCAGAGAGGGCAGTGTAGTATAGTGAGAACTGACTTTGAAGTTAGAAGACATGAATTTGAATCCTGGTTCTGCTATGTATTCTCCTAATGATCTTGAATGAGTCTCTTGAATCTCCCATGGTCTCTCTTTATGTGTGAGAAAGAATAAATTAGGTGACCTTTAAGGTTGCTTACACCTCTTATGCCTATCATCCTGATAGAGAGAACAGAAGAGATAATAGCCTAATTGTGTTTGCATTGAAATTCATATATGTATATATGTATATATGTATGTATGTATGTATGTATGTATGTATGTATATTTAAGCCTTTAAAAAACTTTGCAATATTCCTTTTTGTTATTTGAAATTCCCTGTTGTAACTATCAGCAAAATCTCTTAGAACACCTAGGAGGGGTGTGGAACCTGAGGTCTCAAGGCCACATGTGGCCCTCTAGGTCCTCAAGTACGGCCCTTTGACTGAATCCAAACTTCACAGAACAAATGGTTAATAAACAAACTTTACAGAAAAAGTCCTTTTTATTAAGAACTTGAGCACCTAGAAGGCTACATGTGGCTTTGAGGCCACAGGTCCCCTCCTTAGCCCCCTATCTCCCCTGGGAAGGAAATGTGGTGTGCCTGTCTCTAGAGGTATATAACATTAGCATGAAATGTGATATTCCAGGGAGGCATTGTCCCATAATAGCCAAATCAGCGTGTAAGAGTCAAGTCCTGTGATAGTCCAAACTCTGTCAACCAGCCATGATGACCCTGGGCAAGACAGAATCTTACTAGTCTTCATTCTCATTTGCATGGAGACAATAGCATAATTAATGGGGGAAAACCTTTTTGAAAATCATAGAGTATTTTATAAATATAAGGTATTATCATCCTTTCCTTCGTTCTATTGTTTTTTAGAACTTGAAATTATAAATTACTTTTTAAAACATAAGTTGTGGTTTCCATTGATTCTAGGTGGATCTAGCTGGACCTTCTGCCATAAACAGGTCAGAACCCATCTGGCAACTTGGCTTAAATGGACCCAGCACTTATCAGCGCATTGGTGTACTTATCTGATGCAAAAGTCATGTGTATTTCGGACCTTGAACAGGTATTTTTTTCTGGTCTGCTTACTAAGGGAAGAAGAGGAGCCTTTCCATTGACTGCTGAGAGATAAATAAGAATGTTTTAAAAAGTCACTAAATGAATGATTCAGTCTCAATTTCCTCCCTAGTTGCAGCTGAGGAAAGACATTCTGTAAGTCTATGTAGGCAGTGAGGCCTCAGGCCCTAATTCCTCTACTCAGGCTCACACATGGTCCATAAATAGAGACCACTAGTCTTTCCTTCTTTGAATTTGTTCTTTCTTACTCTTAGGTAGAGGGGTGCTGGACAAAGATGTAAACCTCTAGACGTGAGCTTCTAGAATTTGGGAGAAGTAAGCTGCCAAAGGTCTGGGAGCTAGAGTTCATGTTGGATTTTGAGACAGTAAAGCCAAGTGAGAATTGAAATCCTGAGTGACCCATTTGACCCACCACAGAAGTGAAGCAAAGGAAGCCAAAGAGGGAGCAGCCATGATCCATCCATCAGCCATTCTGTATTTGGAAGTTCACTTTGTTGGAGAAAGTTTTGTAGTAACTGCTTTAAGGTTGAGTCCATTCTCCTAAGTGTCCCCAAGTGTTGGGAGAGGGAAATGTTTGTACTTCATTTCTTGCTATGTCTTCTCGGTAAATATTCCATCATAAAGGCTAATTGATAGTAATAAACTAAATGATAATGGGCTTAATCACTGAAGGGTATTGATGATATAAGGAAGATACTATCTGTAACGAATGGTTAGTATTAGAGACAACACACTGGAAAGGAAGTTTGAGCTGATAGCATTAGAGAAAGATATCCCACAACCCCATAATAGTATCCCTAGATCTCTTAGAGGAAGATAAAACTATCAACCTTGCTGTGGGGGACCTGGGCTCATCAGTGAGAGTAAGAGTTTGGAAAAGAATATTCAGAATCCATAAGTGCTACATAAATAAAAGGGAAATTTATATGAAGCGATTTTCAACTTGAGTGGTATCTCTTTGGTAAAATAGGACTTGGCTACCCCCTCTTTATTTGGCATTTTAAATGTTTAGGAGCAGGAAGGGAGGCAACATTCTAGCATCTGTGAATGTGGAGTGAAAGGTTTTCAGGTGTGAAGAAATTCTGATGATACAAAGAGGAAAGGTAAAAGAAAGGGGATGAAGGCTGAGATAATGCCCTTGAATTAGAAGCATACTTCTGAAGAGGGAATTTTTGTGCCATTCTGAAAGCAATGAATAGAATAAGGAAATATTTGGTTGGAGCAAAATTCCCCAGAAAATAAACAGCACAACTGGTATGTTAGAATTATTGCTTCATCACAAGTTTTTTGAAGCTAAATCGACTAGAACTTTGTATAATTTATAGTTTCACTTTCCATCTCTTGATGGTATATGCCAATTGAGTCTGTTAACACATGGTGTTAGTAGAAAGAATATTGAAATTATAGTTAGAAGATCTAGGTTTGAATCCCATCTCTACTAAGCTTGAGCTTGAGCAGATTACCCTTCAATTCTCTCTTCCGGTTCTCCTACCAAGTGATTGCTCCTTCTTATCACCTTTGCTGGATCTCCATCCTGGTTACACCCACTAATCATGTGTGTTATACAAAGTTCTGTCCTAGGAGCTCTTTTCTCCTCCCTCTATACTGTGTCATTTGGGGATCTCTTCAACTCCATAGAGTCAATGATCATCTCTATGCTGATGATTCTCAAATCTACTTATCTAGCCCAAATATCTCTGCTCACCTTCAGTCTCTCATCTCTAACTGTCAACATCTTGAACTGGATGTCCTGTAGACATCTTAAACTCAACATACCCCAAATGGAAATAATTATCTTTCTCCCTAAATGCTCCTTCTTCCAAAATTCCCAATGAATGTCAAGGTTACCAACACCTCTCTGGTCTCCCAGACTCACGATCTGGGTGTCATCTTTGACTCCTCAGTATTTGTCACCTCTCATATCCAATCTGTTGCCAAAGCCTATTGATTTCACCTTTGCAATATCTCTTGAATCCTCCTCCTCTCTTCTTTGATACCGCTACTGTCCTGGTGCAGATCCTCACCTCCTCCTACCTTGACTACTGCAATAGCCTAAGCTTTGGTCGGCCAGCTACAAGTTTTCCGTCACCAATCAATCCTTCATTGATTTTCCTAAAATGCAGGTCTGATCATGTCACTCTCCTGCTTGACAAACTCTAATGGCTCCCTATGATCTTCAGAATTAAATACAACATCCTCTGTGTGATATTCAAAGTTTTTTTTATAACCTATACCACTCCCTTCCCCATATACTTTCCCATTTTTCTTATACCTTACTTCCCTCCATATTCTCTTGGATTCAATGACACCGACTGGCCTCCTTGCTATTCCTTGAATAAGATATTCCATCTCTTGGCTCTAGGCATTTTCACATATTTAGAATATTCTCCCTCCTCACCTCTGCCTCCTGATTTCTGTGGTTTCCTTTAAGTCCCAGCTAAAATCCCACGTTCTACAGGAAGACTTTCCCAATCCTTCTGACTTCTAATACTTTCCCTTTGGTGATTATCTGCTATTTCTCCTGCATAGTGCTTGTCCGAACATAGTTTTTTTTGCATGTTCTCTTCCCCACTATATTGTGAGCTCCTGGAGGTCAGGGACAATCTTTTGCCTTTCTTTGGATCCCCATTGCTTAGATTACACATAGTAGGTGCTTAATAAATGTTTACTAATGTTCAAGGAGCATGCATCAATTTTAACACTAAATGGAAGGCACGATGATAGGAACTGAGGACACAGACCCCTGACCTCAGAGAGTTATTATTTTATCGGAGGATGCAGTATGTGTGTAGATAGGTACAATGCTAGATAAAGAGTAAATGGGACAAGCAAGAGATCTGAATGAAATTTTCTAAGAAAACTAGAGGAGGGGAATAGCACCTAATTTGTGTGATTTGCCTTAGTGCAGGATTCACTGAGGAAGTGGAATAGGAGCTGATCCTCCAAGGAAAAACAAGATTCCAAAAAGGGGAAATGGGGAGGAATGCATTTCAGGCATGGGGAATGGCTAATGTTAAGTATGGTGGTGGGAGGGAAACATCAATTTTGGGAACTGATTAGTAGTCTAGTTTGGCTTAACTTCCATAAGTCTCAGTTTCCTTATCTGTTAATTGGGAAGAACATGCTATTTTTGTTACTTATCTCACAGTGACTTTGTGATGATAAAAATGAGATAGCATACATAAAACACTGTATAAACTTTAAGGCACTAAATCAATGTAATGTAATATGTGTATTTTAATATATATGATAGACATTAATATGTAAAGTATATGTTAATAAGCTCTAATATGTTTAGTAACAAGAAAAGAAGAGTAATAATAATTTTCTTGTCCTAAATTGAAGGCATAGTGAGATTTATATACTATGTCATGCTACAGTGTCATTAATTAAAAGCCTTTTGGTAGTGTAAAAGGGTTCATATATGACCTAGAACACCCACACTCTGAAAAGGAAGTTATCTAAATATTGGGAAGGTATAGTTATATGACTCTAAGGGCAGTCTTCTCCCTCTCAGGCAAAGTGATGGGTTGTTAATAGTATGAAGGAAGGTTCCATGTTCTAGTCAGGGGTATGGCTCATGAAGGAACAGAGCTGGCTTATTTCCCTGTACAGCATTTTTTTTTTTTTTGTAACATAAGCTGTATGCAATGATCTTCCCAGAGATTTTTCTCAAAGCAACCAGTGGAAAAGTGAAAGATTCAGTTAAACTAGTTTGTTTTTGGTGTCGTGTAGATTAGAAAAAATGCTCTAAGAGTTATCTTGCTTAATTTTTATTTGGAAATGGAATTGTCCTATCTCTTAAAACTTATCAAAGCCTTAAAGTGATATTATTGGTTGTGCTTTCAAAGACACAATCTGATTTTCTTTCCTTTTTTAGCCTATTCCACTTTTTCCTGGCCACTATGAAACTGATCTTCAGAATATTTAGGACCTCAATTATCCTTGGTGAAATGAAGATAGAGGTAGAACCTTGAGAGGAACAAACAGTAAGAATATGTTTCCAAGTAGGGAGTCCATTTTTTCATATCAAAAGCTCTTATAAAAAACATATAAACTTGAATTAGAAAAAATGCATTGGTGTAAAATCATTTAAAATGGATTTCTGGGAGACAAAATCCCACCAGAATCAGCCATATTGGTTAATTTAGAGAAATGCAATCATTAATCTAGAACAATTAGGACATTTAAGGAGTTCAGCAAAAAGCTATGTGCCCAGATCAAGACTGAATGATAATTATTATTATAGTTGAATATTTTTGTATTTTTATGTATGTTTTATATTAAAAAACCCAAATCTGTGCATAGTTCTCAGATTTCAGATATTTTCCTTTATAGGGTTTTGTATTGGAAAATGAGCAATGCCGTATGTGTAGATCTTTCTATTGTTACTGCTCACGTCTATAAATAGAACGCACAGACTCTTGGATGAACTGGAGAATCTGGGCTGAAGAGTAAGGGTGTTCTCCCTTTTGTACTGAAGATTGATGCTTTTTAGGATTTGAAAGGGAGGCCAAACTATGCAAAAATGCATAAAAAAATAAAATGCCCTAACTATATTCTATAACCCAAAGAACATATGATATTCAAGATCAATTGATGTTGATCTACTTTACTATAGTGGAGGATTCTTTTTGATTGCAAATATGTAATTCTAGACATCATTCTATTAAAAGTAGTGCAAATTCATGTTTACTTGATTATTTTTCATATTTGAGCATATATATTTTTATACATACATGTGCTCTTCTCTTAAATACATATATATTCATGTATCCATAATATGTTTATATTTTCCTACTTTTCCTAATGCGGCATTTTATCTTACTGGAAAAAAATATTCCCAGATGTAGACTATTTTCTGTTTGGAGGAATACAGCCTTTGTGTAAAAGAAGTGAGTTTAGTCCTCTATAATTAACCCTGAAATTGATAGACTATTGTTATACACAGTTTATTCCTAATATATTTTTGACGCATATTCAAAATTTAGAGATTGATGTAGTAGAAAAAGCAATGTAATTGGAAACCTGGTATAAGATCTTGGATTTATGACTCAGGTCTAACCCTTATCATGGGGCAGCTAAGTGGTGATGTTGATAGAGTGCTGGACATGAAGTTAAGAAGACCCATATTCCTGAGCTCAAATCCAGTCTTAGAGACATAGTAGCTGTTTGACCCTGGGCAAGTCACTTAACCCTGCTTGCCTTCCGTTTCCTCATTTGTAAATTGAGTTGTAAAGGAAATGGCAAACTACTCTAAATTATTGCCAAGAAAACCCTATATGGAGTCATGAAAAGTTGGACATGACTGAAATGGCTAAATCACACCCACACACCCCCTCTTATTAACCTTGTGAGCTTGGCCTTTCTAGGTCTCAGTCTCCTCATCTGCAAAAATCAAGTGGTTGACATAGTCTCCAAATTTCCTTTCAATTCTATCATTTCATGACTCCATGTAGATTTGACCTTAATAAAATATGAAAATAGCTTTTTGTTTTACATTTCCAAAGATGGAATTCTATAAAGACATGTTTATTTTACAAATTCAGGATTAATGTGATAAAAGAGTACATCAAGAAAAAATATTAAAAAAACCCACAATATACTGGGTGAGAAAGCAAGACAGACCCAACCTAGGACATACATTTTTGGAATGGAGTGAGGTGTGTGTGTGTGTGTGTGTGTGTGTGTGTGTGTGTGTGTGTGTGTGTGTGTGTGTTTGTCTCCCTGACAGTGTATGATAAACATTCTTCAAAAAGAGAATATTTCCAACAGAAATCTTCAAATTTTCACTTAACAGAAATATTCTAAATCTCAGCAATGAAGCAAGCTATCTTTAGGGGGAAAATTCCTCCAATGGAACTTGCAAGATAATGAAGTAATAGGCCATGTGTTCTGTGACAAATCAGACCTGGTTTGGAAAATGGAAATGATGTGACCCTATTTGGAAGCAATGGAAGGCTGAGAGATTAGATTCTTCCACCTGCTGTCAGCTTAGCTCCTTCATTAACGTGTATGTAAAGCTGACAGAAATAAAAATACCAGTATTTGCTTTTTTTTTTTCAAAACAGCGATTACCTTACTTTTTGATAACTGTGTCAAGTGTTTAATTCAAGGCCTTCAATCAATGCTTCCCACCACCATTAGTGTGTAAATGATTAGACTTCATGTGAGTTTTCAGAGGTGGCTTCTTCTGCTAAAGTTGATCCTGCATCTTGTTCTCTTTCTGCAGTGGGAGGCTTTCCAGCACTAGAGGGGTGTGCCCCAGGGTGGGTGCTCTTGGAGATGTTCACCTGCCTCAGGCAAAGTTTCATAAATGAGAGAGGGACTCTGGGGAGCTGGCATTTTTTTCCCTAGTCTGTCTTCATTCTCATTATTCTTTCTCCATTCTCTTTTCCACCTGTTGGTGAGTGTGAGCAGATAACCTACGGAAGCAGAAAGGCAGCTCAGTTGACTTTAAATGGATACTGTCCACCCTCTGGCAACTGAATATGTCTTCTTCCCCAGGACAGTCCTTGCTACTTTTATTAAGAGAAATAATAATACGCAGCAATATTTGGAAGACAAGATGGCTAATCTCTTTCTTTTTGAAAAAAAATTTGTGAAAGAAGACTTGAATATTAATTATAAATGGAACAAGCTTTGATGTAAAGACTAAACAATGTATTAAAAATGTAAAGAAACTTGAGACAACTTCTACTGTTATCCACATCCAGAATCATTCTATTAATTGCTAATAAAAAAGCATCCCTAGTTCCTTTACCACTCTTGGATGGAGTACAGCATGTCCCCAAAGTCTTAATGCAGTTTAAATAGCTGTCCTTGATTTTATTTAAAATAATTCTTTCCCCAGGTTTGTTGAAATAAAAACGATCATTTTAATCACTTTTAGTGTTATTGTTTGCCTTTCTTTTTTTTTTAAAGAAATCACTTGAAACATCACTGGTTGGGGATTACTCTGGCCTGGGAAGGTAGCGAAAAGGCCACAATTACAAAATCAGTCTTTCCTCCCTCCTTTCCCTGCTTTGGCTTTTGTTGCTTATCCAAAAAAAAAAAATTCTGCTCCCTCGTGCCCACAGTGACAGCCACTGGAGGCTGCAGCTGCCGAGGACCTCTGATGCAACGTAGCTAGCTAGCCCTATGCTGTCACTACTGTGCTCAAGGGGGTAAATGCTCTAAAGAATTTTTTAAGGTCATCTTCACTGACCTAGTAAATGGAAGAGGTTCTAACCCTGCCAGCCAAGCAGGGGCTGTTGCCTGCAGCTTGCTACAGTGACACTGTGGTCTCTTTAGCACAGTTATGGCCCTTGGGCATCTTGATATGTGGTAGTCATGACTGATTCCAATGTCATGATGTATATGAAGAGCGAATCTGTGTTCTTGAACAGCTCATTTGGTAAACAAAAACATGCCAGTTATCATCTCTTCTGGTTGCTCCATGGCACAGAGCCAAAACTATTTTTCCATAATTCCCTCCAAATAGTCAAGTCATTTGGAATTAATTTCTCAAAGATGGATTTTTGTAAATGGGGAGTGGGCGTCAAATAGCGAAAAAGACTTCAGTGAACAGAACTTAGGTTTCTCCTTCTCTCGAAAATAAACTGAAAAGAGAATAGTGGTTAACCTGTTTGCAGCATAAGCAGACAGTGTTGTCGTCTCTCTTCAGTGTGTTTGCCTTTTCTGGAAATGTTTTAATGATGTAATAGAAGGATAAGGAAGCGATCAGCAAATGATTTGTGTTTTAAAATTTGGACTCTCTGTACTTTACCCGTGCCCATTTTCAGGACTGGATCTGCCACTCGTGTATTTGATGGGTAACCTTGGGGGCTTCCTGTGAGGTAATTATCATGCTGCAGTGAGCTAATCTAGCATCGAATTCTACACCTGCCTCATTCTGCTAACAAATAGGCCTCTGTCTTCTAAAGACTGCCTGACCTGACTTATTATATCTTCCCCATCAGCAGAAAGACTCATATCATCACTGGGCCAAAGGTGAATTGCCTAGAGACAAAGTTGGAATGAATTTTTTGCAGTCCCATTTCGCCAGACATTCAAACCACTTCATTCTGAAGAGTGGAGACCTTTAACTCTGTCACATTTATATATGCTTATAAGACCAGGAAAGGTTCTTTCTGCAGTTCTGCTCCAGATGAATGTATCAAAATAGTAATCTGGAAGAAAGTGTTTCTGCCTCCCAAACCTTTGTTCAACAATATTATTACTTCAAGAGAAAAGACATTCTGACTGACATGGCCATAGCCTAGCTGCTCCCTGGTTTACTGGCTTTTCTTCAGTCAGGTGGAGGGGCACTGTGGTAATGTGGCGATTCACAGAGGAGGTGGCCAGTGTATTCTGTGTCACAAGACGGTAAAGGGCCATAGGAGAGTCACGAAAAACCATCTCATTTGGGGTGGAAAAGAAATGGTGAGACTTTTTAGTCGTAACCTGCTTTACATGTAAAATGTTGCTTCCCCTTTACAGTTTTCTTAATCCCTAAAGCAAAAGAGGCTAATATTCATTTAAAACCCAATAACAATTAAAACCCCCAATAACAATTAAAACCTACAATGAACAACTGCTCTAGCTTTGTTTATTGCATGCATAAATAATCATACTTCAATGAACATGTTAGTATCTATGATCTTTTCCCAGATTAAGGTTGCCTCGAGACTGCTTGCTTTGGCTACTGTAACTGTGACATGCATTACACTCAGGAAAATGTGTCTAACATGCTGGGTTTGAAGTAAATTATTTTCTTCTAATATACCTACACAACTGTCACAAGGAATTACACCGCAGATTTAGTGATGCTAAGTGTCAATTGTAATTGGGTGACAGCCATTTTATTGGCTATGCAGACTGCTCTGCCAGGACCGGGTTCTCAGTGTGGAGGCCACCGTATCATTAAAAACCAGTGATCCTTCACTGATGACATAATTTGACTGGCAGAGAGAGGAGCAGAGAGGGGCTTGCTTCCACCTGCACAGAGTCTGCTGTGTGTCAGAGATGAATTTGCCTTCAAATTAGAAACAGCACAGCAGACGAGTGGCTGTGATTTTGCATGAGTTCTTTTAAAGCGTTTTTCTGGAATGATTACTGAGCAGCTGATAGAAGTCTCCTTTAATACGTCAAACGTATATATTATGCAGCCTGTAAACATCTGAGATATTTTTAACCATCCCTTAAAGTGAGTTATCTGTGGAATAGTTTCAAGTGAATTGAGCCACCCGTGTTTTTGCACACTCATCCATCTCTCCATTCTTTTGTTTGTAACTCCACTGATATGAGAGGTTCTGGGAGTTAAATTTATGTGGTAAGTTTTTTAAAGGGTTAACATGAGCCTGGTGTTTCAGCAGGTAAGATAAATCATATGAGCCATGTAAAAATTTACAGCGAGACCAGAACGATAATCATGCATTCTGAAAATTTTATAAACTGACAATTCAAGTTACATGTTTTATGCTAAAAAGTGGTAGCTTCTGAAATACTGTGACTCATAAAGAGCACAGAAGTTGAAAGCATACATTGGTACACGTCTTCATGTATGCACATAGACACATAGACACAAACATATGTATATATCTTTATCTACATATGTAAGTAACACACACATGTAGATAGACTCAGGCTACCTACTTAACACTGAAAACAGGAAATAGATTCCAAGACTTTCTTAGTGAATTTAAATCAATATAGCTGCATTCCATTTTCAGTATTTAAATTAATTTTTTTTTTTTTGCTGTAAGGCACTGCAAGGGACAAAGCAAAGTACCTTAAAAGAAAGTGTTTCGCTAGTAATTCCACTTCATTTCACACCTATTTGACAGCTTCTCTTAGCCAATTGGTTTCACTGAAAATGCTGACAATGTTCACCTATTAGAGCCCTGTCCCTGAATCTTTCCTCTTAGATACACTTTATTAACTCTTAACATAGAAAAATAAACTCCCCCCCAGCCTACTGACACCTGCCACTATTTCCTTCTCTTTACACAGCATTATTTTTAATTTGTTTATTCAAAAAAACTTTCTAGAACAATAAACAGCATAAATTATTCAGCCAATTTTGGTCCAGTAGCATAAATCATACTTGGGCAGACAAGCTACTTATGACAAATGCTTTGTCTACGAGAAACATACCACTGAAGGTTTAATCAGAAGCTCTAAACATTTCAGACTTTCACATTTTTCTTCTTGGCGAGAAGCTCTATTTCTTCTCTATCTTCACAGGCTTTTGGAGGAATGCTCATTTTTTTTTTCCCATGAGAATATCAAGACCATTTTTATCCACAGTAGGAAGGAGGGTGTTATTAAAAGTGCATTTATTGAAGAAAAATTCAAATGGTGGCTTGGCAAATCTTCCAAATTCTCAAAAGCATATTTCATGGTCAACTGTGGATATGCTAATATCACTTTACATGATGGGCCATCAAGACCCACTTCTACAAAACTGTCAGAGTATTCTTGAAGTTGAATCAAATTGACTCTTAAGCGAAGTTTAATCCTTTTAAGGTTGCTAGAGTGAGGAATTATGGGTGCTAGTTTTTGCTTTTGTATGGGCTTGGTACCTCTCTCAGATCTATGGTGGGCCCCTGAAAGATCTTTTAAAAATGTTGGTGTTACATGGTGTAGTGGAAGGAACTCGGGTTCAACATGGGTTCAGATCCTGCCTCTGCCATTTATTAGGCCCAGACTGTGTGACCTTGGTCTAGGCTATTATCTTTCTAGACTTCATTTGCCTTGTATGTAAAATAAGGAAATTGAATTGGTTGACTTCCAAGGTGCTCCCCAGCTCTGAATCTTTTATACTGTGATCCCAGTAAATACAAATCAGCTTAAAAAAAATGCTCCATGACAGTGATATAGGCTGTGATATGCCCAATAAATAAATTTTATAATAAATAATTAACATTTATATATTGCTTACTATGTGTCAGGCAATGTGTTAAACACTTTACAATTATTATCTCATTTCATCCTCACAACAGCCCTGGGAGGTAGGCTCTGTTATTATCTCCATTTTACAGACAAACAGAAGTTAAGTGACTTGCTCAGGGTCACACAGTTAGTGAATATCTGAAGTCAGATTTGAACTCATCTTCCTAACTCCAGGCTCAACACTCTATACCATCTAGCTCCCTGTAAATTTTAAAATTTAACTTGTACACTTCAAAACTGGTGAATTTTTTCTAGCCAAGGGAATGCCATTTTCTTGAAACATTCATTTTTGTTTCTTATAAAGAATCATTTAGGTAATTTCTAAACTTGCAAAAGTCACTTTTAAAAATTAGAAATCGGCATGATTTGGAGCATTAGATGTTTAGGAATACTTAAAAATCTCCTTGGAAATGTTTCAGAAACATTTGTTAGGATAACAAATTAAATATAAAACTTCCTGTTCAGGCAATTTACATTTATCAAAAATATAGGAATGTCTTACCCATCAAAGAAATTAAACTATTTTTATGATTGATGATTGAATGATTGAACATTCATTGCCAAAATGGGAGTGGGAAATAGCATGTTATATCCCGTTCATCCACTAGAAGAATTGGGAGAGAAGGTGAGCCAGGAAATGGTAGGAGTGATAGCTGCAGAGGGACCAGAGTTGGGAGTTAGGGAGTAGAGTCAATAACTGAAAGGAAGAGAAAAAAGAAGCATGATATTTTTGTTATGAAACGGGAAACCCTCAACTTTTGTCATCAAAAGATATTTCCAGCAGTGCAGTGCCCCCTAGCAACATGTTCTGTCACTTTAAGTAAGGAGGGAGGAAAAAAGTACTGGCCAGACACAGTCACCCTTCCCATCGGACTTGTTTTCCTCAGTAGTTTCTGGACTCAACATTGCTTATCTTATGAGTACTGACGGAATCGTGGCCCACGAGGCTATAGTTGTCAGCCATGTGACAAAATATTCCTTACTGTTGTACACGTGGCGTTTTGCCATAAAAAGGTACAGAGCGAGGATCTCCTGAGGAACATGCATCAACTTTATTTTCAGACCAGTAAATGAATAAATTTTTCTGACTCAATTGGGAATGGAAGGAAAATAACTTTCTTTTGGAGTCATCCCAAGATTTGATTCCTTTGGAGCAACTCATGTAATCGAATGACAACAACCCAGCAATCAGAGAGTCCCAACATAAGTGAACGGCTCAGCGGATGGATGAACCGTATATCTAAGGAGGCTGAGGGAGAAGCAGGTACTGTGGAGCTGTACCAAGGGAGAACATTCAGCTCAGGGAATCTGTAATGAAATTCTAAACTTGACTTTCTTAAGGGAGTCATGTGAATCCTAAGTATTTGAGAAATGATACAATCTAGAAGTCCTAACTTATGAAATATTCATGAAATTTGGTTATTGTCTATTTAGAGGTTAGGTGTCCATATAATTCAATTCATACTGACACATGTTTTAGGACTGGAATAAATAAGATTAAGAGCAAAAAGTTAGGGGGTGGCCCCCAAATTATTGTTATTATTTAAAACAAATTTTTTTAAAGCTATCTCTCTTAAAAAAAAAAAGAAAATGTAGCTTAGAGTAGGAGAGCATAAATGAGGAATCTGAATCCTGAGAAGAAAGGTTGGAAGGAAGAAGATGATTCTTATGTTCCTGGGCATATGATAAAGAATAGGCTAAAGGATTGGCAAAGTTGGTCAAGAAAGGAAAATGACAAATGTTGGAGGGACAATAGGAAAACAGGTACATTAATGGACTTTTGGTGGAGCTGTGAATTGAACCAATCTGGATGACAATTTGGAACTATGTCCAAAAGGTTATTAAACTGCTCACACCCTTTAATCTATTACTAGGCCTACTCCCCCCAAAAGATTGGAGAAAGAATAAGAAGATCCCACACATACAAAAATATTTATAGTACCTCTTTTTGTGGTAGCAAAGAGCTTGAAATTAAGAGATACCATCAATTGGTGAAATGGCTGTGTGAATTATGGTATGTGAATATAATGGCTGCTGTTTGAAATGAAGGGCACAGCTTTAGAGAAGCCTTGGGAAAACTTGTATGAACTGATGCAGTCAAGTGAGCAAAACTCAGAGAATAAATATACAATAACACAAATGTTGTAAAGAGAAATGCTTTTAAAGACTTAAATATTATCAACACAATGAATAAGCATGATTCTAGAAGATCTAAGATGAAATATGCCCACCTCCTGATAGAGGGATGGGCACAAGGAAATGGCAATTGTGGGAATATGTCTTCCTTGACCATGCATATTTGTTACAGGAGTTTTATTTTTGTTTGTCTTTGGGGGTTGGGGTTTGGGAGGAAAGACATTAGATTTTTATTCAATGAAAAAAAATTAAATGAATAGGGCCCATCATGGCCTCAAGACCTAGATATTGGGTTTATGTCTTCTATTCATACTGACTTCCTGACTTTTGGAATCCATCTCTGAAAACTTTCCATCTTTGTGTATATAATTTTCTTTGACAATAGTTTCATTAACTTCAGAGGGAATTTGGTTTACAGAAGGGGAGAGCAAAGTTTAGGAGAAATCAACTTCAATAAGAGTAGTTATTTTTCAAATTCCTTGTAGAATTCTGTACTGTATTGACAAATGGTAATACATTTCTTCAATCTATTTAATATAGGAGCTAAAGGCAAGTCAAATGCATCATCTTTTGTATCATATATAATCCTTTTGTTATGATAGTCATTGACATTTAGGTAAACTAAGGAACAAAACTATCACATAATTTGCTCATGGTAATTTTGGATGTCAGAAATAGAATCAAATTTTCTAATACTTGCCATTAGATTTTGCTGTGTCCCAGTTAAAATATCTCTCTAATTTTATTATAAGCATTTTATTGAAGGAAGATTAGCAGTCTTAAGACTTTGATTAAAATTGGGTGATGGTTTCCTAATGTCAATCAACAGGTTGAGTTTTATATAACCATAGACTTAGAAAAGGATCAAATTTCACAAATCCATCTAATCTCCATCCAAATCTAGTGTTCACGTAACCTTGCACTGAAGACCTCCAAAGGTTTAGAACTCACCATTCATATGAAAAGGTGGGATTTGAACATGGATTTACAAAAGTAAAAAGGAAGTGTTAGTTAACTACTTAAGATCAACTATCTTTAAACAGAATAGATTTTAGCAGTTGTGAGCAAAATCCTTCAAAAAGTTGACAGTTACTTTAAGTTCACTGATAGGGGCTGGACTTGTGATTTTATCGGCAAAGGGAACCCCTGGATGAAAGGACTCCCTCTACCAAAGCAGGTTAGTACCTACTCTGAAGCTTAGTCTTCAAGAGTTCCCTAGAGCACCAAGGTTAAGTGATTTGCTCAGGATCACACATACAGTATTTGTCAGAAGATAGACTTGAACCCAGGTCCTCTCAGCTGCAGAACTAACTCTCTATTCAATACAACAAGCTGTTAAACTTATGATTGCTTATTATGTTTCTTGGAAGCTAAAAATAATACTTCATTTGTGACATTTTAAAAATTGGATCCATTCTGGTTATTGGAGGGTAGAAGGTGGCATATGAATAATGGTTTGTTTCTATATTTTTTTTTAGCAAAGCACATATTGAATTTCTTACTTTTGAGAAAAATTACACACAAAATATTACACTCAGGGCCTTTGAGAGAAAAGAGACAATATGGAGCATTCGCAAGATTACTAGAGATGATATCTTCCATTTTTGGTTTTCTTATTTTCTGGTGTAGCAACAACATAGCAGAATCAGTAACACAGAACAATAACTCTGACTGAGGGACCGTCTGGTTTACTTAATTTTCCTTAGACTATTGAATGGGGCACCAGCCATTCTGCAATGAAACTCTCAATATAGCAGAGTTTCAGCTATAACAGGGTTCAGTGATTTGGACTCTGAGGACAGAATTATTGCATCCACGATGATACTGTTCCCTATAACATGGTCCTCAGAGCCCAAAGTATGAAACTGCCTTATAGGTGAAATCACCTTTTAAAGAATTCCTTCAGGCACTTCAGAATTTCATGAGGTTGGGAGAGAGGGGATGTTTTGTCACAGGTGGGCAACTGGTTTAGGGACCAAAAACAAGGAATGGGATAAACAAGCACTGCTTTCGACAGAGAAGTCCATGGTGGGATTCCATAGAGATCTTTGAGAAGATTTGTTTCATTTAATGTCTTTATAAAGAATCTATAATAAGGAGTACATAATGAAATCTCCAAGTTTGCCTGTGGCACTTAACTCTTCAAGGGAGCAGTAGTCAAGCTAACGGGGATAAGAATACAGGAAGAGTTTATTGATCTGTGACTGGCCAAAAAAAAGTGACAGATAATCTCGAATGTAGCAAGTTCAAAGTAATGCTCTCTAGAAAATTTAAAAATCAAATCAAGTAAAGGGCTCTAAGCTACTGGTAAATCATGATCCAGGAAAGGAAACTGGGAGTTACTATAGATTTTTCTCTAGAGAATATTATCCCAATGTATTACTACAGACAAATAAAAAATGCCTGTGAAGTGTCAGTATCATCAAGAAGGATATTAGGAAAAGGAGAAAGTCAAGTGCAGTTTTATTGTTTGTTTTTCTTGTACCCCCAGAAGAATATAATTGAATGGGAGAAAGCCCAGAGAAGGACAGCTAGAATGATTGAAGGTGTGGTGGGGTTGTCATGTGAGGGTAGATTGGTTAAGATTAGGCAAAGAGACTAATTTGGAAAGGTGAAGACTGGGAAAGGGACTTATGGTCAAAAAAGTAAAGAAATAATTAACAATATAAATCTTGATAATTTACTTAATAACACAGTATTAGAATGAGAGGAGGCCCTTAGAAAACTGAGTGAAATATATTTAGGACAAATAAGACAAAATATCACTTACTACACTGGTCCACTCCAGGTGTGCTGGGCTTGGAGTCAGGAAGACCTGAGTACAAGTCCCAACTCACATGCAGCTGTGTGGGCCTAAGCAAGTTACTCAACCTCTCAGTCTTAGTTTCTTCATTTGTAAGATAAGGTTAATAACAGCATCTACCAGGGGACCTGAGTTCAAATCCAGTCTCAGAAACTCACTAGCTGCGTGAACCCCAATGGCTTCCAAAACCCCCCCAAACCGAAAAATAGCATCTACTTCCCAGGATCATTGTGCTGATCAAATGAGAGAATATTTGTTAAGTACAAAGCACATATAAATACTAGTTATTATAATTAATTATTCTCATTCTCCACATGATAGGTAGTAGAGGCAGCAGTATAAATGAATTCCAAAAGGGCTTAGGAAAATAAATATGAGTGATACAATTTTACTTTACTACTCATAGAAACCTAGATGTACTTAAACTTTAAAGCTGATTTTGGCAAGAATGATCTTGCTATCCCTTGAGTCCTCTCTCTCAGGACTTCTGTTGTCGCTTTGAAGTCTCTCCCTCTGCTAGTACAGATTGCAATCTATCTGCACCACAACTTGTGGCTTTTTGTTGCTGTCTCCCTATAAATCCCCTTTAGAAGATTCTACCTAATGCTTTAGCGGTCTTCCTTTAGGACAGAGGAAACTATTTGTTTTGAGTCCCCTTTGACAGACTAGGGAGGCCTGTGAAACACTACTAAGAATATTATTTTTAAATATGTAAGATAAAAGCTCTAGGATTACAAAGGAGATAAATTATATTGAAATAGCTAAAATATTTTAAAATGGGTTCATGGATCCCAGTTTAAGAACCCCTGTGCTAATACTATCAATATTTTGTGGCTCTCAGTGTAACCACTGAGCTATCCAGCTGTGGCCCCTTGCTTGATAAACAATTAGTTGGCTTCCATTTCCAGGTAAACATGTGCTCAGTGATGATGTCTTTTAAGGGTTTTTTTTTTTGAAAGAAAACACTAGGCTTTAGAGACCGATTTTGAAATGATATGACAATTTCTTTGTCCCTAACTACATCAGAGAGTTAATGGCAAACCATTGTGATGAATTATTAGCAAGAACAAATTCTGGGCTAATCAGCCTTCATAAATTCAAATAGACAACTAGAGCATTCCATGAAATCATAGGAAATTGTATTCAATTTAGTACCAAAGTACAACAGTACTGTCAAACTTTATTATGTTGGTGGGGATCTACGTAAAGCAAAGATACATCCCAACAACAAAAAACAAAAGTTGGTTGAAGCGGGTCCATCCTGACCTCCACTCTCTCCCACCCCCAATTGAATGAAAACAGGATTCTGGAATTCTTTGTAGGCAAACCAGATAGGAAATAGGTAGCATGAGGTACACAGATAAAAGTCAAGGCTCAACCCATCACAGAGCATGTAAAAAGTCTGACTGATGGTGGAAGGCAGGTTACATCTGTTTTAATGATTACCGAGCAGCCAGTTCAGGTGTAAAATCCCATTTGATTTGTTTGACCAGCACCTTGTTGACAACAGTATGAAATTATTTTAGTGATTGAAATACCACTTTGTTATCAGCACTTATGTTAACAGTGATGGCCTCTAGGAGGAAGAAACTATTAACATAAGTGTCAATGGGGACTATGAAAATAATTTCATAGATATTGAAAAAAATCCAAGGGAAAAAATGTCAATTTTTGATTATCTGTGATAATGAAGGACAAGGAACATGTTGATAATTGAAATCAACAAATAGCCCTGAAGCTTCATTTTAGCCAATAGTTTCAGCCTCCTTCTTCATCAAAACTTTTCCCAGAGCTGATAAAAAGCAAAATTCCTTGGTTTAAATTTCGCCTTGTCTTATTGCTCCTGTGGAGATGATAATGAATATTAGTTAAGGAGAAGCAAAAGGTGAAAACAATTAGCCAACTGTAGAATCATGGCATTTTAAGGCTAGAAGGGACCTTAGGAGATAATTTGGTCCAATCATTACTTCTTTAAATGAAGAAATTGGAACTCAGAGAGGTTAGAGTATGCGTAAGAGGTCACAAAGCTCTTCACTGTCAGAAGCAGGGTTAGAACCAAGGGATTCTGTTTCCTAGTCTCTTCTTCACACATGCAAAGAAGACTTAGGGAGTGTGTGTAACACACAGGTGTTACTTTTCTGAATTCTCACTGCCTTTTTTCCTTTCTTATTGCAACTTTCGTTTCTACATTGCATTAGAATCATTGTAGACATGTCTCATCAGATGTGCCTAAAAGACTTTGGATCTCCTTTGCTTTTATGGAGGCTATCTAGAAGTTGCTACAGTTTGGCATCGGAGTGACTCTCATTGTACTGGGCTTCACTTGGCCTCAGTTTCCTTATTTGTAAATCAAAAGGGTTAGACTGTATCTTTTTCATCTGGAAATCCTTTGATGCTACGATCTCCTGTTACATTGCAATGTCCACAAAGATAGGTCCTCTGTAGCCCTAATAAAGCCTTCTTGCATGTATGTTTTCAATAAAATTGTGAGGTTTTTTTTTTAGTTTGTTTTGGGGGTGATTTGACCTGGAAGTCTATCAACACTCGGTTTTCTTTTTCTTTGCCAGACCTGTGATTTCACTGGCGTGGAGTATTCCTTGTGTGGGGACTCCCTACACGGATGTCGATCAATGACTCTTCCCTAAACTTACAGCTTCTTGGGAGACGTTAAGTGACTTGCCCAGGGTGATATAGTTCCAGAAAAAGGACTTGAATTCTGGTCTTCCTGACTTTTAGGCTTGTTCCCTAATCTGATAAACCACTGCTACCTTTTTGCAGCATTTTCAAGAGCTTGAGACCCAACTATATCACCAACAATCTTTCATTAATACAAATTTGAAACCTAGGAGTCACCCCTTGCTTTTCTCTCTCATTAGTTCCTCCATTTTCCCATCTCCCACCTCCCCCACTCCCCATATTAAATCATTTGCCAAGTATTATGTAGTCTACCTTCGAAATCTCTTCTCACTGACCCTCTTTTGTTCACTCACCCAAAGAAACAAATTTAAATCAGGCCTTCTTCACATCTCATTTGGACTGGTCTTCCTGCCTATAGCCTCTAGTTTCTCCTGTCTCCAAACTATACTTCACATGGTTGCCAAATAGTGGAAGTCTGACCATGTTGATTCTCTGGTCAAGAAGTGTCAGGGTCTAATCTCTCCCAAAATTCGTTCTGTTCAAGTGAGGGGCTTCATAAAACATTTCCCGATAGCTCCAGTTGTTAGTGCCCCAGCCTTTGAAATTATGTTAATTCTACTTAAATTCTATCATTTACTTAAATGTAATAAAATTAAATTATTCCTCACATGTCTTACACTTGCTTATCTGTGAACATACTGGATCCACTCAGGTCAATGCAAGTTTCCTTAGTTCAGAGGCTGACTTTTAAAATTTGTGTCTCAGAGTTTAACCCAGTACTTAGTAGGCACCAAATAAATGCATGTTGATTGATTGGTCAAGGGTTTGCTGTTCTTAATTTTAGACATCAAATATAATTTAAGGAGAATTTAAGCCATATCTTGTTTGCTTTGATAACGGAGGCAGCTAGGTAGTGCAGGGAATAGAATGCAGGACTTGGAGTGAAGAAGACCTAAGTTCAAATCTTAATTCAGACATTTTATTAGCTATGTGACCCTAGTCAAGACATCTGATCACTGTCTGCCTCAGTTTCCCCATTTCTAAATGGAAGATAATAATAGAACTTACCCTTCAAGGTTGCTGTCAGAATAAAATGAGATATTATTTGTAAAATGCTTCACAAAACTTTAAGAACTACATCACTGCCAGCTATTACTAGAATAATTCAAGCTTAAATAGCCGAAGTGACATTCTGAACAACTAACTGAGATTTGGAGAATTCCACAAGAACTTCTTAACATATATATGATATATCTATATCTATATCTACATCTATATCTTTATCTATATCTATATCTATATCTATATCTATATCTATATCTATATATTTATCACATATATATTTATACACACAGCCCCACCCCACCCCATATATATATATACATATATATATGTATATATATATATATTCAATTTAAGGAGGATGTTGCTTTCTAAGTAAATAAACACAAAGATCTTGGTATTTGAAACGTTATCCCCACGAATTTTGATTAGATTTTAACATGGCAAAAAAATAAGTCCTATTTCCCAGAAGAATTATCCTCTTGAAAGACAAATATTGTTATTGACCCTCCTGTACCTGTTATTAAGTTGGATCAAACATTCCAGACTTCAGGAAATAATTACCCTTGTGAGAAGAGAAAAACAACAGAAACATTGTTCTAAGCTTTGGATGTCTTTGAAATGGAATTCAATTTAAATTCAACAGACATTTATTAAGCACCTATTATGTTCAATGCTCTGTGTGAAGCACTGGGATATCAAGATAAAACAAGATATAATTCCTGATCTCAAGGAATTTTTAGTCTAGGGGACACAAGACACAGAATTATAGATCCTCAGAGGTCATCTAGTAAAACCCACACCTAAACAGCAAAAATAAAGCTTCCAAAGACACACAATGAAAGGGGACATACATATCTTGTACCTTATATAAGATTGGATGTAATGTGTCCAATGGAGAAGTTCAGGTATTATGATGAGACATTTGAGGGTAGCATCACTTTCATCTTGGGATGGAAGACTTCATGGGACCTGAAATGGGCATGGAAGGAAGACAGAAACTATGATAGATGGAGGTGTAGACAGTGGGGACATTTCAGGCATGGGAAACATTGTGAGGAAAAGCACAAAGGCAGGAGAGGTAAGAATGAGGATGTTAGATTATGTATATAAATAGTCCAATTTGACTGGAAAGCGAGCGGTGTGATCAAAGGTAACCTAGAACCAGATAGTGGAGGACCTTGTAATCTAGGATAAGGCAACAAAGAGCCACTGAATATTTTTGAGTAAACACTCTCAGATTAGATCTCTGCATAAGGAAGATTACTCTGGTAGTAGTAAAAGACTGAATGGAAGAGGGGGAAAAGACCTATTAGGAGAAAGTAAAGACAAGAGATCCTGAACTAGAGGGACTATGGTGGAAGTGAAGAAGAGGACGGGTCAGATGACAGTTGATAAACATTTACTAAGCACCTACTATGTATTAGACACTGTGATAATGCCCTGGTATGAAAATACATACAAAAACAGACAGTCCTTGCCCTCAAGGAGCTTACAGTCTAATGAAGCCCATACACAAAAGGAAGGTGAAAAGTTGGGATGGAGGGAGAAGTAAAGAGAGTATTTGGCATGGGAGCATGATGATGAGGTCCAAAGAAGTCCAAAAGCACTGTAATTGGTGGGAAATGGAGAGAAAAAAAAAACTATGCTGCTGCTCCTTCTTAAATAGAGGACCTAACTCTCCAGTCAGAGTGGCAGAGGGTACAGATAACATTTGACTACCAGGCAGATTCAGTCTTGCAGGTTAAAGAGATTTCCCAATAAAGAGTTTCCCATGGAGGGAAGGCGTGGTAAAGAGTCCCAAGGAAGTCCAGAAGCCATGTAGCTGATGGAAAATGGGGAGGATGTGATAAATATTGTAGAATTAGAATCGATAGGACTTGACCCTTTTTGGATGGGGGTGGGATGAGAAATAGGGAAGAATGTATGATTGAAATATTGAATCTGGTTGAGAGGTGTGATATCATTGTCATCAACAGAAATAGAGAAATTGGGGTGGAGGAGAGAAGGAAGGAAGGCAACATGAGTGAAACTCTTGGCCAAGTTATAGGTTTTTGTAGAAAGAGCTTGAAGTTACTTCTGACTTAAAACAAAACAACAAAACAAAACACCATACAGCACAAAATTCATGGACAGGAAATTGCATCTGTGAAGAGAAAGATCTGCACCAAGATCTTAATTGTGAAAGATTTACCTCATGGCAGTCAATGGTCAATAGATGGGGTGTATGGGGTGCTCAGGGAGGACAATCATCTCTGGTGTAAGGGCTTCCCAGTCCTTCTCAGGGCTGCTCATCCACCCGTCACTTGACTCTCTTCTGTGGCTCCATGAAGTTGTAGCATACACAGCAACCATACTGCAGTAAAACCATCTGTGCAGACTGGGTTAAGCCAGGTTGAGGGTAAGTGACAGGTCTCAAACCCATCAGTGAATTAGGGAGATGTCTGCCCCAAGCATGTGAAGACTTTCCCTAATGGAATGGGAAGATGAGAACAATTTGTTCCAATGACAAGTGCTATGGTGTGCTTAGAACTTGGTCAGCTATCAAAGATGCCAGGATCATCAACTGCATCTGGAGCCATAACCAATCATCCAGAATTTTGTGTTGTCACTGGACTTTGATGACTCTGGAAGAGAGAATGAAGCTGATGACTTTGTGCAACTCTGTCTCACTTAAATCCAATTCACATGCAAGTTGAGACATCATACCATTATGTCACTGGGGCTCTGAAAATGAAGATGAGGAACAACAGCTGGTTAGGAGCATGCATCTATGTGCTCAGGAAATGTCTACGATGTAACATCTGAGATTCCTCTGGTTTTGAGATATTCTGTTTTTGTCCCTCCTTCTAAACTTTGAGAATTAGTACTATACCACATACACGAGTGGCAAAGGCTAAAATTCCACAGACAAAAAATTTCTCAGAGCCACAGTGTAAAGCAGTGGTTCTCAACCTGTGGGTTGTGACCCCTTTGGGGGTCGAATGACCCTTTCACAGGGGTCACAGGAGTCACCCAAGACCATTGGAAAACACATATTTCCGACCATCTTAGGAACTGAGACATTGATCCTCTATCTGTCTCCAAGCGGATCTGCCCACATGCAGATACAAGTATTAAAGGATCAGGCATTAGGAAGGTTGAGAACCACTGGTATAAAGAATTATACAAAGGCCGTGATCTCTTAATGTTCTATACTAATCACTTCCAGTGTGCTGTAGAGAAAAGGTCACCTAAGCTAGAGTGCCAGATTCAATTCCTACTAGATTTTATTTTGTTTTGTTTTTGGCAAGATAATTGGCCTTTATGAGCCTCTCTTTCCTTATCTGTAAAATGGGTATAATTATACCTATACTATTTACTTCATGGTGATTGAGAGGAAAGTGCTTTGTAAACTTTGAAGTGACAAATATGAATTCATGGATAATTATTTTGTAGTACTGGGTCTTCTACTCAGGCATGTAAATATTTATTTTGGGTAAAGACAGTTTTGTTTCACAGGATAGTATTTTAATGGCCATAGGATCATAGGTTGATAGCAAAAAGGGGCCTCAGAAACTATCTAGTTTAAGTTCCTGGGAAACTAAGGCCTTGGGAAGTGAAGTCTTACTCATGTTTGAAAATGCATTAAGTTTCAGAGGCAGGATTTGAACTTGGGTCTCTGTAAGGATACTGGGATTTGAAGATCTTCCTTGCCCCTTGAGCTTGCTGACGTAGCAGGAAGGGGTGGAGCAAGAGAACGCCAGAACCAAGCTAGTCTCCATGCGGTGCTGACTGGAAGTGGCGTCAGAGGCAGTGGCTGCGGTTGCAAACTCCTTTTGC
>CM053580.1:238880431-238905561 GCA_028627135.1 Pseudochirops cupreus | reverse complement strand
CATCCCAGGATGGGAGGATTTGCCTTATTCCTCTCTAGCCAGAGAATGGGCCAAAAGCACAGGGCCCTGTGCAAACTGGGAACCAAGGCTGAAAGGGGGAGAACCTGGAGATTTGGAAAGATGTTTGCAAGGAATACCCATAGAACCAGGCAAAGATTGCTCCACCCCTTCCTGCTACGTCAGCAAGCTCAAGGGGCATGGAAGATCTTCAAATCCCAGTATCGTTACAGTCTCCTAGCTCCAGAGTCAGTGTTCTTTTCACTATACTGCACTGTCTCCCATTCCTTTTGCATCTGAAGTGATGCACTTTTTGTTCTTATGAAACTCGAAAATCTGAGTTTGAGAAATGATATGACTAAGACAGTGGGGACAAAGTAATTTTAGCAACAGCAGAGCAATAAAAAACATGCTTGCCATGGATTCATTGAAGGTACAAGGACAGATATTAACCTTAGGAGGTCTATTGTAGCATTTATTTTTTCAAAAGCAAAAAAAAAGAGTCGCTGGTATTTAAATTCTCCCTTTCATTTGAGGAAGCAAAATGATAAATCTCAGGATGTCTGAGAAATATTAAAATGTTCACAGAATTAACCATCAGGGATAATATCAAATGTCACATTTTTACTTCACCTCAAATCTGAGGAAGCTGAAATATATAACCAATGGTGGTTTGCCAGGGTCACTACCTTTCATCATGATGTGGTGATTTCATGCAAATTTGCTTTGCAGGAGCATATGTGTGCAATGGTGTCTGAGATCCTCGGTGAGATGTTTTCTCCCTTGTGGAGATCTGGCAAGAAAGATGGAGGAACCGAGGTGACCTGTGAGATCTTATATTTGCAATGATAAATGTTTTTGCTTCTTTCTGCCTACATTTTATTTCTCTGTTTTCACTGTTCATTGTAAAGTGTAAAATATGTACATGCACCATTTGAGAAAAGAACTAATTGAAAAATATCCAATCAATGGTTGATTAAAAAAAATGTTTCTGTTGGGTCCAGACTCTAAAGAACATTTTAATGCCTTTAAGCTTTGCTTCACCTCCCCCCCCATAATCTCTGAAAATGGGATATATTGATTCTGTAAGAAAAGAATAGGTAGATTCAAGATATTTCCATTCTCATAGAAAACTGAAAAAAAAACCCACCTAAATATATAACACATTTTTCACTAGGGCCAGAAGGGTCACATTCAAACTGACTTTACTCTTCCCTTAAAGCCTACTGGTCCCATAGAATTCCTGTCGATATATGATGGTTTGGGTGGCTTCCCTGTGGCACTACCTGTCCTGGTACCCTCATTCCATTTTCCTATCTAGCTCATGACTCTTCTTGCTGAATGGTGTTCTTGTTCCCACTCCCTTTTCTTCTTACGGCTGTGCTTGGCATTGCAACCAAGCTCTTTCGGCTCATTTTCTGTACATTGCTCCCAAGGTTAGCTCTTCCACTAAAAGAACCATTGAAGAAGTTAACAGAGAAGAATAAGAAGTTGAAGTCTATAGAGAATAGGGGTTACCTAATTGAAATACCTAAATTGAAAGGGGAGCTAGGTGGTACAACGGATAGAGTGCCTGTCTTGGAGTCAGGAAAACTTGTATCTTCCTGACTTTAAATCTGATCTCACGTACTTACTAGCTGTGTGACCCTGTGCAAGTCACTTCACCTGTTTGCCTCAGTTTTCTTAACTGCAAACTGAGCTGGAGAAGGAAATGGCAAACCACTCCAGCATCCTTGCCAAGGAAACCCCAAATGGTGTCAAAAGAGCTGGACATAACTGAAAAAATGACTGAACAATAACAAATTGAAATACTCTCCTAAGACTGTCTAAACAGCTCCTTAGTCAAATCACTTACAAAATGGGCCATGAAGATTTTATTTTGTTTGTTTAGTTATAGACAGAGTAACCTACAACCAAAACATTAAGGGTCAAGAAGAAAGTGGAAAATGCAGAACACCAAGAATGCAGATATTGTGGAAAGAGTGGCATCATTTATAAGCTATAAGGGAGTGACCCCAATTCCCCCAGCCACTATGTACCTGTCCAGACAAAGGCAGTGAGTAATGGAGTATACGTCTAGGTTAGCTGCTGTTTGGAATTCTGCGCACCCCAACTTTTTTCACCAGTGCTGCTGATTAATAACATCCCTTCAAACTAGGCTCCCAGGAAGTGGAACTCAAAGTAAGAAATCTAGACGAAAGATGAGAGAGGAAATGACGACTTTGATGACTCTCACCTCAGCATGTGATTCAGGGAAACATGGAATATTATAAGTAGAAAGAGCTAGACTTGTGTTGATTATTTAAGCCTTTCTGTTCTAAGGAAATTTCAGAAAGATGGAGAGGTAATATCACATCTATGCTGTGGGAAGTGGATGGGGGCCAATTGGAACCATGGTACTTTTTACTTCATGCAGGAAATCATGGGAACTATTCTTAATAATCATTATTTTCTAAGAACGTTGTGTGATCAGAAAACCACGTTTGGGTAGTGACTGTTGCTTCAAAATTGACATTTAAATTCATTTAAACATTTGAAAGATGGAAAGAATGCAACCATTTAGGGTTAGACAAGCCCTAAATTCTCCAATTGAACCCATTTTTACCATAAAACCTGCACATCTTGTCTCTATCTTTTCTAAGGTGGGGTTTTCTCAGGAAATAACTATTTTGGTGTTGGTGAAACCTAAATATTCCTGCAGTAGAAAGGAGAGGATTATTCAGAAGAATGGTTCATAATCAAAGGCTGAAAGGTTATATTTTTGTTATTATTTACAGAAGGACTGGTCTTAATTGTGCTGTTAAGACCATTTAGGACACATCATCATTTTCTCCGTGGGGTTTTCAATTGAAATCAAATATTATTAATTGGAAAATAGGTTTAAGGTACAGGTGGAGAGCATTTGTAGCGATGGGCCATTGTCAGAATAAGGAAAAGCTTTTGTTAAAGCTTATCCCTCAAGGAACAGATTAGATTGTTTTTGTCCATTCACCTCTTTTGATAATGCTTCTGTAATGACAATAAATGTTAAAATGATCTATTTTAGAGGTCTAAAAAGAGTAAATTCACATTTCTGGCAATTCAATAAACTAGCAATTGAACACCCAATCTACCCACTGACGTTATAAATTCTCAAACACCCCCCTCCAAATAAGTTAAACTTTCTTTACATAATTTCTAGTAATTTAACTTCTAAATGCATTTCTCTAAATTGCATCTGTTTTTGTGGGATATTTCTAATTAAATGGAACTAGATTATTTATGGCATGGAACAAAATGGTATGTTAAGGTAAAGGCTTGCTGTACATAGCAGCACATATACATGTAAGCCATAGACATAGCCCTTCATGAGAAAGAAGCAATGGGCTAGTTTATAGCTATATGCATGAACGTTCCAGATAGCACTGAGATGTCATTTTCTTCTGGCTGTTCTATTATCAGGTCACCGTAATACTAAGCTGTAGAACATTTTAGCTGATAATTTTTGAAAAGTGCTTACTTTTGAAATAAAAAGTAAAAAAAAAAAGGGAGCCACTATGGTGACTGAAAAAAATATTTATGTTTATATTAAACCCCTCAGCTAGATTCTCAGACACATCACTGCTTAAAATGCAGTCACCTGACAAAAACAGTTCTAATTATTACCCCCTTGGGCGAACATTTTTCAGAGTGACTGGCTAAAATGCACTCTAGCTCATAATTTCTATCTCTGACAGTGGAAGACATAACCTAGTTTCCTCTAATGCAAAAGTCTGTAATCTAGAGGGCAAGACCCTGTTCGGTATAACACTGAAGGGAGAAAATGCAATTTGAGCACAAAGAAATTGCACACATAGTTTCATAGTTCTACCACACTCTGACTTTCTTTTCTTTCCTTGGGTTTAAATGTCTTGTTTTTTTTATACTAAATTATGACCTGGCTGGATTCTATATGTTTTCTTTGCCATATTCCAGAAACTTTACACTATAAAAGTGAAGGTTACACTTTGGTAGCAAATTTTGATTTTTTCGATCCCCTTTTTTTTTACAGTTTAGCAGTGAAAACATTCAAAGTTACTGTGCTATCTGTGGAAACATTTTTCACATTGAATAGCTCTTTTGTCTTAGCAAACGGGGCATACACATGACATTTAAAAAAATATAATTAAATCCTTTAGAATAAACAACCCTGAAAGTGAAGGCTTCGGTATAGAAAGCTAATGAATTCATTATTGAATGCACCATCTTTAGGAGCTCAGAACATCCAAGCTCTTGCCATTGTTGGATGAGGTGAATTAACCTCAAATAGTTCTGGTTCAGCTCACAGGCACTGACTCTGTAATATGTTACTCTGAAACTGATAAGTTTAAAGTGTAGACAAGTTTTAAGGAAGTCTCAGAAGGAATACAGAAATAAAATTTATATTTATATATCTACATGTAGACACATACATATATACACATACATACACAAATGTATAAATACACACATGAATTTATGTGTGTATACATCTAATTAAAATACAAAGTTAATATATACCGACACATTGGCATATATACACACATTAGATATACACATTCAGTCATGTTTATACATCCACAAATAAGTGCATTTTAGGAAAGGTTTTCATGAACAATTTTTATTTCTGAAAATTGAGAAACTATTCCCTTTGCAAACCCTTTCAGCCCAACAGCTGTTGCTTAACACCTCTCTTCCAGCTGGGAGGGCAGTCGGATGACTGCCTTTGCAGCTAACGCCAGGATGGCTCCTTAGTGAGCAACCAGGGCATCGGTTTTCCTCCTCCAGCCTGCACATGTCACCTTCACGTCTCATGCATCTTCCATCATTTATGTGAATATATCAAGAGGCTCTAGTAGAAGGCGTTAGGCTATGAAAGTGGGGTCCCACCCAGTGACTGAGAACAAAGGCCGCCTTCAGCTACGGAATGATTCACTGTTATGGTTTGTAAAATACTTTCTTTTCCTACAAAATCATTTTGAATCCTCAAGGGTCTGTGTAGGTGTGTTCAGTAAATAGATTATAGTGGTCAGATAAGGGAAAGAAGAGTAGACAAGAAAATCAGGGGAAAAAAAAGTCCTTTCTTTTTGGTTTACATCCACAATTAGTATATAGAAAAGTTTGGGATCTGAGAGTCTGATAGCAAGAACTCAACTTTTAGAAGGAAGGTTTAACACCACTAATTCTCCTACATGATATGTATCTTGTTATTCAAGTTTTCCTAGACTCTTATTTGAAGGGATCACAAACCAATTAAACCAATCATTCTCTGATCACTGAATATTAGATACTGGCTAGGTTTCAATTACTGCTAATTGTTAAGTGAACTTAGGTCACCAAACCATTTCAACTAATAGTGAATAGGCAAGCATACTTTATCTCAGAAGCAGTGTTTATGGAGTCTAATTGAACAGTTCAGATAGATAAAATCTTTGGTAATTATTTTGGTGCTCGAAAAAAAAAAACCCAACAACTTCATTGCTCTCTAGAGGCAAAAGAATTTAGAACTGATCTAGTCCAATTTAAAAAAATTGTACATGAGAGATGTTATAATTGTCCGAGGTCATAAAGCTGGGTAGCTGCAAATCTAGCAATCTTCTAATTTTAAATTTTGTCACCTTCCCAACTGTTCTACGCTATGTTTACTTGCAGATCTATAGCAATTTATCATGAATGATTCAGTTCACTCTTGGTAATGTCCCTTCTTAAATTATTATTATTTTTTTTTGCAATTAACAAATTTTAATTACTTTCTCTCCCACCTCCCCTTCCCATTCGTAGGAACAAAACGAAACAACGAATATAAAGTCAGGTAAAACAACTTCCCACATTGAGTACGTCCAAAAATGCATGCTTCACTCTGCATACCTAGGCCCTCAGCTCTAAATCACCAGTCCTCTAGAATCAGGGTTGATCATTAGAATTCATAAAAGTATATATAAATATCATAAATAATTATAATTGAATCTTTCAGAATTGTTCATTTTTACAAAGCTATTATAGGGCAAATTTTTCTTCCGGTTCTACTTAGTGTATTCTTGCATCAATTCAAAGTGAGTCTCAAGTGACTCCTGCTTCCTGACCCTCTCTACTTGTATAAATTTCTACTTGATTATACAAATAAGTTCCCCTGGTTATGCAAGATAAGTTCCCCACCCCATTTCTTCCCTTTTCTTTCCTAGTGTTTCTCTTTCCACTTCCTTCCCTTTCTTCTTTTAAGATCATCCAAACAACAAAACTCACTCTCAGTCCCTCCATCTTATTTGACTCTTTCTATGATTCCCGATGACATAATTTGACTCTTTCTGATGACATTATGTTTCTGAGGAATACTTGTGTAATCCTTTTTCTCCCCATTAAAATACAAACATTCATTCTTATAAAGTCTTTTCCAATTGCTCGCTTGTATTTATCTTTTTCATATTTTATATTTTTCTTTACTTCCATTTTTGTTTTTTCAAAGTCATTTCATAAGAAATGGCTATGTCTTCTATTTCATTAAGGACCCCCTTTGTTTTTTTACCTCCTGTGGGAAAATACATAGTAGGTGAGTATTCTGGGTCATGAGCCTTTATTATTTGCCCTTTGGAATGTTCTATTTCCTACTTTGTGCTCTTTTATAATTGCAGTGACTAAATCTTGTGTGATCTTGGCTGTGGTTCTTTGGCACGTCAAACCTTTCCCTCTGGCTGATTACAATATATTTTTTTCTTTTGATCTAGAAGCTAGGACATTCCTAGAAATTTTCATATTGGGGGTGACTGTTGGATGCTTTCTATTTTTGCTTTGCCCTCTGGTTCTAAGAGATCTAGGAATTTTTCTTTGATAATTTTTGGAAATATGATATCAGGTCTCTTTCTTTTTATCATGGCTTTCAGGTAGTCAAATGATTCCTACATTATCTCTTCTTAATCAATTTTCCAGGGCAATTGCTTTTTATAGCAATTATCTTACATTTTTTCAAACTTCCTCCCTCTTCTCCCTCCCCCTCCTCTAGTAACAGCATGTTAAGAATTCTTTTATTGTTATATAACAAAATATAAAACAGGGAGAGAAATGCTTGCCAAATGATTGCCTCTTTCAAGGAACAGATACAGTGTAAAAGCTAAATCAAAGAGGTATCTTACCTAGAAGATGGCAAGATCCTCCAGAAGTTCTTCTTTGTTCATGACTTTGTGCTGATTAAATCAAACCCCAGAACATTCAAAAGCTTACTGGATGAGATATTGCTCAAAGTGGGTTGGCCTACACAGAGTAGAACTAAGTCGATGAAAAATACCCATTGTCCAGACTATATCATGAAATTCAATAGACAACATGTAGAGTTTGGCTGTTAGTATATAAATCTGGGACTGACAGCTGCAAGCAGACAATGAGCTGGTCTCAGAATTAACCAGAGTGAGAGAATTGTCTTTGGGAACTAAAAGTTCTTTTGATGATGTCAAACTTCACCCTGATCCAATGGTCTATCTTTCAACACCAGTATTCTCTCAATGATGCTGTGTTGATGTAAGTTACAGAATACCACCATCCATGAAGAACTGAATTGGAAGATCTCCCCAAGAGTAATATGTATGATGGATCAGAACAGGCTGTGAAACATTATAGCCAAGGAATTGTGAAGGTGGATTGATAAAATAAAGATAGCATCAGAGAAATGTTGGATTTAAAAAAGATATTTGCTATCTTGGAGAATCCAAGGACTAGTTTGCAGACAGTCTAAAGGTGCCTTGGGCATCCTCATGGTGTCAAGAAAACTTGAGGAAGGTCCCTATCATGCTTAGTGGATTTCCTGTGGTGTTGTGGATGGCATTTGCCCAGTTTGGGGAGGAATGGATGGGTCGGATCTGCATTATTAGACAGAATACCTAAATTGATGAGCTAATAGCTATGTTGAATACTGGAAAGAATTTTTGTTTTTGCCTTCACTATAAACCTGAGAGGAATTAGAAAGGTGGACTGAACTAAAATTAAATAAGTTCTATCAATACTAGAACAGCAACAAAGTTTTTGAACTGCTAGGGAGCTTGTCTTTCAAACCCATCATTTTATAGTTGAAGAAATTGAATTTCAGAGAGGGTCAGTGACTTGCTCAAAACCAAATAGTTACTTTGTTCCAGGGCTAGAAACCAGCTCTCTGACCCTAAGCCCACTGCTTTTTCCAGCATGAGTCTATGAAAAACTTGAAATATGAGAACATTCTTGTTAGAATATAGATGTTCTGAATAACAAAAATCAAAATTTTATTATAAACAAAGAAGTCATGGTACCATTCCTACTGTTCCATATCACTAAATGTGATAGTATAGAGGCTACCCTTTAATTTTTAAGATCAAAGTCACTAAATATCAGCACTTCAGTGGTGGGAATGCTGGATAAGAGTTCACAGGATTAAACAACTGAACAGCTCTTTTGGGAGGAGTAGAGATACTCTGTGCTTCATTCCCTTACATATCAGTGAGATAGCTTCACTGGAACAAGTGAATGTACTGTACTTAACCTAAAAACCAACAGACTGAGCTACAGACAGGGTTTATGATTTATTGAAATTGTATCCTGAAAAAAAGTGTTTTTTGAGACATTAAAAGCATGCTTTACATGAAAAGATATTCACTTGAGTTCCTCTTGAAAGATAAACTAAACAAAAATCCTCTGATAAAACTGCTTCAGTGAAAACACAATTGAGCTATAATTGGAAGAATTTTTAAATTATGAGAAATAGTCATGAATTCTTCCTTTTTTTATTCCACTGAAAAATTTATTCAAATATTTTAGTATATTTCTGATAATAATAAGGACAAGGGTAGGGGAAACTGGCTAGTATTAATAGGCAGGGCGAAAGCAAAGTTGTATTTGCACAAGTGTGTTGTGTTAAAAGAAACTTTGGATTTGGAATCAGAAGACTTGACTCCAAATCTCCATTCTTCACTTACCAGGCAGCAAGTCATTTAACCCCTGTGGGCTTTGGATTTTTCATTAGAAGATTAGACTACTAGATGATTCCTAACATCTCTTCTGAGCAGTTAGGTGACTCAGTGGTTAGAATGACAGTCTGGAGTCAGGGAGATTCATTTTCCTGAGTTCAAATTTGGCCTCAGACATGTACTAGCTGTGTGACCCTGAGCAAGTCACTTAACTCAGTTTCATCATCTGTAAAATGAGCTGCAGAAGGAAATGGCAAACTACTCCAGTATCTTTGCCAAGAAAACCCCAAATGGGGTCGTGAAGAGTTGGATGTGACTGAACAACAACAATATCTCTTCCAGCCTTAAATCTTTGATCCTGTTCCAAGTTGTGAAGTTTGGCTAAGGAACCAGTAATACCCTAACACTCAATTCAGCTACTGATGATAATTAGCATCCTAGAAAGTTAGCTTTTAGACCACTTACCTTTTTTATATTTCCTTTTTTTTAGTGCAGTGATAAAATACTAAAGCCAAAATGATGTAAGGAATATGGTCAAGAAAGAATGAGAAAATGAATATGTCTGTTATTTTGTACAGAAAATGAGACTATTCTTTGCTTTTCTATTCTCTCCTCTGCTCTAATGGCGCTACGCTATGCCATCTGCTACATGAGGGTTGTTTATGTCCCCTACAACTTTCCAATTAAGTTGCAGACAAGAAAAAAACCCAACCGTATAGTTTTTATTGCATTCCCATCCGAACCTGGAATTCCAAGTGAAGTTCAGAGACGCAAATCCATGCAAGTTAGAAGGAAAAAGAACTGTTCTCCCCCCAAGCCCCCCGCAAGTATAGTTTCATTTACTTTGGTTTATATTTGCCGAATAGACTTTAAACTTCTTGCCCTGTTCTATCAGCTTTGAGTAGGCATGTTATATTTCTGCATATTTATACATTATATGCATGTACACACATACACATATACATGTGTATATGTACATATACATGTATATTTGGTATTTAATTCATTTGCAAATTTTATCTTCCCATAAAAATCACTAGGACACTCATGTGCTAGCCAATAATTACTTTTTTTCTTTGCAATTTTACTTCCCTCAAGTATTATTTATGCTTTCTACTCACTTCTGTATAGACCACAGCAAACATTTGGAAGGCATTTCACATCGCAAGTTTGTGTATTGCAATTTTGAAGCAATCCAAACATCCCCCTTAAATAAACCAAAACAGAACTCAGAAAATGTATGATTCCAACACATTCCCCAAAGATCAGAGCACTGCTGTGCATTCTTGCTCAATTTAAACAAACTCAACTTCAGTTAGTCGACCCTCCCCTAATGGGCACCCCCACTGGGGACATTGTTAGGTTACCACCACGGACAAGGTCTCAGTACAGCTGGATATGTAAACAAGACCATAATCCGCCTGAAAGAACTCTCACAGTTTGGCAGAGTTCACAATGTTGTTAATGTATTGTGCCAAAGCAATAACAAAGCCATCATTTTTAAGTTTGTTCACGGATATGTATTAATCAAGAAATTTTCCAGAAATTGCTTCTCAACAAGGAAACTTCCAGAAAGTTACCATTTGGTAAGAGAGCTTCCAGATGACTTGCTGCTTATCTGTAGCATGTTTCTGGAAATAAATTACACATTTGTATAAGCTCAGTTAAGACAGAAAACACATTGCTGCTGTGCTGGCGATGGCTGGAGAAGCTGGGTAGGTCAGTTCTTGGGCCGTATTTCCCTACTAACTACGAGGTGGCCAGTGCCATCTAGCTTGACACTATGACAATAAACATTAAGTATTGATATCTGTATCAGGAAAGCAATTATTAGATTAGAGTCAGAACTGCAAAGTAGGCACAGAGGGGAAGGCTGGGAAAGGATTCTTTTGCCTTGGTTGAAATTCAGTTGTTAGTTTTTATTGTCCTATTATAAAATTGATTCACTCAAATTCTATTTTTTCAATCTAAATCTTATTTTCAAAGCCCATAGAGAGGCAAGGCAGATATAGTCCCTGTTATAAATACTGGGCTGGAAAATGAGGAGAGAAATAACAGAGCAGTGAAATTGAGGATGGAAAAGAAATGAATCTGGGATTTTCCGACTTTTAAAATTTTTCATTGCCCACTAAATGCTTTTTACAATAGTTTTCTTGGTGTATATTATGCTGTTTAATATTTCTTTAACCTAAGATCATTTTTTGTCTAGTATGCAAATAGTTATTCAACTACAAAATCGTATTTGAGATACAGATTGTCAAACAAGATGGACCTGTTGTTGCTATCTGCTGCTTCTGGCATGCATAAATAAGGTATGAGGTTTCTTTTGACACAATTTATGAGGGGTCCTCGGTGGGACTGTTTGTTTTTGTTTGTTTAATTCATTTAAAAATTTTAGATTTTAATTCTTTCCCTATTACTTCCTTCTGCCTTCACAAGAAAGCAAAAAAACCAAAACCTGTCATGAAAACATATAGTCAAGGAACATGAATTCTTGCTTTGGCCGTCTCTCTGCCACAAACTAACAAACATAAGACTCTATCTGCCCTCTGAGTCCAGCACCTCTGGAGGTGGGTAGCATGTTTCCTCATGAGTTCTCTGGAATTGTGATTGGTCCTTGTGCTGATCAAAGTCCCTAATTCTTTCAATGTTGTTTGTTTTTATAATGTTGTTATTATGTAAATTGTTCTTTTGGTTCTGCTCACTTTACTTTGCATCAGTTCATACAACTTCTTCCTAAGTTTCTATGAGGCCATTTTAGTGGGAACCTTTGAGGGAGATCCTGGTAATTCTAGATCATCTTAGAAGATTTAGACCATTCTAATTAAAGATAGCTGAAACTACAATAAGAGGATTATAGATCTAAAGCTAGAAGGAACCTCAGAGGTCATATAGTTCAAGTCTCTTAACTTACAGATAAGGAAAGTCAGTCACTGGAAGATTAAGTCACTTGCCTAAGAAGAACTCATCCAGGTAGCATGTAGCTGAACAGAGCAGCTAGATGACGCAGTGGATAAAGTGCTGGCCCTGGAATCAGCAGGACCTGAGTTCAAATTTGGCCTCAGACACTCGCTGTGTAATTGATCAACTCACTTAACCCTGTTTGCCTCAGTTTCCTCATCTGTAAAATGAGCTGGAAAAGGAAACAGCAAACTATTTTACTATCTTTGCCAAGAAAATCCCAACTGCAGTAGAATCTGAAACAATTCAACAATAATAGGGATTTGAACCCAATTCCAAATCTCAAACTCCTTCAATTCTATCACACTGATGTTCTAAAATCTTAAAGTGATCCAAAATGGGGATTATCTCTACAGGGACAAGGTGATTAGGAAAGACAAACAAACCCCAAGCAGTGCTGTAGTCTAGACCAAAGAATTTTTCATAGAAAGACCAAAGGGGTTGGTAGATTTCTTCTGTTTATGTTACACTTATCAGCACCCCTGAGATGTACACTGCTCTTCTCTCTAATCATGCCTTGAAGACTTGAGTTCAAATTCTGTGTGTGTTATCTAGAGCAAGTCATCTCTGCTCTGTGAGCCCCATTGTCTTCATCTATAAAATGATAATGGCAGGGGCTTGATGTCCTCTGAGGTCCCTTACCCTTCTAAATTTATGTTCCTGTGATGCTACGATCACCAACATATCAAAGTTTTTGTTTCAAAAGTAACAAAATGAATCATTTTAGTTATTAATTATTTTGTAAATGTTTCATATTTCTTATCAACCCACAAGCATTTAATAAGCATTTACTACGTGCCACATCAGAGAAGGAAATGGTAAATCAGTATCTTTGCTAAGAAAACCCCAAATGGGGTCATGATGAGTCAGACATAACTGAACAAAGACTGAACAACAAAATGTGCCACGTGCCAGTGGCCAGGGGCTGGGGGTCCAAAGTCAAAAGTGATACTATCCCGGCCTTCGAAGAGCTGAAATTATAGAGAGTAGAATAAGTAGAAATAACAACCACAGATGCTCATTTAAAGCTTCCAAAACACTTTCCTCACATTAGCCCTGTGATGTGCACAGAACAAGCGTTATTCTCATTTTATCGATGAGGAAACTGCCGTCCAGAGTTTGTATGACTTGGCCAAAGTTGCACAACTAGTAAATGAGGCAAGTAGGATCAGAACCTGAGTCTCCTGACTCCAAGGCCAGTGCTTTTTTCTAAAATATGTGGTTTCATAGGGGGTGGCTACGTGGCCCAGTGAATAAAGCACCGGCCCTGGAGTCAGGAGGACCTGAGTTCAAATGTGGCCTCAGACACTTAACCCAAAACTAGCTGCGTGACCTTGGGCAAGTCACTTAACCCCAATTGCCCTACCTTCCCCCTTCCAAAAAGCAAAAAAAAAAAGTGTTTTCAAGTCATTATTTCTTCACCCCCACTAACTCCTCATCTCCAGTTAGTTGCCAGGTCTTGTGGGTTCCACTCAGCCTCAGCAACTATCTCATGTAACCTCTTATCTCTAATGATTCAAAAACCTCTCTACCTCAAGCCCTCACCCCTATTTGTAATAGCCTCTTAATTGATCTCCTTGAATCCAACCTCTCCCTTTTCTAATGCTTCACACATGTGCCAGGTTGATATTCTTAAACTGCAAGTTGAAATACTTCACTCCTCTGCTCAAGAAATATTAGTGACTCCCCATTGCATCTAGGATAGACTATCTACTCCTTGGTGTGACATTTAAAGTCCTTCACAAATGACTCTAGCTTCTTTTCCAGACTGAACATGACAATTCCATTTCTTATGTGTCTATGGCTTTGCACAGGCCATCCCCTATACATTTAATTCTTTCCCTCCTCAACACTGCCTTTTGTAATCCCTTGCTCTTTCCAGGTGCTCATGAACTGCCACCACCCTCAGCAGGATTTTCTTGATTCCCCTAGTTATCAAGTGCCCACTCTACCCCCAATCATTTTGCCTTTATTTTGTAAATATGTATCTGTGTGTATTTAGAGAAAGACACAGAGAGGCAGAAAGAGAGAAAAAAAGGAGACAGGGAAGGAGGGAGGGAGAGAGAGAGAGAGAGAGAGAGAGAGAGAGAGAGAGAGAGAGAGAGAGAGAGAGAGAACCCTTGCTCTCAAGGAGCTTATAATCTTGGAGGAACAGGAACACAGTTGTAATAAATATGAATATAAGTGTTTAGGAGAGATACAATGTTTTAGGAAAGAAGAAAGAATGGAGAAATTTTTCTCTGATTAGTTGGTTCATGGAGAAGTTGACCCTGTGACCCTGGACCCTGGACCCAGCCCCCAGGATGTATTAGATCTCCACACAGAGGGTTTGTGGTGCTGAGGATTACGTGCCAGGTACAGAGGATATTATAAACAAACACAGCTAGCTTTGGGATAAATTTTGGAGCTTATAAGCAGACTATTTTGGCTGGATAGTAGAGGTGACTGGTAACAATACTAAGGTATCCCCATCAACTCTTGGTGTACTCATGGTGTGAATGGCTACTAAGGATGATCTCACTCAACTTCCCATCTACCATGAGAGAGGCAGTAGAGAAGATGAAGACTGGGCCAGTGCTCTACTCTTCTGCATCCAGTAGCAATTCCTTAATGGTAGATATATAAGTACATATATACACATTCACACGTATGTAGCATCCTCTTGGACTCTTCCTCCCTTCACTTCAGGGGAGACACAGAAGATATGCCCTTTGTTTCCTGTAGGCTGAGAGTGCCTTCTGTTGTATACTGAGCTGTTACTTTGTCTATATTTTAAAGACCGATTCCTTTATTCTATGGTAGGTTCTAACTCTTGCATGTTGGCACACATACAGGTTTCTCAAAAGACAAGTTATCTATTTGAGAACTATTTGAGAACCTATCTATTTGAGAACTTGCCACATTTTGTTGCAACCCAAACAGTCAAAGGCTTTTGTGTAGTCAATGAAGCAGAAGTAGATGTTTTTCTGGAACTTCCTTGTTTTCTCCATAATTCAGCAAATGTTGGCAATTTGGTCTCCAGTTCCTCTGCCTCTTAGAAAATGAGCCTGCTCTTCTGGTAATTTTTGGTTCACATATTGCTGAAGTCTAGTAACCTTGCTGGCATGTGAAATGAGCACAATTCTTCAGTAATTTGAACATTCCTTAGCATCAAACTTCTTTAAGCTTGGGATGTAGAATAATCTTTTCCAACCTAGTAGCCACTGTTATGTTTTCCACATTTGCTGGCATACTGAGTGAAGCACTTTGACGGCGTCATCTTTTAGAGTTTTAAATAGCTTAGCTGGAATCCCGTCACCTCCACTAGCCTTATTGTTAGCAATGTTTCCTTCATTTCATTCTCTAGGATGTCTGGCTCTAGATCAATAACCACACCATTGTGGTTACTGGTGATGTTAAGATCTTTCTTGTGTAGTTCTTTTGTGTATTCTTGTCACTTCTTAATCTCTTCCACTTCTGCTAAATCCCTACAATTTCTGTCTTTTTTCATGCCTGTTTTTGCATGAAACTTTCCCTTGATATCTCTGATTTTCTTGATGAGATCTATTGTCTTTCCCATTTTCTTTTTTTCTATTTCTTTGCATTGCTCATTTAAGAAAACCTTAGTTTTCTTTGCTATTCTCTGGAATTCTGCGTTCAGTTAGATATATGTTTTCCTTTCTCCTTTCCCTTTCAATTTCCTTCATTCCTTACCTATTTGTAAAGCCTTATCAGAAAAGCCAGTTTGCTCCTATGGAATACCATTTTGTCTGATTGAGCCATGGTTCTATCTACTATAAAACAGGCATCTACAACTGAACTATAGCAGCTGCTAATGTGGTAATGGGATACTCCAAGGAACTAGGCTCTTGGTACATCCTTTCAAGGGTTTGCCTGTGACCTTGATTGATGAGGCAGATAAGATCTTCATACAAGTTCCTGGCTATTAGTCATGAGTATGGTCAAGTGGTCTGGGGCTTGGAGAGCAGAGGAGCAGATAATCAGAAGCTCTCCCCTTTGGAGTCAGAACCAATTGAAGAAGTTTTCTGTTGCCTCCTACTTAATACATTTGTTTGTGGGGTATGTCAGCACCCATCAATCACCACATGTTAAGTACTCAAGTTGGAGCCATTATAAAAACAACAAAGGTTGGGAAGCGGAGATAGTAGCAATTTGGACAATTGGGTTGGTGATACCATCTTGTGCTGGACACAGGACCATACAATTCCCCTAACTAAAGACAAAGCAACTATTTTTGCCCAGATTTGTGCCAGTCAAAACACCCATCTTATTCAAGAAGTTTTCAATCTACCCCAAACTAGCAAAATTACACTTTTCTTTCTTGGGAGAGTTCCCATAAGAACAGGACATTTAACCTGGATTGTCAGCCATACCCCAGCTGTATTGCCTAGGTTAGGTGTCTAATCCCCAAAGGCCAAGTCTGGGGCAAATCAGTGTCATTCTGGGAAGGGGGAAGGACTCTCTGATCTAGTGGTTTCTGGCATCCTATCTCTTGGAAGACTTGCTGGATATAAAGTTACTGTTTTGGACATCATTTCCAGTTGACCTTGTCTGGCTCTCCCTTATTCCTTATTCTACAGTGCAAAATTACCTTGGCCTCAAGATCTTTGCTCCTCAGAGGGCCCCATGCTTGCTAGAGAAGTAGCTCACTTTCCCCTTTTCTCTCTCAGTCCTTCTGGGCAAGAAAGAATGTTCAGTGAAAGTCCTATAAGCATTTAAATGGTAGAGAGTTCTCAAAAATTTCTTTAGCACTTGGCCACCAAGGACTTGTAGGTGACAGGACCAATATTTGCAGGCATTTCCCTGACACAAATTCTTTCCTTCTACCCACAAGATGGGTTTTTTGGTGTTTTCTGGTATTTGATTGACCCTGACTTCCTCAAAACAGCTTTCTGGTCACCTAAAGGCATAAGATACCTCAGTCATAAGCAATCAGGGCCCCTGTGACTTGATTGATTTTTGAAGGCCATGAGAGTCACCATGTCCTTCAACGTCTCTTGCCACGATGGACAGAAATGTTTCCATTTGGAGATGAGGGGGGGCTCTTGTGCAGAGATCAAATGTGCCACTGCAACTCTGTTGTTAACCGAAGGTAAACCTCCTTTTGTTAAATGTTCGGTGACTTGTTGAGTGCCTCATTTCATCTCAATATTGAACCTTGAGGACTAGAGTGCCTTAGTGTATCAGGGCTACCTCCAACAGGAATGCCCACATACATGCACAATAAATGCATGCATATATACCCACATACATACATCCATACCTACGAGTGCCTCATTTCATCTCAACATTGAACCTTAGGGACTAGAGTGCCTTAGTGCATAAGGGCTACCTCCAACTTTCCACACACATACACAATAAATGCATGCATATTTACCCACATACATAAACATCCATACATCCATACCTATGAGTGCCTCATTTCATCTCAACATTGAACCTTGAGGACTGGAGTGCCTTAGTGCATCAGGACTACCTCCAACAGGAATGCCCACACATATACACAATAAATGCATGCATATATACCCACATACATAAACATACATACATCCGTACCTCATTTCATCCAGATCTAGAATCCAAGATAAGAGAGTACCTTGGTGCATAGAGCTCTTTCCAAAAGGGGGAAAATAACATGAACATAAAATACATGCAAATTTACACACATATGTATATATATATGCATGTGTATATATGTATATGCATGTGTATATATACTTCTGAGTGTCCCATTGCATTTAACTTTGGATATGAACTAAGAAAGTGCCTTACATGTGTGTATGTAATGTATGTAAGTATGTATGCGTATGCTGTTTCCCTCTGTTGGAGGTAGCTCTGATGCACCAAGGTGCTATATACAGTCACTTACATAGTGGATAGAGGGACTGGTATCTGGGAGACATAAAAAAGGTCCCTGTACTCATAGAATTACAGAATTATACATTATGAAGATTATTCTGCAAACTGAAACTAGAAAGCAGCCCTGAGAAAGGGAAAAGATGTAACTCTAATGCTATGGTAAAATTGACAGAATTGGATTTCAGAGAAAGAAGGCAAAGACTATGACTCTGAAGTTTCTAGCTTGAGTGAGTAGATGAAAAAAAATAACCTTTCAAATAGAGAAAAGGGTGTTAGGAGGAGGGGCATGTTGAGGGGGGAAGGTGATACTTCCATTTTGGACCAGCTGAGGTTCAGGTGGGAGCCAGGGGTGGGGAACCTCAAGTGTGAGGACCTAGCCAGCCACATGTGGCCTTGAATCCTGCAGGTTCCCCGCACCTGGGTGTGGACAGTTCTTATCCAGTTAACAGATGAAAATCCAGGTTGGGAAAACCTTACAAAGAAGCTAAACAAGTATGGAATCATAGTTTACTAATTTGACTCCAGAGCAAGATGTCAGGCTTCTCCTCCCCCCCCGCCCCCCATCCTTTCTGAGCCAGAGCTGTTAATGATTTCTTAGGGAATCTTCATTACCTTCCCAAAGGGAAGATAATTGTTATCTCTCCTGTTCATCTCTATGGATTGTAGTGCTCCATACTTGATGGGCACTCGCTAATGCTGTTATCTGAATTTGACTGGAGTTAAAAAGGTCAAGGGGTGGCCTATGAATACCTCCGTGTGTTGCACACATATGCTTTGCCCATCTTCTCTGCATCTTCTTCTCTTGCCGCTTGACAGTCTGCCTCTTCACTTCCATGGACTGCCTTTTACCTCAATTCAAGATGAAATTCTGAACACTGCCAATCAATGGCCTAATGTTTTCCTTTCCATCAGTAAATGGCTATGCCACACAGATGGTTGTAACACGTAGGCTGAATCTGTGCGTATAATACACATAAATATTTTTAACTTTAGTTGGTTAAGCAAAGTAAACCCTGCATGTTCATGCTTAGTTTTATGGATTGCTGGGCCTAATTCTGTTATTTTTAGAATTCCTTTTTGCTTTTCACTCCATCCTATTCAAAGAAAATGAACAGAAACCTCTATCAGTCCCATTTTACCCTATAGGTGTTTTTGAGAAAGGTTGGGCAGGCACAGCAAATTCTTTCTTCCCCCAAGCTCTGCTTTCCTAGAAGCTGTACTGCTTTGAGAGCCTGGAGATGAGACGCCCCACGATAAGAGACACTGTGAGCCATGACGTTGGCATCAAGGAGGCCGGTGTGATGACAGCAGCTGCACAGTTAGCAGTTGTATCATGAAGCCTGAAGGTTTTTTGTTGCCATTCTTAGGTAAGATCTATTATTTACTAGAAAAAAGTTACCAGAAGATAAGTATTGTTCATACTAAGGCAATCTTAAATTTAAAAAGCTCTCTTGAATAAACAACAGAACGTAAAAACAGATGTGAAAGCCTCTAATTTTCTCATGTATTCAAAAACTAAAAAGAGTGCTGAAAAGCTGAAAATCTTTGACATAAACCATGTCAACTGACTGACAAGATAGCAGCTCCCTGTGTGAGTGATTTTTGCCCACCTGTCACCCGAAGTCCCTCTAAAGTTTACTTTCAAAAATAGTCTCGTTTAGCGAGAAACAATTTATCATAATATAATTCATTCATTCATTCAGTAAGCATTTATTAAACAAGTGCCTACTACGTTCAAAGAAACAGCTAGGCTCTGGGGATACAAAGGTTAAAAAACCAAGCAAAACTAAGTGGTCTTTGCCTTCAAAGAGGTAATACTCCATTGCTATGCCACACTATCATGTATGTGTAACAAGGGAATGATCTTATTTCCTACTGCTTTTAGTGTTTATTTTATACATATTCCTTAAAATCACAGAGGGATTGATTTAATGACTCTAATGGGAAATAAATCTGCAGGGCTGTTATGTGAGATGATCATGGTCAGTGATTAGTGTTGGGGACAGGGAATAGAAGTAAGAACGACCTTGTCAATGTCCAAGGAAAAGATAAGGCTAATGAAGGAAAGGATTGGAAAAAGCATTGTTCCGGATCAGAGAAAAACACAAATTTTGCTTATTATAATGGAATAGGGAACCGATCAAGCCTAGCTTTTAGGAACATCTGCAGTGTGATTGTGCTCAGCTGATGCAACGTCCATATAGGTCCCAGGGCATGTGCAGCTGTGAACATTCCTGGTCTACTAACCAAATGGGCAATGGAAAGAGCACTGGGCCAAGAGTTGGGAAGATTCCTCTTCATGAGTTCAAATCCAATCTCAGATACTTACTGACTGTTTGACCCTAGCCAAGTCACTGTTTGCCTCAGTTACCTCATCTATAAAATGAACTGGAGAAGGAAATGACAAACCTCCCCAAACCTGTACCAAGAAAACCCCCAATGGGGTCATGAAGATTCAGATATGAATCAACAACAACCAAGTGGTGAAGAAGTGGGCTGTTGATTGACTGCAGAATCATAACTTGGCATGCAGGATAACTCCACTAAACCACAAAGGCCTTCCCCTTCTCCTCTGTGTCTCTGTTCTTTGACTTGTTTGTTTTTGCTCTGAGGTGATGGAGTATAAGGGTGAGGTGAGACATTGTCAAGTTTGAAAGGTTAGGAGAATGAGCCACCAGAAATCCAGGAGCTACAATCCAATCCAAAACAGATTGAGCGGACAGTCAGTCAGTGGGATCTAAGTCCCAGGCCATCTTCTTGTCCCAGCATAGAAAACTAAAGGCAGCCAAGAAGGAATGACATCAGGGTGGTGGGGTGAATTTTTTATAGCAACTGTTTTAAGTTTGAGTCCACTTTCTTTAGGGATAGAGGTGGTATAGAGGAGACGTGTGTGGGTGGCAGGGAATCTTTGGACTTGTGTTTTTGCTATTTGATTTGATCAAAAAGTTATTTGATATTAATTGTTAAATGATATTGAAGTACTAATCCCCAGTCATTAACATTTGGGGAATGAACTAGGATGGGGGCTTGAGCTAATGGCATTAGAGAAAATTGTAATCCCTTTAGGGTACCCTGAGAACCCGTGATGTAGTCTTGCTCTGGGGACCTAACTCATCAGTGTGGGAGGAATTAGGATTAGAGTTTATAAAGGCTACTTTAGAAATTATAAAAATATTCCCTTTAGATATCTTTGCTGTGTGAATTAGAACCACGTAAGGGGTACATTTGAGTAAGGATTTGTCTCAATAGAGAACGCTCTGAGGTTTCTAAAAAATAAAAACCTTTGATGGACAGCTTGGTACACAATGCGTAGTATTTACTCTATAGGCTTTCTTAAAATGGAAATTTATTACTGTGTATTTTGAATCCTCTCTTATGTTCTGCTGTGCATATGGCAAGCTTTTTTTCTTTTCTTATTTTGTGTTTTAGTTTATAATATATTTCTTTTTCTTTTCTTGTTGTATATTTAAGTTTTAGTATTTTGGTTTAAAATAAATTAATTAAAAAAAAAGATTTCTTGAAAAAAAAACCCCTCTCTTTTCCAGCAGCTGTCATTAGAGGATGCTTCAACACAGCTTCAGTGCCCATGTCCCTGGGATTGTCCTATAGAAGGTGCTGGAGAAGTGCCAAGGATAAGACTGAGCAGGAAGGAAGATAGAAGGTAAAAGAATGACAGTAGAAACAGGGATACCCTAGGGATTATATCCCATCCTGCCATGATATTCTAATTATCTGTACTCTCCCTCTACTGCAATTCCAGACTTGGGGCTTTGAAGTAATAATAGTACTACAACAGCTTTGAGAATCCTCCATCTTCCTTCAGTAAATACCAGATTGAGGATTTCCAGTGGCCAGAGTTTATCTATGTGAAAACACCAAGTCTGATACAACAGGATGGGGGCAGAATTGATACTATTGTTTCTTTCAGTGATTTCTTTGATATAGAGAATCCTTGAGAAGAAAACACCCTCCATCCACACATTTTAGTGCCTGAACTAAAATTTAAATTCTTAAGAGAATTGTCTGGGGGCATCAAGAGGTTAAATGACTTGCCAGAGTCCCATAGAAAATGTGTCAGAAGCAGAATTTGAACCCAGGTTTTCCTAACTCAGGCTTTTATCTACATGACATGCTACATTGCATCAATAAGTATAATGCTCTAGATAACAGAATTAAAGAGAACTTAGGCAATGTGAAATATCTCACTGGAAAAACCACTGACCTGGAAAATAGATCCAGGAGAGATGATTTAAAAATTATTGGACTACCTGAAAGCCATGATCAAAAAAAGAACCTAGAAATCATCCTTCAAGAAATTATCAAGCAAAATTGTTCTTGTCCTCCCATTCCACCTGCGGAGGTCTTCACGTGCTTGGGGTAGAGATTCCTCTACCTCCCCAACAGGTCAGAGGCTTGTTGGTACCTTCAACTGGTTTAGCCATCTGCTGAGATGGCTTTACTGTGGTGTGACTGTTGGGCATGCTACAGCTTCTTGGAGCCACAGGTGAAATTGGGTGAAGGTGGACACCATAGGTGGATAAACCATCCTGAAAAAGGCTCAGTAAGCCCTTACATCAGAGTTGACAGTCCTACCTGAGCTCCCCATTCACACAATAATATTACCTCGAAGTCTTTTCTTCAGGTTTAATGCCCCTTCTTTCCATCAAGTGATTATTTGGTATGGTTTTGAGTACCCTCCTGCCCAGCTCCATCTGTTCCATGTAGTGTTAAGCTTATTAATGTTCAGAGTTACTACTAGTATGGGGTAATCCAAGTTTTGGCCTCAGGGTGTTTTCATCAGGTTGCAAGATGGGGTACACATCCCCAGGACATGGGTGTGCTTCCTTCCTTCAGCAAGCACAATCCTCATTCTTCTCTCCCTCTCTTTACAGTCCTGTATTGCTCCTCTCCTGACATAGCTACTCCTTTTCACCTCCTCTTCTTTTCTCCCATCCCAAGGCCATGCATGTAGTGTCCTTCAACTGGTCTGCCTTTTCCACCAATTCCTAGAGGGCAAGAAAGGGTTGGACTTCTTTCTCTCTGGGCAGCTTCTCATAAGCAGCTATTTTTGCCCAGGTGAAAAGTGGTACAGTTACAACTCTACTAATAGCTTTCTTTTTTCCCCCCTTTTATAATATTTATTTAATTTTAGTTTTCACCATTCATTTCCACAAGATTTTGAATTACAATTTTTCTCCTTGTCTTTTCCCTACCCTCACCCCAATGTAGCGAGCCTACTGAATTCCCCTTTCCCCAATCTTCTCTCTCTTATGCCCTCTCCCATCAACCCCCTAACTTTCTAGTAGGTCAAGATGGATTTCTATATCCCAATGCCTAGATATCTTATTTCCCAGTTGCACGTAAAAAATTTTTTTTAAACATTTATTTTTTAAAACTTTGAGTTCCAAATTTTCCCCCTTCTTCCCAATTTTTCCCCTACTTCTCTTACTTGATTGTCAAAATCCTTCTTGAGCTCCTCCATGGCCTGTAACCAATTCATATTTTTCTTGGAAACTTTTGATGCTGGAGTTTTGACTTTGTTCTCTTCTACTGGTTCCATGTTTTGATCTTTTTTGTCCTCAAAAAAGGATTCTGTGGTTGGATTGTGCTTCCTCTGCTTGCTCATCTTACCAGCCAATTACTTGACTTTTTGAGCTCTTTGTCACAGTAGACTTCTGCTTCCAGAGTGGAGAGAGCTGTGTCACAAATTGATGTGGTTTTCACAGTTGCCAGAGCTATGGAGGAGGGCACCCTCTATACAGCTTCCACAAGCTCTGGCAGACTGGCCACACATCCCAGGACCACCACCCAAGACTGTCATTCAGATCCAAGCAGGTCAAAGCAAGAGTGATTACCCTCTGAATGGTTGCTTGGTCCCCCCAATATCTGCAAGCCAGGAGATCCAGAAGCAGCCACGTGGCAGCAAGTCTCCATCTCACCTCTGTTGGACCATGCTCTTCTGTCTCCCAGTTCCAACGGAGTTCCTCACTGACCTTTTACTTTCTCTTTGGTGTTTATGTGTTGCGAAGTCTGGAAACCATCACAGATGGCAGTGATTCAGTCTCCTGAAGTTTGCTCTGGCCTGTCTATGCCACTGGTTGGGGCTGCCCTGGGTCTGGGCCCAAGTGGCTCATGTGGGACTGTGCTTGGCTCCCAGCTTGGTGTTATAGACCCTTCCTATTGGCCAGCCAGTTTGCCCTCGGTGGAAGATTTATTTCTCTCTGTTACTTTGTGGGTTCTGTAGCTCTAAAATTTGTTTAGAGTCATTTTTTTTACTGGTATTAGAGGTGGTTGGAACAGAAACTGAAGCAAATTCCTGCTTTTACTCCACCATTTTGGCTCCACACCTAGTAATAGTTTTCTTAAAAGTGCCTCCCAGAATTCAATATAATTCTTTAACTAGAGTCTGACCAGAGATAATACAGTAGGACTATTGTCTCTTTTATTCAGGAATTATATTTAAATTTTTTCATTTATTTCATTAAATATTTCCCAATAAATTAAAAAAATTAACATTCATGTTTTATTTTTATTTTATTTTAATTTTTTTCTTACCAAACATTTTTTATTAATTTATTTATTTTCTTGTTTACATCATTCATTTCCATGAGATTTTGAGTTACAAATTTTTTCCCCATCTTCCTCCCCCTACCCCAAAACAGCCATCCCACCACTATATAACCCCTCCCCCAATCTGCTCTCTCCTCTGTCCTTCCCCATCTCCCCTCTGACCTTCTGGTAGGCAAGATGGATCTCTGTACCCCAGTGCCTGTATATCTTAATTCCCAGTTGCATGTAGTTAATAATAATAATATATATATATTTTAACATTTGATTACAGAACTTTAAATTCTAGATTCTTTCCCTCCCTCCCTCATCACCCACTCCCCACTGGAAAGACAAGCAATTCAATACAGGCCATATATGTGTCGTCACATAGAACATCTCCACAATGGACATATTGTGAGAGACTGATTATATGTCCCTCCTTCCTATCCCGCCACCCCTTGTTCTATTTTCTACCTTGTCCCTGTCCCTTTACAGAAGTGTGTGCTTCCAACAACCCTCCCCTCCATCATCCCCCCTCTCATCCCCATCCACACCACTCTCCTGTGTAGCAAGATATCCAGTTTAGAGTTTATGTCATTCCTTCCCTAAGCCAAGTTCAATGAGAGTAAGGTTGACCCTTTCCCCTTTCCCTTTTATCTTTCTGTTCTTCCCCTCCATTGTAACAGTTATCCCTTGCCTCTTCTATATGAGATTATTAACCCTATTCTGTCTCTCTCTGTCTCCTCTCATTCTATTCTTTTCCCACCTCACAATGTCACCTTTCAAAGTGTTGTCCCTTCCTATTCAATTAGTCCTGTGTCCTCTATGTACACAGATATACAC
>CM053580.1:238855425-238879931 GCA_028627135.1 Pseudochirops cupreus | reverse complement strand
GGGAAGGAGATGGACTTCATAATTACCTGGAGAGGCGTATACAAATTGATGCTAAGTGAGAAGAGCAGAACCAGGCAAAACTTGTACACAATCACAGCCACATCGTACATATGATGACCAACCTTGATAAACTGGACTATCCTCAACAACACACAGCTAAAAGATAACTCTACAAGCCTCAGGATGGAAGGAGAAATCTAAACTCAGAGAAAGATATAGAAAGATTATAGTTTAAATGGAGACTGAAGCATAAAACGCTATTGTTTTTTTTCATGTTTGGTTTTGCTTTTTTTTCCCAGTGATCACTCATAGGTTACAACCCTTCTATATAACCAGACTATTGTACAATGTGAAAGTATTTGCAGATCCTATACATGATTGCACGCCACCATGGGGGGAGGAAGGGAGGGGAGAAAACCTGAAACTCAAGTGATTGTGGAATTGAATGTTGTAAACTAAAAGTAAATAAACTAGTCACTCAAAAAAAAAGATTAATAGAACCTACAAGATGCTGGTGTTCTTCTAGAACCCAGGGCTATCTCTATATACATAGAGGGAGGTATTCAAGGAGGCTTTTTTTTTTTAAGAATGCGGGGCTTGGAGTCAGGAAGATTTTAGTTCAAATCCAACTTCAGACACTTACTAGCTGGGCAACACTGGCATGTCACTTAACCCTATTTGCCTTGGTTTCCTCATCTGTAAAATGAATTGGAGAAAGAAATGGGAAACCACTCTGGTATCTTTGCCAAGAAAACCCCAAATGGGGTCATGGAGAGTTGGACACAACTGAAAAATGACTAAACAACAACAATTAGTAATATTATTTTGAAATGATAAAGGTCCATTGTAATTTCTTTAACATTTTCCAATCTTATGCCTAATTTACAGTCTGGATAGGCTATTTGCATAAATAATTCTTCTTTTCTAAAATATTTCTTTTTTCTGTGAATCTATGCATGAATTGACTTATTATTCTGAAGTCATTCTCTGATTTGATATATTAACAATACAAATTATTTGTAGTCGTTTATAGCTTATGTCCAGAGTATCATGTGGCATGACACTAATTATTACCTAGAAAAGTCTAATTTCTTTGATCAAAAGGGATTATTTTAAATTCTGAATTTGTGGCTTACTCATTAAAATGATAACAATAAGCAAAGTGAATCTGATACAAGTTGAACTGGTGACTGTTGCCAATGTTACTTTATGCTCATTAGCAGAAGAAGCACCATGTCATTGTGAGGTTCCAGAGGAGGAAGGCAACCAACCCAGCCAGGGATGATACTGTGCCACGTGGGTTAAAACCTAGTCAAGGAGATTACAAGTGATTTAGAAGAAAAGATTATAATATGGAACAGTTAGAGATCAGGTCAAGACAGAATGTGATTAGGCTTCAAATTATGGGGTAAAATTGTAAGGGTTGTCTAAGTCTAGAGGAGAAAGAGGGAGGAGTCCTGTGAGGGAATCAGTCTTCATATAATACCTACTGTCAGCCTGGCACTGATCTGAGTGCCTTTTACAATTATTATCTCAATTGAGCCATACAAAAACCCCCATTTTACCACAACGAGTAGAGGATAAGCAATGGAATCACAGCAGACTTCTATTGTGCTAAGTGCTTTTTCTCATTTGATCCTCACAAAAATCCTGGGAGGTAGGTGCTATTATTATCCCCACTTCACAGATGAGGAAATTGAGGCAAACAGAGGTTTAGTGTCTTGCCCAGGGTCACACAGCTGATGATCTAAGGCTAGATGCAAACTCGGGTCTTCCTGACCCCAGACTTCCAGACCCCTACCCACTGTGTCACCTACCTGCTTCATGTTGTTTATCCTTCATTTATGAAGAAGACCAAGGACATGTCTTAACTTGTGTGTGAATTGGTTTTAAGTAAGGCAGAATTATACTAAGTCATCAGTCTCATTCTCTGTTCCAGAATCATCCAAGTCCAGTGGTAAAACAAAAGTCAAGACAACTGATGGTGGCCTGAGATGCAGTGGGTGATCTTGGCATCTTTGATGCAGATGGTCCTGACCAAGGTCCTGTGTTAGCTGCCTTCATGGCTGTTGAAACACAGTGTTCTCATCCACCCATTCTGCCAGGGGAACTGTTCACAGTTAGGAGGAGACATCCACCTAACTCACTGAGCGGGTTTTCAGCTTGTTGGTTGCCCTCAGTCTGGTTTAGCCCATCTGCTGAAATGTTTTACTGGGGTCTTGCCCCCGCGTGTCGTACAGGCGAGAGCTGGGTGAAGGTAGACACAGAGGGTGGATGAGCAGCCTTGAAAAGGGCCTGGAAAGCCCTCGCATCAGAGGTATTGTCCTCCTGAGTGCCTTATGTAACTCAAATCTGAATATAACCTGGGTGACAAATGTGTAGCCATCGGCATCAGAGGATTAAAGAAAAAGAAGATGTCAAGACCCTTCCTGTCTATTATTACTCTGCTCTCTAGGACTTGTATTCCCTCATCTACTAAATGGCAACAATAAATATTCAATTCAATTGGAACACTCTTAAGGACCTACTTTTTGCCAGGCACTGTGCTAAGTGCTACTGAGCTTACTCGAGAAGGAGTCTCAGCCTCCGGTCGCTTACAGTCTAACGCGGGAAGGCGCACGTAAAAGGAAGCTGGAAGTGCAGCGGGTAAGGGCAGGGGTGGGGTGGGGGAGCAGGAGAGGGGGTTTTGTCTCATGGAATTGGAACCAAGCAGGGCAGCCTATGGGAAATGGAGAGTTGTCTGGAAAGGCCAAATCCTGTCTTCTATGAAATAAAGCTTTGGGAGGAGTTCAGTGCCCCACCCTCCAGCCTTCTGTCAAACACCCAAAATAAATGACCAAAGAGTCACAAAGGTTATGTAACCACTGTTTGTTATTGGATTGTTGTTCTTATGCCAAGCTCAGGGCACAGCTTCTTTGCTGAGCATTAGCTCTAGAAAAAAGGGAGTCTCTTAACAGTAAAAAGAGAGAAGTGGTCTTGGAATGGGGATTCTGGCATTTCCAATCAGAGGTAGAAGGAAGCTTAAGGAGATGGGAAAGGGTTGAGTATACAAGACTGCACATTGCCATAAGAATTGATGTGATCTGCTTATCCCTGGAGGGGCTTCTCATTCCCAGGGGCTGCAGGTGGGTAGTAGAAGGTGAGCTGAAAGTCCAAAACCTTCCAAGGAAAGCTTTAGGAGGAATTTGACCTTCCTCACAGAGATAAGTGAGATAGGGAATGAAAGAAATTGATAGGATTTTGACCAAGAAGGGATCAGACATCATTCAGTATAACTCTCATTTTATAGATGAGAAAACCCATTTTGTAGATGAGAAAATTGACACCGAAACTGATTTGCCTAAAACCACCTAGCTAGTAAGGGACAGAGAAAGATTGAACACAGTTATGAAGTCTACGAATCTGGTTCACCACTGGGATGAATGAATAAAAAATAGTTTATTAATTTATTACTTCGTACAGAGGAATATGCTAAGTTTGTGCCATACAAATAGATAAAAAGAATACAATCTCTGCTCTCAAGGTGCATGTTCTCCAATTGAGGCAGACAGCACGTAAAAGGGGATGGATAATATCAAGCTGTCAAAGCCAAGTGAGTCAACCATAGAAATGGGGGAAAGTAGAAGAAAAATTCAGAAGACATATTGAGCACAATTCAAAATTATGCTAAAGTGGGGACTTCTGGGAAAACACATCAAGAAAAAGATTAATGTGGCATGCAGAAAGACACAGAACATTCTTTAAGGCAAAAATGTAGATGTGCTGAAACAGAGGCCTATAAACAGCTGTGACTTCAGGCCAAAAGGCAGATGTCTGTCCCACTAGGAAGTCAGTAAGAGACCAGGACTTTTAGCCAGGTATCCTTTTTTTTGTTGTCATGAGCCCTCAGCATACAAGAAATAGCACTGTGAGTACTTAACTAGCAATTTGAAGGACAATATATAAACGTGTATGTATAATGCTTAGCATTTTAGAGATGCATACATTAAGACTCTAATGTGGTTTATGCAAGTGTTGGCTTTCAGATGCTTGGCATAAACATTTAGTGAAGAAGGGTTATTGTGGGTTATTTATGAGAATAAGCTGTACATGACAGAAATACATTTGCATGGTCCCACCCAAGGATACTGATCCAGAATTATGTCTATGAGCTAACATTAAGTTTTAGTCATGGATCTCAAATATGAATGGCCTAATAGAAATAATAATAATACTAGAAAACACTTATTGTATACTGTAAAATTTACAAAGTCCTTTAAATATGTTATCTATGTTGACCTTCACTACAAAGGTAGGTGCTCTTACTACCCTCATTCCACAGGTGGAACCTTGCCCAAAAAAGATTGGAACTCAGGTTTTCCTCACTCCAAGTCCAGCACTCTATCCTCTGAATCATCTAGCTACTCTTAAAAAAATACCATCACAAAAGTGGTGTTTTTCTAGTTTTCCTCAGTAAGCATCCCTTTTTAACAGGTCTTGCCCTGATTTTCTTGATTAAATAACTCATTGGGTCTTTCCACCAAAATTAACCTGGTTAAGCTGAGTTTATAGGCCTAAATCATATGATTTTCTCTAAATAGCATTTGTAGAAGTGAAAAGTTCAGCCTATAACCAAGTTGTTTGGCTCACACGATGCCCAAAAACTGGTTAGATTTTTTTTTCACTCACTTAATTGACTGGTTATCCTGGTATGCAGACATGACTTCAGCAGAAGCGGCATCAACCCGAATAATAACTGGTAATAATGGGAGCCGGGTAAAGGGAAAAACAGCTGTCACAATGCCATTTATCTGTACACCAGATGCCCTCGTGAAAAATTTGTAAGGTACTTTGTGCTGAGAATTTGTTTTGTACTCAAATGTAGGGAGAAAGAGAGCCTATATTTCTGAGACCTGAATTGATTGACTTGACCAAATTTGTGGAATTTAAACTTTGTTTTTGGTCACACTGGAAAAAGCATGACTTCCTGGCCCAAAGAAAGATTAATTAGAAAGTTTACTGTCATCAAAGAGCTAACACAAGATCCTGTGCATAAATGAATTGAAATCATGTGAATTAAATTTCCTGAAAAGGGCATGTGGATTTAAGAATTAATGAGGAAAAAAAATCACTGGTAAAAGTGAACTGGGCTTTAGCCAAAACTGAAACACTTATAGTATTGTTTAAATGAACCTAAACTGCAGTTGGGATCATTGTTATAGTAGTTTAAGACTGAACTTATTGGGAAGGGCTCCTGAGAATGGGCAGGTGTGGGCTAGAACTGGCTTGGGCCCAGCGGTGCCTCCTTAGAGAAGCCATAGCCCTCTCAATAGGCTTAGAATTTCTGTGACTTGGGAGGAGATTGGCTGAAGAAAAAAGAGCATAACAGGCTAGTTTCCAGTCCTTTTTCCCTAAAGAAAAGAGAAACACCTTTGCCCTTGAGTTGCCTTGGGCCTCAGGGCACTTGTCCAGTAAAAGGGGGAGGAGGAGGCTGATATACATCCCCTACTGCTCTTGTGCTGCATATGGTCTACACATGGCCCATATGGAGTGGTTATGGGGATGGGTTTAGGATATGGAGGGGCTATGTGAGACTGCATCAGGCTTGGGGACTTAATATGAATGTGAAATCAGGAAGGGGTATAGTATGATAGAATGTTCTGGAAAGCTATGGTCAAAGTTGAGGCTTCATCCTTTTTGATGTAATGTGCAATTATAAGTAAAGTAGAGGCCTATTGATTAGGAGAGGATGAATAAACATGGTTCATGAATGTATTAGTGTATCACTGCACCAAAGGAAATGATTAATACAAAAAATGCCAAGAAGACGGGAGACACATAGAAACTGATACATAACAAGGTGAGAAGAGCCAAGACAATGAATCACATGCTCATTGACTACAACAGTGTAAGTGCAAAGAGCAACAAACAAACAAGGAAACCGCCCAACAGAATTCTGTTTAATCATAATTATAATATAATTATAATTTAATTTAATTATAATTTCCAATGAAGCTTGGCTTGAATGAAGAAATGAAAAAAATCTATATCTCTTCTTTCTTGGCATAGGTAGAGGACTATGGTTGCAAAAATTATCTATACTCTCAGGCTCTTGCTACTTTGGTTAGTTTTGCTGACCTGCCTTTCCCTCCCCCCTTTTGCTTTTCTTATTTATTCTATTACAAGGAATGAATTTTTGAGGACGAGAGAGGGAAGGGACATATTGGGAAGTGATACTGTTATAAAATCAAAATATAGCAATAAAATAATAAAGTAGAAGCTCTACTTGTGGTGACTTAATAAACACATCTGCACCTTGACAGCTTTAATATCTTCAAGGTAGTCTAAGGTTGCTAGTTACTCCTGGGGAAATACAGAGAGGTGAATTCTTTCCTTAAAAAAAAAATTTCTGTTGATATCCTCTGTTTTCACTTCCCTGAAATACCTGCATACCCCCCCTCCCCTGCCACCACCCCCTAAATCTGTTGATTGGTTTTACTTGGAAATATCATGTCTCTAAGTTGGCAAACTGTTAGAGGGCACATATGCTAAGTGAAACAATTAGAATAGTATATATGTATTATGCTCCTTTTTGATTATGATTTATTTTTATATATGTTATAAAAATCTTATCTGCTAAATAACAATGCAGAATTTTCTACAGTGTTGCATATAAACCCAGTTGTGAAGAAATACTCCAGTTGTTCCTGGATTTTAAAACCCACTAAAACATGGCCCATGATGTCTTCTGGTCTTTAGAATACAGATACAGTGATATACAGAATCTTTCATAGTACTGGCCCAAGTGTTTTTAAGGAAAGGACCAAAGAACATGGAATTTTTGTCTCTTTTCTCATCTTTATTACCCTAAGGGAGGCCTTAATACAGTGTCTTCCAAACGGTTATTGCTTAATAAACATTTATTGGACAAAAATGTTTCTTGAATCTACTGTGCCTGTATAGTTAAAAATCAAGTTGTACTTTGTTGGGGATAAAAATGTCTAATATGTTTAATGACATTATTTAAACAAAATAGAGAACTTCTTTCAAAAACAGAATAAAAAGTAGGAAATATTGCCATGAATTTTCTACTGCTCTCATTGTGAATCAACATTGCAAAGATTTACACCCTCTTCCATAGGCTGGCTGACCTCTCTGCTGAACAGATCAGTCTTCCATGGAAATCATAATGATCCGCACTCTTCTGGGGCTTATGTGGCCTTGATTGCTCTTCAATAGGCTACATACGTCTGGTAAATTGAGCCCCAAGGTAGAAAAAGAACTGGGGATATTTTTGTTAAACTTTGAGAAAAAGTGCCAAAAACTTAGAGAATATAGTAATCCTGATATTAATAACTTTAAAAATTGGAATTGGAATTGCCATTTTCTACACTGAATATTTATGTCTTTAAATGTTTTTATTTTATATTTTCTTTGCTTGGAACTATCAGTTCCCCTGCTTATATCAATTCTGAAGTAAGTGTTTAAAAAATAGGCAGACTGTATTTGTAAACAATTTATAAGCCAATTGATAACTCAAATAATACTTAAAGAGATTTTATTTAAATTAAATCTTGAAATGACCATAGCTTATGTTATATAATAAAAAGAATGCAGGACTTTGAGCCAGAAGGCCTAAATTCAAATCTAGGTTTTGTTGTTTATTAATTATTTGAATGCAGACAAATCCAAATTTTCTCATTCTTTAAATATGAATAATAATATTGCACTCACACAGTGTTAATATGAGAAATTAGCTTTGCAAATTGCAAAGACATATATTGAATGCAAGCAATATTATCCTTTACCTTTTACCAAGGGCTTTAGAAAAATTATTTAATTCAACAACATGCGTAAAATTGGTATTACAGTTATTGCTATGGTTTTTATTATTATTATTTAATTTTCATTTTATAGATGGGTAACTTGGAAAGGGGTTGTTCAGCCTCAAAAGTCCTGAGATTTGTAATTCTTCTCAGTTTGGGATGAGAGGAAAATAATGAGGAGGGTGGAGGTTTTTGGGTAGAACTGGGGAGGTAGTTGTGAAAACTCTTCTGGAGAAAGAGGAGAGAGATGGAAGAGGAGGTCAATGCTCCTTGGAAGCAGCACTGCTGTGGCATCCAGTCACTGTCTATCACGTCTGCAATTCCATCTTCAAGACCATGAGAGCCATAACTTTCAAATGGAGAAAAGGAGAGGCATGTGACTATTTTTATCATGGAAGCTGGCTCAGTGAGAGAAAGAAGTCAGCTGAAAGGAAAGGGAGATTCCTACCCCCTCCCTGCCTTACTTTTGTTTAACAGTCTTTGTTAAAGAATGCATTTCAAAATGTAAAAATATTTTTAAAGAATACATTTATTGGTTTTGATATTATTTCTCATAAGCATCCATAATCCACTTTGTCCTTATGTTGTCGAAAGTCCCATTGTTTGTCACACGAGGGCATGATGGGGCCTGCACAGGAGAAGGGGACTTTTCCTAGCAGAGGACTGGTAAAGAGTTTTGCCTTTTAACTGGGGGCATAAGAATGAGTCATTTCATAACCACATTCCAAGGGCAGGAGTTTGTAAATTTGCCTTTTAGATATGGGCCAAGGTTACAGACAGAAAAACCTGAGGCTCATAAAGATTAAAATTGACTTGTCCAATGTCACACAGGCAGTGGTAGAGGTGGGATTCCACCAAAGTTTTATTCCAGTCATGTCTAGTGGTATTGCCACAAAATGTCTCTACTCTACCACAAAAGGCTTAGAATACAAATCACAAAAAAGTACCTGTGTTCATATTTGCAGCTATTTCCTTCAATTCCCTGGAAATACTTCTCTGGAAAATATTTATAGGCACATTGCCCTCTCTGGTTACCCAGAGATTGCCCAGTTAGTGTTAACTGCATTTAAACCCAATCCTATTTAAATCTGTTTACTGTGAAGGTAGAAGGAAGTCTTGCTAGTTGTTTAATCCAATTTAACAAACATTTATCATATAACTGTTATGTGTTAGGCACCGGCAACACAAAGACCAAAAGTCAACAATCTCTGCCCTCTAAGAGTTTACTTTCAGTGTGGTTGGTGGTAGGGGAGCAACACGCACATAGAAAATCAAATAAATCTGAAACACATACAAACTAACTTCTGCGGAAGGCACTGTGACCGACGGGTTGTGGAACCAGTTATCGCGGGGATTTTGTTGGTTGCTTGTTGGGTTGTTTTTTCCAGTTATGTTCGACTCTGCGCCCGAATTTTTTTTTTCTTTTGCAAAGATACTGGAGTGGTTTTGTCACTTCCTTCTCCAACTCATTTTACAGATGAGAAAACTGAGACAAACAGGGTTAAGTGACTTGACCAGGGTCATGCAGATGAGTCTTCCTGACTCTAGACCCTGCATGTTATCCACTCTACCACCTAATTTGGTACTAAGGAAATAAACAATCATATAAAAAGGACACTACAGTCAAAATGTAACGCCCAAAAATAAACAAATCCAAGGCAAAGGAACAAAAGTATAATTTAGAGGAATAAAATATTAGTTTAAAGTAACTGCAATATCTTCAAATAACCAGGAAACTCTTTGCAGAGACTTGGATGACTATTGCTATATGAGCTTGGCGTTACATCAATTGAGCCTAATTCAGTCACTCGGTGGGTAGGGAATTGGACTAGACCCTTTGGAGAGAAGTTCTCTATAGGACTTTTTGAAGGAAGAAAGAACATTGGATAAAGAAAATGGTGTTGCTATGTAGGAGGTTGAATCTGTAGTTGGGTCAATCTTATGTCTTAGGTCAGAGAGCTGAGCATCCTAAGAGAGTAGTGCACATGTTCTAACAACATGAGGGAGGCCATTCTTGGTAGGCATCAGTAGGCTGCAGTTTCATGCGGAGGAAGCATGAGAAAGGTATCTCCATTTAGCCCAGTGGTATGTTCAATTTAAATACGTCCTGCATATCAGATATTTACATTACGATTCATAACAGCAGCAAAATTACAGTTATGAAGTAGGAATGAAAATAATTTTATGGTTGGGGTCAGCACAACATGAGGAACTGTATTTAAGGGTTGCGGCATTAGGAAGGTTGAGAACCACTGATTTAGCCTGAAAGACTGGGACAAATAAGAGACTCTAACAGGAAACTTTTCAGTTGAATATTAAAGTGAATGTTGAATTATAATATTTAATCAAATATATTAAATGAAAAATTTAATTCGTATTCTTATTGGTTTGACTGATTCAGATTTTTTATTTACACTCGCTATGAAGCCAAAATTCCTTTCATTTTACCCATGGATGCAACAGCCATTGCTAGCTTCCAACAGTCAGTTTACCAAAATTGATCTTTTTAAGGTAATGGATACATTATGATGAGCACATTGCAACTTAACAAAAAAGAACAATAGATGATTCTCAACCACCCAAACTTAAGTACCAACTATATGCCTGGTCCTTGGAATACAAAGACAAAAGTCACCCAGTCTTTGGCCTCAAAGCACTAAAATTCTATAGGGTGAGATCTGATTGTATTTGGGTATGTACAGCATGGTGAGGATATTAGCAGCTGGGGCAATCTACCTTCATGCAGAAAGTAGCACTTGAACTTGGAGATAACTAGGGATTCCAAGAGATGGACATGACAAGAATGGTTTTATGTACAGCATAAAGGCAAGGAGAAGGGAAATCCATTGCTATGTATAAGGAACAGAAAAAGAACACATCCACTAGGCCATAGGCTGCCAGAAGGGGAATAGGATTCAACAAAGCTGGGAAGGTAAATGGAGGATAGATAATGAAGACTTTAAATGGGTAGAGGAGTGAGTTGTTGATCCTTGATGTAATAGGGAGCCATTGGAGTTTATTGTGAAGGAGAAGGGGTGTGGCAGGATCAAACATGCTCTTTAGGAATATCACTTTGACCATTAGATGGAGGACAGATTGGAGTTGGGTATCTGTCTTTATTTAGGAGTTTATAATCTAACAGGGAAGATAAGGTATGTATATGAATAATTAGGGCATAACAGATATGAGGCAAGGAATTTGGAATATTTGAGGGAAGAGAAATCATTTTCAACTTAGAGGATTCATGGAAGAGGTGGCACCTGATCAGTCTTGAAAAAAAAAAAGAATTTCAGATGGTAGAGATGAGGATTCAGATATGTTTGTGGTATATAGGTAAGAGTGACTGTGGATACCTAGAAATAGCCACATGGCACAATGAAGAGAAAGTTGGGCCTGGAGACAAGAAGACCAGAGTTTAAATCCAGTTTCAGACACTTACTGGCTATGTGACCTTGGGTAAGTCACTTAACCTCCATTTGCTTCAGTTTTCTCAATTGTAACATAGGGATAAGAGCACCTCCCTCTCAGGGTTGTTTTAAGGATCAAATGAAATAATGATCGTAAAGTGCTTAGCAGAGTATCTGGCACGTATTAGGAACTATAGAAATGAGCACTCCTCTCCTTACCTTGAAGACACAGAGGTGGATCAGAAGAAGACCAGGGTGCTGGTAGCCTTGGGTGGCTGACATATACTGTTTGTAAAAGAGTGGGGAAAAAAGATGCAAAGGTAAGCTGGAGCTCCATCATAGAGGGCCTTGAATGCCAGACTGAGGAGTTTGTATTCTCAAACCCAATTTATATGCCAAGTATTAGGTGAAACTTTATTAATTCAAATAAATAATGAATATATTCCCACCCTGATTTGTTAAACATGAAGGCAGAGCATTTACTTCATGCATTTGAGATTTTTATAAATATTAACCTATTGACTTGAAGCTTCCACTGCATAAAGCTTGTAGGCAAACCTTGAGGCAGTCAAAAGATTCGTCTCAGCAAAGTCTAAAATAATAGTAATAAAAAGACCCTGGACTATGAGAACTGATTCCATATGCTGGAAAAGTGAATTATGTAAATTGATTCCGAAGCTTCAGAAGGAAAACCACAGTGCTCAAAGGTCCGCCAATCCCACACTTTATTCTCCTTTATGTCTGGAATGTTTGAGCACAGGTTTCTTGGATGGAAACCCACTTGTTAGTGGCAATGTGGGGAGCAGCTAACTGTTAGCATAAACACAGGGCGTCTCCCCCCAGCATGTGGGGAGAATCGTTACCTTTCATGTGTACATACTGGATTGTTGCGTGTTGCTGAAGTACCTTTGGGAAAACCTGGGCTCCAAAGCCTCAGAAAAAGGTAAACCTAGAGAGGTGTAGTAGTTCAGAGAAGGTAATTAATTCATGTTTATATAGCACTTTATGATTTACAAATCTCTTCCTCATTGTGGTCCTATGTGGTGGGTAGCATAAGTGTAGTCCTAATTTTATAGATACACACACCGAAAAGTTGTTGTGCTCAGGACTTGAGTATAAGTGAGTCAGTTAGTTAGGGATGGAGCTGGTACTTCTGAGCAGTGTATCTGGTGTTTCTCCATTATATCATGTTATATTCTTTCATACTCTAGAACAGATGTGGGAAACCTGTGGTCTTTTATGTCTTAAAATGTGACCCTTTTACTAAGTCCAAGTTTTATAGAACGAATGTTTTTATTAAGGAGATTTGTTCTGTGAAGCTTGGATTCAGTCAAAGGGCTGCACTTGAGGACCTAGAGTGCCACATGTGGCCTCAAGGCCACAGGATCCCCATCTCTGCTCTTAGAGTTTGATACTAACCTGGAAAAAGCTTTGCCATGACACTTTAAAAAGAAAACATTAAAGCTTCCATGGCATTGGCCATAGGCTAGTATTCTAGGAGATAATTATGTCATCCTGATTTGTTCAGCTTCTCCTAAGAGGTAGAATCAGGGAAATGATTCACAGGATCATAAATAGAGAGATAGAAGGAACCTCAAGTTTCCTCTCCTCCCCATTTTATTTATTTATCCCCCGTTAGATAAAAACTAAGATCCAGCATCTCTTTCCTATCCCTGCCTTCCTCCCTCTCTTTCCTGTCCCCCAAATGAGAAATCAAGCAAAACAAATCCTCTTTTTCAAATATTTTTAATCAAGCAAAACAAATTCCTGCATTGGTCAAGATAAAAAAAAAAGTCTCAATCCATAGCCCATCACCTCTCTGTCAGGAAGCCTGTTTTTTTCTCAAGTCCTCTGGAATTGTGGTTGATGATTATGCTGATCTGAGTTCTTAAGTCTTTCAAATATGACTATTTTTGCAATATCGTCATTTTCACATACATTGTTCTCCTGCTTCTGCTCACTTCCTTTGGCATCAGTTCATGCAAGTCTTCCCAGATTTCTCTAAAACCATCCCTTTGTTTCTTATAGTACAATAATATTCCATCACAGTCATATGCCATAATTTGTTTAGCCTTTCACTGATTAATGGCCTCCCCTCAGTTTCTATTCTTTGACAATGCAAGAAAAAGAAGCTGCTCTCGATATTTTTGCACATGTGGTTCCTTTTCTTCTTTCTTTGATATCATCAGATCATAACCACTCCTTCCATTTGACAGAAGAGGAAACTGAGGCACAGAGATATTATGTGATGCTCCCAAGGCCGCATAGCTATTGGAGGCAGGGTTTAAACTGAAGTTTTCTTGATTCCAGCTAAGTTTGGAACCTTATCCTCTACCCAGAGGAATCAAATTTCCTGGGGACTAGATTAAAATATAATTGGGAAATGGTTAGCAAAACAAACAAAATACAGTATGAATAATGTCAATTTGTAGTTTTCTAAGTTGATATGCTGCCCACAGGGTCCTGTTTTCTATTTGAGTTTGCTGCCATGGTTGTATAGGGTCAGCCTTTCATGTCTATCATGGGTAGCCTGATTCTCTGGAGAAGGAAATGGCAAACCACTCCAGTAACTCTGCCCAAGCAAGCCCAAATGGGGTCACAGAGCATCGGACATGACAGGAATGACTGAACAACAAAAGGGCTATTATATTTCCCTCTGCCTATACGACATCATAGTAGCAATTACAGCTTTCATTTATGTTTCATCTGTTACTGTTGTCATTTTTTAGTCATGTCCAACACTTTGTGACCCAATTTGGAGTTTTCTTGACAACGAGACTGGAATGGTTTGCCGTTTCCTTCTCCGGCTCATTTTACAAATGAGGAAGCTAAGACCAACAAGTTTAAGTGACTTGCCCAGGGTCACACAGCCAGTGAGTGTCTGAGGCTGGATTTGAACTCGGGAAGAGGAGTCTTCCTGACTCCAGGTCCAGCTGTGCCACCTAGCTGCCCTTGGTTTTCATCTATATTCTTTCTTTCCAGGAGCTCAGACATCAAATTTACATGTAGGTTCTGCTAGTGTAAATAATGAATCCCTTGAAATGATCACATGTATTTGAATATATACTATTAGAAGTTATAATTATGTAAAATGCAGCAATTTGTTCAAGAGATATGCAGTGCAAATCTGAATAATGTGACCACTTCAGGGAATCTGTTTTTCACACTAATCAGGACCTATCTCTATTACTCAGTAACCTTATTACTTCTGTTTCTGTCTTGTCACAGCTACCAGATTGTAAGCTCCTCTAGGGCAGGATTCAATTTAATATTCCCCAGAGCTACTATGCGCAAGTACCTTGCAGTTCTAAGTGCTTAATACATGTTTTGGAATTGAAATGAATTTTAAAAATATAAAGAATAATGTAGTCAGCTTTTATGTGTCTAAGGAGATACCTTGCCTACCAAGGAAATTGTGTTTTTCTTTCCAGTTAGCACTCAGTTGAGACTAGGTTCTGGCAGAATAGGTTTATTTTTTATCTTAAATCCTACATCTTAAAATCTCATGTGAACTTAAGTATTTATAAACAGAATAAGCCCAGGTACCATAGACACAGAGTGATAGTATTTTCATGTAAAACAGATATGGGTATGGTGTGTGAGTTGCTCAAGTTAAATGAGAGTTTTGAAAATGTCCATTGGGCTTATAAACGTGTGATTGTACTAGGCTCTATTTGTGTGGGGCATTATACTCCAAAGCAGTGTGATGTAGTGGACAGAGAGAGGGATGAGGAACTGGGAAATGTGGGTTCTACTTGTGGGTTTGCCGTGTGACGTCAATCAAATTACTATTGATCTCTGAGCCTCCTTTCTTCATAGGGAAAATGAGTGGACACTAGACTAGGGTGATATCTAAAGTCCCTTGCAGCCCTAAAATTGTATGATTGCATGAATGTATTTTCTTGGTAAAAGTAAAAATATCAAAAGTAAACATGCTCATTTTTTTCACCCTGAAAAGGAATCCTGGAGAATATTCCTTGCAAGCTCCAGTCTGTGACTTTCTCTAGCTCTCTTAATAAATCATGAGCCAGAGCACTTGATGAACTTCCTAAAAATTCACCCCACCCTGATATTACCCGGTATTCTCTAAGTGACTAGGAGAAAAAACAAAGAAAAAACCTGCAATAACACCTATATTTGGTGCATAGATTTCAGAATGTCAGATCTTCCTTTTTCTTTCCGAACACAACTCATACAGCTGTTTTATTTTAAGAATTGTTTTGAAATAATTGCTTATGCAGGCTCATTGTCTGTTACAGTTTGAACAGGCATGGTCCTAATTTGGATAAATATATCTTGATCAAAGAGAGGAAGAATGGAAAATGCCCTCAGTTTGTGTCAGTAAAAAAAGATATTGATTCTCCAAGTGTAGAAAGACCAGAGAATCAGAAATGTTAGATTACAAAGAGATAATGAAGTCTTGCAAATGAAGACACTGACTAACCTGTAAATATTGCCAGATGATAACTAAAACAATTGCAAATATACTCTAACTAACACTAATGAGAACATTAAACATAACAGCTGTAGAAAGCCTTCCAAGATTGATTTTCTGAGAATGGCAGTAAAAGATTCTGTGAAAACAGAAAATAACTATTATTGGCAGTCATGTATGGCCCTCTTGCAGGATTCCCCAGGGTAATTCTTATGGTCTAGGCTGCTTGAAACATAAATAAATAAATATACATACCTTCATTCTGGTTTCTCTACCTGACTCTAGTTAAACTCTATCGGCAACTGTAGAGGGCCGAAGAAGCCATTTCAGTAAATATTTCATTACATGGGAGCACATTTGCTGGTATTTCAAATAAATAAGAATATTTTCTTACTCAGTGGACACTAGAAGGGAAACCTCTCAAGTTTCCATTTTTCAGACTTTCTTTTACTTTTTGTCGAGGTCAGTCAGTTTAGTTTTCTAGTGTGTGACTTGATTATTTATTGGACAAAAATGTTTTAAACCAGGAAAAGAAAAAAAAAACCAACAACCAAATAATTTATTGAAGTCTGGCCACTGACAGATTAATCCCCCAGAGTTGGCCAGGATTCATCCCAGAGTGATCAGACTGATCAAGCTTAAATTGTATGGTCGCTAAAAGTTGCATAAATAACCTAAAATGCTCTGAACCTCTTCTGAATTTGGTCATTTCCATGACCTTCAAAGGAAATGTCAGGAAGGTATCAAGAAAAAATATAGTCTGAGAAGCCTGAGCTTGGGTATTTTCAAATAAATAACAAGGTTCTTCCAGCCCTCCACCCCCTTTTCATCTCAAACACATTTATCAATTAAGGCACGTACCCCTCAGTAAGGAAAGCTATCATCCTCTTCCTTGTGGTCAACTGGGACCATGCTTTAAACTTACGAGTCAGTCAAAGACTGCTGTGTGATGCCAAGAAACAAAATATACAGCATCATTTATGCTATTGCTTTTTTTACATTTTGTATTTCCAAGGAGCTGAGTGAAGCTGGTGTGTATTTAAGGGGCTCTTTTTGATGATGGGGGACATGGCGGAAGGGTGTAGCAAGGGAAAGTCTATCCATGCTGTTTATTCATAAAGATCACAGGACCACAGATTTAGAGCTAGGAGGCCACTGAGAGGTCAGATAGTACAACTCCCTTAGTTTACAGATGAGGGGACAGAGGTGCATGAGTAGTAAGGCTCAGATGAAGGGGTCTGAAACTCAAGTCCTCCAGTTCCATAGCCAATGCTTTTTATACTCTATCAAAGATATCTTTTAATTTATACCAATAGCTTTTGGTGGGCTTTTTGTAATTCTGGCACTGCCTTCTTACTTCTGTCCCAAATTTGAATTCAGATGTTCCCTCCCAAACTATTTACCCCTCCCAATTCTACCACTGAGGACTGTGGCGCCACTGTTTTCCCCAAAATCTCAGGCCAGAAATTTTGGAGTCATTTTGTCTTTTTGACAACAAAAATAAAAAGAAAGAAGAGATTTGTTTTTGTTTGCTTCTTATATTGGAGACAAGAAGAGTATCAAAAAAGGAAAAGTTCTGCTTTTGGGGTGGAAAGATTGATGGTAATGGATAACAGCGAAAAGTCTGAAGTATACTCAGCTTGGGTTTTCCTTCTGTCTTCTCTTTCTTAAAAAATATATTTTTAAAAATGGCGAACTTAACTAACATCAACATACATTTCAACCTGCAAAGAAAAGGAAAAGAGGGTGTTCCAAACAGGGGTGTTCCAAAAATCTTTGTTCAATTTTAAGCTTATAACTGCAATAAAGTTTTTGGGACATCTTGTATATGTAACTGTAAGATGCTCTTACATATAACTTCTACACAAGTATACAGTAAATTTAACGTGATCATACCAACACTGGCCAGTTTTCGTGAATCTCCTTCTGAACTTCTTTACACTCTCCTGTGTATTTTAGAAATGTTCTTGGGGCAGCTAGGTGGCACAGCAAATAGAGTACCGGCCCTGAAGTCAGGAAGAACTGAGTTCAAATCCAACCTCAGACATTTAACACTCACTAGTCCTGTGACCTTGGGCAAGTCACTTAACCCCAACTGCCCTATACAAAACAAAACAAAAAATGTTCTAATGATGCTCAGTTTTCTTTTTGGATCACTATCCCCATCTATCGAATCTGTCCACCCACAACTATCCTCTGCTGAGCCTCTCTCAAGTTAAGAACCCTTTTTAGTAATAAGGATACTCAAAACTAGAGGCAGCTAGTGGTTCAATAGATCTCTATCTATGGACAGATATGATCTGTGGGGTCATGAATAGTTGGACTCTCTTGTTTGTCTTTTGTTTTCAAAGAGGATTAATGACATCAGGGAATGATATCTTGGCTCATTTGTGAGTTGGATTAGTATACTAAATCTAAGTATACTAAATCTTAGTATACCTCTAACCAGAAAGAACAAAAATAATTATCAGAGAGTAGAAACACAAGGAAAAATAACATAGCATCTAATTACCTCTAATGACCTCAAAAGTCACCAGTAATGGGCAAACTATATTTCAGTGTAGAGATCCAATCAATGATGCTATTCCAAGGACATTTTCTGACTTTGGAATGGATGATGAGAGAAGTGGTACAGGGCTAGAGAAAGTCAAATGTCCTAATTTTATTTTTCTTTTTTTTTCTTTTTGGAGGGGGGAAGGTGGGACAATTGGGGTTAAGTGACTTGCCCAAGGTCACATGGCTAGTAAGCGTTAAGTGTCTGAGGTCGGATTAGAACTCAAGTCCTTCTGAATCCAGAGCTGCTGCTCTATTCACTGCGCCACCTACCTGCCCCCAAAATGTCGTAATTTTCAAAGAAGGGAAGAGAGTGGAAGCTACGAGCTATAAGTCAATGATCTTACCCACTCTTGACCAAATTCTAGAATGTATGACTACAAATACAATATAAGAAATGGAAACCGTGATCACTATAACTCAGAATGTCTTCATCAAGAACAGGCCATGCCAGATTAAACTCATTTCCTTTTTTGACAGAATAATTAGACTGGTAGATCAGCAGAATGTCATGGATATAGAGTCATAGGATCATAAATTTAGAGTTAAAAGGCACTTTAAAATTCTCTTGTCCAACCCCCTCACATCACAGTTGGAGAAGCTGACACAATATACCTGGAATTTTAGCAAAACATTTGACAAAATCACTCATTCTATCCATATTGTTGAAATAGATTTGGAACTGGTTAAGTGTTCAGACCCCCAAAATCTTTAAGAGGTTAACGTCAACAAGGAAGGAGGTCTCTTTAATGGCATTACTAGGGATCTGAGACAACAGAATGGATAGCATGCTGTACTTGGCTTCTGGAAGATTTGCATTCAAATTCCACCCGTGACACTAATTATATGATTTTGTGAAAGTTACAACTTTTTTGAAGCTAAATTAACTTATGTGTAAATTGAGGGGGTTGGAAGCAACTTTCCAGGTCTGTTCTCTATATCTATGATTCTATGATCTGTTCTTGGTCCTATTCTAGTTGCCATTTTTATTACTTGGACAGCACCAAAGAAGGCACATTTAACTATTTGTAGATGATAATAAACTTTTGAAGGGTAAGTGTTAAGGGATAGCTAACCTTTCAGAGACAGAGTCTAGATACAAAAAGATCTCAACAGATTGAATGATGAGCAGAATCAAATAACATAAAGTATCAGAGAGATACATAGTTTTACAGTTTAGTTAAAAAAATGTTTCACAAGGACTTGACAGGTGTTCATAGATGGTTTGTGTGGCGAAGATCTGATGATTCTAGGAGAATGCAAGCTCAAAATGAGTTAAAAGTGTCAAATAAACATGCCTGAAACCCCAGTAATTAGGAGGCCAAGGTTGCTGTATCTCTTGAGTTTTAGAAATCTGATCTTCAATGGCTTAAAATGATCAGATAGCTTTGACATTAATATGGTGAGCCCTAGGAAGCAGAGGGCCACCATGTTGTCCAAGGAAGGATGAACTGGCTCAGGTTGGCAAAAGCAGCAAATCAAAGCTCTCCAACTGATTAGAGTAAGACCAGGCCTGTGAGTAGCTGCAGCATTTTCCAGCCTGGGTGAGAGAGGGAGATCCAATATATACTTTAAAGAGTGAAATCACTAATGAGACTTTGGATTGCACTAATAGAAGTTTTGGAATCAACATTAAAGAAGTCATAATGGGATTCTTTCTGTCATATGCTCCCTTTCCATCCATCAAAATTTTCCCCATTTATCAAGTTTCATCAAATTTCAGTTCTTCCATGAAGCTGACGTAGCACTTTCCCCTCTCTCATTTCTAATTATATTTACAATCAGTACCACATAGTTTAATAGTTAATCATTTCATGAGGTAATCACTTTCTAAATTCAAGTTGTGCTTGATAAATTCCAATAGATAAATTGATTCAAGAGCTGCCTGATGTCTTTGTTCTAAAACACCCATTTCAGGTAATTGCAAGTGGGTAGGGCTTGTTTGGGGCACTTCTCCTCAGCTATGCTGTATTACTTACATTTGTTCTCCAATGTTCTATCCATTCTTTAAAAAAATGTTTTTGATGTCTGCCTTAATAGCTATGACAGACCTTCACATAGAAGCTATTTGGTTTTCTATTGTCATCTATCTGGAACATGTGTCCAGCCCAGTTATGCTGGACTGGCGCCAACATTGCTCTAATGCATTTCAGAAGGTCACTGTGGTGAGGTTGGGGTTGTCATTTAAAACTAGTTATGGCCTCTAGTTGATGCTGATGAAATTGCTAAAGGAACAGGATATGCTGACCATGCAGAGTCTATGGGTCAAAGCCATCAAGGCTGAGTATAGCCATTTCTCTTTAAATCTTTACCTTGACCTAGAGATAGATGAAAATCAATCACTCATTCAATCAATTAAAAATGATAATTCAAGCCCTCCTATGTGTAAAAAGCAGTGTTAGGCATCATCAAAGATACAAATAGAGTTTTTAATACAGTTTTTGCCCTCAAGGAACTTCCAATCATGTTTAAAAGTTAAGTAATAATAATAATAATAATACAAGTTTACAATTCAGGAGACATCCCAGGCTGGAAAATTCTGGGGCTACTCATGGGCCTGGTCTTACTCTAATTAGCCAAAGAGCTTTGACTTGCTGCTTTTGCCAATCCAAGTCAGTTCATCCTTACTTGGACAACATGGCAGCCCTCTGCTCCCTAGGCCTCATCATATTAATGTCAAATTTAGTACAAACAGCTGTCTGATCATTTTAAGCCACTGAAGATCAGATTTCCAAAGCTCAAAGCCATGATTAGTTACTTAATGAGTGAGATGATCAACGAGAGGATACTAGATCCAGAGTAGGGGTTCTTAAGGGCATCAAGATAGCACACTGGATAGAGCACCAGGCCTAGAGTCAGGAAGACCTGCCTTTAAATCCAGCCTTGCTAGCTATATATGACCCTGGGCAAATCACTCAACCCTATTTGCCTCAGTTTTCCCATCTGTAAAATGAGCTGGAGAAGGAAATGCAAACCACTCCAGTATCTTTGCCAAGAAAACCCGAAATTGGGTCACAAAGACTCAGACGTGACAGAACAACAACAGGAATTCTTAATATTTTTTCTGTGTTGTGGACCCTATCGGCAGCCTGGTGAGACAGATGGACTGCTTCTTAGACCGATGTTTTTAAATTCCTAAAATAAAGTAGGAAGCATTACAAAGGAAGTCAATTATATTTACATATAGTTATTAAATATGTATTAAAAATCACAGGCTATCGATCCTATATTAAGAACACCTGAGCAAGACCTTCACTATGACCAACTTCTTGTCATGCTCCTCCAGTGCTTCTGTGTCCTCTGAAGAGGATCATTTCTTGGAGTAACTAAAGAATTCAGTTTTGAAATTCTCGCCCTACGTTCATTATGTCCTGATTGGTCAGAGTCCATTTTTTTCCAGCTAGCCCCAGACCTGTGCTTTTGGAAAGGATGTGACCCCAGACTTATGGTTTTGTAAAGAGTGTGTTAATCAATGGAGCACTGGTTCCCCTTACCATCCTGGAAGCTTCCTATACCTATACCCAAAGAATTTTCCCTTATATATGTGGTCTCCAACTTTTAGAATGTAAGTTTGTTTAGGGCAGGTACCATCTCTCCTTTGTGATTGTATGTCCAGTGCTTAGTGCAGGGTCTGTCATATATTAAGCACTAAATAAATACTTTTCATTCATTCATTCACTCATACAGTCATGGGAGTATTTAGGTCATCTAGTCCAACTCCCCATTTTTTTAGCAGTTCAGAGAATTTATGTGACTCGATTATGGTAACATAGTAAGACTGGGCAATATAAACCTGCGGGTCTTCTGAATAGAGATGATTGTTGAAACCATGAGAGTATATGAGATTGCCAAGAGAGAAGTACAAAGAAGAAGGCCAGAGGGATCATCTTAAAGAATGTATACATTTAGGGAATAGAGAAGAAAGAGAAGCAAACAGAGATTATAGAGAAAGAACAGTTAGAGAAGTAGGAGGACCAGTATGGGAGTTTAATGCCTTGAATGTCAAGAGAGAAGGGTTTTTAAATGAGAGCACGAGTAATTATAGATCACATTTATGCACATTAAGAAAGTGCTTCCTGCACAATGACAAATTATCCCAGCTTTTTGGATGAAGGTAACAGGCTAACAGAGGTTGAATGATTGGCTCCATGGTTACATGAGTCTTCTGACTCCAAATCTCTCCACTTTATCATAGCACTTTGAATGCCGTACATTATAAAAAATGTTATAGAAAATGAAAATTAAGGAAAAAGTCATTGAATTTACAATTAGTAGCTATTAGCGACCTTAAAGAGTGAAGTTTCAGTCATCAGTGGGTTAGTCAGCAAGCATTCATTAAGTGTTTATTATATGCTGGACATTACTAAGTGCTGAGTATACAAATAAGGCAGGAACACAGTTCTCTTGCTCTCAAGGAATTTACGTTCTAATGAGAGGAGATAAGATAACATACAAATAGTCATATATGTGTATTGTATACACATACATACATATATACACATACATGCATGCACACACCTATTATGTGTTTGCATGTATGTGTGTATATTTATGTCTGTGTATAAACACACACAGAGTATAAACTGGAAGTCATCTTGGAGGGATAGCCCCCACAATGGGGAGTGGAGAACAGGATGTCTAAAGGCCTCCTGTAGAAGATGGGTTGAGCTGAGTCTTGAAGGAAGACAGGAATGACAAGAGGGGAAGTGAGGAGGAATGGCATTCTAGACATTAAGGGTCATTCAGTAAAAAAGGGGGAGTCTGGAGACGGAGTGTTGTGTGTAAGGAACCATGAGAAGGCCAATGTTGCTAGTATGGGGAATAAATGTAAAATGGTTAGAAAGGTAGGAAGGGGCCAGATCATGAAGGGCTTTAAAAGCCAAACAAAGGATTTTAAATTTGATTCTGAAATTAGCAGGTTGTTGTTTAGTTTATTAAGCAGGGGACTGAAATGTTCAGAGGTGCAATTTAGGAAGATCACTTTGCCAGCTTGGTGGAAGAGGTACTGGAGTGGAAAGAGACCCAATAAGAAGACTGTTACAATAATCTGAGTGTGAGATGATCAGGGCTTGTGCCAAGATGGCACTTGAGTGAGAGAAGAAAAGGGAGAATATGGGAGAAATGTAGTAAAGGTAGAAACAAGAAGACTTGACAACAAACTAGATGCATGGGGTGATTGTGCATGAGCAGTTAAGGATGGCACTGAGCCTGTGAACCTTGATGACTGGGAAGGATGGTGCTGACCTTGACAGTAACAGGGAAATTCAGAAGAGAAAAGAGTTTAGGTAGAAAGATAATGAGCTATGGTTATTGTGTTGAATTTGAGATGTAGACTGGACATTTAGTTCATGAAATCTAAAAGTGAGTTGTGTGTATATATGTATATTATATATATGTATGCATATATAATATACATACATACATACATATATACATACACACACACACACACACATATATGGCTATTTGTACGTTATCTTATCTCCTCTCATTAGAATGTGAGTTCCTTGAGAGCAAGAGAACTGTGTGCCGGCTTTACTTTGCATTCTCAGTGCTCAGTAATGTCCAGCATATAAGACTGGTGATCAGGAAAGGTATTAGGACCAGATAAATAATCTGAGAAAAATCTCCACAGAGATAATAAGAGGACCTTTGGGAGTGTGATAGAGGTCAGGAGAAGAATGGTGATACTAGTAGAAAGAGGGCAAGGAGTTTTGGAAAAAGAGGGTAATGAAGAAATACAGGCTGAAAGGGCAGGCCACATATTCTGTAAGGTGGACAATGAAAGGAGACATTAACTAGCCGTCAGCAAGCATTTATCAGATGCCTACTATGTGCTAGGAGCCACTCTAGGTGCTGTGAATGTGAGTACAAGGAAAGAAACAATCCTAACCCCCAAAAACAAACAAAAAAACTTAATCTATTAAGAGAGAGAGATACATAATAAATACATACAGAATAAAGCTAAAGTTAATAAACACAAACATATAAAAAACAGGAAAGGTAATTTGGAAGGAGGGGTCTTATTGAAGAAAGGCTTTATATAGAAAACATCATTTGCTCATGATTGTGTTAAGGAAGAAGGCCTGGAAATGGTGAATAGGGTGGGATTTGGAATGGGCTTGAGCGTCTAGTCTTGAAAATATGAAGGGGAATGAAAATAAGAAAGGAGAAAGGAAGGAAGTCCACAATGTAAATGAATTCAGAAGCAGGTATAGAGATCTGAATTAGAGCAGTGGTTCTCAACCGGTGGGTTGTGACCCCTTTGGGGATCGAACGACCCCTTTCACAGGGGTCACAGGGGTC
>CM053580.1:238838433-238854925 GCA_028627135.1 Pseudochirops cupreus | reverse complement strand
GCCACCATCTTGGCTCTGCCCCCCGATGATAGTGAATTTCTAAATTGTAGCTATGTAAAATTAAAGATTTGAGATGGACTGTCATTTCCCATTCAGTACACTATTCCAGAGATTGTGCTACTCATTCTATAACTGATCCTAATTCTTCTTTTTTTTTTCCTATGTCTTGCCTTTTCAAGAAGCAAGGAAAAGATCCACTCCCAAACCGCTTCTTTTCCTAAATGATCTTTAGTACAGCTGGTTCTCAATTGCTTTAGACAAAGAATCCCCATCCAGATGTCCTTTGTTTTATGCAATAAGTGTAATTTTGGCAGGAGTATTGCTTTTTGCAGCTAAACCCTGCCTTTCACCCTTTCATTTATTAAGAATCACTCCAGCCAGTTCTGATGAAAATTCAAGACCATTGTCTTACATGAGAGGATTAGATATTTAAGATGATTGCAAGAAATGTACGATCTCTTTTAAGTGATAATGGTCTCAATATAGCAATTTTGTTGTCTAATAAGAATAGAGAAAAATCTCTCCAAAGTGAACAGAAAAGGAAATCCTTCAGAGAAGTTTTTTAAAAGTCTGAATTAAAGAATATGTTTGTAAGTACACACACACATACATACACACCTATCTATGTCAGTTTAATTGCTTTCTTCAACTCAAAACCTTTCTATGTTCTTTACCCATCCTCCTTCCTTCTAGTTTCAGAAGGTGATGTGACCCTTCTTCCTTCTTCTTGCCAAGACTAATTTCTTCATTTGTGACCTTGATTCTGTTGCTGCCCAACTTCTGTGGAATCTTGATCCATTGATAATCCTCCCTTTTTTCTCCTCTGTAGTCCTTCTATCTCAATTGATTCCTTCCTTCTACCTACAATACTCAAATTTCTCTGTTATTCCATTAGACTCTTATCCAATGCTTCTTTCTTCCATTGCTAAACTTAAAAAAAGAAAAAAAATAGACTACATTCACTCTCTGTTTTCTGACTATTTCAGCCTCTTGCTTTTCATCTCTACCACTCCTGTAATTGCTCTTAAAAAGTTCCCCAACTACCTCTTTTTATTTTACTTTTTAAATCAAATCCTCCTTTTTTCCTTCCCATCTTTCCTTCTCCCCATTGAGAAAGAAATCAAAACAAAATACCTATTATAAACATCTATAGTCAAGTAAAATGAATTCCTCTACAGACCTTCCTAAAAAAATCTCAATTTTACCAAATACTTCATCTCTCTATCAGGTGATGAGTAGCAACCTGTTTATCACGAGTCCCCTGGACTCATAGTTGATCATTATGCTGATCAAAGTTTAAAAGTCTTTAAAAGTTATTTGTCTTTATAATATTGTTATGGTATAAATTGTTCTCCTGGTTAAGTTTTCCCAGGTTTTTCTAAAAGCATTCTTTCTTCATTATTTCATATAGCAGAACAATTCCATAGCATTCATATACTGAAACTTGTTGAGACTTTCTCCTTTAGTTTACAATTCTTTGATGCCACAAAAATTGTTAGAAATACTTTTGAACATCCTTAATTAGAATTTGTTTTACATGGGCCTAATTTTCCCCTAAATTTACTGTCTCTCTTATTCCTTAATCTTCCTTCTCTTCTTGCTCTCTTGTTTCCCTGTTTGTTGAAATGTTTTTATGTGTGCACTAATGGTGCACATCCTTCCATCCTTTGATTCAGATGAGAGAGATTCAAATGTTAGTTTCTTTCTTTCCACTGCTTCCTCTTTGCTTATAAAGATGTCTATTTGTGAAACTCAATTATGTGAGATAATTCTTCCCATTTTTCCTCTTCCCTTCCCTTCTAGCAATCTATTCCTCTTCCCCTCCCTTTCTATTCTTCTTTTAAGATCACCAAAATGTAACCAAACTGATCCCAGGTCCTCTGATTAGACTTCCTCTGTCTCCTCTGATGATGATGGGATTAGGAGGGGGACACATTTATCATCATTCATTTGAGAATATAAATATGCTTAGTCTCTTATGATTGTTTGCTCATGATTCCTGTATTTTATAATTTACGTTTCCACACAACTCCAGTATTTTCATCAGGAATGCTTGGAAGTTTTCTTTTTCATTAAAATTCTATTATTTTAGTACTATACTCAGTTTTGCTGGGTGAGTTTTTCCTGGTTATAAACCTATGTCTCTTGCCTTCTGGAATATTGTATTCCAAAATCTCTATACCATTATCATGTTTGGTGCTTAATCATATATGTTACTAACTGGGGTTCCTTGGTACTTTCTTTCTGGTTGCTTGAAGTATTTATTTCTTTGACCCAGAACTTCTGGATTTTAGTTATGATATTCCAGGGAGTGTATATTTTAGGGTTCTTTTTTAGGAGGTGATTAGTGGATTCTTTCTATTTCTATTTTGCCCTTTGGTTCCAAGAGATTTCAGCAGTTTTCTTCTATGATTTCTCAAAATATGATGTCTAGGCTCTTCCTTTTTATCATTGCATTCAGATAGTTCAGTGATTCTTAAATGACCCCTCCTCAATCTTCTTTCCAGGTCGGTTGTTTTTGCTATCAGTCAATTTACATTTTCTTCTATTTTTCAGTATTTTGATATTATTTTATATTTCTTTCCATAGAATCATTATTTTTTATTTGGTCCATTCTAACTTTCATAGAATTTGTTATTTGGGCAAGGTTTTACACCTCTTGTGCCAAGCTGTTAATTCCCTTTCCAATTCTTCCTTCCATTTTCATTTCTAAAAAAAACAAAACAAAACATTTAAAAATCTTTCTTAATCTCTTCCAGGAATTCTAGTTGAACTTGTGCCCAAACTGTGCTTTTCTTTGAGGCTTTGTTTTCACATGTTTTGGAGTCAATTCTCTTCTTCTGGATGTGTGTCTTGAGTGTCTCTGTCACCACTTTTTATAGTTAGATTCTTTTTTTTATTTGCTTGTTCTTAGAGACTACTTCCCAACCCTTTTTGTCAGAGCTAGGCTCTCTCATTTTTAAGGGAATGCCTGAGTTGAACTTTGTGTCCTTTAGGGTCCTGTTGCTATTTTCTTGGTATATTGAGGATTGTATTATTCAGAATCCCAAGGACAGCTCAGACTGGGGACTTTCTATAACCTTTCAGTGCTTGCCAAGTGTTCTGATCCAGGGCTAAGTTTCACTGTTGCTCTCATGATTCTTCCCTCCTGGTCTGATCTGTGTAAGTTCCTCACCTGGGTTTGGGTCTGGGTAATATACCTATGGATTTGCCTTAGTTAGAATTACAGTAAACTGCTGCTGGCAGATCAGCCAGCTGGTGAGCTCTGCTGGTTCAGGGTGACAGCTCGGTAGAATGCCCTTTGATCTGGGATTCCTACCCTGTTATTCTTCTGCAGGTTTCAAACTGGGATGGACACTGGAACTAAGACACTGTTCCAATCTCAGGTTCAGAGCTATGTATTTGTCGTTTGCTTCTGAACTTGCTCTTTGCTTAATATAGACTGCTCCTCAACTTAGATTGTCACCTTCTAGACACAGGTCCCTTTCTCAGTCTGTCCTAAATCTGTGACCTAGAGCTAGGCAGTAAATGACAGAGGTACCATTTGGCATTCTGCATAAATGCATTCTGCATTCTGCATAAAGTCAGGGCCTTCTCTCCTGGATCCAGAACCTCTTCTTTCTCCAGTTCATAGAATATCCTTGCTCTGGAATGCTCTATACAAAAGTTCCTGGTTCCTCTTTACGTCCTTTACCCAATGTCTGCTGATGTCTCTGTCTCACTTTAGTGACCTGGGATGGAAATATGATTCTCTATGATTTTTTTTCTTGATTAGGATTTGATCTGGTGAATGTTCTATGTTGATGTGCGGATATGACGTCTACTTATGGACCTCAGCTGCACTTCTTCCACCTAGTTTACTCTTCCAGTGGTTTAATTTTTTCTCAATACCTAAGTCTAGTAGCCTTTTCTCAGTATACATCTTCCTTAATGCTCATGCAATGGTTAACTCTCTGGATTGTCCCTTCCTTGTTTCTTGGTACCTTCTTTCACTGTGATACTCACTTTTGTCGCCCTCTCTCTTCTCTATCTAATTTCTCATTTTCTGCTTTCTTTGCTTTCATTCTTATTTCTCCTCCCCCTTAAGTATTGGCATGCTCTAATGCTCTGTTCCAGGACCTTTCTTCTTCTCTCTTTATACTGTTTTCCTTGGTAATCGTAGCCACTTCCATGGCTTCAATAATTGCTTTTATGGAGAAAGCTCTCTAATATTTAGTATATTTAGTTCTGACTGTACTTCTTAAACCCTTGCCTTGCATTTCAACTGCATATTCATAGAGCATTCACACTATACTAAACTTTAAACTATGAGTCAATGTGCTTGATTTCAATTCCTACCAAAATGACAACACATGGCATTAAAAGGATAGTTTTTGATGATTTTGAAAGGATAGCAATGATGATTAGGAATCAGGATGAGTTCACCAAGAACAGGGCTTTATACAATAATGACCCTTCCTTCTTCCCTTCTTTCTTTAATCCCTTCATTTCTTCTTGTTTGAGTTCAAAAGAGAGAATAGGACTGGATATATAGTTTTGTGAGTCATTTATATAGAAATAATATTTTAGCCTATAGCAGCTGATGAGATTTCTAAGACTGTGTGTGTGGATTGAGAAAGAAGAACCCAGGATAGAACTCTGGGTTCCATGAACACCCAGGGATGAGCATTCATCAGAGGATACTGGAAAGGTTGGAAGAAAACCAGGAGAGAGAAGAAAGCCAAAGGCATAGAGGACTTTCAAGAGGAAGGGAGCATTTAGAAATTGCACAGAGGTAAAAGAAGATAAAGACTAGTAGTAAAGAGGTTATTGGTAGTCTTGGAAAGAGTAGTTTGAGGAAAGTGGTTGGGCTAGAAATCAGCTTGCAAGGGGTTTAGAGGAAGTGAACGTAGTAAGTACAGATACTTTTTTAAATAGGAGTTTGGCAGTAAACAGAAAAAGAGAGGAGATTTTGACTCTGGATTTTAGAGCTCCAATGTTAGTAACTGAAAGCATCCTGAATCTGTTAAGAGGCTATATTCCTTTATCTTGGGTTCTTGCTTCAATTTACAGTAGGACACTTTACAGCCACCAAATAGAAAAAAATTGTGCTTGAGATAGAGAAGTACTAATAAAACTAAAAAAACCAAACAAACCATATAACTATTACAGGCTTTTCTAGCTCAGAAACAAACATAAAAATGTATAAAAGCGATGACAGTCCTTAATAGCAACCTTCAAAATTCACACTAGTATTCCTGAAAAGAGATTTGAAATGGATAATCATTACTTGGACTTGTTCCAGTAAGATGTCTCAGGTCTAGCCTATCTATCCAGAACTCAACTTCAACCTGTGGATTTCCTCCCACCCCAATATCATCCTATGCAATGTGATTCTTGTAGTCAATGGCTTTCCCTACTTTGGAAACCACTGACCTAGGGGACTAGAGAAGGTGCGGGCCCAAGTAAAGGATACTAGGGATGTATTTACTACGTGTATGTCTGTGAATAGGTAAAGAACTTTCTCCAGTGCTACAAAGCTATGACTTTTTAGCTCCAAGAAGGTTTTCTGGTATATAACCCATGACTTGTGTGTGGTGGATGAGTCAAAAGGAGACATGTTGGGCTCCATCTGTGATCACACCAGCACTTTAGAGGCTTTAAGAGTAAGGACACACAATATAATAAATGCTATAATAAAGCTGGACACAGCATTAATAGTCTAGTAACCCCTTGGATTTTGACATTCCAACACATCTTAATAACCAATTCAGCCTCGTTTTCAGATTATGTCTTTTCTTAGTTTCTACTGATGCAAGTGAGTATTTCCTTTACTCCTTCATTACACCTATTTCCCCCCAATCATTGGCTGGTGTTATCCATATAATAAGCAGATAATAATACATAGATAGTGAATTCAGAACTGTTTGAACAATTAGACCAGAAAATAGTGATTTAGTAATCAATATAAATAGAGAGGAAGGTCCCTAATGGAGTGCCCCAGGAATCTGTATTGTTGCTTTTCTGTTCAATAATTTTATTGGTGTGTGGTGGTTGGAAACCTAGGCCTTATTGGGGCTACATAGATACAATAAAGACAGGAATGTAGAACAACCTTCCTTTCCTCCATCAGTTCTCTGGATGAAAACACATATACCATGTTTACAGCTAGAATATTGGATGGCAGTTGGGATCTAAAAAGATCTCCATAGACCAGCAAAATATGCAGAAGCTTTCCCTTTACTTCTTATATGTACTCATCTCGTAAATTGCTCCCCCTCCCCAGTGTAAATTCCTTGAGGACCCTTAAAGGCAGAAGCTATTTTGGTTTTGTCTGTTTCTCTATTGCCTAGTATAATGCCTTGCAGGTAGAAAGCCCTTAATGATATCTATTGATTACAATCAGATGAAACTGAATAAGGAAAAATGTAAAGTTCCTGCCCTTGGGTTCCCAAAATAAATGGCACAATTACAACATGGGGGAGCTACTCATGTCCTACTGCTAACTGACTCCAACCCACCTTTCCAGCTTTATTTTGGTTCTACTCATAAGATCATGTAGATGGACCTGCAAGAGACCTCTGAGGTCATCAATTTCAACCCTTCATTGTACAGATGAAGAAACTGAGGATCAGAGGCTGAATTTAAAACCATCTTCCTCTGATTCTAGAGTCATCTAGAAGGTACAGTATATAGAACCTTGAACTTGGGCTCAGGAAGACTTGGACTCAATTCCACCTTCAGAAAATTACTGGCTGTGTGACCCTCAACAAGACATATAACCTCTGTTTATCTCAGATTTCTTACCTGTAAGATGGAAATAATAATAGCACCCACCTTCTAGGGTTGTTGTCAGGATAAAATTACATAGTGTTTGTAAAGTACTCGGAAAGTTTCAGAGCATTATATAAATGTTATTGTTGTTGGCCTACGAATCCCACCCAGTCTCTAGCACATTGGTGCATTGTAAATACTTAAAACAATCATATTAAATTCATTAGCACAAATTTAATGAATACATGTTGCTCAGAACTGCATACATCATCTCTGAGAAATACCTTTAATGAATAGAAAAAATGAATTATTATTATTATAAGATTTATTTTTGAAGTATTTGAAAAAAAATGATATTGTCTTAAATACTTTGGACATTGATTGCCCTACCACTCACCATCTAGCTCATGTGTTATTTACTTCCTGGAATCATATCTCTATTAGGGGTCATACAGGCTATATAATCATATGATCATAAATCCAGGATCAAAGAGGTTCAGAGACCTTCTAGTATACTAACTTAAGGTCCAAAGATATCAAATCACTTTTATCCCAGGTCACATTGATAAAAATCATCAGATATAGGATTTGAATCGAGATTCTCTTACTTAAAAAACTCACTTTACCATTCTGTCTGAATATATTTCCTTTTAACACATTGTGATGAATGTTCTGAGGTGGCCAGGGTGATTAGGGTATGGAAACTGTTCCGTAGGATGACTGGTTGAGGGAACTGTAAATGAAAAGAGATATAATTGCTTTTCTTTTTCAAGTCCTTCAAGCATTAATATATCAAAGAGGTGTTAGGTCCATTGTCTTTAGTTCCAGAAGCCAAATTCTTTGTTGGGTTTTATGTGGAAGTCATGGAAGTGTTTTTCAACAGCTAGATGGGACTAATAATGGGATAAGATTGCCTCGTAAGGTAATGAGCTTCCTGTCAGCAACAGGTAGATGAATATCTGCCAGCAATGTAGCGCTGGTGGTGGTAGTGGTGGTGAGTTTGAAGGAGATGACTACTAAAATAATTTCTGACTCTAAATTTGTATGATTTTATAATATTAGCCCTTAAAGCAATGGTTTTCAACCTTCCTAATGTCACGACCCTTTAATACGGTTCCTCATGTTGTGGTGACCCCCAACGATAACACTATTTTCATTGCTAATTCAAAACTGTAATTTTGTTTTCCAGTGGTCTTAGGTGACCCCTGTGAAAGGGTGGTTTGACCCCCAAAGGGGTCGCGACCCACAGGTTGAGAACCGCTACCTTAAAGGAATGATCATGAAGTCTGATTTGGGGACTCTAATCTTCAATTTTCCTTGCCAATGATTCGAATTCATATCCCCGAGTCTCTGTCATAATGTCTGTACGGCTGTGAATTTGTTTATTTGCATGTCTGTGCCTTCATCATGCATGTGTTTCTTTTGGGATACATGCCAGCAAGTGGTGTGGTTGCAGTTAAGTAAGGAGGAAAGAGAAAAATTAAAGTGATGGTAGAAAACATGGGAAAAGTTGGGTGTTTTTCAAGTTTTTTTTTTAAAGGTTTTAATCTGTTTGCTTCAAGTTACAAGCAAACAATTACCTAGTCTATGAAAAGTTCAATACTATTAGCAAATATACAAGAACAAAAAAGGCTTTGTGTCTGTTAGAAAAATTGACAATATTAAACCTTTTGTACAACATGCTCTGCTTTATTGAGTTCCTGGAATAACTATTGAAATTGTTTTCCAATTATAATTATTGACTATATCTAATTAGCTTTAGTTCATCTATAGTGATTTGATAGGGAAAATATTTGGTAATATTGGTCAGTCTGATCCCATTGCTATGGAGCTCGATAAAATAAACTAAAAGTAAAGGAAAAATGATTTTATAATGATTCCTTCACTGAGTGTGCAGTTGTACTCATTGCCTGCTTGATTTTGTTCACTACCTACTTTATATATTCCCTCTTTGTCCAGATTTGGGGGAGAATCAGCTTTGGGACATTCAATCACAGCGTTCCTGAGCAGTGGTTTTAATATTTTTTATTCTATATCCCATTAATACAAGGTTTTGAGTATATACTCCCAATATATCTATATTTAATGGTTATAAGTGATATGTGTACTAGTATGCATTTAATTGGGCACAATATAAAACTTACAGAAAACAGAAATAACAAAAGATGAGATAGTGATGAGATAACATTTCATGCTATTTAATAGGTGTTCATTGGATTTTATCGAGTAGGGGAGTGGCATGATCAAACCTATAATTTCGGAGCATAGAGGATGGAAGATGGATTGGAATGGGAAGAGATCTGAGGCAGTTAGACCAATTAGGAAGTTACTGCAATGGCAAAAGTAAGAGGTTATGAGGTTCTGATTGAGCATGTTGACTATGAGCAGAGAGAAGAGGATAGATACCAGAGATATTGTAGAGGAAGAAACGACAGGTTTTTGAAACTTATTGGATGCATGTGGTGAGGGAGCATGAGAAATTAGAGATGACATAGGGGTTTTGAACATGATTGGAAAGATAGGCATGATCTTGATAGAAATAAGGAAGTTTGGAAGAGGGATGGTATTGGGAAGAAAGAGAATAGAATGAGATCTGCAATATAGATTACAACCAACCTATGCCTCCTAAACCTGGATACACATTGTGGTCCATCAAAAATGGAAATGTGGGAAAGTGGAGCCTCTACTCACCAACAATTGACTTAAGCGCTGAGCTCACTTTCTGAGGGGCAACCATTGTAGCTGTGATGTGATTTGGGGGCTAGGGTATGACTAGGGATCTCAATTTCCAAATGATACCTGTGCAGTTGTTGCTGTAGGTGCTTAGGGGTCAGGGGTGGGGCACCTGCAGCCTTGAGTCCACATGCGGCCTTCTAGGTCCTTGGGGGCAGCCTTTTGACTGAGCTCAGGCTTTACAGAACAAATTGTTTTATTAAGGGAATTTGTTCTGTGAAGTTTGGATTCAGTCAAAGGGCCATACTTGAGGACCTAGAGAGCCATACGTGGCCTCTAGGCTGCAGGTTCCTTCCCCCAGGTCTATAAGTATCCTAAGGGACCAATGACTGGTTCAGAAAAGTAGAAGTTAGCAACTTGTGTAGCGAAAGGAAGGGACATAGTGAGGGAGTATTTGGGGATAAGAGTAGGTATCGTCATGTTAGAGATAAGCCCCAGGAATCATAAGGAGTGTGAGATGCAACCTATCTTCTCACTCTATAACTAACTTATTGCATACCCATTGGTATCAAGATCATGGCTGCAATCAGGCCAGGCAATGGTTTCCCAGGTCTTGGGCTTCACTTTAGAGATGACTGTTCTTGGGTAGACACTTTTGTTTTATTAAGATCACTGCTCTGTTCTGGAAGGAAGAGAAAATCATCATTAATATTATTAGCCTACCCCAAGAAGGAGGAGAATAGCATGCATCATCCCATTTAGTAAATCGGGAAATTGAGGCAGGTGGAATTCACTTGTTTTTGCCAGAATTACTTTCCAGATCACTGGACTCCTAGTTTTCTGTTCTATCTACTAAAAGAGTGGCAACTCTGTGCAAAGCACCTAATGGCTCCTTTTCCAGAACAAACAATGTGAAAACATCACAATTAAATCAAATTATTCAGTGGGGACGTCTTATCCCATTGTAAAGTTTTTGGGAAAACTTTAAAAGTTTTGGAGGAACTTTTCTCCCCTTGGGGTATAGTGATTTCTCCTCTTTCAGTGGAATATACTGTGGCTGATGGAGCAAAAAATTGTTTTTAAGAAACCCTGCACCAATCTGTATGGCCTAGCTTAGACACATGCTCACACAGAAAATGAAATTCACAGAAATGAGGGAAAATCAAGGGAACCAAGGGAGCATGTCTTCAGTTTCCCAGGATAACTCTCTAGTATATTTAGTGTCTTGTTAGGTAAGAGGGTGACAAGGGGAAATGACTGTCTCACTGAAGGCTCATTTAAAATATTTTTGTGCTCAGATAAAATTTTATTTAAGCAAAAAGCAAAGATAAGGACTGTGGAAATTTCATTTACAGAACTTGAGTATGTAACAAGCCTCTTAGTACTTGGAAGTTAAAACCCTTTTTTTTCCTTTCCAGTTTCAGTTTTATTAACACCATTTGCTTCATTAACAGCAGGAACTTCTTAGGTGTGAAACTTCCTTGAAATGGCAAGTACTAAGAGAAAGAGAAGGGGTAGGAAGTGATTGAAGAAACTGCTCAAAGAATAAAAACCATCATATAGCAAATCTTCTTGGGAAAGAGAATGGACGGGAGGAGAGACTTTAGCCTTAGAAAAAAGGTTTTTTTCTTGATAAAGGTCATAGGTCTAGAACTGAAAGAGACCTCTGAGGCCATTTTGTTCAAGCTCTTCATCTTATACATGAGGAAAGTGACACTCAGGTAGGTTAAATGATTCGCCCAAGGTCACAGAGATAGTATAAAAGGGGGGATATAAGTCCAATCTTTTGATTCCATGAAAAATTTTATCATGACACCATGATGTTTGATATTTGACTTCAATTTTGCTACTTCTCAGTTTTCCCATTATCGTCTATCAAATTCTTTTCATATCGATCATCTCAACCATGTCTCTGGTGAAACTATATTCAAACTTTATTTTTTTAAACTTTTTTATCCATTCGCTGTCTCCTAGACCTCCGAACTTCACTTGCCGATGCACACATTTCTCCAGGTCTCTAATTACAGCTTTCTTGAGGAGGAGGATTCTCCACATCATGTGAACCCTGCATTTGATAAATGTTCAACAGTAAAGATGGTGATGGTGGTAGTGACCAAAATGGAAATGCCCTTCTCTTTCAATCTCTTCTCTCTGATCCATTCTTGGGGGTTTCCATCAGTGACTCCAAACATTTCTTTCCTTTTATACTGGTTTAGGTAGAAGCCCTAAGCACCTTCCAAATTTTGGATGTTTCTGGTGGATTTCGGAAATTTATTCTTGATACTGGAAGTCAGTTTGTTTTTCTTTTCTTTTTTTTCAATTTGGAGATGGCTGAGAGAGATAAATTATAGGGACAGATGGGGGAAGGGAGAGGGAGAGAAAGAGGAAGAGGAAAAGAGAGGAGAGGAGAAAGAAAAGAGAGTCAATGAAATTTCTTTTTAAAAAATGCAAAGAAGGAAGGTCAGAAAGAATTCCAGACAAGCAGGACTTCTTTGAAAGTTATGTCTTGAATTTATTATACATAGATATGTACATATATTTAAAAGCAAATTGCATATGATAGAGATTTTCAGTTTTATGTACAATCTTCCTTTTCTGTTATACTAAGCATATGTAAATGTTCACTTGACTTGGTGTTTCTTAACTTCAGAATGAAAAGAAATAGAAAAACGAACAAAAAGAACTGCAGGCCAGGTTAATTAGGCTACAGCTGCATACTGAAGAACAGAGCTATGTATAAAATGACAAAATACTGGCAAGACTTCACTTACAAAATCTGTTCTCACCTCAGTTCTGGGAATGGGTGGATCATGAGTCACAAAGGCTCCTCTGAGCAGAGGGCAAAGGGATTTGACCTTGAATTATAGGAGCTGGTGGCCTCTGATTTTCTGCTCATTTCTTGGAATGACTGAGAGCAGACTTGCCAGAAAAAAAGTGTGTTGGTGTTTGGGAGTGGTGAGATGTTCAGATATCACTTCAGTTTGACAGTATTATGACTTTCTTGAGTAATAATTTTGCAAGGGTTCTTTAATATAGTTTAATTTATTTGAAAAAGTCTATTTTTAGGATTTTTTAAAAAAGAATTTACAAAGGAGACACGGGCTTATGACATATTTATACAGGGCAAGCAGGCCCAGAGGTACACAGAGGCAATCCTGTACGTGGTTTGAGCATGGGAGCACCAACAGGCCTCCCTACCCAGCTAAGTGACAGAGCTAGAACTGAAACCTTGCTCTCCCAGCTCTAGATTCATTGTTCCTTTTGCTGTACAAATTCCTATAACTCTCATCCCTTTGCATTAAAGCCCTGAAGGCCCCTGTTAGAATGTGCTTTACCAGAAAAATCACTGGATTGAGAATCAAGAAAGCCTAGGTTACAACAATAATGGGCAAAATTTATATAACATCTTAAGGGTTACAAGATACTTTTTGTGTGTTATCTCATTACATGTATTTATTCAAAGATGAGAAAATTGAGACTGATTTTAAGTGACTTAGTTTTAAAATTGCAAGTATCTGAGGCAGAGTAAAAACTTGGGTTTTCCTGAATCCAGGTCCAATATCTATCTTCTGTGCCACTTAGCTACCTACCTATTTCCTTCATTAAAAAAAAAAAATCTTTATGTGCTGATCACCTACACAGAGCTTTGAATATCCCATACTTAATATGTGTTTGCTAAATGAATGAATGAATGAATGAATGAATGAATGGAGACAATTCTAGTGTACTTATTGCTCTTCAATCTGTGGTTCTTGGACTCTGATCTAGGAACTTATTAGGTTATTTCCAGTAATTATATACTTTATTTCGAATTAATTTAGTAGTTTGGTTCCTGTGATCTCGCAGGATGGGCTCTGAGGGCATGGTCTTTTCTACCCCAAATTCCTTTTCTACAACCTCAAACTTACTCTTCTCAAATGTAATCATGCCCATGTAATCTCTATATTTCTCTACTTCCAGACAAAGGTATGACTAGCAAAGGATCATTTGGGCTTTGTTCAAGGCACCAGAAACGGAACCTTGGAGATAAGAGAACACTTTTCCTCCTTTGTGTATCTCATCTCAGTCTTGAATTTGAAGAATAGTTAGTAGCTCAGTTTTTTTCGTTCAATTTTTTATTCATGTTACAGAAAATATCTAAAGACCAAAGTCCGTGTCTCCACCTGAGCTCTCAGATTCTTCTTTCTTTACTTTTTTCTTTTTGTCAGGGCAAGTTGTATAAACAGTAGCACTCCCAGCAAGGTCAGCACCAGCCACTGGGGCAGATCCATCACCTTCTCCTTTGCCAATAAGGTTCCTGATGTTTATATTAGTTGGGGCCTTTGCATGTAAACAAGACCAGAAGGATTTAATATTTTCACCTGCTATTTTAGTGAGTTACAATTGATTATATCCTCTTTGAATTTAATCTCATCTTTATGAAGACTGATGTCAGAGTAGAAGTAGGTGAATTCAAGGATATCCATTTTGTGAACTGAGAAAGGAAGAATTTTTTTTTAAATTACAAGGGGAAACTGTTGCTTGAAGTGGTGCTAATAGCCACAGGTCAGCCTAACATAGCCTTAGACTCCAAGGAAGGGCTGACCACCTTATGACAGCTGGAGAGACTGTAAGAGCAGTTTAAATGGAATACAGAATAAAAGACGTCAATATTGAGAAATTAGGCCAGAAAGATAGAACTTAAATTGTGGAAGACTTTAAATCTCAGACCAAGAAGTTTGTGTTTTAGCCTTGAGACAGAAACTAAGAATCACAAATTTTAACTATTAAGAGTCGAAATTACACATTACTTTAAGGCTTGCATAGTACTTTACAAACAATGTATCATTTTATCCTACAATAGGCCTAGAAGGTAAATGTTATTATTTTCCTTACCATCATAGAGGAAGAAATTGAGGCAAATAGAGGTTAAGTGACTTGTCCAGGATCATACAGCTAGTTAGGATCAAGGCAAGATTCAAATTCAAGTCTTCCTGACTCCAGGATCTAATACTCCATCCAGTATGCCACCTACCTGTTTTTTTTTAAGAGTTATAATTTTAGCATTGGAAGGAACATTTGAGACCATCAAGTACAACCTCTGACTGAACACAAATCCTCTAAAAATGTACCCTAAGTATCACTACCCAGGCTTTAAATGAAGACCTTTAGTGAGATAGAACCCATTCCACTTGTGGAGAGCTGTAATTGTTAGAATTTTTTAAAATGTTACATCAAGTTTACATTTGATTTTCTGAAACTTCTTCCCATTGTGCATAGTTTTGGGACCAAGCGAGAAAAAAAATCCAATATTTTTCCATATGAAAGCTTTGCCAGTAACTAAAGATCTACTGCAGCGTTTGCCATAACTTGTTTCTTCTTCCAGCCAAACCCCGCTGATTCCTTTATCTTCATGTGACATGATCTTAAGACCCTTTGCCTTCTTTTGTCACCTTCTAATTGAACCTTCTACATTATGCCCTTTCTAACACATTCTATCTGCAACTGAACAAAATAATCCAGAAATCATATAATTGAGGAATAATACTTCCCTTTCCAGGACACTATTCAATTCGAATTGACAAACACTTGTTAAGTACCTGCAAAAGGCAAAGCACTTTTTTTTAGGTGCTCAGTATAGAAAATAAAAATGAGACTATGCTTGTCCTCAAAGAGCTTACATTCTACTCCCTGGGAGGATAAAACATATACTCCAATAAGTAAAGTAAGGAAGGAGAGATCACTAAAACTAGGGGGTCAGGGAAAGTTTCACTGAGGAGCAGCATCTGAGCTCGTTCATGAAGGAGGCAGAGGATTATGAGAGGCAGAAAAGAGGAAAGGATACATTTCTGTGCCTCTTGAAAGCAGCAGTAAGATGCATTAGCTTTTTTAGCTGCCATGTCTCATACATTTAGACTTAGAGGCAGTGTGATGTAGTAGGTAGAGTGGTATAATTGGAAGATTCCTATAATTGGAGAACTGTTTTTGAATTTTTCCTCAGATACTTAGTAGCTGGCTGATGCTGGGCAAGTCAAAGGAACACAGAATGAAATCTAAAAGATGTTTCAGAGGTCATCTTGTCCAAGCTCTTCATTTTATAGATGAAGAAAGAATCCCATGGAAATTAACTAACTTGCCCAAGATTACACAGCTAAAAAGTGTTCTACTCTTCACATTATGCTGCCTTCTCTACTTAAGTCTCCTCATATATAAAATGGGAATAGTAGTAGCATATGTTTCCTTATCAATAATATGGTAATACACCTCAGAGGGTTGTTGTGAGGATCACATGAGATAATGAGTGTAAAACACTTGGCAAATCTGAAAGTCCTATATAAATTTTTTATATTATTGTTATATTATTATTAAATAAAAGTTATTATTGTTTTTGTTGTTTTGAATTTAAAGTCTATTGAGAGCTACCCAACTTCTTTAAGTGAACCATCTAACCTCACATCCTCCATCTTGAATTTGTGAAGTAGACTATTTTGAACACAAGAATAGTACTTTCCATTTATTCCAATTAAATTCCACATTAAATTCAGCCCGATATTCTAGTCTAAGATTTTTTTGATCCGAACTGTCATTCTACATTGATAGAATTTCCCTCCTAACTTTGTGTCATTTGTTTATTTGATAAGTATGCCATCTGTGATTTGATCCAAGTCTTTGTTAAAAATGAGAACAAAGGGCCAACGGAGATCACTGGAATACTTCATTGGAGACCTTCTTCCCTTACTATTTTATGGATTTAGCTAGTTCTGAATCTGCATAAGCATTCAGCTTATATCTTTCCAAGTATTCTTTGAGAATAACATGAACAATATACTAAACTCTAAGTAAAGAGCATCTACATCATTCCCATGATCTACAAGTCCTTATAAATCTGTCCAAAAAAAGAAACACTGTGAAGATATTTTGGCTTAACCTATTCTCGATGATTCCATGAAGACTTTTTGTGAGCACTGTTTCTTCTCATAGATGTTAATTATGGATATCTCAGTTTTAAAATTGGTGTAGCATTATCCCTTTTCCAACATGGTGACACATGTTCTGCTCTCAACAGACTTTTTAGGACCTTTGGAAA
>CM053580.1:238769408-238837933 GCA_028627135.1 Pseudochirops cupreus | reverse complement strand
TAACCAATGAGTGATCACTGGGAAAAGAAAAAAAAAAAAGCAAAACCAGACATGAAAGAGAACGATAACGAATTTTGCTTCAGTCTCCATTTAAACTATAGTCTTTCTATATCTTTCTCTGAGTTTAGGTATCTCCTTCCATCCTGAGGCTTGTAGAGTTGTCTTTAGCTGTGCGTTGTTGAGGATAGTCCAGTTTATCAAGGTTGGTCATCATACGTATGATGTGTCTGTGATTGTGTACAGGTTTTGCCTGGTTCTTAGAGCACTAGAATTTAGTGGGATCAGCAAAGGCTTCCTCTAGAAGGTAGGAGTTTATCTGGGACCTGAAGGAAGCCGGAGAAGCCAGGAGAAAGAGAGGAGCATGTCCATTCCAGGCATGGGGGGCAGCTAATGAAAATGCCTGGAGACAGGAGATTGATAGTCTTGTTCTAGGATGCTAGTGCATGCAGAATACATGGCTGAGGGGTGTGTGTGTGTGTGTGTGTGTGTGTGTGTGTGTGTGTGTGTGTGTGTGAAGACTGCAAAGGTGTGGGGTGGTAGGGGACAGGTTACACAGGGCTTTAAAAACAAGAAGATCTTATATTTGATCCTGGAGGTGATAGGAGTGACAGACCACTGGAGTTTTGCATGATGACATGGTCAGACTTGCCTTTTAGGCTAATCATTGATAGTAAATGAGAACCAGTGGGTTTCTGCAATGGAACTATACTTTTTAGAGGCTATGAGGGTCAAGATGACTTCATACTGAGCTAGTGACAGAAGCCCTTAATCCTGTGTAGGACAAATGAAACTCAGGTACTAAGGTAAGAAAGAGGAAGGGGCTGAGGTGTTCTGTAAGTACAATTTAATGAGTACCAGAACATTGATTTACCTCAGTAGCCTGAGGTGGCAGAGAAGTTGTCTTTCTCTTTTTTGTCTTCAAGTAAATAGATAGACACTGATCCCTTCAATGCTATGGTCTTTACCAACGCTTCTGCAATGGGGTGGCTGGGCTGGGTGGGAGTAGGCAGGGGGAAGATTTATAGTGACACAAGTGTAGCCCCTAGGATAGAATGAGATGTACCAGAGGCCCTGACACTATTGACCACTAAAGCCATTTCCATTTTCACATTAGTAAGCAAACATTTTCAACTCCAAAGCTTCCCCCATCTGACAGAGAATTTCTATTGTTTCTCTCACAAAACTAAAATGTTGCTTCTGAGAATTAACTATTTGGTAGTAAGACTAGTGTTCATGGATTTTATATAATTTGCTCTTCAAGAGGAGAAAAGTAAAGTTAGGCTAAGTGTAAGCTAAGTGACAATAACATTTTGTTTTTATGCAGAAATTACTAGAGTGAAAATAAAAATGTTCAATATTATTCCTTAAGTGTTCTGACCATTTCAAATATCACAGAGTGGAAAAGTAGTCAAGTCATGGGAAAATTTATGCATCTGTGGACTGAATGCTGTGTGTGTGTGTGTGTGTGTGTGTGAGGGAGGGAGAGAGAGAGAGACAGAGAGACAGAGAGAGAGAGAAACAGAGAGTGAGAGACAGAGAGAGAGAGAGAGACAGAGAGAGAGAGAGACAGAGAGACACAGAGAGACACAGAGAGACAGAGAGACAGAGAGAGAGAGAGCAAGAGAGGATTGAACTTGATTTGTCCTGTTGACTATTTGAAAACAAGTTTAGATGGGATAAGGAAGCTAACCCTGAATAGCATCCCTGCTGAAACACTGTCCAGTGGGTAAGCAAGGGGGTAGGAATGCACTTTAAAAGGTAATCTGTCCTTTTAGCCAATAACATCAAACTGAAACCTTTTTGTTCACTTTTCCTGGACCTCTAACCTTTAAAGGTGACTTAGACAGCTGCAGAAAACCTGATCTCATTTTCTGCCCCTGGCAAGATTTTTTCAAGTTCATCTTTTTTTCCCTTCTCTCAAAATCTGATGAAAAAATGAAATGTCAGGAAAACAGGCTCTCAGGCTAAAAAACTTCTGTCTGTCTCTGTGACAGATGTCAGTTTGAAAGGTTTCAGGTCACCTGTCAGAAGTATGTCAGTGTGATCCATACCAACATCTACTCAGCCTCTAACACTAACGGCAAGTTCTGCTTTTTAAAATACCCCTTGAAAAAGAATCAAATGATTTCAAGTCACTGCCTTTCCCCTCTTTCTTTTAACTCTGATTAATGAGCCAAACTCTTAAGCAAAAAAAAAAAAGGGGGGGGGGAAAGAAAAAAAAAGTCTTTAAAAAAGGACAGCTTGACCTTTGTGTGCCCCTGGCAGTGAACCAATCAGCATTCTCGTAATCCAAACACAGATGCCTGGAGCTAAACAAATCCTATACTTGCGAACAAGAATTCGGTTTGCTGTCAAAATACAGTGAAGAGCTACATAGTGCTGCTTTTAAACAAAATATCCTGAATTAAAGCTTAAATGTTTTTGATTAATAGGAAAAATGATGTTAGTAACACATAATGCCCCAGTATACCAAATAATAATGGGAAAAATAGAAACTTTAATAGTTTTTTTTTAAATCCTCGTACCCTAACTCTCTGCACAGGACATAGTTCCACAATATTTTATGCCAAAACCGTCACTTGTATTATGTTACAAGTCGGTAGTTCGTAATGACTAATTAATGGAGTTGAACTCTGTCCTGTTTCTGGCTTAGTTTCATAACATTTGAATTATTTATCCCAATGATTAATTTTTTTTTAATGAGCCTCTCTCTTGGTCCAGACAATTTAAGAATTGAATGAAAAACACAAGAAATATATTTGATCAGTTTGGGAGGTTTAATAATTTAGGGCTATATAATGTAACCCCAAAGTGGAAAGAATCCAGTGTTTTCTTCTTATGCATTCCAAAGGTATGTTTGCCAACTTCACTGTTCCAAACTCCCTTCCCCCCAAAAAAAACAAACCCACAAAACAACAACAATAACAGTGAAACCCCCAAAGCCAGGGTGAGTTCAGAACCACACGAGAGTTTGCTTCCTCTCAACCCCAGAATCTTTAATAGCATAGGAAAGATGCCACTGAGATTTTTCTTTGCCTTCTAGGGCTTTGGGGCTCTCCAGCATTTCCTTGTTTTTAAGTGTCCCAAACGGACTCTCTTGACTTTAATTAAATGAGCAACAATTTTGGCATTCTAGAAGTAGAAAACCTGGAACATGAAATGAAGAGGCCCCAAACGCAATGAGATAGCTTGAATTAGATAATTGGGAATGTTTGAATCTCACTGAAGATTTGGACTGTGAAGTTTGACTCTGTAGCCACACTTTTCATGGCTTATGGGACTCAACTCAAATTTGAAAACAACCTTTCTCTCTTGACACCTATGGAACAGTTTCAGGTCAAGAGAGATATAAAATTACATTTTCATATGCAAATCATATATTTTCTCATTTAAAAAACAGTTTTCCATTCCTTTGTCTGTGGCTAAAAACTCTCCAAATTGAATATAACTGGAGTTGTTTCACCCATTAATGAAACAGCCGTATTTTCCAATTTGGTAGCAATACGTCACAGAAACAAGAGCCCATCATTCTGGGGTGTCAATTTCCCCTCAAACCTGCTCTTAAATCATTTGCTTTTTCCTACATCACCATTTTAGCATCAGCATTTTGTTCCATGAGATAATTTCATTACCACTGAATGATATCCTTAATTCTTTAGACTGGGGGAACAGTCTGCTCTTGGATTTAAAGTTTTACAGGTCTTCTGAAGAAAGAAACTAGCTTTAGAAAGCAATTTGAAGGTAAAGCCAAAATTATTACCAAAACAATCCCCCCCCCCCCAAAGAAAACAAAAACTGACCGAACAACAACAATAACAACAAAGACAAGCTTGCCAAACACCACAGTTCTATGGAAGGAGTAGCCAGAAGTATCAGCAGTGTTTAAACCCAGATAACCACAAACATCCTGGAATTTCCTTAACTAAGTATGATTTCTCAGGGAAGAATGTTTAGAATTCTGGATGTTACTTTGCTGTTCCTTTATTTTTTTCTTGATCAGTCATGCAGTAGAAAAGGGGAAAAAATCTTTCATGGCAATTAAATTTCCAATAGTTGTGTTAGCTATTTGTACATGGTCTTGATAAAGATGGATCCAACCATTAGTCAAACAAGGCTGCACCAATGTTCTCATGCTCATTATGTATTTATAATATGGACATTCCTATGACAGATCATGCAGCTGCTTTAGGCAGAAACTAATAGCCAACGAGAGAGTGCCAAAGTCAGCTTTACGGAGATAAAAATACACAATATTTAATACTCAATTTTCACTGTGTATGTTGGATGTGAAAAGTGATTACTGCCAGTTTTACACTGGAGTTCTCATAATTGAGTTTTACTAATACAATCCATTTTTATCCGCTGAAAAGATTCCTCCTTATTGTCCAATGGAAGCAATATTTAAACACATGATAAAAACACATACGGCAACTTTCTTGTCTTAAGATTTTTTTGTCCTTAGATTTCAGTGCTTTGGCTCCATTATATTTGAGAACCAAACAGTTCAGATGTAGCCTACCATGCAGAAAGCTCTTTTAGGAGCTTATAAATGAAACACTTCTCCCCTAAGAAAGAGTTCACTAGTTTCTCTTCTTTTGTGTTATCCACTCCAGCTGGCTGGGCAGTCCAAAACTGACAGAGTATTTTTGTAGATTCCAATCAGAAATGTGGATGCGCTTAGTGGCGTCCCGTTGGAAGAGATCGGCTAACCTTAGCAGAAGACAAGACTTCCCTTGTAAGAAGAACACACTGATGTTTGAACCTTATCAGGGATGTTTGGTGGGGGGCGGGGTTTAACAGCCATTGTGAACACAGATTCCGAGCTGAAATTAATAATTCCGAGCAGCACTAAAATTAATTACTCCGTCGTTATAAGCAGGCACTGGATTTATGGTAAATGACAGAGTGTTTGCAAATTTCCCTGACTACTCGATTAGAAAATGCCCAAGTAGAGGCGTCAGCCGAGCATGCATTATTTAAGTGGTTGGTGTCTGGCGACAATCTGGAAGCTGCAATTGTTGTGGTTGCCCGTAGGAAAATTCACACTTTCTGAGAGAAATTCTTTCACCTTTGTGCACCCACAGCACGGATCTCTCCTCATGGCAGCTGTAGGATACACAAGAACTCCATGACCTGGAAAATGTGGGACAACTGACACAAGGTGACCCTGGAATGCTGGGGTAGGCCCAATTAATTTAAAATTTTGCTTGGCCTTGTCTCTTCCAATTTTCTAAATCCTCTGGAAAAATGATTAATGCGTACACTGCCAATGCGAAAATATTTTTGACCCTATTAAAGTCGACCAAGGGTAAACCAAGTGTAGGCTGGCATTGTATCAAACTAGCTTTATTAAATTTGATTGGAGGTTTGTATGAGGAAGGGACAGACAAGGACATTATTTTGCACAGCAACTCCCTTTTAAATCAAAATATCGAGAGGAATACAAAGCAGAAATGTGCATTCATGAAGAGTTACTTTAAATACAGTAAAATCATATGCTGAAATTTGTTTAAAGTGAAAGTTGCATTTGTTAGACGTCCTCTCCTATTTTATTTCGGTGCTAGTCATTTGCCAATAAAGTTGATTCAATTTGTGGAAGCCTTATATTTCTTCATTTAAGGATGAGCTCGTTCAACCTTGCTTTCTTTCTCTTGTCTGTCCTTGTATTTCAGACCTTATAATTATTTTTCTGCTTTTTGAACTTTAGTACAAGAGGGCTCAGCCTCACAAATTCTTCCCATCCATCCTCCACTACAGTCCAATCAGTGTTATAGGTTTTCCGCCATGATGCTCTTTTGAATATTATTGGCATCATTCCAAAAGAGCTTATTTTTCAAGGAAAAAGATTTCTAGTATGAGCTTCTCTTCTCCAGGTCCAAGAAAACAGAAACTAAATCTCACTTTCTTAAAATACCAGTTATGCTGGCTATAATTTAGAGTCCCAGAGAAGAGATCTAGATTTTCATATAGTATTCCTAATTTAGCTAGTTGGCTTCAGACTCGGAGTTATGCATCAATTTTAATATTACTACAAGCACAAGGAAGACATTTAAGGTCCAGAATGCATCTAGTTATGATTAGCACAAATATTTACAGTCCATCTATAGAATGATTAGATAAACTACACTCCTTTGGTAAGAAGCTAAGGGTGGAGGCTGGAGGCAAAGCTATAATTTTACATGACAACAGAAGAATCCGTGGGTTCTCATAGGATTGTACATTTAGAATTAAAAGTAATGAAGAAATTGAGGCCCACACTTGCCAAAGTCACACAGTTTATAACTAGCAGAAGGGGAATTTAAACTGAGGTTCTCCAACACCAAGTCTAGTTCTCTTTCCACAGTATGTAAGTCCTCTCATTCAATGATGATCTCTAAATTCCAAATAAGATGTACTAGGAATCATTAATATACTTCAAAACTAATTTTTTTGTGTTTAATTAATTTCTTTACTTTAATGAATTCAACAAAAATTATTTTAGTCTCTGCTGTGCGCAAAGCGATGCATGAAGTTCTTGGCCATGGATCCTGCCCTCACAGAGTTTACATTCTAATACACTAATCTACACAAATAATATAATATACAAATATACAAATATAATATGCAGAAATAATATAATATTCAAATATATGATACACAAATAATATGATATAATGAATCATGTATGCATTAGAGAGGCACCTTTCTCCTTTCCCTTCATTGCCAGAGGCAGCATGGTACAGCAGCAAGCCTAGTGAAGATAGTTTTTCCTGGGAAGAAGGAAGAACAGCTCAGATGGTTAGAGGACAGGAAGGTAGAACTTTTCCAGTTGCAAATGGTTATTGGAAATTCTGAATCCAAACCATCTGAGTTCAAATTTATCTGCAAATCCATTGAATGCCATCAACTAGACTCAGAAAGAGTATCTTATGACATTCTATAAGGGTAAAAAACATAAGCCTTCTACTTGCAGCCCAAGAAGGTCTGTGCCAGGCATTGTAGGTTTAATAAACATGAGAAAAGTATCAAGACCAAATAAATAACTTTTTCCCTTCTATTTGTTATTATAGGAAAACTTTCTTTTCCTTCATTGTCCTGTACTCCTCACTCTTCTAACAGTTTTCATCAGTGAGTGTAGGATAACTTCTCTCTTGCAAATTTAGAAAATTCCCAATGTAATATATAATGGAAAAGGTTGAGAAGTGTTATCTTTAATCCTTCCTCCCCCTCCCCCAAAATATAGTAAAACATCCTTTAGAAAGATACTATTGATGGTGGGGAGTGGGATTGTAGAATCTTGCTTTCCTTTTAGTAGAAACAGAAACTAATAGAAAGATGTTGGTGATTGTGCAAACGAAAGGATAGAGTGAAGGAGATGATAATGTTTATAAATTGACATGGGATCACAAGCTAGAAGGGTAAAATGAGCTGAGTTAGTAAATTTTGAAACAAGAAGAGCTGACTTTTTGTAGAGGAACAGTTTTCTTTCAATTTGTCCATCTATACTATTCCAGCATTATTTCTCTTTCTGTCAGATAATTTACTTCAAGAATAAAAGAAGGGATTAAAAAAACCTCAATTAATTATTAGTAGAAATTTTGCAGATTGATGTATGACTAGGAGGATAAAAAATTAGGATATTTTCTGATCAGCTACTAATTGGGGCAAATCATTTTCTATAATTCTTGGAAAAACTCTAGCATATTTTAATAAAAAGATCATTTGTGAGAGCACAGAAAAGGAACAATGATCAATATTGACCTGTAATAGAAACATTAGCAACAAATCATGACAGATTAAGACAACTGCTTTTTTAAAAATTTTTTTATTTTTATTTTTTTGCTTTTTTTGTTTGGAGGGGGGAAAGGCAGGGCAATTAGGGTTAAGTGACTTGCCCAAGGTCACATGATTGGTAAGTGTTAAGTGTCTGAGGCCACATTTGAACTCAGGTCCTCCTGACTCCAGAGCTGGTGCTCTATTCACCATGCCAGCTAACTGCCCCCAACAATTGGGTTTTTTGAAAAGGATTAATAGACTGATAGACCAACAGAATGCAAAGAATGTGGTATCTCTAGGATTCAGTAAAGTACTTGACCAAAAACTTTCTTTGTGGATGAATGAAAAGATCTTAAGGTGGATAAGAGTATTGATCAGTGGATTTACTACAAGACTCAACAAGTGATGAGAGATATTTGGAATTTTTAGCAATATAGGCATCTATTCTTGGTCTTATTCTCTTCCACATTGTTATTATTTACTTGTATGAAGCATATTTATCAGATGTGTGGAAGACTAAAGCTGGGAGAGATTGCTAAAATGTTAGATGACAGAATAAAAACAAATATTGACAGACTAGAAACACAGGATGAATCAGATCCAATGAATCTGATAAGTATAAATGTAAAGTCTGTCATTGGGATTCAAAGAAGCAACAGCAGTTAATGTAGAAACAATATAGGTATCTTAGTGGACTATTAGGTCAGTTTCAATCATGATTAGGTCATAGCAACCTCAAAAATGAATTTGATCTTAGAATTCATTAACCAAAGGAAAATAGCCTATAAAATGGGAAATGATAGCCTTTCTTTTACTCTATCCTGGTTTGAGTATAAATGAACTCTTGTTTTTCAGCTGTGAGCATCACATTTTTGGAAGGAAGTTATTAAATTGGATTCCATTCAGAGGAGGTGGGCAGAATGTCTAGAGGTTCAAAATGATTTATTAGCAGAATTGATTAGGTGAATTGTGAACTTTTAACTGGGTGAAGGAATCTGGTGGGGAGGATGTTACAGCTATCTTTATGTATTTGAAAGTCTGCCTTGTAAAAGACAGTCTTGTCTTGGTTTACTCCCAAGGAAGTCGTCAGGGGCAGAGTTTGGAAGTCGTAAAGAGAAAGATTTTGTCTGGGTATGAGGGGAAAAACCCCAACTTTGTAATAATTTGACTGTGCAAAAGTGTTAAGCATTCTGCCATGGGAGGTAATAATGTCTTTCCCAACTCTGGAGGTTTTCACATGAGGAAAACTTCCCATGTGGCATGTTCACATGATGATCAATTTGACATGTGTTGGGAATGCCATGGAGAGGAATCACATTTGTGCACGTGTTGGATTATATGGCTTTTGATGTTCTTTCCAACTCTTAGACTTTATGAGTTTGGAGTTCTAATTTTTCAAATGAAATCCACTTTGCCTTTGTCCAATTAATTCGGAGCCCAGGGCATTGTCAATCTTCTTGATATTGTGCAAATAGCAACAAGATCTATGACTTGTACATCAGTTATACCTTCTTTTTTGCTACATGATTGGTTTACCTCTTTTTCCAATCACTCACCTCTCTGACAATATCCTTTTATTTGGTTACTGGAGTTTGAGGAAGCCAGCACAAAATGGGGAGCATCAGGGAGAAAGGGGTACAGTGGATAGAGTGCTGAGCTTGGAGTTAGGAAGATTTATTTTCCTGAGTTCAAATCCAGGCTCAGACACTTATTAGCAGTGTGATCCTGGACAAGTCACTTAAACTTCTTTACCTCAGTTTTCTTATCTGCAAAACGAATTGGAGAAGGAAATGGCAAACCACTCTAGAAAATCCCTGAAAATCTCAAATGGGATCATGAAGAGTCTGACACAACAGAAATAACTGGTTAAAAAGAAGAACATCTCAGATTCTTCTTCCATTTGGACTCTATGTCAGATAGTCTCAATGACAGTGGCAAACATCCTTTTTATGCTTTGTTTTATCTTAATTCTTGTCAGGCAGTCAGTCAACAAGAAGTTATTAATCACCTACTTAATGCCAGACAGTGTGCTAAATTCTGGGGCTACAAAGAAAAACAAAAGCATAAGCAAAACAAAAAAATAAACAGTCTGTGAACTGAAGGAACTCTAAATATAGTGGTGGAAATGAAACAAAGTTGTCTCTGCTGTAAAGTTGTCTTTTAATTACTCTTGTGTGATATGGCACCTGCTTGGAGGACACCTTGTAGGTCAGCCTTAAAAGGGACATTTTCTTCTACTGATTTGTTTTTACTTTTAATAAATAAACACAATAGGCTCTTGTATTCTGTGTACCATTTTGTCAATGTTATTGAGATTTAAGTAGCTATCAATATATGTAAGCCTTCTGATACCTTCATCAAGGATGCTCTCAATATATGTACAGATTATTTTCGTAAAGCTATTTTGGAGTTACTGAAGATAGACAGATTGGCAGTTATTGAAACTTTCTCAATAGTCGTTTTTTCCCCTAATAATAATGTCTACGATTCCCCCCAAGTATTTGGTAACATGTTGCTAATGAATTGTGCAGGAGAAATGGAATAAAGAATACCATTACAGATGGCTCTTCCACTCCATTGGTATCTATTTAATTGTCAGTAGATCTAGATTCTTTATGTGAAGTCTGTGAATATGGGTTTCTGTATTTCAATATCATTGGTTTCCTTCTAATCCTATGTATTTTATTTTATGGATTTAAAAATATTCTGAGATGGAGTCCATAGGCTTTGCACACTGCCAAAGAGGTCTATGACATAAAAAGTTTAGAACTTTTGTTTGGAAGAAGGACTTCAGTATATTGGGCAGTCCTCACTCTGGAGGACTTAAAAGGCAATGTATAAGAGCTGTTCAAGATAAGGGGACTTGAGTGGGTTGCATAGTATGTTTCACATGGTGAATTTATGTATTTGCATGCACCTATAGTGTTGGATGGAATGACCAAATCAATGACTTCACATATCCATCAAAATATTAAAGTATCTAACAATGACTCTAATGTTGGATTCCCACTTACCATAGGGAAAGTTAAGTTCCGGATGTTCAAGGACTATTTTAAAAACTATTATATTTAGTTATGTTGAAATATATTTAAAGGTGGTTGAAGGGATTGATTGGAGAAAATATTTGTTCCTTTTATACAAAAATTTAAACTTTAAGCCTAGCAGGATATTTAGTAATCACCAATTCTCTTATTTTACAGATAAAAGGGAAAAAAGGCAGAAAGAGGTAATTAGGTGACAGTGGATAGATATCTGGACCTAAAGCCAGGAAGAATCAAGTTCAAATTTAACCTCAGACACTTACTAGCTGTGTGATTAGGTTCCAGTTTCCTTATCTCTAAAATGTGGATAATAACAGCACTTTCATTATGAGGTTGTCATGAGAATAAAATAAGATAATGTAAATTTCTTTGCAGATGTTAAAGTATTATAAATGTTACTGACAATAATGATGATGATGAAATGACTTGACTAAAGTTGTATAAGCAATAAGTAGTAGAAACAAAATTTAAATCCAACGATTCTAATGCCAAAGCTAGTGTTCTTTCCATTATACTATGTTACATCCTTTGAGAAAAAAATTTGTAGAACCCATACTAGTTGCTGGGGGAATCAATGTAAAAAGAAAATTATGTATTCTCAAGAAGAGAGAAAGCTGAAAATACTAATGGAACCATGTGCCAGAGATATGATGAGGTACCCGAAAAATGGAAGTTCTAAGGTCATGGTAATACTATCTGAGAACTAACCATTTTATTTCTTTGTGGACTTTCTTTTTACTTAGGGCAGTGGTTCTCAACCTTCCTTATGCTGCAACCCTTTAATACTTGTATGTGGGTGTATCTGCATGTGGGCGGACCTGCCTGGAGACAGATAGAGGAGCGGTGTCTCGGTTCCTAAGACCAAGGGAAATATGTGTTTTCCCATGATCTTAGGGGACCCCTGTGAAAGAGTTGTTCGACCCCCAACCTACAGGTTGAGAACTGCTGACTTAGGGGAATGTGTGATGAACAAGCAGAGGGTTATTTTGTTCTTGTAGCACTAGTCAGAAGAGCCCTTTTCTACTTTGGCAGAAAAGGGCCCAATTACTGCATTTGGGATGCTTAAAACATTAGACCCTAAGGTGCCTGACTTTATATGTAACCATAAGTCAATAATTCTGGTTGCTTGGGAAGACTACAAAGGCTTCCATATTCAAGTAATAGGAACCCAGTGAATTAATTACAAGCTTATCCTCTCCCAGTAATAGCCAACCTTGTATTATTGTTATATGTCAGAGTAGGAAAGGAGCACTGCCAGTAAATATGCTTGAGACAATCATGTCTTTAGCACAATGCCCTCCATAATTTCCATTTTTCTGGTCCAGATCTGTGATTTCATCAACATAGGGAGCCGTTAGTTTTGAAATTCTTTCCACCTCAAAATGGCAGCTCCTCTGTAATTTATACTCTTAGAGAGTAGTTACGGAGGGTGAAACTGAAGAGTTTAATGACTTACCCACAGTCACCCAGATTGGAAGTGTCAGAAGTAGAATTGGGACTGGAGTCTTTTGATTCAAGGCTGGCAGTTATCTAGTGTTCTCAGCTGCTTCTCCTCTTATTTCGGGATGCTTAATCATTGTTATTTGAGTGATTTAATGCATGAGTCAGTCAGTCAACAATGGTTATTCTTTTTTCCAAGAGAAATATCAGGGTGTATTTTAAATAAGATTGCAGTACGACTTAGAGAATATTGGAGTCTACTTAAAGACTGAAGAGATGGTTGAAGGAGCAGAAAGGAACACTGATTTTGACTGAAGTTTTGTATTTCTTTAATTCTTGCTTTTGGTTTTTTCTCATTTTGTATCACTTTACCTAAATCACACAAATTACTTTTTTTTTTTTTCCAGAACTGTGACTTTACTGGTATGGAGAATCCCTAGCGAGGAAACTTTCTACCGGTTCAGATCAGGGCCTGCTTTGCAACTTACAACCTTGGAGCTTTTCCAGAGTGTACTAAATGGTTAGTAGACTTACCTACCATCTCAGAAATAGGATTTGAATCCAGGTCTCCCTGATTCCAAGGCTGTCTGCTTAAAGTCCAAGGTTTCTATTCACTGTGCCATGTTGCCTCTCATAAATTGACTAAAATTTATAATAATGTTTTAATAAAAAGTTTATAGTCTTTGAAAGAGACTGAATTGTGATTTATACTAAATCTCAATTACATAGACCTGGAGAAAGAGCCTATTTATTGGCAACTCAACATACTGGCATCATCCTGTCTCAGAGCAACTACCAGGATTTCATGCTCAGGCCCTTAAGGGAATAATCCAACTATAGGAGGAGCAGGCTTATTAATTCAATCCTACCTTGCTGATTGAAAATGTCACAACTCCCATAGAAGCAAATCTTATTATCTTCACATTTTATATCTAAGCTCATTGATGTTGAAATATTTTATGTTCTTAAGTATAAAATTATTAATAAAAATTTAAGATCATAAACATAGAAACATTATACAAATTTAGGTATGTGCATGTATCAAATCTTTAAGATCAGTGACAACATGCAAACCCTTTTGCACGCTTCTATCACACTTAAGGCGATATCAAATTTCAAAATAACATAATATATTATAATGCTTGTGAAATAATTGAATTTTCTGATGCATTGCTTTTGAGCTAAATGAGTCTGAAACACTCCTTTATTACCCCTCTCTCCCTCTCTCTCTCTTTCTCTCTCTCTCTCTCTTTCTCTCTCTCTCCTCTTTCAAAGGTGAAATGATTAGGCGTAGGAGGTGGTTAAAAAATTGGGGGTGATGCACAAAATGGGTTTTCACAGACAAGCCTTAGCCATAAGAGTGCTAGCAGGCACCATTGTTTTACTTGACTTATTTCATAGGTTGCAAGTGAGTGGACTTGATAACTTCTCCAGCAAATTAGTCATTCTAGTGGGCCGCCTACAGCATTTTTTGTCAAAACAGTAGAGCCAAGAACAAAGAGACATTAGTGGTGTGAATCAGAATCTGCCCTGTGACTTCAAAGCTGAGTTCAAAAAAGGGTAAGGTGGGAGGGAGACTGTGCAGGCCTAATTTTCTCAAGATACAGGCAGTTTGTAAAATGACTCCAAATGCAGGCAATTTCTTATCTTCTGAGCTCTTTTTCATTCAAATGCTCATTATATTTCTCCATTAGCAATTGATAGACTAGAGCTGTGTGGATTGCTAGAGACTTACAAGTTAACTCAGTTAAGGTATGGAGACAATTCTCATGTGGAACTGTTCGATAACTACTTTCCCTCATAGTCCAACTGAATACTATCCCTTGATATGCTCAGGAATGCCATTACAGTAACACAGAGAAAAATCCAGGAGTAAAGAAGTTTACACTTGAATTCTGTAAGGGAAGAAAAATAGTCAATTTGCAAAGTGATAACAGAAGATAAGTAATGTGTTCTCCTCTCCTCTCCCCTGTGCCAGAGTCCCTCCTCAGCAGTAAGTTAGGTGCTTAGGGAGGCACATTCAATCTTTCAGACCACTGGGATATCAGTGAATTCATTAATGCACATCCCTCAGCCCCAAAGGTAATACCCCAGTCACCTGGACTCTAGGGAGGATCTGATTCATTATTTCTTCAAATGGAACATTTATCTTTCTGCAAAGACAGCACAGCACATAGACAGCTGAAAGTGCATTAACTGCTTCAGACCACTAGGGTTTGGCTGAATTGGGCTCCTGATGTTTGATAGTCCTCATGTCAAAACCAGTACATTTATGAATGAGCCACACTATTGGTAGATGGGAACAGAATGAGTGTGTTCATTCAAAGCTTAAACAAATAAAGTTGGGAGAATCACTTTGGTACAATGAAAGGAATACTGACTTTGGAATAAAAGGATCTGGGTTCAAAGCTTTCCTTTGCTACTTCTTATTCTAATGGGATTGACAAGCCAATACCATACTGAGCCTTGATTTCCTCAGCTATGAAATGAGGGGCTTAGACTAGATTCATTTCTAAGGTGTCTACCAACTTTAAACCTATGATCTAAATGGAGAATAAAATAGCTTTTGCTGAGGTTAAATTAGAATAATGAGATACTTTCTATTAAACTGTTGTTTTAACTTATTTTGACTCCAAAGCAATACTCTTCCAGCTATGCTGTAGCATAGAGATTTCTTTTGCTTATCTCAGTACAAAAATTCATTGTGCTCTTCTGTTCAATCAAAATCCAGCTTTGTAATAAGAGCTAACTAAAAAAACAAAAAACAAATAAGAGGAAGCAAAAAAAAAAAAGGCTGGGAGTGTGGAGGTGGCAGGGAGGTAGGGAGAATAGAGGCCATACAGTGAGCATTTAAATTCCCAAGTCATTTGAAACATTTCACTCACTCATTCATCCATCCAAAAAAATAAATTAATGGCCTGTGTGCCTAGTACTGTGTTAGGTCTCAGGCTGGAAAATGATTAAGGTTTATGGCTCATAATTAAGCATACTGCCTTTTATCATTCTAAAATATTATACTTAAACCTTTCTTATTGCTAGTAACAGTTTAAGGCATTGTATAAAAAAACACAAGAGTGACAGTGAGAGATCATACTGTTGCCTCTTAAATTAATGATCCAAATTCCATGTAAGAAATAAATCTATAGAAAAAATAAAGAAATAGATTTATACTTTATAGCAGAACCGGTTTGTAAGTCATAGCCACCCATATAGAGCTGGTCTGTCAATTATCAATGGAGAATTATAATGAATATTTCAATCTCATGATTAACCTGATTTTAGGAGGTCATTCAGCAGTGATACGTAGAATAGATTGTGCGTTTAGGTGTTGGGGAAGATTGGAGGTTAGGAAACAAATTTTAGAAAACATAGCAATCCAAGTGTAAGGGAAGGAGACATCTGTTTAAGGTGATGGCAGTAGGGTTGAGGACAAGGGAGGAATCCAAAAGATATCATTTATTTGAAGAGTTCAACGGTGAAAAATGGAAAGAAATACCACAGTAATTAGGAAAAATAACAACATCAAAGGAAGGTTTTTTAAAAGTTAGTTTATATATAGCATGCATACTTTTTTCTAGAAGAGGATTGGAATTTTTAAATAACAAATAGCATAAAAGTTAAAATGATTGTATTTTAAAAGCAATGAAATGGCTGATTATTGATGTGCCAGTCATGTCCGAGTCAATCCTCTCAGTTAGACAGTTTACAGATATCCTAAAACAAAGATCACAATCAACAATAAACTAGAAGAAAGAATAAAAATGAGAAGATATTATATATGGTTGAGGGAATTTCAATTTGGCCTACTTAAACAAATTGTTGATAACGTCCAAATAGGAAATGAATAAAAAGACATTGACACAATTTTATCGTTTAAAAAGAAAACTTAAGCTACCACAATGAAATTGATTGCCATGATGGGACTAAAAGAATTTAGAAAATGTCACAGTTGGCAAAAACTTGACGTCTTTGACAAACTAAGATAAAAAAGCCAATAATAACACTGGTTGAGAATATGAAATTGGAATCTTGAAGAGGAGAATGGTTGAAGCATGTGAGTAATATTTTCCCATAGAATAAGATGAGTGGTAGAGGGACAGAAAAGTATAAAAGAAATTTAGTCAAATACCCAACTATGCAAAATTTCCCCAAGGACATTTAAGGATGAAGCTAGAAAGGGAACAACAAACAGAAAAAAATGGAAAAGATCTGCCAAGATTTCTATAACAAACTTGTGTTTTTCCATCAGTAAAAATGGAGTCACCATATTTATGCTCACAATCTCTAGGCTGCTTGAGGAATAAAAATGTCACTAAAGAAAATAAAATAGAAGAAACAGCTGAATGAGACCAAATATATACAAGAGGAGGTCTTTGGGTTTGTTGACACAATAGTGGTGGGCACTAGAGATCTATTCTCAAGACATTTGAAAGAGGGGGCGGTAAACACTTGGGAAAAATTCAAAGCTTATTTTTGCCAAAAAAAGGTGACTAATGTCCACAATCTGCATGTCTACTTTTCTACTTCTACACTTCTCCCCATCCTCCCCACCCCCCAAGAATAATCTACAAAATCACCTAGAGCAGAAATTCTTAACCTTTCTTTGTGTCATGGACCCCTTTGCTAGTCTGGTGAAGTCTATTTAAATATATAAAATAAAACAACATAGAATTACAGAGGAAACCAAACAGTGAAAATAAAGACATAATATATTTTTTCCAATTCCAAGTTTGTAGATTGGCTGAAATCTATCCTCAGCTCCCTTGGGGGTCCAAGTACCCAGGAAACCCTGATCTAAGGTATCTTTGATTAATGCATGAGAAGGAAGTAGGCAGACACTCACAAATAATTTTTTGACAGCACTCAGACATCTTTAGAATAACGCCATTGACTGAAAGGGATAGAGAATAAAATTTCCCACTGTGCTTATTATACATCGACTATTTAAAAAAAGTATTTGATTCCCTAGAACAGAATATTCTTTTATAGCTTCTCCTCCAACAAGACAGCTCCCATGTATATGTCAGAATCACACAAGATTTCTTAAAAGATGTAAGAACAGAGGTAACTTCCTCCAATGGCTTTCTGATTATTAATAACAAGCAAAGCAGAGAACAAAGAGATGTATGCTCATTAACAGTGTTTGCCACTGTCATGGAGGATGTCCAGTGCAGAGTCCAAATGAAAGAGAGATTCCATGTTTATATTAAGTTCTTCCAGGTGCTACTGTTTGGGGAAGGCATTAAAGTGATTGCATTTAGCCTGAGAGCATTGCAGTATTTCCTAAATAGGATCAACAGCCAGTCAAGAGTTGAACCAAACTAGTCACATGGGAAATTAAAAAAAAAAGTAATGGAAAAAGATTGCATGTTCAGATTATGCTATGTAGTGGGCTGGGCAACTCAGAGCTGTGTCAACCACACACACTCTTTTTTTGGTTTTGGTTTTTTTTTTCTTTTGTTCTAAGGATGAAACGAGGTAACATTTCTTTCTCTTACAAATTAATTCACTTAGTTTTAGTTTGTAACATTCACTTATATAAGTTTTAAGTTTTCTCCACCTTCCTCTCCTCCCCCCTCCCCAAGACAGTGTGCAATCTGATATAGGCTCTACCTATACATGCTTATTAAACATATTTTCACATTAGTCATGTTGTGTAGAAGAATTAGAATTTATGGGAGGAACCATGATAAAGAAAAAAATAAAATAAAACAAAACAAAACAAAAAAAGAGAGCAAATAGTGCTTCGAACTGCATTCAGACTCCTTAATTCTTTGTCTGGATGTGGACAGCATTTTCCTTCATGAATCTTTCGGAGTTGTCTTAGATCCTTGCACTGCTAGAAGAGCCAAGTCTATCAAAGTTAGTCATCGCACATTATGGCTGTTACTATGCACAATGTTCTGGTTCTGCTTGCTTCACTCAGCATCAGTTCACATAAGCCTTTCCAGGTTTTTCTGAAGTCCTCTTGCAAAGGTTTTTCCGAAGTCTGGCTGGGGTGGGGATGAGGTTGGGTAGAATGAAAGATCAGAGAGTTCATAAATCCCCTAATGCAAGCCGAGGGGCAGCCCTGCTTGTCTTGGAGGGGTCCTGGAGCCATCCTGGTAAGCATTGCTTCTGGAGCTGGGGCCTGAAGTTCGGAGAACTCTCTAGCCTCTGCTGAGCTTGACACAGGTAAGATGGAGCCGCAGTGGTGCTAGTTACAAAGAAACCCAACTTGATAAAGACTACTACCTTAAGCACTTAGAGCCGCTGACTGAAGAGGAGAAGTTTTAGCAGGATCTCAGAGCCACACAGATCTACAAAGCTCCCCCAGCATCGAAGACAAGCTCTTTGTTTGAGGACCCAGTGATCAGTAAATCCACCAACATCATGTTGAAAGGAGGAAACAAAATACTTCCCAGATCCCTGATGGCTGAGCCTCTGGAAACCCTCAAGAAAGAGCAGTTTAAAAAAGACCATGAAGCCAAATCTGGGGAGCAGAAGGCCATTGAATGCAACTTCTACACCATCTTCTACCAGGCCCTACAGAACTGTCATCCTGTCCTCTGCCTGGTCAGTAGCCTTAAAGGTGACCGCTTCTATTAGGTTCCAGCCCCTCTGACTGACAGGCACCTGCGATTCTTGGCTATGAAAGGGATGATTCAAGAATGCTTGGAGAAGAAGGCTGAAGAAGTCGAATGGTGATGCCAGAAAAGCTGTCTCCTGAATTCCTGGAGGACTTTCACAACCAAGGCCCTGTGGTCAAGAGAAAGCATGACCTGCCCAAAGTGGGAGAGGATAACGGAGCCTTTGCCTACTACCCGTGGTGGTAGAGGGTGGGAAGGCTTGAGCCACAGAGTGAGAATTTGGTGCCTTTGCTCAGCCTCTTGCCCTTCTGCTTTTGGGAGGATCCGCCTGAACAGAGGTTCAGGTTATTGAGGAATTTTTTTTTTTTGCTTTTTTGAGGGGGGAAGACAGGGCAATTAGGGTTAAGTGACTTGCCTAAGGTCACATGGCTAGTTTTGTGTTAAGTGACTGGAGTTGCATTTGAACTTGGGTCTTCCTGACTCCAGGGCTGGTGCTCTATTCACTGAGCCACCTAGCCGCCCCCCAGCTTATTGACTTTTTACCACTGGGGGAGGGGGCAGGTTTCAAATTGAGGAGTGGTTAGAGCTTAGAATGCAACATCTTCAAACTTCCTTTCTTGTAGCCTTGCCACATCAGCTGTTCTTAACCAAAATTATGTAAAGCATCCATTTCCTACGGGTTGGTACTAATACATACACACATACGTATATATACACACATGCTTATATGTTGTTTCTGATATATCTATCTACATGTATGGTAATATGCACATGTGGTACATACATTCTGAAATACACACATAGAATGGCATGTGCATGATTCTGTGTACACTGATACCCTCTTGCCTTTCAATTCTTTAGTTCTTTAGTTCTGTTTGTATTCCTGCCAATTTGCAAATGAACTGCTTTTTGATTTTGGTGACTAATAACATATGCATTATGAAACTATAACATATACATAAAAATATTGCCATTAGACTGTTAATTTTTGTTTCACTTAATTGGAAAGCAAAAGACACACATATTTGTATACATGTATATGTAGACACATGTTTATATATACATGTAGAACTACAAATATACAATGCACATACATATATCTGTGTGTATGTGTGTATATGTATATATATATATAAATGTCAATATCCGTCTGTGCTCTGTCTTCACATACACATACACACACACATAGAGAGACAGATAGAAGAACAGATAGAAGGATAGATTGATAGATAATCATAGGCAAGCAGACTCTCCATATACAATGCACTGGATCCAGATTTTAACAAGAGAAGTAGTGCAAATTTTACTACCTTTGGGAAATTGTACGGTGCTTTTAATGACTTATAGCTTCCCCCTGAAAAAAATGTCCATCTTTTCACCATTAATATTATTTTAGTGATGTTCTATGACTGTGAATCAGTGGAGTATTAAAGTATATGAAGAATTGATATTGAGAGTCATCCAAGGGAAAATGAGGAGGGGCTTCATGGGCTTAAGGTGAACAAGAGAAGGAAAGTTAAGGATGCCATCCAAGAGCTATAACACAAGGGAAGAAGATGATCTAGTTCTATGATGAGAACTCCTGTACAACTTTCATGTTCCACTGGTGTCCATGGCCCCGCCCCCCCCAAGTACCCCAAACCCCTGCATGTTGGGTCCCTTTGTATATGATTTATGGTAAGACATGGAAAAGAGTTGCTCAGGATTCTGTTTTGCATCATTGGAGGCAGTATCCAAATGAATGAGAATATAAATTTCACAGAAATTTCAAATGTTTAATGAGAGAGCTTAGTGGAAGAGTTGATGATATTGGGAAGAAAGAGAGAATTAGCATTATAAAAAGGTTACTCAAGTGATAGGAAACCTTAACTTCAGAAAAGGAGGAACTTTTATCCTTCTGCCTCTGAATCTGGAGGGAAAACTAAGAGGGAAAGTTGTAGAGACACGAATATGTTGAAGTCACCAAGGTATGGCCATGCCACATGGTCGTAATTTCCTTGGTAATTAAAGCAAAACCCTCTTGTCTCTCAATTCTTTAGCTCCATTTTTATTTGGCAAAGGCTTGCCTGCCAATTTGCAAATGAGCTGCTTTTTGGTTTTGGTGAATAAATAACACATACGCTGTGAAAATATAATTTATACATCAAAAAGTATTGCCATTAGACTGCTAATTTTTGTTTCATTTAATAGTACAGTAAATTGGAAAGCAAAACCCACTGGTTCTTTTGAACTTCATTATAACAGACTATGGCGTAGCTTTATAAATGAAACCTTAGAAACAAAGTCTTTTGTATTTTGTGTTAGTACAGAAAATCAAATGCTTTGCATCTAAGATGGAGCCATGGTTATAGAAATCAACTTCAGCAAGTATTAAAGAAAAGTAGCAATGCTGGCCTTAATTGTCCTCAAGAATATATACACACTGAATATTTATTCAATTAAATTTTAGTGTAAGTACAGTTCAAATAAGAAAAAAAATTCAAGCTTTAAGTAAAACTTTAATAAGAAAGAATATTTGTACTAAATTAATCTCCTTCCCATTCTAACCCGACTTACAATGTTCATAATGAACCCAGAACTTTTTATACTGGGGTGGTGGGTTGGAGACTCCTTTAATTGTTTGGTTCTTTTCCATCCTTTTAACTAATTTAAATCATGTGAATTTAGGTTCTTGGATAAGTTATGGTTAAAGACAAAAAGGACACTCACTGAAGAGTAATTTATTAAATAATTAATTGCATTTCTCTTTGCTATTTTGTTCCTAATGCAAACTTTAACAAAAATTATCTTTTTGTTATAAAGATTTATAAATAAAAAATTCGCAGGGCTATATGAATTATGCTTCTCAAAAATTTATCATGATTGCTTCCATCAGTATGAATGTGTAGTCGAATGTACTATTGTGAAGATCACAAGCCATCCATGTCTTTTCATATTGTGTGATTCCAGTTCATGTTGCCACAAAGAGCATTCATAGAGGAGGTATCCAATGAATTAGAGGGCTTCTGGGAATTTTTACATCTAATCCTAGTTTCAATAGTCCCTTCGACAGAGAGCGTGGATACTGTTACTATATCTTATCACAATTTTGCTCCACGATTCTTCTTTTTGCTGGATAGTATTACTGAACTTAGCAATTACCATTTCAGCATTTAGCCTAGTACCGTAGGGCTACTCAAGCTTTTATAAGCATTCTTGATATGGAATTTCAGCTTTTTCTGCCCTCAGAGACCTCAAAAGTCAAAATCAGGTCCTTCAATATTTTCTACTAATTTATACATTTTGTCTAGTTCAAATGTCTATCAGGCTTTTAATAATTCTCTATTATGCCCAGTCCAAATCTCTAGACTCTTCCCCAGAAATCCTGAGAAGATTCCTGATAAAGGCCTATAATATTTTTTTGTATATTCAGCCTCACTTTTCAGTTTCTTTACTGGCAAAACTTGTTTCATAAAAATCTTTTAGTTTTAGAGTCATCTGTTTTTCTTCAAAGGGTGATTTACAGATGAATTTCTGGACTCTGTGTTCTTCTGTTATTGTACCAGGAATTTTTGAGGGTTCATTGAGTTTTATAATTCACAAAATCCTGATTGAGTAGTTTCTATTCATTTTATTCTTCTATTTTTCACTTTACAACTTTTCAGTTCTTTCACAATAATTCTATATTATTCAAAGTTTACCTCTGACACATACTGGATGTGTGTTCCTAGGCAAGTCTCCTAACCTCTCAGTTTTCTGGGCGATTCTAAGACTATAAGTTATATAGAACACGATGAACTTATTCATTGGAGGCTTCCTCACTTAAGACAGGTCTAGCCCCTATACCAATATTACACTTGTTCTTACATTCAAGATCTACTATTTTTTCCTCTTTCTCCTTCTTTCTCTCTCTCCCTTTCTCTCTTTCTTTCTTCCTTCCTTCCTTCTTTCCTTCCTTTCTTCTCTCTCTCTCTCTCTCTCATCCATCCATCCATCCATCTGTCTTTCTATGATCAAATCCAGCCACTCATTTTCCAAATTAGGAAACTGAGGGTACTCTAGCAGTAAATATCAGAAGTAGGATCTGAATCAAGGTCTTCCTGACTCTAAGTTTCGTTCTCTATCCATTATAACATGATAACTTCAGTTCTAAGGCAATCAAGGGATGAACTGATATTTCCTCATAAATTAGTAGAAATTCATACCCTCTCATTAATTCATACATTAGCTTTGAGCACTGTTCCCAATTTATAAAATAACTCTCTTTCATCATAATTAGTCTTCTCTCTCTGTTTCTCTGTCTCTCTCTGTCTCTCTTGTTTCATAGGCTTAAATAAATATAAACATTGTTGGCTATACGTGTGTGGTCAGTTGTTGGATAGCAGTGCAGCACTTAAAACATCTATGTATTATATCTTGGTCTACCTCACAGTCCCATCTCCTTTTCTGATCATATGTTTCCTCAACAATACCCTTCATGTCAATTTTTGCATGTAACTCATCAATGGGAGTATGCTACAGCTTGGTTATCATGTATCATTTCACTTCTGTTTGAGTTACTTGCAACTTTGATTCTTCAGTGATTGCAGTGTTCTGAGATATACAATCATGAAGCATTACTGGAAGATCCTAGCCATATACTGAAGTAAAAGTTTACTAATCCAGGTCCAATGGATTGAATTTTATGATAATTCAGACACATTCATATTTTGTCGATTGAAAAGTCCAAAATAAGTAGCAAATATTCATTTTATATCTGTGACAAAATATTGTATAAAGTGAGCTTGAGAATTATAATCCTTCATTAACTTATTCTATTTACATATTTCCTTTTACTTGAAAACTGAAACTATATTTATTTTGGAATATTTTAAGAATGAATGAATAAAAAGTTGCATTTATTCAAAACATACCAAGCACTGTGCTAAGCATTGAGGATACAAATATTAAGCAAACAAAACAGTTTCTGCCCTCAAAAAACTTAAACTCTAATGGAGCCAAACAGTACAAAGAGGGGAGCTAGACTAGGAGGAAATGGGAATGCGTTTAGGCATGAGTGTAGTTCATGGTTTGGGAATGACTGAGAAGTTGTACGGTAGCCTGGTTCTGGGTAAGATAAAGTGAAAACATGAACATTAGGGGAGTCCAGTCCAATTCAGGAATCTGAATTCCAGTGACAGGGGAGGACTCAGGTCAGAGTGCAAGCAATATGGATTAGAAACTCCAAGGATGAATTACCATATTTCACCAATAATTGTAGCATATTTTACACCAGTTTTTAAAAATTTTGTTGGCGTTACTTAAAAAGCATGTATTACTAAGTGGTGTAAGATTAGGATATGCAGAAAACTCACGCGTATATGTTAAAATTGAATACTAACAATGTATGTACTCAGAATTCTGGGCTCAGGTCTTGCAATGTGCAAGAGATAAATGCATATCCATACGCCACTGGTGAATACATTGCTGCTTTGTTTACCTTTTAAGCAGCATGACAAACAGAATTATACCATGCGACAATTATGTGATGAAAGGTTATAAACCAGTTTTTAGACTGAAAAACAGAGTATGACAATTATGTGGTGGCGAAGATTATGCTGTGAAATATGGTATTCCTGTTCTTTATTCCTCTTACCTTTTCCTGGCTTTCTTTAATTTAGAATCAGTGAATTTTGTTGTATTGTTTTATACGGGCTACCATTTAGTTATGTAAAATGGAAAAAGGCAATGATTCATTCGCTCATGGTATACCCTGGCACAGGCCTGCACAGCCTGTGGCCCATGGATCACTCACATCCATGGGCCACTTGTACAAGCCAGAGGATTTCCTCTACATAACAAAGGATGTTTTCCTCTACATTTTTCATGGGTCATCTGAAATCCTTTAGCATGCTGCAAGCAGTTTGAGGGCAACAAGAGGTCTCAGGTTGTGCAGGCCCACTCTAGCTGGTGAGGCAGCAAGATCCAGTGGCCAGAGAACCAACCTCAGAGTCTGAAAGATCTAGGTTCAAGTCCTGCCTACGAAATATATTGGCTATTTGTCCCTAAGTGAGTCACATAGGCTCTCACTGCCTCAGACGAATATCTATGTCTGAGTACAGAGACAGAAAGACTGGACATGAGATTTTACTGGAATAGGAAATTTCTCCTTCCACTAACTCAGGTTATACTTTCTCTGCAATGCACCCTCCTAGTGAGTTACATAGAACACTGAGAGATGAAGTGATATGCTCAGGGTCACACCACCAATATGTCAGACAGGACTTGAACCTGGCTTCTTTAGAAATAAAACCAAAATTGTCATACACTCTGTCATCCCCTCAAGCTGTCTTCCAGTATCTCTCCTCCACTTCTCAGCTAACTCTTAGAAAAACCTACCCAATGCCTACAGTTCTCTTTTTCACTCAGTCCTCAAAGCATTTAATCTGGCATCTGATCTCATCATTCAACCAACACTGATCTTCTCAAAGTTGTCACTGATCTCTTTATGGTCTTTTCTTGGTCCTCGTCCTTTTCAATATATTTTTTACTGTTGACTACCCTCTTTCCATATATATTCTGCCCTCTTTGAGTGTTTGTAATATGACTCACTCCCATTTCTCCCCCTACCTGTTTAAGTGTTTTTTCTCAATAACCTTTGTTCATACAAATCATGCTCCTTAACTGGGAGCATTCTCCAAGATTCTGTCATAGGCCCTCTTACCCTTTTCTCTCTCTATCTTCCCTTGGGGACCCCATCATCTACCATTGGTTTAATTATCATCTCTATGCCAATAACTCTCAGTCTCTCCCCTGAGCTTCAGTCTTGAATCACTAATTGTCTGTTGGACATTTCAAGCTGAATGTCCTGGAGACATTTCATCGAATTCAACACGTGCAAAACAGAATTTAACATCTTTCTCCTCTGCTCACCCATCTTAGAAACTTTCTTATTTTCACTAAAGGCATGACCATTGTTCCAGGTTTGTAACCTTGACATTTCCCTCTACTCTTCACTCATCCTCCCTCTGCATCCATAATCAATAGCTAAATCTTTCTTCTTTTCCCTCTATAATAGTCTCTCCTGTTCTACCCTTTCTTTCCATTCACACAGTTGTCATTTTAGTTCAAATCCTTTTTACATCTCACCTCCATAAATGAAATGCCCTTCTCAATCGGTCTCCCTGCCTCAAGTCTTTCTACTTCAGTTCATCCTTCACCCCGCTGCCAAAGTGCATTTCCTTAAGTGTAGCTCTGACCATTACTCTCCTTCTCATTAAATTCCAGTGGTTTTCCCTAACCTCTAGATTAAAATCTAAGGTCTGCCTTTAAAGCTCTTCACAACCTAGTCCCAACCTATCCTTCCAGACTTATTGTACATTATTCCCCTTCTCGTATTCTGTGCTTCAGCCAAACTGGCTTTTTCTTTGTTCTTTACATAAGATACTCCATTGCTCACCTCTGTATTGGCTCTGCCCTATGCCTAAAATGCAATCTCTCTCACCTCACGGAATGTGCCGTATGCTTTGTGAAGCCTTTCCTGGTCCTTTCAGACACTATCGTGTCATCCTTGGCACCCCATCAAACCATCTTGCATTTAACCATATTGTCCTGATTTCTATGAATTTTCTTTACATTTAGTCTGTCTATGTTTATTTTGGTATTTGGTCATTTCAGTCATGTGTGACTCTTCATGACATTTGGGGTTTTCTTGGCAAAGATACCAGAGGGGTTTGCCATTGTCTTCTCCATCTCATTTTACAGATGAGTAACTGAGGCGAACTGGGTTAAATGACTTGCCCAGGGTCACACAGCTAGTAAGTATCTGAGGCCACATTTGAATTCATGAAGATGAGTTTTCCTGACTCCAGGTCAGGCACACTATTCACTGCCCCTATATGGGCACACACACACACACATTGACAAACATATACGCACATATATGCAAACACACACACACACACACACACACACACACACACACACACACACACACACACACATATATATATTGTCTCTACCGCTAAAAAGTAAACTACTTGTGAGTAGAAATTGTTAGATTCATTGTATTTGTGTGCCTAGTGTCTAGCTTAGAGGGTGGCATATAATAGGGGCCCCATGAAATATAAATAAAACAAATACATGGACATATATATATGTATACACACACACACATACACACACATATATATACACACACACGTGTTAATTGAGAAAAAAAATTTATCTATAGATATGTGTCTGTCTGTCTGTCTATCTAATCTATCTACCTACCTATCCGTCTATCTGTCTGTCTATCTATCTATCTATCTATCTATCTATCTATCTATCTCTATCTGTCTGTCTGTCTATCTATCCATCCATCCATCCATCCATCCATCTATGTATCTATGTATCTATGTATGTATGTATGTATGTATGTATGTATCTATCTATCTATCTATCTATCTATCTATCTATCTATCTATCTATCTAAAATACATGTAAAGCGGTTAGGTGACACTAGGTAGGCCTAGATTTAGGAAGACTTGAGTTCAAATATGGCCTTGAACACTAATTAGGAATGTGACCCTGGGCAACCTACCAACCTCCCAAGGTTGTTGTGAGGGTCAAAAGAGATAACATGTGAAGTGCTTAGTATTATGCTTAGTACACAGTGGGCACCATATAGATCCCTTTCCCTCCTCTTCACCTCCTATGTATGTATCTCGAGAAAAATAATTATTTCCACAGTTTTATGTTATAGTTGAAAATCTATCAAACTCCAATACTCAAATTATTAATGAAGTTTTCTTGGGAAGTTTTTCATGTGAAAAACCTTTTAACTATCAGCTTTTTTCAAGCAACAACATGATAATTTTTCTGGCAATCAGAGTCACTCAAAAAAATTCATATTACTCAAAATATCTATCCCATATTATCTGCTAAAACTTTGTATTTATTTTTGACATCTTGTACCATGTCAACGCTTTTCTATCATGTCATACTGTGTTATGCCAGCTTACAGAGGGAAGAAGCCTAACGGGATGTGACACCATGCAAGTGACGCCTTGACATGTGTAATTTAAAAGCTACACTGTTGTTGGAAGCAGGCACCTGCAATTAATTCAGGTCTTGGAAATTCAAGATGAAACTGATGTGCAAAACAACAAAAGGCCTGTGAACTAAGGAATAAAGGAATTCTCCAGATTACTTGGAGAATGAAAGTGCTACTTTTAATAAATTTCATGTCATGACAACATTGTAATTATTAAGGTCCTCAGAACAAAATACTATTTATGGATAACATTTAGAACCTTTCAAATTTTTTCTTACTTTTTAGAGATGGCTCCCAAATAAATTTAAGTGGAAAATAATTAAATGGAGTGTTTTGGTATCCTACTCATTTATACCTTACTTGCCTAGTACAAAATAATTTAGCACTCACAGAACATCAGAGCACTACTATTACCCAAAGAAAAAAACATTAAAAATTTGTATCAGACACAATCCATGTGATAATGATAGGGAGAATTAAGTTCAGGTTTTGCCTACATGTTCAAAGTGGCATAAAGTAATGGGACAATGATATAATTATATAATCTAAAACAATTGCATCACAAATATCTGGATGTTTTAATGGAAAAGGTATTCTTTTGGTCTTAGTTATCTCAACATTTGCCTCTACTCTTTATTAATAGGTACACATATTGTAGAAGACCTTTGAAATAAATCTGAAATAAACACCTATGGCTTAGAGTTTCATTATACACATCAACTATTTTTCTGGATTTATATATCTTTCAAAGACTTCAGCTCATTTTGCTTTTGCAAATTATAAATTTAAAAAGAGAATCAACAAAAACAAATGATCAGATAAATATGTGGAACAAAATACTAATAAAATCTTCAACAAGATATACTATCGATTTTAATAAAGCATAAACAATTAAGAAACAGGAAAATATACATTCGTTCTTTGCTTTTTTTCTTTTCTGAATATTTGTGCATATTTGTGTATATTTTTCTATTCTTGTTTTGTATGACTTTCTGGGAATATTTACATATTTTCTTGAATTCCTCTTATTAATGTTATATTGCCACAGTGTTCTATTAATATTTTTGAGGGGGGAAGGCAAGGCAACTAGGGTTAAGTGACTTGCCCAAGGTCACACAGCTAGTAAGTGTGTCAAATTTCTGAGGCTGGACTTGAACTCAGGTCCTCCTGATTCCAGAGTTGATGCTCTCTATTCACTGGGCCACCTAGCTGCCCCTATTAATATTAATATTCTATCTAACATTTGATAATTTATCCCACTCAATACCTAGCCACTAGAGGTTGATTTCATTTGTTTTATTGTTATAAATAAAGCTTTTGGTAAATAATTCCCCCTTTTCCTGTTTGTGATAGCTTTAGGATAAAATATTTGCAGGGGAATTTTTCAGTCAAAAGCTATGGTCAGTTTTGTGATTTTTAATGTATATGATCATACTGTTCTTTGGAAATAAGTTTATAACCCACCAGTTTAATAGTGGCCATTACACTGATCTAAAATTCTTATTCACTTAAAATTTGTAATATTCAAAAACATGAACAAAATTAAAATGATTATGGAATTTTAAGCTGTGATTAAGAAAATAAAATGCAGACTTCACACTGAAATGATGCTATTTTAACAATTATTTAAAAATCTACCTTCCAAATATTTGGGGAGTTACATTAAGACAAATTTTCAAGTTCTAAAAAGATGGTGGAATGAAATATTGCATCCTATTCCCTCAGAGTTTCTTCTCAGCAGTGGTTTAATCTGACTACCTCCTATCTACAAAGGGGGAGTACAAGGAAGAGCTCAGAACTTGCTTATTTCTATGAAGGAGAAAGCCATTGTGGTTGGGTAAGGGCATAGAAATGAAGAGTGTTTGTTTCCTAATGAAGAGGGTTAAGGTTTCCATTTTGAAAGAAATGAAACATAAACTGAAATGCTTCATCTCCCACTAGAGTTTCCACCAGGAAAGGATCCAGCTTGGTATTCCTTCTTTTGTCCTCTAAATTGAGGTGGTCTTTGAAGTCACCCAATTTTGGTGTTATGGCCAGGAGAAAATGTGTTGGAGGAAGTAGTGCAGGAACGTAACATTTCAGAACATGACACAATGCTTTCTGGAAGACAGAGAAGAAGATGGAAAGCAAAAAGAGCAAGATCCCAGAACCCACACAAATTAACCTACAGTAAGACTCATAAAGAAGTCAAAATGAGTAGATATTAAGGAAAATGATACAAAGCCATGAATAAAAGCTATGTGAAGAAGGATAACAGCTGGAACATCTCCCATGTAACAGAAGGCAATAAATTCTATGCTACATCCAGGAATAATTTAACAAAAAACAAACAACAAAATTCCAGAGTAGTTCAGAATAGTAATAAAGGAAGGGAAAGAAGAAATACAAATCAACCCTAAAGTTAGAATCAAAGTCCTCAAGGAAAAATTAAAAATCAAAACAAATATGAAACAATTAGAAAGCTGACAATTTTAACATAATGAAGATTCTATTCCAAACATTCTCCGAACATTTGGAGGAAAAAAAAGGAGTGGCAGATTGGAACTAAAAAATACAAGGATGGAAAGAAATGCATAGAATAGAAGTAAAAGACAGCAACAATTGGAAAACAAATGAATTCTATACCAGTGAAAGGATTTAAGATGCAAAGTGAATCTAAGGTTTAGAAACCTCTCAGCAAAATCAGATATATTAGAAAGCCTGAATGTAATATTTCATGAAATAATTTAAAAATTACCTAGAAATATAGGAGAGGGCAAAACTGAGATCAACAGAATTCATAGATGGTTGATGTAACAAATCCCCTATTTTAACTCTCTGACAGATGTTATGGTCAAACTTCAGAAATTCATTATCAAGTCATATGTAATACAAACAGTCTTGAGAAATCCCATCACTTACCAAGGAAAATAAAATCAAATCATTAAAGACTACTCTATTGGAGTGGCTAGGTGGTACAGTGAATAGAGCATCAGCTCTGGAGTCAGGAGGACCTGAGTTCAAATATGGCCTCAGAAACTTAACACTTACTAGCCATGTGATCTTGGACAAGTCACTTAACCCCAACTGCCCTGCCTTCCCCCTCTCCAAAAAAAAAAGCAAAAAAAAAAAGACTTTGAGTAGTAATTGATAAATCAGAGAAAAAAATTGTAATATAATTTTATGAAATGCAAAGAAGTTAATTTTCACACAGTAATGACATAACTCACAAAGGTGATCCTAATTATTGATGGAAAAGATGATCTTTTAACTAATGAGGGGACCTTGAGGTTTCAAAAGAAGCCAGTTATGATCAGGACATTTGATATACAAATACTTCTAATCAAAGAAACACAAGAAAGGTAAGTAAACACATTTAATTAGTAAAGACCAAGCAAATCATTGTCTTGGGTAAAATATATATCTATATCTATATCTATATCTATATATATATATATAGATAGATAGATATAGATATATAGATATAGATATAGATATATATATAAAAGCACCCCCCCCCACACACATACACATACACACATATATATATATATATGTATACATACATCTGGATGTGCACCCATGACAAAAAGAATCTGAGTCAAAAATCAAATGGAGGAGGGGAGAAGGAGGAAGAGACAAATTAATATTCTGGAGCCTAACAATCCCTGTTCTCTTACAAGTGCATAGATTTGAAGGGAATGGAAATACAAACGTAGTCGGGTGGTAGGTGTGGGGGAAAGGAGCAAGGAGGAGCTGGAAGCACATTCCTGGGCTGGGCTTGAAAGGTGAGGAGAGTGTAGTCTTTTTGGTTTCTCACTCTGTATGGAAGGATATGTAAGAATAGAGAGAGCATATTGTTGGGGAGGATCTGGGGATGAAGTAAGCATTAGGTCCCAACCAAGGAGAATGAATGCTCTAGAGGGCATTGTGGAATATATAGATGGATATAGATATGATGAAGACCTTACTGTGGGTTTCATTTGAGGCAAGGGTATCCCAATGGATTCTTCCTTTTCAGAATAGGAGTTATGCTTTTTAGTATAGTAACTACCTATTAGAGGATTCAGGTGGGGGAGGCTGAGGGTATAGAAAGTAGAAGGAAATTGGGCAGGAGAATTTAGGTCTGGAGGTGGGATGTACTAGTCCTAGAATGAGCAGGGGATGAACGTAAGGACATGGGGTAGATCTGGGCTCCATGACATGGAATACAGTATTACTTCTAGTATACCTGAAACGAAATAAAAATAATCATAAGACATAGATTCTTTTCTTCTTCTTCATTTTCTTCTTCATTATCATCATCGTCATCATCATCTCCTCCTTTTTGCTCTTCCTCATCCTCCTCATCCTCCTCATCCTCATCCTCGTCCTCCTCTTCGTCCTCCTCATTCTTCTTCTTCTTCTTCTTCTTCTTCTTCTTCTTCTTCTTCTTCTTCTTCTTCTTCTTCTCCTTCTCCTTCTCTTTCTCTTCCTCCTCCTCCTCCTTCATCATTTTCTTCATCATATTCTTCACAAATCCGTGGTTTAACTGAAAACTTAAATGAAACAATATATTTTAAAGACAGGACTTCAACCCAAGTTTTTGTATTTCTAAGGTCGGCCTCCTATCCAGAATCACACTGTTTTTCTTCCATGATTATATTCCAACAAAATTGAGCATTTACAGGAAAAAAGTGCTTATCTACAAAAGTTTAAAATACTTAAATTAACAAAACAATAAATAAAATTGTTTAAGAATGACTGGTCCAGGTAAAGTTACCAGCAAATTGTATTGGATGAGTAAAGAACAATTATCACATATGGATAATGTGCAAAAATAAACTATTTCACTAATAATTATATATGCAACAGTGTTAACACATTAGTAAAAAGACTAGTTATATATATATATACATATATATATTCAAACATTTAATGGTAATGAACATGCATTTTTCCAAGGGTACAAGGATGATTCAACTTTAAGAAAATAATAAGCTTCAGTAATCATATAAACAACCAAAGCAACAAGAACCAGAGAATTATCTCATTGTCAATAGACAAAGAAACAGGTCTTTACAAATATAGAATTTTATGCTCTAAAATCTTTAAAAGCCACAGCCTTAGAAGAACCCTTCTTTAATATTATCAAAAATACGTACCTAAAATTTGAATAAAAACAACAATTAACATTCCTTGTAATGGAGAAAGAGTGGAAGCATTCCCAACAAATACAGGGATAAAGCAAGGATACTCACTCCCTACAATTTGAAATGATATGAGATGTGAACATATAACAATAATACAAGGGAGAAATTAAAGACACAGATATGGAAAGGAAATGATCCTTATTTACATACAACATGTTGGTTTGCTTAAAAAAAGAAAACAATAGCAAATCAGTGAGGAAACTAGTTAAGAATATTCAGAAACTTTTAATGAAAGATAAATTTGACCTGCCTACTTGACAGTAACTCTTCTTAACATATTATGTAAGTGAGAAAATTTGTAAAAGCTACTTAATGTCTTTAATATGTGGAGAAGAGTTGATTCTCTTTGAGTCCAGAGAACAAACCACAACAATAATAACAGAATTTGTTGTAGAAGAAGGCAGCAGAACCAAGTGAACAGTATTTACAATGATTAAAATAATGTAAACGAAAACAATTGAAAAGGCAATTCGAATTCACATTAAATGAAATGACCAATTGTGACCTTGGGAAAGAACAGGTAAAACATGCTTTCTTCATCTCAGTGTGTTTCACTGTTTTTTTCCCTACTATAAGGAGACTTCTAGTGTTGGGGATACACCCTGGGAAATTCTTCGGTAAAAACCAAAGGGCATCCAATAGAGAATTTCTTCAAAATTACACTGCTGTTTTGGCAAAGAATAGATCAACATCCATTGGTTGATTTGGCCTCACTCTTTGTTAGAAAGTAGTAAAATACTTCTGGTCTGATAATTATTTCATAGTCACTATATACACATAGCTGTTCCAAGAGAAGAATGGCACAGCATATTCTACCTCAAACCTCCCTTTTTATTGCCCAAACTAAAAATAGTTCTGAATATTTAAAAGATTCTTATTTCCCTTTTTCTTCCTTCATTTCCTTTTAAGGACACTCTAGCTGCTAGAGTCTAGCACAAGGTTACAAAAAAAGTACAAAATAAAATGTCTGTTTCATAGTGAGGGCTATAATTGCGTGATAGAAGTAGACCCTGAATGGGAGTGACCATGAAACTTATTGTGAGAATTCACAGCACAATTTTAATACCAATATTGCAAATTACTTTAAAAAAACCCTCAAACTGAATGCAACGAGACCTCAATAAGGATATGTAATTTTTCAGCTGTAAGATAGAAGTGATTTCATCATATGTAACCCTGCCAAGATTTGTCCTCAATAAATGCAGTCTCTCTCCTTGTTTTCCAAAATGCTATAAAAATGCATGGCTTTGGGTTTTGTGACATATATTTTCTTGCACAGTTTTTACTTTGAATCACCTTCTTTGATATCTGCTAAGTTGCCTATTAGTCATTTTTCTATATCCTACAATTTCTGAGGATTGTTTTGTTAGACAAGTGTTTCTCTTGTTCAAGCTGAATCATTTCTATCTACCAGTATCAATGGTCTGAATTACGAGCCAGCTGAAATACTACAATATGTGTTATACACCTTACATTTTTTTCCTTGGAGTTTGGGAATCCGGGGAGATGTGCTAACAGTAACCTTATTACAAATATGATCAAGAGACATGATAAACATAAAAAACAAAAAACAAACCTTCGATATAAAAAAAATACCCTTCTTTCAAACCCTTTACTTTTCAAAAGGAGAAAAAGCCACATTTTTCATTTCATTTAAAACTGCATAGTATCACAGAAATGCATGACGCTCCTCTGAGTCCTCTTTTCTTGAGATTTCTGTAACTGCTCCCTTTATTTCTGATGGGCTTCCAATAACGTTGTCCATGTGGCTTGGAAACAACAGCAGAATGCTAATTTATTCCCCAGTGCTACCTTAGAGGACCTGACATGGATCCAAGATTGGTGGCACCCTAATTTAAATAAAGGCAAGAACCAGGGTTGATCAGGTGGCACGGGGATAGCACAATGTGCTGTGAAGGGAGGACCCACTCCCTGATCAGGGCAGATCGGGAGTATTTCAAATGTAATTGGTCTCCAGGGAGAGTGTAAGTCACTCCTGTACACCCCTTTTCAGACCCTCTTAATGCCTTGCCAGCTGGAAGGAAAAGGGCCTTCATTGCAGGCCCCACAAAAGAAAAGGGGTGTGCAGGAGAGAGGGACTGAAAGAATTATAAAGAGCAAAGCAGACAGCTGGAAAAATGAAAAGCTAGACAATAATGTAGTACATATGAAAACATAAAATCTGCCATTAAAAAAAGGTAGCGCAATGGTCAGTAGACAGATCCTGTTCTCTAATTAAGAACACTAACTAATTAAATGAAGTTAAAGGAAATTAACACAGGAACCTTGTTTTTGGCCAAGTCCACATCAAAATGCTATAAAATCAAAGCATCAATTTAATCTACTGTAGCTTTGAAGAAATCCCAATTTCTGAAGTTTGGAACATCTGCCCAAGGCCTTCCAAAGTATTACAAGACATACAGTATGTTCAGGGTTTAGCAACTGAACTTTAAAGAACAGTACAAAATAAAAACAAACTCTTCTCTTCTAAACTTCCTTTTCTCCTATCTGCCTTGTATGACCTATTAAACTATTTCTTTCTAAGATGGTATTCCCCAAATCTTTCCTCTCACTCTACCTGTTCACGTACAATACCAGATGCTGAATAACCATTTGCTAAAATGCAGGAGTATCTTTAAATGCTTAATGAATATTGAAAACCTAGCATTTTGCTAATGTTCAAGGAGTACTTTATAATCCTTCCTCTTACCTTAAATTAAAAGCTCCAGTCTGGATCTTTGACTACATAAAATTTCAAATTCTAATGTCAAAAGAAAGAGCTTTACAAATTTGAAAGAGACTTTTGATGCTAACAATTGGCCATCTGTAGAGAGAACACTTTGGTCCCAGACAGAATTGCCTACTTGACTCTCTTTTAGACTACAACTGGTTAATTCTGTTATACTCTATGAAACTGAATAAGAAAAGTGTCCTTTACAAAGACATGTAAAAAAATAACACGTTTGCCTCCTTTAGTAGACATGTCCTTGGAAAGTTACACATATGTTGGATTTTGTAAATTGAAATGTATTTTCTCACTGTCTCACATTGTAACTTTAAAGATTTTTTTCCACTGGGAACCTTGGGGAAGAAGTGAGCATGCTACTTTAGAGTTTGTGATCAGTAACGCATTGAATGAATGCTTAGCACAGTCTGACATATATTCTAAACTTTGGCCCAACAATGTTCAATGATTTCAGAAAGTGGATATAGAGGAGCCCATGGCATAACTTTTTATAGAAGTTGCCTGAAAAATATTGGAGGCAGAGGGCTCTAAAAAATGGAATTCTGAGAATATGAACATGAATGGTTCTAAGGAGGATGGTAAAAGGAGGGCTTAGAAAGACTGACAAGGTTGCATTGGGAACATACAAGTGAAATCTCACATAAAATGGCATGAAGTGGAGATGGAATCAAGACAGCCAGGAGAATGGTATGAGCCTGTAGGAATAACGTCAAGAACGTTCAAGCTCTGAAGGAGGAAACTGAGAGAAGAAAAAGAAAAGTGTCTTTGGAGAGGATCTCTGCCATCACTTCTAACTCTGAGCATCTATGACAAGGAACTTTAACAGTATTTGAGAATGCAGCAAACTCTTTAAAAATGACATTTAATGAAAAGTAGAGCAGCCCCTTGGAAGCGTAGAAAGAACACTAAGGGACGTGGACTGAAATCCCACTTTTGACTCTTATTACTGTGCTACCTCAGGCAAAACATTAACCTTCCTGGACCTCAAATTCCTCATCAGTAAAATGAGGGGTTACGTGACTTAGCCTTTAAAGGATCTCTTCTAGATTTAAATCTATGAATCTTTGAATCATTTTCTAAAGAAAACCCCCAAAAAACCAAAATAGCATCCAATCAATAGCACCCTGAAATAGTCAAAGGGATACCAGACCAAGGATCTAATGGACTGTGATTTCTTAAAGGCAAGGTACAACCAACCAATACGTGTTTATTAAGTGTGCACTAAGTGTCAGGTACCGGTAAGGACTGGGTAAACAAATACAAAAAATAAAAAAAATCCCTGTCCTCTGTGAACTTCTATTCTGACAAAGTCATATTCAACTTTGTATACCTTATTGAACCTAATATGTCATTTTATGAATAGTTTGTTGTTGTTCAGTTGGTTTAGTCATTTTTGACTCTTTGTGACTCTGTTTCAGGTTTTCTTGGCAAAGATAGTAAAGTGGTTTTCCATTTCTTTCTCTAGCTCATTTCACAGATGAGGAAACTGGGGCCAACAGAATAACTGACTTATTCAGGGTCACACAGTGTCTGAGGCAAGATTTGAACTCATGAAGATGAGTCTTCTTGACTCCAGGCTTGGCTCTCTACCCACTGTGCCACCTAACTGCTTCTTATGAATAGTAGTAACTCAAAAAGTGATTGTGGAAGAATGAGAGGCAAGAAAGAAGGAAGAAAGAGAGAGAGAAGAAAGAAGGGAGGGAGGGAGAATGTGAAGGAGGGAGAGAGGGAATAAGGGAGGGAGGAAAGAAATAAGCATTTATTTAGCATGTACTATGTGCCAGACACTGTGCTAAGTGCTTTGCAAACATATCTTATTTGATTCTTACAGCAAACCTTGGAAAGGTTACCTAATTCAGGGTTAGGACCTTTGAACATCCTTTTTGGAGGGGATATTAATCTAATCAATTAATCAATAGGTTTACTTCACCTCTCTGGGTCTTAAGTTAATTTATAAGATCATTGTGTAATAGATTTAGAACTAGAAGATCCTTAGAAGGTCATTTACACTGATCTTCTTATTTTACAGATGAGAGAACTGAAGTCTAGAGAGGTGAATTGTCCAAGGTCATTCAGATAGTAAATGGTAGATGCAGAATTCCAACCCAGGTTTTCTTAACTCTAAGTCAAGGGCTCTATACATTATGTCACACTGCTTCTTAATAAAATGCGTGCATTGGATGAAATGATCTTTAATGTCCTATCTAGCATTACGTTCTATACAATATGATTAACTGAGTATTGATTTGTGTTTACTGCTCTGCTGGGTGCTGTGAAAGGTACTGAACAAACATGGTATAGCTAGTTGGTTCTCCTCAGCACCTATCATGTTCCGGATATAAGACATACATGGGAGAACCAAGAGTGATAAACTCAAGGGAGGTCCTCATGTGGAATTAGGATGCTTGAGTTCTACTCTGCTTTGCCACTAATTATGGCAAAGTAATTACACTACTTTGGCAAAGTAATTTGTGGATCATCTTAGTCACCTAGAAAATGATGAGGTTGGATGAGATCATCTCTGTGATAAATTCCAGCACTAAAAAACAAGTGGAAATCATGATATAGTGGAAAGAATACTATACTAGGAGTTAGAAAATCTGATTTTGTATTTCAGCTCTAGCATTTAGCTTGTAACGTTGGACATGTGACTTTAACCTCTCTCAGTTTTAATTTCCTTGATCATAAAATGTAGACATTAGGCACTAGATGATCTTATGGGTCTTTTTCAGCACTAACATTCTATGACCAATGATTCTGTAGTGAGAATTGGAACTTTCATGGAAGTAGGATGAGGAAACTTGGAAACTTCCATGAACATGTGTGACTGTTCTGAAGAGCATACACTTTGAGATGATGAATCAATCCTCTAATGAACCACTGCTCAGGAAGAGCCAGTGATTCAGTAGATCTTCCCCCCCACCAAAAATAATTATTTCATTAAAAAAAATTACTTGTTTTTTAACATTTTTGTCCTTTTAAATTGAGTTTCAAATTTTCTCCCTCTTTCACTACTTCCATATCTACTGAGAAGGCAAGCTAAATGTTATCAATTATTATCCATGTGAAACCATGCAAAACTATTTCCATTTTAAGCATATTGCAAAAAAGTAAGAAAGTAAGAAAATTAAATTTTAATTTATATTCAGAGTTCATCAGTTCTCTTCCTGGAGGTAGATAGCATTTTTTCATCATGAGTTCTTTGGAACTGTATTGATCAGAGTAGCTAAGTCTTTTATGATTGATCATCATTTCCACATTGGTGTCATTATGTACAATCATCTCTTGGTTCTTCTAACTTCACTTTGCATAAGTTTGTATAGATACTGCAATTTTTTTTTCTTAAAAGACCCTCTCCCCTTGTCACTTCTTATAGCATAATAGTATTCAATCACAACCACATGCCACAACTTGTTCAGCCATTTCCCAGTTGCTGAGCATCCCTTCAATTTCTAATCCTTTGCCCCCACTGAAAGTGCTGCCGTAAATATTTTTGTGCATAGAGGTTCTTTTTCCTTTTTCCTTTGATCTCTTTGGGATACAGAACTTGTAGTGTTATTGCTGGGTCAAAGAATATGCATTGTTTTATAAGCCCTTTGGGCGTAGTTCCAAATTGTTCTCCAAAATGGTCGGACCACTTTACAACTCCACCAACAGTGTATTAGTGTACCAATTTTCCCTTATCCCCTCCAGAACTTGTCATTACTGATAGGTGTCAGGTGGTACCTCAAAGTTGTCTTGATTTTCTTTTCTCTAGTCAATAGTGATTTCAAGCAATTTTTTCATGTGATCATAGATAGCTTTGATTTCTTCTTCTGAAAATTGCTGTTTTATACCCTTTCATCACTTATCAATTGGAAACTACCTCTTACCTTTATACATTTCACTCAGTTCCTTATAAGTTTGAGAAATGAGATTATTAGCAGAGAAACTTGCTATAAATTTTTTTGTATATCAATTTATTGTTTATGGTATCTTTTAGCAAAATGTAGTTTTCCTAATTATCTCTTTTAATTAGGTTTATTTTTGCTTCTGTTTGTCTGATGTTATCATTGCTATCCCTATCTTTCTTTTTTACTTCAGCTGAAGTATAATATATTATATTCCAGCCCTTTATTTTTACTCTATGTCCTTCTGTTTCAAGTCTATTTCTTGTAAACAACATATTGTTGGATTCTGGTTTCTAATCCATTCTATCCACATCCAGTTTGCGGGGTAAGCTCATCCCATTCATATTCACAGTTATGATTGCTGTGTATTTCCCTCCAACCTATTTTTTTCTTTTTCCTTTTCTCTCTTTTTATCTTGTCTTTCCTCAAAAGCTTCTTTTGCTTCTGACTATTGTACCCCTTAACCACTACCCTCCCTTATCTATTATTCTCTCCTTCCTCCTCCAATTTACTTTTGGGTAAAATAGATTACTACACTCAAATATATGTGTGTATGCATGTATGAGTGAATGAAACATGCACACACACATATATGTACATATGTGTCTATGTATTCTTCTGTCTTTGAACCAATTCTGATGAGAGTGAGATTCAAGCATTGCCCAGCACTCACTGCCATTCTCCTCTCCATGATAAAAGTTCCTCCTTGCATGTTTCTTTTCTTTTCTTTTTTTGCTTTTTGATGGGGGGAAGGTAGGGCAATTGGGGTTAAGCAACTTGCCCAAAGTCACATGGCTAATTTTGTGTTAAGTGTTTAAGGTCGAATCTGAACTCAAATCCTCCTGACTCCCAGGCTGGAGCTCCATTTATTGCACCACTCAGCTGCCCCGCGTCTTTTTTTAAGTGAGAAAAATTTCCTCATTCTACCTCTCTCTTTGCCCTTCTCCTAATGCATCATTCTTTCTCACCATTTTTTTTTGGAGATTATCTGCAGTGCTAATGCAATATTCACAGCACCAATGGTTGCTATAAATATGCCGGCATAGTGTCAATCACAAAATATAAAAGTCTCTATATAGAAGACAGAAATAAAACATTTATTCAGATACCAGAAAACCAAATCCTCAAACCAGTAAGCCAATTCCATCATAGTAGCAAAAAAGTTAATAAGCCATAGAGAGCCACAGCATCCTTTATCCATCCCACAAACCAACATTTACTCACAAGCCTATCTGTCCCCCTCAGATGCATCCTCTCCTTCCTCCAGTCTAGCTGTTCTGACTCTCAGCTTCCTGTGGGTTCTGCTCCACCCTTTAGAAAACTACTCCCACCACAGGCTCCATGCAATTAAATTCAGCCTATTAAAGGACAGGGTATATCTTCAAAGCAGGGAAGGTCTTCAAATTCCCTTAGATTTATTAGGGGGCAGGGAAGGTCTTCAAATTCTCATTCCCATTACATCATCCCAAAATAATCAACTCAGAATCTTGCCTCTTGTTATGTAGACACCTTCTAACTACCCTAAGAATGATAAAATTCTTAGGAGTTACATATATCATCTTCCTATATGGCAATATAAACAGTTTAACTCCATTGAGTCCCTCATAATTACTCTTTCACGATTACCTTCTTATACTTTTCTTGAGTCTTGTGTTTGAATGTCAAATTTTATATTTGGCTCTGGTCTTTTTTTTACCATGGATGCCTTGAAAGTTATTAAATATCCATTTTTTCCCCCTAAAGGATTAAACTCAGTTTTGTTGGGTAGGTTATTCCTGGTTGTAATCTCAGATCCTTTGCCTTCTGGAATATCATATTCTAATCCCTCTACTCCTTTAAGATGAAAGCTGCTAAATTTTGTGTGACCCTGACTGTGATTCCATGATATTTTCACTTTTTTGACTGCTTGCCATGTTTTCTCCTTGAACTGATGGCTCTGGAATTTGGCTATAATATTGCTGTGAGTTTTCATATTTCAATATCTTTCAAGAAGTGATTGGAAGATTCTTTCAGTTTTGATTTTGCCCTCTGAACATAAGATATTGGGGCAATTTTCCTTTATAATTTCCTGAAATATGATGTCTAGGCTCTTAATCATAACTTTCAGATTGTTCAATAATTCTTAAATGATCTCTCCTAGACCTATTTTCCAGGTCAATTTTTCCCCCAATGAGATATTTCACATTTTCTTCTATTGTTTTATTCTGTTGGCTTTTAAAAAATATTTCATGGAGTAAATACTTTCCACTTGCTCAGTTCTAATTTTTAAGGAATTATTTTCTTCAGTGAGCTTTTGTACCTCTTTTTTCCATTTGTCCAATTCTCCTTTTTAAGGAACTTTTTTCTTCAATTAATTTTTATATATTCCTTTCTATTCGGCCTATTCTACTTTTTAAAGAGTTCTTTCTTCTACTAACTTTTTGTTCCTCTTTTACCATTGAGTCAATCCTGTTTTCAAAATGTTATTTTCATCATTATTTTTCGTGCCTCTTTTTACTGAGCTGTTAATTCTCTTTTCTTAATTTTCTTGTATCATTCTCATTTCTTTTCTTATTTTTTCCTCTACTCACCCCTTTCTTTAATTGTTCCAGGAATTCTTGCTGGGCTTTGGGTGAAATAGCATTTTTTTCTGAGGCTTTGCTTGTAGCTATTTTCACATTGTTGTCTTCTTCTGAGTATATCTTGGTCTTCCACTGTGGTAGCTTTTATGGTAAAGTTTTATTTTTTTCTTTTTAATTAATTTTCCCAGTCTATTTCTTGACTTTGCCCTTTATGTTAAATTTGTGCTCTGCTCACCTTAGGGTAGGGAGGCACTATTCCAAGCTTCAGGCTTTTTTTTGGCTAATGTTTTCAGAGCTAATTCTTTGGGTCTGCAAGTTTTTGGTGTTTCCAAGGTAGTGTGATCCAGAAAGAAATGTGGTTGCTACCCTTCTGTTCTATTCTGATCTTTATCTAGCAAAGGACTCCTGAACTTCTGCAGTCACAAAAGCTAGTGCTCCTCCTGGTCTTAGAATTGTGACAAGGTCCCCTGCTCTCCTGTAACCATAAGTGCTAGTATTTCTCTCTATCCTGGAACTGTGACCAGGGCCTCTGGTCCCTTGTGACTGATCACAAGTGATCCTCTCTGCCCTGGAACTGTGATTCAGAACTTCGTATGGGCAATAGAGTTGCCAATCAGGACCTGCTTCACTTAGTGCCAGCAAAGGGCTCCCTGAAATATTTTTCTGACTAGTTGTCCAACCCTCTTACCATCTCTGAACTCAGAGTTCCTAAATCTGTGCCTGTCACTGTTATGGATCCAGTGGATCTTTAAAAGGGAATGAACTTTGCTCAGTCATTCTCTTTTCTTCCTTGTTATAGGTCATGGCAAGACTAAAGAACCTTTTGCATGAGGGGCAGGGAGAGGAGTGATACATTTTCTTCCACTTTTACAGCTCAGAGGCAATGGGACACATGGCATCTAGAGCTGGGACTCCACAAAGTTAGCTTGAGTTTAGACTTTTGGTTGCATTTTTTCTTTCTGTTTCCTTGCCTGATTGATAACAACATTCTTGAGAGAGACACAATCATGTTTCAAGGTAACCTTATGAGTTTAGGAGGTCCTTAGTAGATCTGACTGGTAGCAGGGGGCTATGAACTAGAATATTGATAGAACTGGGACAACTGTGAGTTCAACCTCCATATTCTGACAACAGCAGCCAGGACTATTCTAAGTAAGAAAGTTGTGGTAGAAACTGAGGCTGTTGGGGTTAACGTTGCCCTGGTTAGATTGATATAGGAACCAGCTATGCACCTTTTCAATAAAAGGAATATAGTTCTAATTTTAGAGACTTTGTGGGCAAACTTATGAGAATGCAAGGAACCTCTTTACTAACTGAATTTTTAAACATCTTGTAGGTGACTCTAATAAACAAATAAACAAATGAACAAATTAATATTCTGACTAGGTAAATTCATTAATCTCTCTATCCATTCATTCTTCTCTTTATACATTCATTTATCCATCTATGGATCTATCTAGCCTCACGACTATTTTTAAACCACCTGAAGTATTGGGAAATTATTTTAGTGGAAAGACATTTCTTTTCACCCCCTTACTCTATTGTGACAGATATAGGATAACAACCTTGCGATCGAATGAGAGGACTGTTGCATTGATAGAAGGTGCTATTGATAGGGGAAAAAAGTACTACTGGATTGCCTGGTCAGAATACAAGAAGACGATAGAGAGCCGAGGTGAACTGTAATAATGCCTATTAAGCAATGGAGCAAATTGTTTCCTTGTCCTATATTTGTCTGAAATTCCCAGGAGAGTATAACAGTAATTCCATAAACTGCTCCTTGCTTATATTTTTGTTAGTGTTCATTGAGTACAAATTAAAGAAAAAGACTACGCCTGTGATTTTGTTGGTATAGAGAGTCTACAAGTGAGGAAACTTCCTTTACCAATTTGGATATTCTTTCAAGTTACAGTCTTAAGGAGTGTTTTTTTTTTTTTTAAAGAGGATTGAGAGGGTAAATGAATTACCAAGGATCATTCCCTTCATCTGTCAGAGGCAGGATGTGAGCCCAAGCCTTTTTGGCTTCAAAGCCAGATCTTTGTTCATTATTGCCAGCATGCTCTATATTCGTTGAGAATGGCTTCCAATCCAGATGACAAAAGCCAATTCTCTTATTTACAGGCTTTCATATCTCCCATCTATAGTGCTCATGGGTTGAAGAAGAATGGGAACCTATGCTACTATAGCTTGTTTAAAGACTTTCTGTTGATAAGCAATCATGAGAATCTTTTGTATTAACTGTTTCTTTTGTGAGTAGGGAATAAATATCTGTCCCATACTTGATTTACATTATACATTGACATTTTTCTAGTCCCTTCTTTTGGAAAAACCTTAGAACATGAGTCAAAGCATTAAGAAGTTAAGTATTAAGTAATTTTCCGTAGGGTACTAGGAGAAAATACTCTCACCTTTCTGTTAAGTAGTCAGGTTCCATTGGGACTGAAATTACTCTGGAATAACTGTGTGGGTCTATAGCATATGAACTCACCCCTTAGTGGAAAGGGGGAATGGTTCAATGTCACCAGATACAACTCTAGTCTCAAACTCTCCCTTTCTCTTTATTTGTCTCCTCCTCCTCTTCTCCTTCCTCCTCCTCTTCATCCTTCTCCTCTCTCCTCTCCTCTCCTCTCTTCTCCTCTTCTCTCCTCTTTTTTCCTCTCTCCTCTCCTCTTCTCTCCTCTCACGCATCTGTATATGCATACATATTTTTGAATAATACTTTATTTTTCCCAATTATATGTAAAAACAATTTTACCATTTTTTTAAATCTTGAGTTCCAAAATCTCTCTCTCCTTCCCTGTCCTTTCCCTCCATGAGACAGTAAGCACTTTGGTAAGCATTTTGATAAAGGTTCTGTATGTGCAATCACATAGAACATATTCCGTATTCCGTGTTCACATACACACACATACATATACACAATACCTATGCATGTATATATTTATATATGTATATTTAGTGGGGGATAGTGAACTCTTAGTGAAGAAACTTCCTTTTTCTGTTCACATTGTCACCTACTCCATAACTTACTGTTTTAATTGCCTGGGGAAAAGCACACTGAGAAATTAATTGACTTGGCTGAAGTCCCATATCCAGAATATGTCAGTGGTAGAACTTGAACCCTTCTCCCTAACTCTGAGCCACTTCTCTCTATCTGCTATATTATGCTGCCAATGTAATAAAATACATGGTCAAGTAAGTGCTACATGCTAAATTTTGCACTACAGATGAGAAAATCATCCTTTTTAAAAAAAAAAAATTAGGACTTTTCTCCTTCTGGTAAAAATCCTTTAAGAGCACCAATAAGCTGCACTTTATGCTTTGAAATTTTTCTCCTGTTTCAAACACATAACTATTCTGATCTAGACGACAAAAGAAAATTCTCTTATTTATAAGCATTCATAAGTCACCTCAATGAATAGCTGAAACTACTCTGTAGACACAGTCAAACCTTACTGAACATTGTGCAACAATTAGGCAGCTTTCATGTGTCCCACCTATAGTGTTCATGGGCTGAAGAAGACTGGTAAATTACTTAATAATAATTACAGGCCTCCTTATAGCAGGGCTGAAGCAATATGCAGCATTGTCTTTCTATCGGGAAGTAGCTGAACACCATATGACTACTCAAATTGCCTTTTTCCTTCTCTCCCATTTTTTTTTTAACTTCTTGTGCAAGACAAATGATTCCAGTCCTCTTGCTGAGAAAGCATGTAGTGAGTTGTAAAGCTTTAAGTCCAGCAATGTAGGCGATGCTCCAACCTTAATTTGCTAAATGTAGGCAGGAGATCATTTATTCCCCTTGAGTTCCACTTATGAAAAAAGTCTCATAAAAACTCCTTTCTAGAATTGGAATATACTAAGCTTCCAGTACCAGAATGACAAGATTTTCCAAGTATTTCTAATGCTGAGAGGACAGTTTGAAAGTGAAGAAAGATTTCCCATTACTACAATTTTAATGTACTTGGAGAGGATGAGTTCTCCATTTGCCTATGGAGTAGCTCTGCCTCCTCTCTCATTGACTCCTCTCTTTGCTAAGAAGAGGTGCATAGTGGAGAGATGTGATTCTGGTTGGTTATTCCCGTAACACCTTTATTCTTATTAGGAGCACTTTCTGGATCAGTGATGTTTAAGAAATACTTATCTCTGAGGGCAATAGTGTATCTTTAATTATAATGGGCTTGCTAATAGGTATAGTGGAAATAATAGTGAACCTGGAGTTTGGAAGACCTGAGTTCAAATCTTGCCTTACACAGTAGCTGTGGGGCCCCAGACAAGTCATTTCACCTGTTTGCCTCAGTGTCTTCATCTTTGAAATGGAAATAATAGCACATACATCAAAGAGTTATTATATACATGTCTAATGGTTGCCATGTCTAGAATTGGGATATGGGAAGAAAAAGGCAAAACAATTTATATTTATATATATATATATATGTATATGTATATATATACATATATACATAATATATGCAAATGAAATATCAAGTTGTGCATAATAGATTTTCAGTTTCATATGCAATCTTTTTTATTATACTATATTATGGAAATGCTTGTTTTACTACATAAAATAAAAAGAAAATAAATTATAAAAATTAATTAGTACTTTCTCATCAATATAAAATTTTTATAAAAATAATTTGTGTATACATCCATCACGTTTTTACAAGCAATATTCTAGTTGTTATCACGATAGGACAAAAAGTTAGCCAACCAGTCCACAAAAATTTATTAAGTGCTTCTAGTGTGCCAGGCACTATGCTTAGCAGAATAGAGATATAAACAAAAAGACAGTCCTTGACCTCAAGGAGTTTGTGGGCAAAGATCCCAAATAAAAGGAAGCAGAAAAGTGAGGGAGCGCAGGGCTTTGGGAGAGCAGCCTGGAGAAGGATGAGACAGGGCTGGTCAGGGAGCCATCCTTAAATAGAGATTCTGAGAGAATCCATCCAATCAGAGGGAGAAGCTGCAGTCCTGGAGGGTATTTCCAAAGTGGAGTATTTTCAATGTGTGAAATCTAGGACTGGAGTGAGCTTCCAGGATGAAGAGGTTTCTGGGGTATACTAGAAAAAGTCATGTTGGGGCAGCTAGGTAGCACAGTGAATAGAGTACTGGCCCTGGAGTCAGGAGGACCTGAATTCAAATCCGACCTCAGACACTTAACACTTACTAACCATGTGACCTTGAGCAAGCCACTTAACCCCAGTTACCCTGCCTTCCCCCTTCCCCCTCCCCAAAAAAAAGAAAAAAAGAAAAAGTAATGTAGCATAGAGAGGAATGAAAGATGAAGGGAACATTATATATGACTGTGTTTATTATTTTTGTACTATAAAAAGTAACTGATAAAGCCAAATGGCACCTTGAAACCTCTCCACCAATAATGTGTCTCTCATTCACATGCCAGTACACATGACTCCCTGAAAGATAAAACAGTATTGATAAACTTGATTTATAACCCTTTAACCATCAATTATAAGCTAGGTTTGGAGGCGACTCATCTCTAATGCTATTGATTCAGCCCCCACTGGTCGCATTCTCTCCACCAGCACCTGTTAAGTGCCAGTAACATCTCAGTTCCATTTAACCACTTAATACTCATTCTTTTCACAAAGGGATATTTGCTTTAAAAGTGTACCAAGGGAGACGGGAAGTTTAAACATTTTCTTGATCACCTTGTGGGTATACTCTACCTTATCTTGCCTTGGTCTCCAGGGAGAGTGGGCTCTAACTTAGCCTGGTTCCTAACATAACAGGTCCCATCAAATTCATATCCAAATGGGAGATTACTATGTGATGAGTTCTTGTCTCATCTATTGCTAAGCTGAATGTTCAAGATCACTCCCAAAGATCACTCCTTGATCATCAGGGTATGATGCTGAGCTCACAGCAAAACTCATCCTGAAGCATGACTCTTGCATGCCTAGAGACTAATTCTCTTAACCGTTAGGATCCCACAAGGTGAGAACCTCCAGTTCAATCTCTTTCATCTAGAATGAATGAAGAAAAGCAGAAACCAATGATGGTGTTACACTATTGTCTGTCATTGGATGCCATCAGCAAAAGAGCCAAACCAATAGTAGAGCAAACGAAAAGAAAAAAAATAACCAAGGTTCTGGTTGTTAGTCCTTTTGGGATAACTTCAAATTCAATCAAAGTACCTGCTCACTTAGTAATAAGCTGATCTGAATCAGTTATAAAATGTCTCCTTATATTCTGCCTACTGTCCAAGATACTGCCAATATACAACATCATGCCCTTCCATGTATGGCCATCCCAGCCTCTCCATGTTGGAAAATTCCTTCAGAGGTGACCTATGTATGTGCTAGTCCCTATTTCACACACACACACACACACATATGCACACACATGTTAGAAGAGACAGAGAGTAACAGAGACAGAGATCGAGAAAAACAGAAAGAGAAATTCTGAGGGTATAGAATCAAGAAATTGGAGCAAGCAAGAGTACTCAGTATTCTTCTGAGGTGTAAAACTAGACCTGACCCATGTCAGAGAAGGGAGATATCAGGGAGGGTCCTTGGAATGTTTAGGAATGTCTAGAATAGAAAAATTGGGCTGAAAGAACTATTATTAAAAGGTTGACTCTTTCCCCAACTTCCTCTGCAGACACTGTAATGCAATAAACTGTTTTGTATTTACAATAAATTCATTTTTGTAATTACAAAGAGTCCAGGGATTAATTAGCAGATAGAGAATTGGATGTTCAGAAAAATTGTAGTGGAATTCATAAATGTTCACTTAAAATGAATTCCATAAAGCTGAAGATAAGGAAACCACGTGAATGTTAGGGGTCATTATGTCACCCCATGCTAAAAACAAGTAAATTCTCATAACAGAGTATTACAAATTAGCTACAAGATGATATAATAAATACTAAAGTGACTACCCTGATCTTATCACTTGCTAGTTCCCTTTCCCCACCCAAGAAATTAATAAGATGAGCAAATATGTGTTTTTCTTTGTGGATTTTTTGTTTTTGTTTTTAGCAGACCAAAGTTCCTTTCCTCATATAATGTATTGGATGTTTGGCATCATTATGTCTTTTCCCTCTGTCCTTTGCATCCCCAGCACCTAACACATTCCTGGCATATAGCAGACACTTCAAAAATGCTTTTCAAATGAATGAAGAATAGTTAGCATTTACATAATGCTTTCCATGCATTAGGCACTATGCTAAACACATTACAAACATTATCTAATTTGATCCTTGCAACAACCGTGAGAGGTAGGTGTTTATTATCCTCACTTTACAGATGAGGAAACTGAGGCAAGCAAAAACTAAGTGACTTACCCAGGGTCCCACAACTAGTAAGTGTCTGAGGCCAGATTTGAACTCAGGTTCTCCTGGCTTCAGGCCAACAGCTCTATCTACTGCAGTACTTAGCTATTCCTAAATGAAGCTAATAAAAGAATATATGCATGCATATACATGAATAGATGGATTCCATAGGTTGTCTATCAGACTGTATAGTTTTGAAGATTAGCATGCTTTCCTATCAACATATAATCCATTCTATTTTTATGTGATATTATTTTGTGTTTAGCATGAATGATACTTCATTTTTCTTTTCTGGAAGAAAGTATTCGTGATGTAGAGGTATGAAGCTTCTGCATAATCTGTAACTCTTTGTACTCATGCTTTCCTTATTCCTGAGTGGTATTTTCCAACATATTTTTTTTTTACCATCTTTCTCTATTCACATCTTTGCAGAGATGTCACTGAAGATCAAAGTAAATGTTGATTTAATTCAGGGGGGTACTATTCTTCCTGGAAGTTCCTTAAGTATTCATCTCTATAAGAGATGTTAATGTACAAAGTATAGTTATTTTTGTGATAGTTTCTTTGTAAATACTTAACCTTCAGTATGACATAACCAAATGGGTCATGAAGTGTTATTTTTGTTACTTTTGGATGTATATTAGTGCCTACCTCATCAACTTTTTAATTTGCCTCATTCATTCATTCATTCATTCATTCATTCATTCAATAAGCATTTATTAAGTGCCTAGTATATATCAGGCACTGTTTTATGTGTGCCTTAAGGGAGTTCATATTTATATGGACTGGGGGTGGTGTGTCAGAGGAGTTTCAGCCCACTAAAACCTCCAGATTTTTTTCACACGAATTGTTGTCTTGAGAACTCGTCTTCATTATGTACTTTTGTAGTTAGTGTTTTGAACCCAGATGTGCAACTTTACGTGTACCTCTACCAAATTTCATATTATTAGGTTCATGTCATCATCCTAGCCAGTCAAGAGCTCTTGCATCCTAACTATATCATCCAAAATGTTATCATCTCATCTACAAATGTGAATAAACATATTATGAATGCTTTCATTATTGTTTTAAAAAACTGAACAGCAGAAGACCAAGGGCAGATTTCTGGGACATTTATAAGCCTACCTCCGAAAACTGACTTTAACTCATCAATATAGAGAAGGTTCATTGCGTCCATTCATCCAACCAATTGCCAATCTCCCTAATCATAATATAGTCCAATGCAGATCTTTTTTATACAAATCTTTTAACTTGTCCATGAGGAAGGAGGGCATCATTTTCAAAAATGTTTCGATAAAGTAAAATGTAGATATACTTTGTCTTTAACATTCCTCGATCTATTGTTCTAATAGCCTTATCAAATTTTTTTTAACTTAAAAAAGAAATGTGCTAAGTCTAGTATGACTAAATCTTGGTTAAACTCTGTTGATTCTTTCTAAAAGCTGATCAGTGATCCCTAAGGCATATTCTAGGAGCATTTGATTCTAGGAATCAAAACCAAACTTATTGATCTTCAGTTTGTAGACTCTATCTTTTTCCTTTTTTTTTTTTTGAAAATTGGTTGAAATTTGACTTTTTATAATCCTGTGAGTTCTCTACCATGGTTCATGCTCATTGGCAGTGTCTCAGTAAGTACATTAGGCAGCTTTTAAGTATCTCAGATATCCTCAGACCTGGATAGATTATGGCCTGGGTGTGCTTATGGAGCATTTCCATTGGCCCTTCCACCAAAAAGGAGAATTTCCATTGTGCTTCCTCAAGGAATGTCAGCTTGCTGGATTACACTCTATGCAAGGCTGTGCCCAGGGTACAGTTTGTTCAGGAATGCAGTTTTTCCAGGTCTGCTCACTTGAACTCATTGAAGGCCAATTCAGTATTGACTTATTATCTCCTAATTGTGTTTCAGTTTGGCATCATTCATTTTTGTTTTACCTTTCTCAGTTCAAATAGTATCCTTAGCAGATAAAAAGGGAACAAGATAAGAGATGGATATTTCTGCCTTTTTTTTCCTGTTGGCTGTTACCATCATCCAGCCAGATGAGTAGTGACATATCCAGTCTCTGATATTTCACTTTTCCCCCTGGATAGATAAAAACAAACAAAATGCACCCCTTCCTTTTTTTCACCTTTAGTATGAATGAGAAACCTCAACTCATTTTTAGCTTCTGTACTTCTGTCACTGCTCTTGGAGGATCTTGATACTTTTTTGTATTAATTTTCTTCTATCTGTCTTCGCTTTTCCCTCTCTCTCTCTCTCTCTCTCTCTCTCTCTCTCTCTCTCCATATATATATGTACATATACACACACACTTATGTATGTATGTATATGTGTATGTGCATACACATGTAGATCAATATCAATAGCTCTATATACATATATGAGTTAGTTCATTTCTCATGAATCTACCTCTTTAAATAGTTTCCCCCTTTCTCATTAGAATGATTTCTGTTTATGCCCTTACATGGGACCAGGGTGAAGGAACTCCAACTATTGGGATGGCAGGTCTAGATCTTCCCTTCTATTATCTTTCCTTTTCTAAAGTTTTTTTTAGACCAGGGACAGTTCTGAATATTGTTGTTGATTTTGGATGATGGGAAGATAAAAGATAAGAAAAGAAATCATTTGACTATTTTTTCATTTGTCCCTATCATTACGGAGAAATTGAAACACAAATATCATTAAATGATATCTGATTAACTTTGTTTTAAGTTTTACTTGATTATAGTCATACAATCTATTCACAAAAACAATATAACTGAAATAATGACGTGACTGGCTTCTCAAGCCACATTTGTAAGATGGTCCTGTTACTATCACACAAGTTGTACTCATATGGATGTGACTTAAAATATTTTTAGGTAGCATCACTGTTGAGTAAGACCACATAATGGGTAGTGCTCATACTCTCAGCAGTAGAGTGTGGCAACATCTGTAACGTATCAGCATTATTGTCAATATATAAATTGTCTGTTGGAACCCGTGGAATTTTTCTTAAAAGGCTTCCAGTGAAATACCATGGCAAAAATAGGCACAGTCTAACTTCAGCCTGGTCACTAAATGTTTTATTCTTGGCATTTAAAAATGCTCATTAAAGTTGTGCATTCTTGAGTAAATTCTGGTTTTGTAAGATAATATATAATCTTTTTCATTCCTTCCTCTGCATGTAGTTAACCCTTGCTCTTGACCAGCTGAAATAAAGTATTATGAAGAGGAGGGCCAAATGATTTTTTTTTTAAAGTCCAAACAAGTATTTCTTTAAATGTGGATTATTTGGTAAGTGGAGATCCCCATTTACAAAGTCCATGAATTTAAAGTATCTAGTAATAACAGGTCTGCTTTCCTACTCTAAGCTGGGAGGTCCTTTTGAAATGGTATCCTGCCAAATTGCCACTGAAATCATACCATGCACCCTCATGCTCATGTCAAAGCACCAGCCCAACAGGGACAGGCAACAGTGTAATTTGGAAGAGCTGCCTGTCCTATCTTCCTCCATTCCTACTGAGCCACCATTAGCTATTCAGCATGTCAACTGTTCCATTTTGGGGAGTGTGAAAAGAAAGGGGCTCTGAGGTCCTAATAATTACAATGTACTTCCCTTCACTTAACACCCAGACTTCCTTCCCTCTCTACTGATCCATGTTTGAAGACAATGAGAACTGTTCCCCATGTCAGGGTTGTGCACAGATAAACAGGCCTCTTCTTTTTTTCAGGGCAACTTTTAGCTTAAGCAAAATTCACTCGTCTCTGCGGTTTATAACCTGTGATAGTTCTACAATACGTAGCATATTAACAATCACCTTCATGCAAATTGCCCAGAATGATGGGCTAAAGTAAGACTTGATTGTTATTCCTTTTAAGTCTTGATATTTCCTTTCTTGTCTATTCCTTACTATTTGAAAGTGAGCTTATGGATGTAGTATGCTTGTATGTGTGTACTCACATGCATCTGTGTCTATTATGTAGAATGATTTGAAAGTAGAGAATTAGTGCTGAAATTTAGATTAGGAGTTCTTATCTTTTTCTGGGCTTTTTTGGTGGTCTAATGAAATCAGTGGACCCCTCAATAATTTTTTAACTGTATAAAATTATATAGAGTTACAAAGAAAACCAATTATATTTAAATGTAGTTATCCATATAATTTTAAAAAGTTAAGTTCATGAACTGTACCCCTGAATTCTAAACAAAGTTCTGTAACGTTTTGGAGTAAGAGAGTTATGAAAGGTAGACTTGTACAGCTTTTCTTAATGTAAAAGCAGTTTTTTCCCTCTATGGTAACAATCAAGTAGTATGCAAACAAAATTGAATGGAAACACTTTTTTCCAAGTCTTCCTCTTCATCCAACCATCCATGCATCCATGCATCCATCCATCTATCCATCCAATCATTGCATGGCCGGTAGGGGTTTAAGTGGCATTTGAAATACATGTGCCATAGTATGTAGGTAAATAACCCTGGAATTGTTTCTATAATGGGTGAGTATAATATTAGAAGCAAAATAATGAAATAAATGAGACCTGGTACACATAAAAAGAAGTTATGGTAAAAGAAATATGGCCCACAGAGGTCTTGACACCTTATGCTAAAAATGACTCGCCTTAAGGCAGTGATCCTCACTGTGAAGCTTGTGAACTACATGCAACTCTTAACAAGTGGTTTGTGGCTCATTACAGAGTGATTTACTACATGGTGCCCTGTGTGTGCTTCTGGGTTCCCCTTATAAAGCAGCTTCAAATAAAATCTGTAGGCTGTTCCCTCTGTATCTTCAGCCAGGGAATGGGGCTGTTCTAGTCATGAAGATGGAGCACGTAGGACCCCAAGGCAATTCCTTAATTTACCCTGGTAATAATGAGGGATGAAGGCAGGCACACACCATCACTGTAAGTGGTTAAAAAGAGTTGTAAATGTAAACATTTTACACAGGCAGTAATAGAAGAGAGAACTAAGCTACTGAACTAATGGGGGTCAGCAGGTTTATGTTGTTAGGGGGTCCCATCAGAGGAATGATGAATCTTAAAATACATGTGACTTTATCACAGTGTTCCAAAGATCAGGAGAGAGGGAAATGGTTTGTGTTTGCTTATGGAACAGGAAGAGAAAGAATGGACTCTCAAGTGAGAAGCTTCTGTTTTCTCATTTTTTCTTGAAGCAGGAAATTCCCTGTGAAAGTTATTTCTAAAAGTTGCTTATGATACAGTATGTGTATGGCAAATGGGGTTTTTACCTCCTCTGTATGTTTTGTGTGTGTGTGTGTGTGTGTGTGTGTGTGTGTGTGTGTGAGAGAGAGAATGGAAAAATGATTAGTTTAATCTTGGAGGCATTGGCAGCACTGATTGTACTTTTTTGACATCCCCTCTGATCACACCATTGGATCTCTAGCACATCTTCTTCAAAAGATACCTCATTTTCATTTTCAATCAGCCTCTCAACACGATTTTTCACATAGGCTTCCTTCACACCGCTAATTTCACTTTAGAATCGGCATCCTATCACACATCCCTGGGCTTGCTGTGCTAACATGTTTTAACATGATTCGCCTTGATTAACATAAGAAAGACAAAGCTTCTGGAACCATACACCTCTTAATTTGCCAAAGCTCCAAAGCGGGACCTCAGCCCTTGAAATTGGACAGGAATGACCCAATAGAGACACAGAATACATTAAAAGGAAATCTGGGCATTTTCTCTTCGAATGGAAAGCCTGTCTATGTAATTGTTCTGTGTGTATGTACTTATCTGTGTTCCAGGTCAGACCTTGACACAGCAAATGCCATTATAGCGAAACTGAGTAATAAAAACATTTTTTCCCCTCAGACTTCAGGCAATGGCTCATTTATTTTGAGCTATGATCAATACAACAATACAATAAAATGGTGGTGAAATAACAGGATTTGGATGCCCCTTTATAGTCCTAACAGGATTTAATCTCTACTGTAATCTTGGTAACAACATCTTGTCAAGACCATGTTTACTTGTTCGTAAATTTATCCATCCACCCTTCCATCCATCATCCATCCTTCTACCCATTCCTTCAATAAATATTTAAGAACCAAATACTTGAGCAATGCACATGACGACTACAAAGACGTAAAACAAACAACTGGGCCCTGTTTTCAGCGGCTTTATACTCTAGTAGATTTCACAGCCATTGGGATCATTTTAAATACTTCATTTCACCTTTGGTTAACCACAGTGAAAGGCTTCATCACCAAGCGGCCAGTCTGCTGGTGATGAGCCTTGCTGAGCTCCTAGGATCATCTCCATGCCAGTATGAGACAACAGATAAGATCTTGTGTAGCATTGGTATCTGAATCCCTGGAGAGCATTGCCACACAATGAATTCACACAATGATTGAGGTGAGTTTTCATGAAGATTTACTGTCATTAACTGGCTTGTGCGTATTTAAGGCAATGAATTCCTTCACAAACTGAAGCGGAGGAGGGGATGTCTGTTTTTGTCCCATTTTACCAGTTTAAACTTTCAAAAACTAAAAGTTAAAAATGAAATTGTCTTAGAATGTTAGCAATAGATGAGACTTAGGAAATCCAATCTGCTTATTTTACAGATAAGAAAACTGAGACCTGGAGAGGTTAAAGTAATTTGTTCACGGTCACAAGGTAGTTAGTAACAGAACTGCGGCAAGTCTTTTGAATCTCAGGCTGGTGCCTTTTCTACTATACCACATTATCTACCAACCCTCACTTTTTTGAGGGGTTGGGGGTGTGGTGGTGTGGGTGGTGGTAGTACTTCCCCAACAGTTTTCTGTTGTGATAAGACAACTTGCCAATCTTCTCTGACCTTTCTGCTGATTTTTTAATACTTCCTTCTAAGCTCTCAACCTTCCTAATGCCATGACCCTTTAATATAGTTCCTCATGTTGTGGTGACCCCCAACCATAAAATTATTTTCATTGCTACTTCATAACTGTAATTTTGCTACTGTTATGAATCTATCTGACATGCAGGATGTATTTTCATTGTTACAAATTGAACATAACCCACAGGTTGAGAACTGCTGAGTGTATGGTTTCCAGAACTTGGTTTTCCTTTTCTTTGAATCTTTCTTCCTCTAATAGTTAAATCTTAAGAGTTTCAAAGATTCAATTTATTTCGGTTGAAATGTGGTGGTTATTCAAACCCTTGAGTTTGCCAAATGGGCTGGAATAAGCTTCCTCACAAGGTTCCTGATCATTTCTGACTCTAGCCAGTCTGGGCATAAACCCAAAACAGCCCCTTCTTTTTAGAGTTTGCTTTAAGTTCATGCTTTTAGCTCCAAAGAGAAAGCAGAAACTTCACAAAATGAAAACTTGAAGATTTAAAATAACTATTAATTCAATGTTGAAGCAGGTTCAATTTGGTTTTTGAACAGAGGCTTGGCATTATGCGGAAAAGATTGCATTGCACTTCAATGACTCATTAGACCAGACAAAGGCAGAAAGAACGCCGGTTCTGGAAAGAGCCAGAGGAAGTGGGTTCAGATCCTGGTTGTTCTTTTCATAACTTGTGTAACCTTGAATAAATCATTTAATGTCTTCAGGCCTACATTGTCTCCTCTGTAAAATGAGACAATTAGACTAGATGATCTCTGAAATTCTTTCCAGCTTTAGAACTGTGATCCCAGGACTTCTCTTTACTGATCTAGGATTAGTGCATACTTTTTGACTCACTAATTGATCACTTGGTCACCAGTGACTGACATGACTTCTAGTTCTGTGCATCAATAAAGAACAAAGCCAGGTATGAAGTAAGGAAAAAAGGTTGTTTTTTTTTTTTTAACAATTTTTAGAATTCTGCTTCCCTGGGAATAGAACAGAGACCTTCTTCTACCATCCATCTTATAATATCTTGGTTCCAATTTCCAGCCATCCAAAAGCATCATGAAAAGAAAACAATAATGACATTAACAGCAGCCGTAGCAACAAAGGCAGTTCTGGCTTTCCGGTGCCCTGATGGAAAAATTCAGGCATAAATGAAAGAAAGATGTGGTGAAATTGTTAGTGCAATGGACCGAACAGGAAATTTGTATACTTGTTAGAAAGGACTTTGAATTTCAAGGCTCACAGATCTGGAAGGGCACTGGTATAGGGGATCAACTGCCATTCATAGCCTGCGAGAATTTTTTTTGCCTTCATTAGATGAGATTCTTGGATTCTGAGTGTAGTTCTTATTCAGAATTGCAGAGTTCTGCTTATACGTACACTCTAAATAGACAAGACCAATCACATGGATTCTCATATTGGCCAGCTTACTTATCAGTCACTTTGCAATGCAGTATGAAGTCATTGGATTTATCGCAGTAATATTCTTCCTTATTTTATATAGACCATGTAGGTCTCATTATGTCTGTGTTGATGACTTTGTCACATCTGCTGATGACCTGAATTCTCTTTGCTGTACCTTGGGCTTTTGCAGCTTTAGTGACTGTGATAATTAGAGATAGAACACAGTATCAGATGCCTAGAGTAAAGTAAGGGTCACGATGAGTTAACAGTTCCTCTTACAAGGGACCAGAAGGTTGTCTGGATTGATCAATAGAATTTCTGAGAATCTGAAAGTAATGTTAGCAAGGGCTCTCCTTGGCTCTATAAATTATAAGGGTGAATCCATTCTGTTCACCCTCACCCTCTAATTTGGAATGGAAAAACCTCTTGTGCATAAACTGCCTTTCCTGAATCTAACAAAATTAATCCAGAAGAGATGTGGGAATGCGTAGCAGCTTTTTTCAAGTTTTGTTGTTAATTAAAAAAACAATTATCAAGGATTTCTAATTACTTTATAAGTACTGTATAGCCAGTACCTGCTCCTCAGCAAATTAGTAAGATAATGCCTAAAACATCTTATTAAACAGAATTACTCCTTCTCCTCCTCCAGATTCACACATCTACTTAATAGTCTTCTTCTCTTCTTGTGCAGCACCTCTGTGAAACATTTATATCCATTAAGTTATCTGACTGTTATTACCATTGTGCATTAGTTTCCAAAGGTTTTCTACCCAGAATCCTACAGGGCTGGGGAAGAAGGGAAACTCTTTAAAACTCCTCAAACACAAGGCCTGTTGGAGTCGGATGAAACAAGTCACCTTTAAGGGGATAGTGGTCAAAGCAGATGTTCTCAGCCTTTTTCTTCTAAGATTTCATTTACACTCTCAAATACATTGAGGACCCCCTTCTCCTAAGAGCTTTTTTATGAGCTATAGTTATTGATATTTACCATATTATGAATTAAAATGTCAGTATAATTATAAAAATAATTTTAAACTCTTAAAAGAGTCAGGGATCACAGGAGATTCCTGGATCATAGTTTGAGAAATCTTGTGCTAAAGTATTGAACTGCAGATGTCATTAGAACAGAGTGGGGAGAATGGAGAGAAATGTGGGAGTCATTAGAACAGAGTGGGGAGAATGGAGAGAAATGTGGGAAAAGAATGACAAGAACTGGAAAAACTAAGAATGAATTTGATGTAGAAGTTACTGGCGAAATATGGAAAGGTTTTGAAAAGTAGATGCCAGGTGACATATAACTGTATACTTATTGTTAGTTCTATTTAAAATCATTTTTGAAAAGAATGGAAACTATTGGCTTCATCAATAAATGGATGAATGAAAACACATTCATTAAACATCCCCTACATGCCAGGCACTGTGCTACGGATGCAAATACTAAAATGAGACTGTCCCTGTCTTCAAAGAGTCTACATTCTAAAAGAGGGGTGACAATGTTTGTAAAGGGAGCAGTGCCCAAGAGAGTTTCTATCTGGGAAATTATAAGGATGGTCTTTGAAGCCATAGGGCAGTTGATTATTGCACACTTTCTATAAATGATGGTAGTATTGGTTTGAGTTCAAATCCAGCTTTGGGCACTTGCTAATTTTGTGATCCTGGGTAAATCACTCAACTGTCTCTCCTTCCAGTTGCTTGCCTCAATTTCCTCATGCGTAAAATAAAGATAATAATAGCATGTCACTCCTGGGGCCATTGTGAGAATAAAACGGCACAGTATTTGTACAGTATTTAACAAAACTTACAGTGCCATACTGGTTATTTTTATGAGTTATTCTTATTGACTAGCCATTATGTTTGGCAAGGTGCTTAGTATTCTTTTGACTTTAGGAAAATCAATCCTTATGTATGTTCTGTCCCTAAAGTTTTTGGTGGAGTCCAAGCGAGAGAGAGAGAGAGAGATACAATGAGAACTGTACTATTGGAAAATTATTCTATTAATTAATTTTATGACATCTGAGGAAAAAAATGTGAATCTCAAGTTGGAGAGGGGATATGGTGGTGAGTTCTGTGGGAAACATTCTGTTTGAAATCTAACATTATCTATTGCTTGAGTAATTATAGCAATAAGAATGGTAATGGAATTAACAAAGATATATTAAAAGGTTTTCTGGATCTTGTAAACTTTCAGTGAACCTTAAGATGAATCTGTTTTATGCTCATTATTATAACTATATTGCAGGCTCAGAGACCATGAATCACTTTATGGTGATTGTATCTTTTTAAAAAAAATTCTTCAAATGACATTTTAGGAATATAGGTCAAGCCTATTATTCCTGTTATACTCAATAGGAAACTGAGGTACAATAGCTTGAGTAAAATCACAGAATCGATGAGCTAGCTTGGATTAAGCCTCAGGCTTCCTTCCCTCTTCACTTCAACTGCAGTAATTAGTCAGCCATGCATCTTTCCCTGTGTTTATATCTTGCATATATCATCACAGTCTAAAGATGCTCCGAGGCCAAATGTGCCAATAAGCCACTTTTCAAAAATGATATTTTCATTTTTAGCATGGATTGGTCATAGATATTTGTGATGAACTGGTGAAGCTGTAGAAACTCTTTGCGTCTGCAGAAACAACATAAAATTCAACCAGAAAAAGTGGCATCATTCAGAGACTTAGTGATAAAGGCACAGATAATACCAGCCCCTACAGTACTGTGTGTTACTTTGTAAATTGTAAAGCTATACGTAGATGTGAGACATCACTATTTTGTTGTTACTATAGGGCTTTCCTATATTTATGGGTTTTTTTTTTGGAGGGGGGGAAGGTAGGGCAATGGGGGGTTAAGTGACTTGTTCAAGGTCACAGGCTAGTTTTTGTGTTGTGTCTGAGGTTGGATTTGAACTCAGGTCCTCCTGACTCCAGGGCTGGTGCTCTATTCACTGTACCACCTAACCACCCTGGTTTTCCCATCTTTAGAATGGCTATGGAGAATTTAGAAAATGTCCAGAAAAAGGAATAAAAATAGTGAAATGGTTAGAAAATAATTCTGAGTTCAAGGAGTTAGGATTGTCTAGCATGAGGAAGAGAAGACTGAGGAGTAATTTAGTAATTGGGCTCTAATGTTACAAGATAATCCCATCTCCTCTCAAGTCAAATCAAGAAGCATTTCTTAATAACTAAATATGTGCCAGGCATTGAGGATATGATGAAAGGCAAAAGCAGTTTCTACCCTCAAGTAACTTCCAGTCTAATGAGGAAGTATTAATAATGCAAATTAAACTCAAAAGTGTATATGCATGCATTTTTTTGAGAGTTCAGTTCTGAAGCATTTACCATCACACTCCTGTATTGCTTTATAAGCATTGCTTAAGCTTAGTGGGAGTGCAGTAGAAGGCTCAGGGAAATAAGTAATCATCAGATTGATGTGATTGTAGACTAATAAAATAAAAAAAAATAATAACTGGTATTTATAGATTTGCAAAGTGCTTTATGTTCAATATCTCACTGAATTTCATAATATCCCTGGTTACATGATTAGATTTTGGAGGCAGCTGTCAGTTAACAAGATTGAATTGCCTTGATTGAAAACTGGTATGTCTCATCAAAAGAAGTAATACTTTTGCAACATTAGAGTCATTCTGGACTTCTCCTTATCTCTTGTCCCCCTTCCCCATCCAGTCAATTTTACCTTGGCAGCATCTATCCAACACATCCTCTTCTCTCCTCGGAGGCTGCCACCACTCTAATGTAAGCCCTTATCACTTCATGTCTGGATTATTTTAATAGCCTGCTGGTGGGTCTGCCTGCCTCAAGTCATTCCTCTAATCCATCCACCAATCAGTCACTATTGTGATTTTTCCTAAAGCGAAGGTTGGATCATGTCAGTCCTTTTTTCAATAAATTTCAGTAGCTCTCTAGTGTCTTCAAGATCAAATACAATATGTTTTGTTGGGCATTCAAAGCCCTTTCTGTTCTAAACTCTTCTACCTTGCCACTCCTCTTACACCTTACTCCCTAATACATTCTCTTAGATCCAGTGCTACCAGCCTTGCTTTTCCATAAACATGACCTTCCATGTCTCTGTTGTTATTATTTTCTCTCACTATCCCCCATGACTGTAGTGTTCTCCCTCCTCTGCTCAGACAACTGATCTCCTCGACTTTCTTTAAGATCAACTGCAATTCCACCTTCTACCGAGAGCCTTCCCCAACCCCTGAATTCTAGCGCCTTCCCTCCTCTATTAATTGTTTCCTGTTTATCATGTACATGATTTGCTTTCTCTATATTTATTTGCATGATATCTCTTCCATTAGATTGTGACCTCCTTGGGGGCAGGAAGTGTTTTTTTGCCCCTTTCTGTATCCCCTGTGCTTATCACAACATCTAGCACATAGTAAGTACTTAATAAATGTTTATTGGTGGATTGATCTTCCCATGATCCTCACTAATGACCCTGAGATATAGTTTAGACATTATAATATGGAAAGTTTAAAACTGCTTCCAGCTGAAGGTGTTCTAAGGAACCCGCAATAATAGCATGCAAAAAAACTAAATATATGTGACCAAACTAGATCAAAAGTAGTGATTGTGGCAGTGAGTCAATCCGTCTAAATTAACCATCTACTATGTGCCAGGAACTGTGCTAAGTTTACAGGAGAGGTTTAAAGATATATCCATCTTCTCAAAGCATCACTCTCCCCACTTTAGGCCCTTCCTGGTATGCAGATGGACAGAAATAAGGATTTTATCTTTCTTTTGAGGTCCTTCCTGGTAGGTATAATATCAGATAGAATCAGTGTTGTTCTCCTGCCCTCCAAACATATCTCATTCTCTAACTGTAGTTGAATTGTAACTGAAGATCAATGGCTTCATGACAACTTAGGACCAATTGGACCCAGCAAAGATCATCTAATTCTGTTGAGTTCTCTGGAATCCTAGTTTGTATTATAGTTTCAGGACTACTGTTAAGAACAATTAATTCTTAACTACTGTTAAGAACTCAGATATTATTGAGCTATAAGAAATGACAAGAAAAACCTGGAAAGACTTCCATGAACTGATGGAAAGTGAAATGAGCAGAACCATTATACACGGTAACAGCAATACTGTAAGATGAAGAATTGTGAATGATTTAGGTATTCTCAGTGATACAGTGATCCAAGACAGTTCCAAAGTATTCATGCTGAACATGCTATCAACTGATACCATCGAAAAACAAACTGAAGCATGCTATTTTTTCTTTGTTTCTTTCATTCTTTTTTTTTTTGGAGTTTTTTTGTATGAAATGACTAATATGGAAATGTTTTATGTTGCACATATATAACCTATATTGGGTTGCTTACCATCTCAGGGAGGGAGAAAAAGAAGGAACAATAAAATTTGGAAATCAATTTTTTAAATGTTAAAAAATGTTTTAATATGTCATTGGGGAGAATTACCTTTATATCTATCCATCTATTTATGGAAAAAGAGAACATCTTCAATTGATAGAAGTTACTGTTTTGTAATGAACTAGAAATTTCCCTGAACATCCAATTGCTTGCTTTTCTCCCTTAAGTCTCAGGAGCAAAACTATGTCTGTTTATTTAATGGAATTCAGTCCTATTTCCCACTGTGTAAAAGATCCATAGTGACTAGAAACAAAGGGTTCTTCCCCTTCCCCAATCCATCCCACCCTTCTAAGTCAGTTCTTAGAGTAGAGGTTTTAAAGCATTTGGGAATTTGAAAATGAGGAATCTTAGAAAAGAATTTTAGAGAATGATAGTCATAACTCTGTACTCACATAATGACCCTAAGGAGGGAGGAGTAGTGGGTGAAGGCTTGTTCTCTTTAAGTCCTAGGCCAATGGAAGGCTTCTAGAAGATCTTTGCAGAGTGCTGCTTCATAGAGACTTTCATACTTACATTACCAACACAAATGCAGAAGCTCATTACTATCTTGTGTGTCCTAAATTTAGGATTTGGGAAGGACCATTCTTTATCTATCCCTAATAATTCCCTATAGAAACATTACTATTGCTATGAAACATGACTGAATCTGCTTGGTGCATCCTGATTGGGTGCTGTTTGGTGCTTTTATTTCAGTCAAGAGCATGAGAATCAGATTCTTAATATTTCCACTTAATTTATTTGGAATTGTTAGTCTCACTTGACCTAAATCATCACATCCCCTCTATAAAGTACAGTCTATTTCACCCTTCTAAACTATATTTTTCATTCCTCTCTTCATGACCTTGCTAATTCTTAGTTCAAGTCTTTATAAGCTCTTGGGGCAGATGATTGCTCATGCGGTATGAACTGAAGAATGACTAGAAAGTTCCCTGCTCTCAGATCTCTCTCCTACCCATGTGACACAATGCTTAAAATCTCGCTATAACAGATTTTTTTTTTGAGTTAAGTATTTCCCTGTTATGGGAGCTGTAACACGTTTAGTCATTGACAGTTTGCCATAGGGAGGTATTATGACGTTGGAGGACAGAGAGCCAGGGTAAGGATTAGGAAGACCAAGGTTCAAGTGCTGCCTTTAACAAATACTGACTGTGTGACTATGGGCAAATCGCTTAACCCTCTGAGGACCCAGACATCTCCCTGAGACAATTTCTGAAGAGTTGTTGATCTGCAGTGGGAGAGACAGCTTACTCACCAAGAGTTTCCAGCACCCAGGGAAATCTCAAGTACAGACAAACCTCCTCCCAAATAAAAAAAACAAATCTTAAGCTTGACTCAGTTTATCATATAATTTTTATTCTATATTAAAAGGGAACCCAGAGAGCAAAAGTCAGGTGAGAAAAGGAGATAGACCACTGGCTCTACAGGCAGGAAGACCTGAGTTTAAATGCAGCCTCTAGACTCCTAAGAGATGTCTGATCTTGTGCAAATCACATCACCTCTACTAACCTCAATTTCCTCAAATTCTTATTAAATAATGACAATAATAGGGGTGGCTAGGTGGCACAGTGAATAGAGCACTGGCCCTGGAATCAGGAGGACTTGAATTCAAATCCGACCTCAGACACTTAACACTTAACAAATCCGTGTGACTTTGGGCAAGTCACTTAACCCCAATTGTCCTGCCTTCCCCCCTCCAAAAAGCAAAATGCATAAATAAATAAATAATGACAATAATAGCACCTACCTCCCAGGATTATTGTGAGGATCGAACGAGATAATATTTTAAATGAGGCAATATTATGCTTAGCAAAGTCCCCAGCACATACTAGGCACTATGTAAATGCTATTATTAAAAAAAAACAAACTTATTTATGTTAAGTCATGAAGATTAAATAAAGCATGTAACTAGGAAGGGAGACTAGAACAAGGAGGTAATGACCTAATAAACTAGAGAAAATTTCAGTTTAGAGTTAATTGAATAGTAAAAGGAACTTGGGCTAAACATTAGTAGATGAAATTAAATGATAAGATTTTCATAAAATATTTTCTATTATAGATAAACATTCACAGTCACTGTCAAATCATTAATCTGTTTTGTGAATATTAATTTTAATACAACAAACTTCTTGACTAGAAGTGATGCGTCTGGGAATACTTTTTCCTGACTTTAATTTAAAAGACCAAACAAGTAAAAAAGAAGACTTACTAAGCAGCTTCAGTGAAGATTCTCCGTAAGATTTAACAGTATTGTACACCTCACTAGGCAAAGTGGCCTTCACAGAAGAGGCATATTTTGGGATAGAAAGTGTTTAATTCATTTAAGATCATTGGAGGCCCTCAATATATATAATAATTTTAGAAGTATCTTAAAAGGATACAAAGAACCAAAAGATACAGATCCTACACTTCATGAATCTACAATTTTAGGAGGAAAAAAAATCATACATTTGAGAAGTAATCATAGAATGAAAGCAAAAAGCATGCCAATATAATTTTAAATGTAAAAGGATAAACACAGAAAATTGGGGTAGCATAGGTAGAAAAGGCAGGATAAAATTAGGGATGGTTTTCTGAAGAAAGTTTGGAGCTGAAATGAACTAGAATAGAATTAGAGGAATATCATGAATGGTAATCCAGGTAAATGATAACCTATGAGCAGGAAAATTATCAAGCTGATAAATCTACAGTGCCTTTTGCCCCTTATTTTTGTTCAACTTTCTCTTCTTCTCACCTGGCTTTTGCTGTCTGAGTTCTTTTTTTTTTAATGGGGGAGGGGGAGAAGAGGAGATGATATGGTAAACTGAGTCATGTGGAAATTTTGTTGCTTTACTTGAAGATGAATTTGACAGTACCTGAAATTTCACTGGTACTGGAAACTCTTAGTGAGGAAGTTGTCTTTACCACTGCAGATCAGCAGTTATTCACAAAATGTCTTAGTGAAATATCTGACATCTGGGAAGGTTAAGTGATTTATTTTTCTGTGGTCCCACAGTCCGTATGTGTCAAAGGTGGCACTTGAGCCCTGGTCTCCTTGATCCTTAGACTGGCTCTCTGTCCTCCACAACATAATACCTCTCTATGGTAAACTGTCAATGACAACATGTGTTACAGCTCCCAAAATAAAGAAATACTGAACTCAAAGGAAAAAACCTATAATAGTGAGATTTTAAGCACTCTGTCATATGGGTAGGAGAGATATTCCAGAGCAGGGAACTTTCAAGTTATTCCTTCTTCATACCACATGGGCAATCTTCTGCCCCAGTGACTTATAAAGACTTGAAGTGAATATTGGCAAGGGCATGGAGAGGGGAATGAAAAAATATACATAAGAGAGGGGGTGTAAAGAAACTGTACTTTACAGAGGGGGAATGATGAGAGTAGTGAGAGATGATTTAGACCAAGTGAGACTAAATAACTATTCCAAAAAAAATTAGATAGATATATTACAGTAAAACCCCAAAGACCTGATTACCATGTCCTTGATCGAAGTGAGGCACCAAGTAGTACCCAATCATGGTGCACCAAGCAGATTCAATCAAGTTTCATAGTCATAGTGATATTTCCATCAGGCATTATTGGAAGAAGGTTAAGAATGGTAGTTCCCAATTCTAAATTGAGGGCACACTAATTAGTAATGATCTGGACTTGGCTGGTAATGAAAGTGTTTAGTGATAAGGGTATTTAAAAGCATTTACAAACAAAAATACATGTTAAATCATTGCACTGCATGTAATATGCCTCCAATTCATGTTTGCTCAGTTAAATTACATTTTTGAATGGAGAGCGCTCAAGGCAAATTCTTAGGCAAGATTATGGCATTTTATAATGGTGATGAAACATGTCTTTATCTTTTCAGCTGGTCAGGAGAAGCTAATAGATTTCTTGTCAAACATGACGCGTTAGTTACTGTTTAACATAAGCATTTCACTCCTGCATGTTAAGAAGTTTTTGAGACTATTTGAGACTATTGTTGTTCATGACCCTGTGGAACACACTGTTCATGGGATTTTCTTGGCAAAGGTATCGGAGCGATTTGCCATTTTCTTCACCAGTGAATTAAGACAAACAGAAGTTCAATGACTTGCCCAGGGTCACACAGCTAGTAATTGTCTGAGACTGAATTTGAACTCAGGTCTGCTCAATTCCAGGCACAGTGCTCTATTCACTGAGTTATCTAGCTGCCCTTTAAGACTATTATTGCCCCTCAAATATTATTTCTAACATTTCTAACACAACTATTTCAATAGTGATTTTTAGCCTGATATATTTAAGGATTCATTTTATACCTGGATTTAAGTTTGAAGATTCCATGTGAACTGAAGTATTAATTATGTTCTAATTATCCACTCCACTGATATATAATCAATCTTTCATTCAATTATAGATCTTATGATTAGCTTTTAAAAATGAAAATGACTGAACAAATCAGCACTCTAGGAAAAGTCCCAAATTGTTTCAGTGGAAATTAGCTGCTAGTCATCCAAGAGCATATACAATAAAAGTTTGAAAATGGGAAACTATGAGAAGGAAAAAAGGAGGTTTTTTTTTCTTTACTGAAATGGTAGCTATCATGTTGACTAAATTGTTTTTTTCTTGAACTATTTCTAATGGTTCTCTCGTAATTTAAACACAACCAAAAACCAACACGATGGTCACAATGAGCCAAGCATACAACACAAAAGACTATAGGATTGGAATTTGGAACACAAATTAGGGATCATCTAACTCAATACTCTGATTTTCCAGATGACAGACTAAGGCTTAGAGAGATGAGGTGAAGTGCTTTGTTGCAGAAAGAGAAAATAGAATAGCTAAGATTTGAACTGAGCTCTTCCAACTTCAAATGCCTTTTTCTTCCTACACTAGTTTGACTTAGAATTATTCTTTTGGAATGTATAACCTGAGGAAATGTGAATTTTAGTCACATTTTTAAAGGTAAGCTATACCATTATTTTGTTAACTAGGCTATCACTCCACTGTAAAGCAGGATGATTTCTAATATCTATCTATCCATATACACACATATGTGTGTGTAATATATTTGTATATTTTACATATACACACACACACTTCTGTCTATCATCTATCTGTCTATCAGTTGGGAGAAGAAAGAGAATTAAGCAAAAAGAGTTCTTTAAAAAACTGTCAATGTCCCTTTAAATCATTGTATTTATTGCCATTCCACTCCCAGAGTTGCTGATACTTAACAAACAGTATATGTTTTTAAAGCAAAAAATAAATCAGAAAAGAAAATATCCTCGCATTTGTTGGTCTCGAAGGCCAACAAAGATGATCCAGTATCCTAACAGCAGAGACTGATCTTGCAGCCCTTTGGTACAAACTATACAGCTTTAGAGGTACTTTTTCATAGTAATCATAATAGATTGTTGGGAGTGAATTACTCATGAATTTTTAGTATTTTAGAGTTAGGAGACACATCAGAGGTCAT
>CM053580.1:238734862-238768908 GCA_028627135.1 Pseudochirops cupreus | reverse complement strand
AAAAAAAGTTGTAAAAAAGAATGTGAGCAGCATGGAACTTTTAAAATCTTGGTAGCCCTGGGTAATTTAAATTCTTCAAGTATGATTTCTAAAACTTAAAAAAATTCATTTATAAAAGAGATGATTTTAATGGCTCTTCCTTTAAAACCACTAGAAACAAGTTGGCTTTTGATATTGCTATTGTTTAGGAAGAGAAAAAGTGTTTATGTTCAGGAAATATAGTAGTGAAAATTAGGTACTTAAGGAATTTTCAACTGAGCCTTTCTCAGAAAATTTACAAAATGCCATTGGGTTCCATTCTAAAGTCAACTTTTGTACTTGAGCCTCAAATGCCATAAGTGTCATATAACTGAAACAAACAAAAACCATCCAAAAATGCACTTAAGGCACATATTTTGAATCGTGAGATGAGAATTGTTGGCTGTAGTCATGAAGCCAGAAAAGATCCAATGAGTGTTAATCAAGATCCTGAAACACTATGGCCTTGATGAAGATGAAGTTATTCTGTCGTTTGTTGGAAATCATCTCTTTTCTTGTGTTTCATTCTTGCATTGAACTTCATTAGTTGACCAGTTAAGGGACTCTGAACACAGAAAGATTTCAATAAGTGACTCTTATTTAATGAATGATCAAAGTATCTTACCATCCTATGGAATTCTAAGCTCCCGTTTATAACAGTAAGATTATGGAAGGGGATTTTCAAAGGATCTAATATGTTGTATATTGTGGATGATGATGATGGTCATGATGATGATGACTAACTCCTTACAAATAGAGGCTAATTTTGGTTTTGTTGTTGTTTTTACTATTATTATTATTATTTGCTTATTGGAGGGGGGAAGGTAGGGCAACTGGGGTTAAGTGACCTGTCCAAGGTCACACAGCTAGTTTTGTGTTAAGTGTCTGAGGTTGGATTTGAATCTAGGTCCTCCTGACTCCAGGGCCGGTGTAGCACAGTTTATGGCAGATAGCTAGTACTTAACAAATCCTACTTGATTTACCAGTTTTTATTCATTACAATCTCATAAGGTGGATGGTGTAAGTAACATTATTCCCATTTTACAAATGAAGAAACTGAAGCTCTGTAAGAGTTATTTGTCTGTTGTCTATGATTTCAGATTTAAACTCAAGATTCCTCACACTAGACATAGAAGATATTTGAGCTACCTTTCTTAACTTTTTTTTCCCTAAAATGCAAACTTGGGTTATATTAGCAAAGTTTCTTGAGAGAAAAAACATCTAGTTACTGAAAACTAATTAATTAATTTGTGAGTGTAGTTTAAAATCATAATGTCCATTGCAGGACTGGATACCACATGAAACATCACAGAAAGTTCTTGGCTATCTGTCGGGGAATTTTATCATTATATACTCCAGAGGGCTAATTCCTCCTAAAGAACACCCAAGAAGAAGAAGATGGGTATTATTTTAATTGGCCCTGGACTGTCTCAGGAAAAATTGTAAAGGGTTGAAGTTTTCCCTTTCAGCACCCAATTAGTCCCTCTCGGCCTTCAGGAACTTCCCAGAGTCTTCATGCTATTTCTGCTTACTGTTTTACCAAACCCTTTTCTTAAGATATAGCTGCTGCTAGGGAGCACGAGGAATTCAACACCCATCCATCATCACCTAGTGTAACAACTGGAGTAAAGGTACCATCGCTTAATGGGAAGGATGAGAAAATCAATGCCACATCAACACTTTGTTACCATCAAGGGAGATTCTTCTTGTCTGAGGCTTAAGTATCCTTCCTTGAGGCCTGTCACCAAGAGCCTCGGTTACCAGGAAGGGTGACAAAATAAACTCTTCTCTCCTCTGTTACCATTAATGGGGGTTCAGTTTGCTTAATGAGAAGGGTAAGAAAGTCAGCTATGCTTCAGCCCTCCATAAGCACCAAGGTTAGCTGCTCTTAGAACTCCATGCAATTCCAGGACTTCAGGTACTAAGCCAGATCAGGAACTGAGTACACACAGGTATCTTCCAGCTGCATTAACTAACTCCTGCCATCTGAGATGAGCCAAAGAAATAGTGAATATGAGGTCAGTTGGTCTCCTGGTGTCCCAGTTACTAGGTTTTCCTTTGTTCTCTTCCTAATTTCCCATCTTTCCTACTGTTTGAGAAATAACACAACAATATTTTCTCCTATCCTTACAGGAGGGTCATGGTGGGAGGGGTTGAAACCAGCTAACTTTTTTGTCTTCCTGTGATACCTGTGATTCAGTTACAGGCTGCCAGTAAAGCTTGATTCCTGCCTTCCCTCCCCCCCCCCCCCAATTTCTACTATTCTCTGCTCTCTCACCCCTGTCCAAAGTACCTATCCTGCTCTGCCCTCCTTCTCCGTCGTGTTTTCAGAAATAAATGAATGAATAAATGATTAAAAACATTTCTTTGGTTACTCTCTGCTAGTAAGCGCTCTGATGAGAATAGGAGACACAAATACCAGTGAGATATTTGTTGCTTTAAAGGAACCAACTGTGACAGATGAAAAACTCAAGAGACAGAGTTTCTGGATAATACATAATCAATTTATTAATTAGGCTAGTAAATAATCCATAACTTAGTGGTCTCTCTCAGTAATCAAACATAAAACCATGGAGATTCCCTGAATGCTTAAATACCTTTGGAAAAGAACATGCCCCCGACAAGTGAAAATCAACTCTGATTGGTGAACAATTAATGAGTGGGTAGACATATTAATGACGAGGTGGGCTAAAAGTCTTCAGATGCTATGATTGAGGCACATGGATCAGACCACAATTGGTCCGGACCCAAGTACCACTTAATGACTATATTTTAGGTACTCCTGGCTCAGAGTGAACGTTAATAGTAACTGTTTCTCTTTTGAACAGCAACCCTGAGGGTCTTCCCCTCCCAGTTTGATTTTTTTTTTAATTAAAGGGGTCATCTCTTGACTCACTTCTTTAAGAGGCCTATTCACTGAATGGGCCTTACTTCACTCAAAATGAGAACCTGAAAAGACCTCAGCCTACAAAGGGCTAGGGTCTCCCATTGCATCCTGGGCCATCTCCAGTCATCCTGATGAATGTATGATGGTCATTGGATCCAGATGACTCTGGAGGAGAAAGTGAGGTGGTGACCTTGCACAGACCTCCCTCAGTGAAATCAAAGTCAACTGCAAGTCATGTCATTAATTCCCTGATGCCATGGTCCTCTTCCAAAAATGAAGGACAAACACAACAACAACAACAACCTGTGATTAAGAACATGACTTGATCATGAGACTCAGCTACTCCAGCAATCTGAACAAAGGAATCCACCTCTGCCCAGACCACTCTGTTTTTCTCCTTCATAAACTGGGTCACCCTAAATTCTAATGGAGGGTTCATAGTGATGGACTACAGGCTCCTGGAACCCCCTTGAATCTTCCCACTTGGTGAGGCATTTGTCTGAGGTCATAAGTCATTATCGGAGCCCCAAGTCTCTACTAGTCTTAACCTAGCCTAGCTCTCCATTGTCCAGCTACTTCCCACCCTTGATCCTATCAAAATATCTATACCCAAATCTGTTACCCTTAAACTAGCCTAGTTCTCCATTGTTGGTAATCTCCAGGGAGCCTTTAGCTATTTCCCACCCTTAATCCTATTCTTGGAGTCTGACCTCAGTAGTTAAGATCCTTCTTAGACTCCTCCTCCAGACCCTTCCCAAATCCCCCCTCTTCTAGACCACTCCTAGATCCCTCCCACAGTCTTTCTGTATATAAGATCCATCTTGCCTCCATGAAGGTTGCTGAGATTCAATCTAGCACAGACTCAATCAGATCATTCCAGCTGCTTGTCCACTGCAAGTCACAAATATTTAGGCTCCTTAAGACTCTCCTCGTTATGGTGAATCTTTAATAAACTTTGCTTTTCTTTGGCTGAGAGAAGGCTTGAGTCAAATTCTTTTGGCAGGACCCCCTGTATCTGTATTTTGGAGTCTTGAGCTTTTCTAAACCCCAAATCTCAACAATAGGATAGGGACTCATTTCTTTGAGGCAAAAACTCTCCTGTACTGGATTCTATTTATACTTCAAACAGAAGTAAGGTCTTCTAGATGGGTGGGGTCAAGCTCAAGATAGAAGAACTTGTACCCTGAGGATTTGGGCAATCTCATCTGTCAGCAAAATCCCTCAGGGACTCATTGAATGACCTGCAAAGGCTAGTCCCTGAATATAGAAGTAGAAAGGAAAAACCTCAATCCTAATTTAACAATTATTAATATCACAGAAAAAATAATCTTGTCTCTCATTACATTCTATTAACTGGGGAATGCAGTCAGTGAAAGAGAATGGTTACTAGGAAAGGGTGTCCCTTTCCTTTCCCCGTATAACTGGGAAGTCATAGAGCTGGGGAGTGGAACCATAAGGGAATCAATTGATATATTCCTTTCAGAAGCAATGCTAGTATTGAGATGATCATGATTCCCAGTTTGAGAAATGGAAAGCAGTGTGTGTGTTTGTGTTTGTGCGTGGGTGTGCCTGTGTGTGTTAAGTAATTGTGCATATACTGGATTAAAAAGAACATTAATTTTGCCATCTCAGCAGATTTTTTGTTTTGTGTTAGTATTATCTCCTACTGAATTTATGAATTTACGATTAACTCGTTGATTTGTTGGTTTTGTTGTTATGGCTGAATATTGCTTTGGTCCAGGTCTGGCTCAGGCTGGTCTTGTGGTTCAGATTTGGGATTGGATTGGAATGAGGCATTTATAGAGCTTTTAGCCAGGACATGGAAAGCGTATTCAGCAAGGATGCATCAATGATTTATAAGTACAGACTCCCTGACTATGTTGGTTATGCTGGTGCACTGGTCAAAAGCATGTGCCAAGCTTGAGGGAGGAAGTCCTCTCTGGCTTTTCAACTTAGGCCACCAGGAAGCTATGTTAATGTTTTGAGACATACTATAGTCTTTGGACCAACTTATTCTCAAGGATGGTTCCAATACCCTTTCAGGAAAAAAACCAATTTAGATTCCATGAAATTGATGTCACTTCTAAGACGCATGTTCAATTCATTGATATCTTACTTATCTTTTTTCTTCATTCTGGACACTTTCCTAAGTGCTACTATGAACATATTCCTTCTCCCTCCCTTTTATGTCTTGCTCTTACAACTGAAATCAAACTAACATTACCAGTAAATGAATACCAGTGGAATGCTCTATTTTTCCATTCATCATCCCTCTAACTTCCCAAACCAAAACACCTCTCCTTGACCACAATTTCCCTTTGTTGGAATACAAACTCCTTGAAAAGAAAAACTGTCTCATTTTTGTATTTTATTCCAAACCCTTATCATAGTGTTTGATATACACAAGGAACGTAACACATATTCTTCATTGATTTATGTAGCTATTTCCCAAAGGACTATGGCTACATCTAGTACGTTTTGTAATGTTTTCTCAATTGTTATTTTATTTTGTATAATTATTTATTGTGTCTATAATATAATTTGTTCTTTGACTCATTCCATTCATTCTTTAGGATCACATTCATTAGTTATTCTTAATTTAGATCTGAATCCTTTCTTGTAATTTTCTTTACTGGTTTTCATTTTTATTGTGTATTTCATATTCTTTCCTTTTTATCATTTGCCTATGATTTTTTAAAAAAATTCCCTATCACCCACTCAAATTTTTGTAAGGGTTTTAGATAAAGCTGAGAAATATGTATATCCTCATGGTTCTTATTTAGTTGTCACTAAAAACCTATTCTATCTATTTAAAAAACATTTTCTTTAGATCTTAATTTCTTTATTGTTTGTTTTTCAGTTCATTTTACATAAGTCTAGAAAGGGCATGTTGTTAATGCCTGGAAACAAAATTATTATTTTATTGTCTAGATTTTCATGTAGTTCAGTTATTTCTTTTAATTACTTAAATTCTATGCTATTTAATTCACATCTATTCACTACTGATATTATTTTATTAACTATCATTCCTTCCAACATAACATAGTTTCCCTGTTTATGTGTGTCTATTTTTACTATTACCTTGCCAAGTAGCCTTTTTTTGTAAGAGAGGCAGAAGGTTTACCCGTTCTATTCAAGGTCTGCCTTTTTTCCCCCCTAAGGATTAAGCTCACTTTTGCAGATTACTGTCTATTTGGTAGAGGCCTTTTTCATTTGCCCATTGATATATTATATTCCATTCTTTTCTTTATTATCTTGTCTTTGCTCTCTTAACAACTCTCAACACTGTCCTTTAAATAACAGTTAAAATTGATATTTTTATAATGTTTCATTTGGCTATTAAGGTCAATACAGTACAGTATAGTACAGTACAATATAGGGCAATAACTCTAGCCACCATAGAGTAGCTTTTAAAATAGGTGTTATACCATATAATTCTGCAAGATTCAATCTAGATTTTCATGTTTAATGACCAGGTAACACTATCATGATGATATTAAACAGAAAAATCTAGAACTGAGTCTTCCCATGGCTGTCATGCTGGTTGTCCCAAACTCTACATGGTTCCGTGTAGGAAATCACTCAAATGTGGCCCTATCTGCATGGTATGAACTTGCTATCTAGAAGGTATGATTGTTATAGGTATAGCCCATCAGAAATAGGCTTTTAAGTCCCAGAGGATGGAAAACCATGCTTCTCCCCTGAGCTTACTATATTTTATGAACCTTAATCCCATGGCCTTGGCATAACAGAGTCAAATACATTTATCATATCAGATATCGATACCTGTCAATTGTTTATTTAATCACCCAGAATTTATTTAACTGACCAGAATTAGTTCATAAGCTTGCATTAAGCAGCTGCTATATGTCAGACAATGTACTAAGCCTGGAGATGTGAACAGAAATAAAAAGAAAGTCAGGCTATGCCCTCAAAGAGCTTACAGTCTAATGAGAGAAGACTACACACAAAAGGAAGCTGAGAAGTCAGGGGAATGGGGTTCAGATGAGAAGATACTTGGGGAAGGCTTGAGAATTCAGGAAGACAGTGTAGGTGGAGAGAAATGAGAACACTACTGGGTCTGGGTTGCCTCCTTAAATGGAAGCCTTGGAGAACACAGCTCTGCTTTCTGGTCAGAAGGTCCAATCAGAGGGGCAGAGGGTACCTATGAGATGAATATGCCAAGGCTGATTTAATCATGCAGGGTAAAGAGGCAAAACAAAGAAAAAGAAAAGCAATGTATAGTATAATGAAAAATATACCACTTGACTGCATGGAATACCCTAGACCTAGGTCTGTTCGCTTCACTCTCCTACTCAATAAACACCAGTGGCTCCCTATTGTCTTGAGATCAGATACAAAATGTTCTGCTTAGCCTTGAAAATCCTTCATAGCCTATCCCCCTCCTATCTTTCCAATCTTCTAAGGCTTTAGTTTCCAACAAAGATTTTTAAATTCAATATCGCTGGCCATGTCACTGTTCCATGAATTCCTCTGGCATTATTTCTGACTGACCCCAGTGCCTTGAATGCTATCCCTCCTCAACTTCAACTACTGGCATGTCTGGCTTCTGTTAAGTCGCCTAAAATCCCACCTGTTGCAAGAAGCCTTTCCCAGCACCTCTTGATCCCCCGTGGCTTCTCTCTCTTATTTCCTATTTATTCTTTACATATATGTGTGCTTGTTGTCTCCCCCATTAGATTTTAAGTTCTTTTACCTCTTTTACCACTGTGCTTAGTACAGTGCCTGGCATACAGTAGGTTCATAACAAATATTGATTGATTGATAGTATTATATACTATATAAGAGGTATATTATATATACGTCTTATTTTGTAAGCTCCTTAAAAGTAAAGATTATTTTTTCTTATTTTTATCCCAATCACCTCACATAGTGAATTAACATAGCCCCCCAAAAACTTAATATATGCTTGTTGGATTAGGTTGGAAAGGAGATGAGAAATTCATTCATAATAATAATAGGTGATATTTATATAGTGTTTACTATATGTTAGGCATTCCAAATTATTACCTAATTTAGTCTGTAGAATAATCCTGGGAGGTAGGTACTATTATTATCATCCTCCTTTTTACAGATGAGAAAATTGAGGTAAACCCAAGTTAGGTGACTTGCCTAGGGTCATACAGCTAATAAGTGTCTGAGACCAAATTTGAACTGAGGTCTTCCTAATTCTAGGCATGGCACTGTATCCACTGAAGCACCTTGATGTCTTTTTCTTCACATGAAGATCTAAATGACTTGGTAATGTGTTACCATTTCTTAGGGTGAGAATTTTAAACATGAGAGTAAGAATGCAACAAAGGAATATCTAACCGCGGAATTTCATGCATGACTAAACAGATGGGAGACCAAGACCTCAGTGTAGGGACAGCCTGCTTATTCTACCTATGTAATATTTTGTTTCTTATGATTCCTGGGGACTAAAGAATATTCTTATGAAACAAATAAACTCATTTGCCAATGCCAATGATTTATGTCAATAAAATATAGATAGACACAATACTTCTTGTATAACCTGGGACAAATGAACAACTTTAGCAAAGTTGCAGGATACAGAATAAACCTACATAAATCATCAGCATTTCTATATATTACTAACAAACCCCAGTAGCATGAGATAGAAAGAGAAATTCCATTTGAAATAAGTGCAGACTGGGGCAACTAAGTGGCACGGTGAATAGAGCACTGGCCCTGGAGTTAAGAGGACCTGAGTTTAAATTTGACCTCACATAATTAACACTTACTAGCCGTGTGACCTTGGGCAAGTCACTTAACCCAAATTGCCCCGCCTTCCCCCTTCCAAAAAAAAAAAAAAGAAAGAAGTACAGACAATTTAAAACGTTTGGGAATCTACCTGCCAAGACAAACCCAGGAATTATATGAACACAATTACAAAACACTTTTCACACAAATAAAGTCAGATCTAAATAACTGGGAAAAATATCAGTTGCTCATGGGTAGGTCAAGTGAATATAATAAAAATGACAATTTTCCCTAAATTAACTCACTTATTCGATGCCATACCAATCAAACCACCAAAAATTATTTTATAGAGCTAGAAAAAAATAACCAAATTCATCTGGAAGAACAAAAGGTCAAGAACATCAAAGGAAGTAAGGCAACAAAATGCAACGGAATGTGGTCTGGCCATCCCAGATCTAAAACCATATCATAAAGCGCCAAATATAAAAACTATTTGTTACTAGTTAAGAAATAAAGTGGTAGACCAGTGGAATAAATTAGGTACACAAGACACAGTGGTAAACGACTATGGTAATCTACTGTTTGATAAACCTGAAGACTATAGCTTCTGGGATAAGAACTCACTATTTGAAAAAAAATGCTGGGAAAACTGGAAAATAATATGGCAGAAAGTAGGCAGAGACCAACATGTTACACCATATACCAAGATAAGGTCAAAATGAGTCTATGACTTAGACATAAAGGGAGATAACATAAGCAAATCAGGAGAGCAAGGAACAGTTTACCCGTTAGATCAATACAGAAGGGAAGAATTTATGACAAAACAAGAGAGAGAGCACATTATGAAGTGCAAAATGGATAGTCTTGATTATAGTAAATTAAAAAGGTTTTGTATAAGCAAAGCCAATGCAACCAAGATTAGAAGGTAAGCAGAAAGCTGGGAAACCATTTTTATTGTCCATGTTTCTGATAAAAGCCTCATTCTAAAAGACACAGAGAATTGAGTCTAATTTATAAGAATACAAGTCATTCCCCAATAGATAAAAAGTCAAAGGATATGAACAGGCAGTTTTCAGATAAAGAAATGAAAGCTATCTGAAGTCATAAAAAAAAAATGGGGAAGCTAGGCGGTACAGTGAAGAGAGCACCAAGTCAGGAGGACGTGAATTCAAATCCAATGTGAGACACTTAACACTTACCAGCTGTGTGACCTTGGGCAAGTCACTTAACTGCTATTACACTGCCCTTCCCCCTCCAAAAAGAACAAAAAATAAAGTTATAAAAATGCTCTAAATCACTATTGATTAGAGAAATGCAAATTAAAACAACTCTGAGGTACCATCTCACATCTATCAGATTGGCTAATATGACAGAAAAGGAAAATTTTAAATGTTGGAGTACATGTTGGAAAAGTAGAACACTAATGCATTGTTGGTGAAGTTGTGAACTGATCTAACCGTTCTGGAAAGCAATTTGGAACTATGCTCAGAGGGCAAGCAAACTGTGCATTCCCTTTGAGCCAGCAATATCACTACTAGTTCTGTATCCTAAAGAGATCATAAAAAATGGAAAAGATCCCTCATGTACAAAAATATTTATAGCAGCTCTTTTTTTGGGATGATAAAGAATTGGAAATTGAGGGGATACCCACCAATTGGAGAATGGCTGAACAAGTTATGGTCTATGAATGTAATGGAATACTATTGTGCTATGAGAAATAATAAGCAGGCTGACTTCAGAAAAACCTAGAAAGACTTACATGAACTGGTGCTAAGTGAAGTGACTAGAGCCAGGAGAACATTGCACACAGTAATAGCCACATTGTGCTGTGCAATGATCAACTTTGATATCCTTGGCTCTTCTCAGCAATACAATGATCTAAGAAAATTCCAAAAGACTTATGATGGAAAATGCTATCTACATCCAGAGAAAGAAATATGGATTCTGAATGCAGATCAAAGCATACTATTTCCACTTTTTTTTTTCTTTCTTGTGGTTTTTCCCTTTTGTTCTGATTCTTCTTTCACAACATGACTAATGTGGAAATATATTTAAAGTGATTGTACATGTATAATCTTAAAAAAAATAACCTGGGACAAATTGCTCATCGTGGGAAGGGTGCTCAAACTGAAGGCAGTGGTGATTGTTCAGTCATTGTCAACTCTTTGTGACCCCATTTGGGGTTTTCTTAGCAAAGATACTGGAGTCCTCTGACTCATTTTACAGGTGAGGAAACTGAGGCAAAGAGGGTTAAGTCAATTGCCCAGGGTCACACAGCTAGTAAGAGTCTGAGGCCAGATTTGAGCTAAGAAAGATGAGTCTTTTCTGACTCCAGGCCTGGCACTCTACTCATTCGTGAACCTAGTTGCTCCTAAAGACAGTCAACTTGAGTTCAAATCTTACTAGTTTTGAGTAAGTCCCTTTCCTTCTCTGGGCCTCAGTTTCCTCCTCAGTACAATAAGGGGCCTGCAACAACTGATCTCTAAGGTCTTTTCTAGTTCTGGATCCAATAAATCCACCAAGCAAAGTTGTCATTTGGGAACATTTTAAAAATAACCAAAGTACATTAACAGTTGCAGCCCTGCTGATTCTCTCTGTGACACTCCAGCTGCTCACTAGTCACTCTCAGGCAGCTTGAAGGTGGAAAGTTTTGCATTCTCATCAATAAGGGTGACTTGAGGAGATAATCCAGACCCAAGACTCCTCCTGTGCCATGGATCTGCACTTCTTCCTCTGAAAGAGCAAAAGGCATGGTTACTCCCAGGAGGGTTGAGTTTATCTAGAATTACCAGGGACAATCCAGTCATCCAAATGAAATGAAATGGAAAGAGCCCTATACACCCATGTGAGGTCGGTGTTGCCATGGAATGAGTCATATAAAGAAGGGAGAAAAACGATGCCTCATCTTATACTCATTTTGTGTTGAGAAAATGAAGTTTTATGAATAAGCTAATTTTCCCTCTCAGTATACAGCCAGTGCCATGGATTGATGTCCTCATTTAGCTTCCTTTTCGATTTAAACTCAAGATGCAAGCTATATATTATTTAGTCTGATTTCCCAGATTTAAGTGGGTGGGAATGGAGATGTTCTATTTTGCCTTGACACAAAGCCTGGGCTTCCTCCTCTGCTCTCAAGCAGACAGTTTTGGATTTTGGTTAGGAAAACAAACACTCTGTGATGGACGACGTTAATAAATAAGTATTATACTTTCACTGCAAGTACGGTCCCTCTTCATCTTTATCTTCTTGTTTAAATCCTAGGGGGTCTTATATTGCTCTTTATGGAGATCAAGAAGATTAAGCAAAATTAGCTTGCAACCACATAATGGGCTTCACTTTCCTGGCATGTCTCTCTCGACTCTGCACGGGGTGACTCCCTCTGATGTCAATAGGAGATTCACAGATGGAGGAAATATTATGCTCTGGGAGAGCAGAGCACATATGATTTTGGATTTTTCTTTAGTTCATTTTTAATCAGTGTATCTGCTAAAAGTTTGGAAAAAAAAAACCCTGAAAATTACAGCTACTAAAATGGACCTGAAGCTTTCATTCAAACCTTCCCTTGACCCCAAATCGACCTGCCCCGCCATCTCAATCAACTAAGAAGCAGCTATTAAGTGCCAACTATGTGCCAGGAGCTACTCTAAGCTCTGGAGATACAAAGGCAAAAATCAAACAGTCTTTAACCTCAAGGAGTTTGCTTTCTATCAGAAGAGACTATAGATGAAAATAGAAATATATTCCAAATATTTTTCTGTTTTGGAGAAGGGAAAGGGGAACCTGCAATTTCAGGGGCAATGGGGCCTCCCCATTGGGGAAACACCTTCTACCCAGTGCAGATCTGCCCAGCAACTTAGTCTTAAGGACTTTCCTAGGGCACTGAGAAGTTGGGAGGCTTGCCAAGGCCACACATCCAGTATGTGACAGTGCCAAGACTTAACTGTGTCTTCCTTGGCTCTGAAGCTGGCTCTCTATCCACTCGAAGTCGCCTTCTCTCATATTCCCAATACGTACAAAATAAACAAAATGATTTTTTTTTGTGAAGCACTAGCTACTAGTAATCTCCTAGGAAGAGGCTTTTGTCCTGTAGCTAAGAATTCAAAATAATAGCCTCCTAATGCTGATGGGAACTAGAAGAGGTCACATACTCTTAAATCAAAGCAGACAACAAAATCTGTCTTGTGTTTGAAGGACTTTAGATCGTTGCCAGAAGAGAGTAGGGTTTTGTCCAAATGGTGTGATTGGAGGGGTACAGAAAGCCACACCTCTTGGCCTCATACAGTCAATTCAATGTAATAAACACACATTATGAACCTATTTGTATATAGATACTTTTAAATTCTAGAGACAGAGGTGCAAGATAACATGGCCTCATAAAAATCTCGCTCCCAGACCTGCAATAATGCCTGGAATTCCCACAACTGGTCTTTATTCCTTAAGTATCCTTTAAGGAATGGATGCATTTTCTAGCAGGTTACATTATTGCATTTCCTGGGAAAGAGTTAAAACATTAACTAATTAATTAGATATGTCAACACAGATTATTGTTTTTCAATTAGTGGAAAATCCATCAAACTGAGAAAGAAAGAGAGAGAGAAAGAGAGAGAGAGACAGACAGACAGAGGGAGACAGAGACAGAGAGACAGTGACAGAGAGATATTACTAGAACAGACACTAGGACAGAAAAGCTTTGAAGAGGAGTTAGTATTATACCAAAAAGGATTTGTCCTAGACCATGAGTTCAAATCCTAACTCAGCTACTACTACTTGTGGGACTTTGGCTAAGTTTGGGTATCTGGACCTCAGCTTCCTCATTTGTCAAGTGAAGGTGTTGGAGCATCTGATTTTGAAAGTATGATCCTCCAGTGAGGAGGGGGAGATGCTAGCATCAGTGTTTTGTCAGGGCGCTATACCAGGTACCCCCACTACCTATCAGGGGGCAGCAAAAAACTTCGAATTTGGAAAGAGCACCAAAATGGTGCCTATTAAGAGTGGTGTCCAGAAGAGGCATGGCAGAGCTCTAAACACACACACACACACACACACACACACACACACACACACACACACAGAGACTACTCCACAACTACTTTTCCCTCAGTCTGTTCCTGATCCACAGAAGGAGATATTGTGAACTCTCTCAGTAAAACAGGTTTGTTTTTTTTTTTGGCTTAGTATGGATTATGAAACTCCTGAAACGGTTGCATTATTCAAACTCACACAGCTGGAACCAATGACCATATTTTATATAATTATAACTTCGAATAGTGCAAATTGGTAACCAACTGTATTGCTTGTGCACCTACTTTCACCATTACAGTTATAGTTCAATTAAGTCTCCTCATGTTACAGTTTAAGTAGATCTTTTCAGTCCATTATCTATGGAAATAGTCATTGTTTAATACTATTTCATGGACTTGAAGATAATAATTTCTCCCTTTAGCTCTAATTTCTCCAGGCTAAGTGACTATGTTTGTTTCAGTGTTTTCTCCTAAACCCTGATTTTCAAATATTTAATGCAGCCACGAAAATAGGCACTCTCCTATACCCTAAAATAAATCATGGTGGGCTTAATTAGCATGAGGAAGTTGGAATAATGAGAACCAGGTTGTAGGCCTAGCAGGAATATATACGACCTCTGCTTTCTATTCCTTTTTCCTTTGGTTTTTATGGAAATCTGTGTTTTGATGGAACTCTGAGTGACATTGCTGCTGGCACATGCTTTCCTTACCCTACTGAATTGGGCAGTAGCAGGGAAGAGATAAAGATGTCAAATAGGGAGAATGGTGGCATTTAGTCTTAGTGTCTAAGTAGGGTTTCTTAACTGTCTTTGGCCCTCTGAATCACAGAATAGAACCAAGATCTCTTGGGATCACCCCGAACTTAAATTGTTACTCTTTGGTTTGGCTGGAGTTGGTCTGGCCTTCAGAGATGAGGAATTGGCAGTATGAAATTCAGACCAATGTATTTTTTCCATGCTATTCCATCTAAAAGAGAAGGGAATGGAATAAGGATTTTAATCTAGATACCCATAGATCTAGAAAAAAGGTTTATCTACTACTTTGCCAAAACTAGACTAGGGAATAAGATTAGGGGGAAAAAATCTATGGAGCAACCAGAACCAGTAACAGAAAGAATAAAAAATACCAGGGTTCTCTGGAGGTATCTTCATAGGAATAAGAGCTCTGTATGAAGCCACTGCCCTATTTAAAATTTTATTTTATGTACATCTTAGCACTGCAACAAACTTAGCACCATTCTACTGTATTATTACTGTAATTATGACAGTCATATTTGCAGAGTTCTGATGCAAATGCATTTTTTTTACTCTGCATGTACCAGCTGCCTTCACCAAGAGAAGAAATGACCTCTTTCTTTCAAAAACTATTTATTACACTTGTAAGACCTACATATTTCATTTTCATATGTGCTCTGTTGGTCCATGGAAAATTCCAGCTTTAGGCCGACTCCTTTCAGTGGAGATAAAAGCCAATAATGTATGAAATGAACTTTATCACCAATATGAAATAAAAAGCTAATACAAGACAAATAGTAACCCCAATATTACTGAAATACTGAGTATTTTTTTAAAGCACTTGTTTCTGTTAGTTTTAATGGTTTAGGAACTTCACTAAGAATGTGATAACCAGGTGGTTTAGTAGATAGAACACAAAACCTAGAATCAGTAAGACAAGAGTTTAGATCCTACTTCAGATACTTATTAACTGTGTGACCCTTGATTTGTTACTTCTCTGTGTCTTAATTTCCCATAATGCCGATAATCATTGCACCCACCTTCCAGGGTTGTTGTGAGGATCAACTGAATTTATGTATGCAAAGGGATTCACAAACCTAAAACTGGCATCCATTATTAAACAAAAACTCAAAGTGGCTCATATGGGGAACAGATCAAAGTCCTCAGGTTCAATCCCTTGTATTTAGGTGTATTAGTGTCTGTATTACTTTTTCCTAAGGAATTCTAGAGACTGAAATGCTTAATCCTCTCAGCATCCTCCACCAATATTTTCAGAGGCTGGTATAAAGATATAGAGAAAAGATCACTGGGTTTCTTGTGGGAAAATTTGGGTCCCAGGTCTGACCCTTACTTATTGTGTGACCTTGGAAAATTACAAACCTGTCTAAGTAGACATTTGTCAAAATAATGTAAACATGACTTCCTTCCATTGTTGTAAGAATCAAATGAGAAAATGTGTGTGAAACACTATGACTATAAAACAAACTATAGAAATCTGATCTGTTATGACAATTTCTTGCTCAGAGAATTAAAAGTTCTTGCCTAGCTATAATCACTTTATTTCTTTTTCTCTCCTCTTTAGAATTAGCCAGTGATAGCTATTGAACAACCCGGCACGTATTTGAAGAGAGAAATAAAGCCATCTCCTCAAATTTTAGGTAATCAAAAAAATCATCCCTTTTTGACCGACTGGAAAATTATTTCAGAGATCCATGAAACTGAAGTAAAACCACCCACTTTCCACTGAAATATTCAGATTTATGTTAAAATATAGATAATTACATGCAAATAAATATTTAGACATTTAGATATAATCTGCTAGATCAGGGACAATTTACCTAAGTTTTAGCTCTGTATTTGATGAAAATGGCTTATGCTATTTTTAGGAAAAGATACATGATGTAGGCTAAATGATACCATGCTTCTTTGGATTTGGAACTGGTCAGACCCACATAACTAGTAAGTAATTCACTTTCAATGGTTCAATAGCTCAATGTAATCTTGGATGGATTTCTCCAGTGGAGTGCTTCAGGGATGCCTGTATATTTCCCTATGCTATTTAGCAGTTTTATTTGTAATTTGGACAAAGACATAAATGGCAAGCTTGCTGAACATATGGATGACAATGCTGGGATGATAAAAAAATTGAATTGCAGAATTAGAAATTAAAAAAAAGATTTTTGATAATTTAGGACATCGACCTGGGTATAATAATATGCAGTTTAATAGGGATAAATCTGATGTTTTACACTTGGATTAAAAAGGTTTAGTTTCTGAAAAGTTCAAAATCAAAGCGTGGCTAGCTATCAGATCATTTGAAATGCATCTGGGGGTGGGGGTTAATAGATTGTAAGGGAAATGATTGAATAGTGTGGTATGGTAGCAAAGAAAGTTAGTGTGATCTGAAACTGCATTAAAAAAGGAATAACACCTAAGAACAAACTATTAGTTCAACTATCCTTTCTCCTGGTCAGCCCCAGGAATGTGCTGGTAAGTGTTCAGTAAGCAGGGTCTCAAGGGGAAACACACACATACACACACATTAAATGAAGATGAATCTCAAGTAAATGTCATATAAGTGTCTAAAAGAATTGGATATGAATGTACATGAGAAGAGATATTTAGGGAAGGCATGATAGCTGCCTTCAAATGTTTGAAGGACAGTCATCTGCAAGAGAGATTAGACATTATCTGGTAAACTATAGAGGACAATACTTGGCAGCGATGGATGGAAGATGAAAATAGATTAAGTTTAGGTTTGAGGTAAGAAAAAAAAACTCTTTAACAATGAAAGGTATTCAAAAGCCCTTCTGTTATTTCTTTCTTCTTGCTTTTGTTAAAACTATGTCATCAAATTGAAAAGTCGGAAAATATCAGTGGCTGTCTAACCTAATCCATGACTGAAAAAAAGAAATACCCCTCCAACACACCCTACAAAAGACCACCAATGAAAGGAAGCCATCATCTTCCTCACCTCCAGAGGTAATATTTATGAGGTTTAATTTGCTTCTTTGCATTAATATCTTTATTTCATCATGTTGCTTCCCCATATTCTGAGCATTCATTGTTAGATATCATAGACATCTAATTTTTATTATTATTAAGTTTAGGTTTGAGGTAAGATTGTGATGTGATTTTTTTTTATTAATGCCTTCTCATACGATCTCCTAAGAATGACTGGTCTTGCTTACTGATATCTACCTATCCATATTGTAACTATTATTTTCTGTACTGTCTACCTTGAAATATTCCCTTGCAGCAAGATGCCATGCATGTGTAGGTGATTAGGGCAATGGCAAATAGAAACAGTTTCCTTTTAGGAAAGAGAGTTCTCTGGATGTTCCAATAATTTGCTTTCTAATTTCTTTTGTAAATCTCCCTGGCTTGAAACCTCCACTCTATTCTTCACCTTCCCATTTCTGTAAGGGCTCTTGGATGTTTTGATTCTGAAATCTTTCTGGTTCCCAACTTTGCCCAGTGTTTGGTTTATATTCTTTCTTGAATCCCATTCTGGAGCACACCCTCTTTTTCTAGGAGGGGTTTTTCTCTCCACCTTAGTGAATTCCTTAATCACCAGCACATCAGTCCCCTGAGGAGTATATGACATAGATGAGAACACCATTTTTCCTCCCTCTCCATTTTCAGTTTATAGTCCTATTGATCAGATTCACACATGTCTGAGCAGATTTAATTTTACGGGTCCTCTTGAGAAGCATGCTATCCTTGACAAAAGCCCATTATTCCTACATTTTAAACACTGGCCCAGCAATACAAGTTTCCTTCTCAGACATAGTTTTCTTAAATCACCTATTATTTTCCCAAACCCACTCTTCTCAGGCTTCTACCTTCAATCAGGAGTAGTGAAGAAAATGCTACCTATGTCTCTAGGGTATTCAGTTACTGTCCCATCACTTCACAATTCCTTGCAACATTTTCTCCTTTCCTTATGGAAATATAATGTTTCCTTGAAAATTATGTCCTCAATTTGTAAAGTTATTTCTGATGACTTTGTATATTTGTACTGAACCAAAATTATCTGTGAAAGAATAATGAACTTGTAAGTGATCTTTTTGAGCAAAATTCCAAAGGTTCTCTGGCTGAGGAGGAAAATAAGTAACATCCCCAAATCCCTAGAATGGCGCTGATGGCATGCCTTAGATTAAATTCGTTCATGATGGTGCTTTGACAATGTTGGGAGGAAAACTAAAGAACCAAGTTCTTCTCTGGAAGATATCACTTCAATCTTAGGCTTTTCAAGCAACTGTGGTTTGGGTTAGCATAGATGTACAGCTCTTTCTCCTTAGTGAATATTAAGCAGTTTTTTGGGCTGTATTATTTTGGGCTGTATTATTTGGGATGTCATTGTTTAATCATTTTCCAGTTGTTTCTGACTCTTTGTGACCTCTTTTGGAGTTTTCTTGGCAAAGACACTGGCAAGGTTTGCCATTTCTTTCTTTTTTTGAAAAAAAATATTTTTAGTTTTTAATGTGCATTTCCATAAGATTTTGAGTTTTGAATTTTCATTCCCTCTCTCTCCTCCCTCTTTCCCAAGGCGGCATGCAATCTGATACAGGCTCTATTTATGCATTCATATTAACCCTATTTTCACATTAGTCATGATGTAAAGAAGAATCAGAACTAATGGGAGAAACCATGAGAAAGAAGAAACAAAACAACAAAAGAAGAAGACAGCAAATAGTATGTTTCCATCTGCATCCAGAATCCAAAGTTCTTTGTCTGCATGTGGATGGCATTTTTCATCATGAATCTGTTGGAGGCATCTTAGATCCTTGTATTGCTGAGAAGAGCTAAGTCTATCAAAGTTAGTCATTGTTCAATGTGACTGTTACTGTGTACAATGTTCTCTTGGTTCTGCTCATTTCAGTCAGCATCAGTTCATATAAGTATTTCCAGGTTTTTCTGGAGTTTGCTTACTTATTTATTAAAGCACAATAATATTCTATTACATTCATAAACCACAACTTTTAAATTCCCTTTTTTTTTTGCTTTTTTTTTGGAGGGCAGGGCAATTGGAGTTAAGTGACTTGCCCAAGGTCACACGGCTAGTAAGTGTTGTGTTAAGTGTCTGAGGCTGGATTTGAACCCAGGGCCTCTTGACTCCAAGGCCAGTGCTCTACTCACTGCACCACCTAGCCACTCAAAACTTTTAAATTCTCTATTTTAAATCTAAATTAAAATTTTAAGTTGCCCCAGTCACTCTCCAATTTACCACAACAAAGAGAGCTGTTATAAATATTTTTGTACATGAGGATCCTTTTCCTGTTCTTATGATCTCTTGGGATATAGACCTAGAAATGGTATTGCTGGGTCACAGTTTTAAAGCCCTTTGGGCATGATTTCAAATTGCTCTCCAGAATGATTGGATCAGTTCACAACTCCACCAACAATGCATTAGTGTTCCGATTTTCCCACATCTTCTCCAGCATTTATCATTTTCCTGTTCTGTCATGTTAGCCCATCTGAGTCATTTCGTTCTCCAGCTCATTTTTACAGATGAGGAAAATATAAAGTAAATAGAGTTAAATGACTTGACCAGGGTCATACAGTTAGTATTTGAGGCTGTATTTGAACTCAGGTCTTCCTGACTCCAGGTCCAGTGCTCTATCCACTCCGCCTCTTAGCTGTCCTGGGATAGACTTTCCTTTTTAACTTTTTTGTTCACAAATACCTTACAGCAATGGACGCTAAGTGGCTCCCAAATGGTGTTTTATTCAAAAGCAATATTTGAGATATAACTCTCATACTCCTTAAAAAGGCACCTAATCAACAACTGATACTCAGCGTCCAGGGCACTCCTCCTTTTCTCCAGAGGAGTGACATTCACAATGATAGCGGTTTGGACAGTATTGTCATGCTGCTGCATTTGGTTTTGAAGTCTAGTGGCAGAAAGGGTGCTATGGGAAGGGACCCATTTATGAGCTTTCTCCTACTGAGCCAGGTTGGTAGGTCAAACATAAGGACAAACTGGTGTATTTTTAGGCTTATTCTTCTTTAGAGAAAAGACGGGGTGAAGTGATACGTGGGAGTCAGCAGCAACACAGTTGTCAGGTTGAGACACAGGGGATGCCCTGTAGCCAAAATGGCCTGCTAGTCGAGAAGGGTATAATTTGCCTTGTACAATGTGAACTACATATTATTAAAGATGCAGCGTAATGTTCTTTTCCAAGAAGGTTGTCTCTGGTGTTTTTATTGTCCAGGGAAACGTGGCACCAGAAACAATTGCATTTCCTGCAATTTTCTTTGAAAGGGGGTAAACTTTCTTGGAGTTTCCTCTCCCTTCCATTAGAGTTGATAATGAGAAATTGTGAGGATTATTAAACACTCTTAGTTTTCAGTACAAACTTATTTAGCACAGATGTTTCTATAATTGCAGTACACTGGGAAAATTCACAGTGTTCAATGGCCCAAGACTCATTATTACTTATTACTTCTACCTGTGTATTGTGGTGCTAGCAAGTTGGGCTGAAATGTTTAATGTAGCAGGGAGTTGTCATTGTAGATGCCCATTACTTTTCAAAGGCTACTGAAAAAAAAAAAGGAGTTAATGGATGTTCTTTTCCAACCCCTTATCACTTACTATTATTCTTTCAGTTGTTCTCATACTTTGGCACTTTTCATGAAAAGACCATAATCTTTCAGGAAGAATAGGCCACCCAAAACAGAACCAGTTTGGATTCTAGCCAATGGCTTCCTATCCAATGCCCATGAGAAATGCATCGAGTCCTTGGGGACTTTTTAAATCCCACAGCATTGCTGACACTTGCATTTTATTGGGGATAAGAAACAGAAAGTGAAAGAGCATATCAGGCTGTCTGTGACATCTCCTTAAGCTACATCTCTCTCCCATGAGCAACACTGTTCACACTTATAATGAGGGCTTAGAAAGTATGGCATAGGACCATAGGAGATATCGTGAGAAATATTTGCAAAAACCCATTCAGAAAAGGGGAAAATTTCCTCGGCTTCTTAATCCCAGTGCCTTATTGTGATAATGAGAAGGAAAGAACCCCAATAGCATGTTTTATTTCTTTTTTGGGGGGATTTTTGTTTTATTGAATCCATTTATGAATTGCCTCAGTTATAAAACATCCAAAGGGTATATTGTCCCCAAATCATGGTGCCCAATGGGTCTTATTGCTGAAAGATTTTATTTTTTGGTGGCTAGGTTAGATGTGGTGAGTTGAAGGAAGCTCTTTTCTTTCTGTACCAGGAGAACCCAGTCCCAACATTACAGGAGACAGTGTAGGATGGTGAAGAAATCACTGGCTTTAGAGACAGAGGACCTGTGTCCTTATGCTTCTGATTCTTAGGCAAGTTACTTAGCTTTGCCAACTATCAGCTTCTTTACTTTTGACATGAGACGATTGAACTGGATGACTTCTCAGGTACCCTCACCATGATGAGATCTTAACCTGGGATCTTTGAATTTTGTATTTAATAATTTGATTATATTTCAATTTATTTGGTTTCTCTTGTAATCCTATTTATTTTATCTTAATAATTTAAAATCATTATTCTCAAAAATGATCTATGGACTTCACCAGACTTACAAAAGTGTCCATGACACCCCACCAAAGGGTGAAGAACTCTTATTCTAGATCTTTTATGATCTTCTTCTTAATTCATATTCTTCATCTTATTCGAACTCTTCTGACTTCAGACAGTTACTAACTGTGTGACCCCGGGCAAGTCACTTAACACTGTTTACCTCAGTTTCTTCATCTGTAAAATGAGCTAGAGAAGAAAAGAGCAAACTATTCTGATATCTCTTCCAAGAAAACCCCGAAATGGGGTCACAAAAAGTTGGATATGACTAAAACAACCTAACAACAGCAACAAGAACAAAATCTTAGTCCAAAAGACAAAGAAGAGAGGAAAAGGGGCACCTTTTATTCAAACTCACCTACTAGGAACAAGTGAATTTAGTTTCAACTACAGAAATATTATAAATCAAATTTAGAGATTATGATTTAAATTTACCATACCTAGAATTTTTTATTAATGATTGAAGGCTTGCTTTTCAAGTGTGCTTGCTTTTCATAAAAATAATCTTGAGGCCAGAATTTAATAGGAAGAGGAAAGCAGGCTATATTGCCTTTGAGAGATGTGCTTAGAGAAACCCCAAGCTTTCCCCTTAAAAAAAAAAAAGAGCCATCTTTGGAACACCAGTATTCTTTTGCCGATGCTTCCTGGCATTGAACATGGAACATTATTGTCTCTGAAGAAGTCTCAGATTACTTAAGAGAAATGAAGTGGTGGGTTTCAGTAGGCTGCAATATATTACTGGTGAAGTACTGAGTGGAAATGGCAGAAACAGTAATATCTACCCTGAAAAGCAAATGGGCAGCCAGTCAGCACGTGCCAGGATTAGCCAACAGACAGCCTGCCTGCTCCATTTCTATGCAAAATTTCCACAGGTCTATGAGAAGGCTCAAAGCTTTCTGGATGGATTCTATGTAAAGGATTTACTGGAAGACAGACAACACAGAATAGCAGGAGAAGGGGGAGATAAGCTACCATCTCTAGCATTGTAAGGAGTTACCAGTATGAAGATCTGATAGATCAAAATCTCAAAGAAGCATGGATGGTCTTTCTCCAGCCACAGAAAACTTGAGGATTGTGAATTGAAAGGCATTTCCTCAGAAGGCATTGAATTTGGTGTTCCTGGAAGTCTTTTTTAAAAATTTATTTTGTTAAATGTTTCCCAATTACATGTAAAAAATTTAACAATCATTAAAAAAAAAAAGTTGAGTTCCAAATTCTCTACTTCCCTCCTACCCTTCTTCCCTCCTTGAGAAAACAAAACACTTTGATTTCAATTGTACTTGTTAAGTCATGCAACTTGGAAGCCTTTAGGCAAGCATGAGGGAGATGGGTTTGATGGCCCTCATCACCCCACACCTGGGCTGTGGCAATAACCTGCTGATTGCTCTTCCTGCTTCAAGTCTCTCCCCATTTCAGGTTAACTTCCATTCAGCTGTCAAACTGTTCTCCCTAAAATACAGGTATAATCATGGCATACCCCTTTCCTTCTATTCAATAAGTTCTAATTATTCCCTGTCAACTCCAGGATCAAATATAAAATCCTGCTTGGTTTTATAGCATTTATAGTCTGGACCTTTTCTTACCTTTCAAGTCTTCTTATCTTTTACTCCTTTATATGTTCCCTCTGATCCTTGACACTGGGTCTTCTTACTGTGTCTCCTGGAATTCTCTCCTTCTTCAGTTTGGACTCCTGGCTTCTATGGCTTCCTTCAAGCCCTAGCTAAAATTCTACCTTCTTCAGGAAACCTTTCCTGATCACCCTTAATGCTAATGTCTTTCCTTTTTTGGTCTTCTTCCATTTCTTTGATATATCTTGTGTTTATACATAGTCATTTCCATGTTGTCCCCTCTACTAGACTGTGAATTCCTTGTGAGAAGGAATTGTTTTTTTTTTTTTCCCATTTCTCGATTTCCCCAGCATTTAGCATGACTGGCATGTAGTAGGTGCTTATAAATACTTTTTGACTTGACTTCCAGCTCTAGACCTATGATCCTATGAAATAGAAAATATTCATCACATATGTTTAATAAGGGATCTTTTATTCAGGCATATTTTTGAATAGGTAGTCTTTGAGGTTTTTTCCAACTCAGGAATTCTGTAAATTAGGAGTATGAATATGTAGTTCTTATCAATTAGACACATACTCAGTCTTTGCCTAAACATATGATTGACAGTTTCAAAAGATAAAAAGTAATTAATTACTCAGCTGATTTTTTGTCTAAATCATTCTGATTAGTTAAATGTACAACATTCAACTCACTAGATAATAAAGTCCCACTCTAGCTATTACTAAAAGCCTATTTTCCACCTAAATAACCAAATAATTGATCTAAAGCGAGAAGTTATTGAGTATTTACAACTGCCCTTAGATCAATTACATGTAAACAACGGTTCTATGAACCCCATTTTTCTAGGCCTGGATGTGGAAAAATCTGAGACCTAAAGCAGTGTCTAATGCTGAACTGAATTTTTCTAGGGAACAGAAAGAAGTAAGCAAATTTTGTTTCTCACAGGGCAGCTGAGTGTGGCAGTGGATGGAAAGCTGGGCCTGGAGTCAGGAAGACTCATCTTGTGGAGTTCAAATCTGACCTCAAACACTGAGTAGCTCTGTGACCCTGTGTAAGTCGCTTAACCCTATTTGCCTTAGTTTCCTCATCTGTAAAAAGAGCTGGAGAAGGAAATGGTGAACCACTCCAGTATCTTTTCCAAGAAAACTCCAAATGGGGTCACAAAGAGTTGGACATGACTGAAAAGACTGTACGACAGAAACACAATGTTCCTCTGACTTCAAACAGTAGATACTAGTTAAGTATATATGAAGAGAAAAAGATTCCTTTCCACTCCCCTTTGGACCAACTCCCCACTCCCTTCAGGTGCCTGGCTAGATGATGCAGTATCAGACTTGGAATCAGGAATATCTGAGTTCAACTTCTGCCTCAAGTGCTGTGTGACCCTGGGCAAGTCACTTAACCTCTTTAGACTATAGCTTCATGAAGAAATGTAGATTTATACGTGGAAGTGACCTTAGAGCTCCTTATCCTCCAGTCCCTATGAGGGAGCTCTAACCAACTAGGACCTTTAAGGTCTCTTCCAGCTTTAAATTTATGATCCTAATGGAATAACTAGAAGTCTGAGGGGTCAAATGCCTGAGAAATTTGGGGGAAGCATTGGTGACTAAGTGAGAAAGGAACAATTTTAACTCCAAAGATGGCTTTGAAAATGAATGCAAATGTATAGCAAATCTGCTTTCTCTTTCAGAAAACCCACTAGACTTGGAACAATGGTGCAACATACTTAAGAAGGCTTAAATATTTCATACACATGTAATGTCAGTACTGAGCAGATGTTCCATTAATTAAAGGGTCTTGCTAACTCCTACAAGTTATACTTTTTTTATTGTGGGGGAAAAAATATCTCAAGGTTAAAGTACTTATGGAAAGCTTCTCATTAGCATTAAAACTTTTTAGATCAGCAGGCTTTTCTAGTGAGATCTAAAACACCTAATCGACTTGATCATGAAAACAAGCTAGTGTGAGACCTGAAATAGCATCTACATTACTTCCTATTTTCAGTTTCAATTGGGACTCAGAATCATAAAGGTTTATAGAAGTGGAAACTAATTAAAAGTTAACTAAACTTCACTGGATATCACTGTAGCATCACTCTGACTGAATGCTGCAGGGTCAGATTGTTGAAGCTGCAAGGTGGGAGGGGGGTTGGATTCAGGCTTATTTGAATATGTTCACCCCTTTCTCATTTGGGCTTGCTTTTTTCCAGGCTCTAAATCAAGTTCTTCTATAGCATGGAAAATAAGTGACAGAGTTAAATCTAAAGCCAGCGACACCTGCACAAAATATGCCAGCCTCAGATGGAGTTATCAGCATTTCATCCACATTGCATTGTACTAAAATTCTTCTCACCCATTCCTTCCCTGGAACATGTCTATTGAGGAGGAGCAGTAATAAGTGCACTGCCAATTAAGGTGGTGTACCTGGGGCCAGCTAGAGCTTAGTTTGGGGACAAGGTCACTTCCTGGGATGGAGTTGTAGTTCCCCAATTACTAGTCGTGACACTACCTCTTCTAACTTGTCAAATAATGAGGAGACTTTGAAGGCTAAATCCAGCAGTAGCTCCTAGCAGGGTTAGCGCCGAGTGAATGACAATGATCCGTGGAGCCTGAGAGTCTGACAATGTCTGTCAAGTTCTGTTCACAAGGATGACGAAGTTCATTTTGACTCTGCACCTATCTAGGAAAGGTATTGGGCCTGATCCCATCAGTAAGAAAGGAGCAAATTACTCACTTTCGGGGAAGTGCCTTCACTCTTTCAATCTACCCTGACATTTCAAACCTATTGACCAGAAAAAAGTTTCCCGCAGAAAAGTGAGCAGTTCACCCAAAAGTCCATGTCCTTTCTTTGCTGTGGTTCAAGTTTTGAGTCTGAGCGATGATTTTTTTTTTCTTTTTGGACCTTTGGCATTGGTGCTGTCTTTCTGCGGCAACATATCAGTTACAACAGCTCCAAAAAGTATAAAACTTTTAAAAGCAAAAGCCCTTAAATAGCTTGAATTTATATAACCCTTTAAAGTTCCCGAGCACTTTACTGTATTATCTCATTTTATGCTAAACTAGAAAAAAAGACAAAACATTAAGAAATGAAATGTATTTCAGTGGTGATATCCTGTGCTGTAGCTGAAGATTTCCCCAAGTGAATCATGTCAAGATTGGGGAAAAACTCTAACATAATAATAACAACAATAATAGTAGTATTAATAATAAATTCATTTAGTGAGCTAGCCTCAGTAGGAGACATCCTAGATGACCCGAGAGCTAATGTCTTCCAGGCTTTATTTGTGTGTTTTTATCTTCCACAGACCTCATAAGTAAATAGCTAGAACGTTCAACTATTTTTGGCTAGCAGATCATTTAAAATATGTTTTCCTTTCCATCCTGTTTATTTATTGCAACAGTGGGAGGACATTGTTAGTCTTTGACTATGTTTGAATTCAGCTGTGCAAAAGATCATGAGGGTGAATGATCTCCTCTCTCCCTAGGTGCTCCATGACTCATTGTTGGAATTCTGCTTATATTCACTTTGGGGAGGCTCACTCCATGATGTACTGACAAAATTCCCTAAAGAGAACCCGATTGCTTTATATTTCCTTCCAAATCAATCATTCAGCATAGAGGTCTATATTGGAATCAGGATTTTTTTCCATTGAGAAAAGAGAGAAGTAGTGTTTTCATATGCTTGAATATTTTATAGGAAGCATCTTCGAAGAACTTCACAGATAACATATTTTACTGGCCCTTCCTGGCCTTCAGTTTCTTCATCTGTAAAATGAGGGTGTTGGGCTAGATGGCCTTTGAGGCATCTTTCATCTCTAAGTCAATGACCCGATGATGAATTATCACATTCATTTTAGACACTTGGTTTTCCCTTACACCCTAAACCCACGGAGGATAGGAGAGTAATCTGCCTGGGTTTGGTATCCACATAACCTAATTTGTAAACATCTATCCAATGACATGCAGTTCGGGTAAATAATGAAAAATCTGCCTCTTGGGTTACAGTTATCCCTCATAGGTTTTAACATTCCCTTATGGACTGGGATTTCAAATAACTAATCTTCACATTTATGGTAATCAGAGAACCCTCCCAGATAACTCACTTGTATTTTAAGTGTGACTTTCTGAAGATAATTCCGCACTCATCCTCCCTTTGTTGTCTAACCAACTGATGGTTCTAAATTGAGGTTTTAGTGATTCTGGGATATTTGTCAGCTGTTGGACCTTGTATAGTCTCTTAAATATCACCATTTCCCTTTCCTAAAGGGAGGGTGGTCCCACTTCTTCCAAACCCCTTGGACATAGACTTGGAAAAGCAATACTACATAACTCCAATCTTTACTAAACTGGTTGGAGTCATGAGGAAGATCAAATACTAACTCAGTCTTTTAATATTTATGTGGACTTGGGAAAGTTCTGGGCCTTGGTTTCCCCATCTATAAAATGAGGAGGGTGATGTTGGTTTATATGGCTTTGAGGGTGCCTTTTTATTTTAAGTGTATGAATCTTAAAACTCTGAAATTGTATGAATATTCTTTCTGTCTTTAAGGAACACAGGAGTAAAGGTGAGAGGTGGGATGACTTCTGAATATTTCCATGTTCTTTAGAGAGTTCCTTGCTTGTCTCTGCAGGAGCTAGGTTTGGAATGAGGACTAATGTCATAGCTTTTCCACAGAAGAAAGAACCTCTTTACTGAACTTTTTTGTGCCTCGGGACTACTTTCCCACTTTCTGGAGCTCCTGCACAAACTCCTGTGGAGCCCAATTTGTCTCTCTCTTAATTGTAGCATCCTCTACTGTCTTTCTACTCAAGAAAAAGGAGGCCCTCTTCACTTAGGGAATCAGCTGTTCCTCAAAATTGAGAAGTTACCTTGTTGGTCTTGACTAGAACTCTTTATTCTACAGGAAAGATTCTTGGCTGTTGTTTTAGATAAAAAAGAAAGATAATTACAATTTCAGGGCTTCTATTACTGATTGGTATGGGCAGAACTATGCCACAAACAGAGAGAGAAAAGTGTTATGACTCTGCTGGGCTTTTCCTATTACATTAGTCAGTCCACAAGTATTTATAAGTACTTACTAAGTGCTGGGCACCCAGAAAGACAAAGAAAATAAAAAACAAAATCCTTGTATTCAAGGAGCTCATACTCTAATGAGGGAGATAATTTGAAGATTTCTTGTGGGATTCTATCTTATTGTTTCTATCTATGTCCATATCTATATCACACATATGTATATATATGTATATATACATACGCACAGATGTGTGTGTGTGTTTTATATTCATACATATGTACACATATTATAATAATGTTAATGGAATGTGAAGATCTTCCCTGCCCCTTAATAGGCCCACGTGACCTGATTTGAGCTTTGGCCCAACCTACAGCATGAGTCACATGGAGCCCAACAGTGGGAAGAGCTGCCGAACTGATGGAGCAAGAAGAGAGAGTGAGGTAGCGCCAAGGAGAGTGAGGTAGCGCTGAGGCAGAGCAGCTAACATGAGTGAGAGAGGGAGGAACTTTGCCTAGTGGAGCTTGTTTGTGGGGAGGCCTAGTAGAGGGAAGGCTTGGGGATGTCAGTGCTCCCTGGATTGGTGATGTGTATAAACTTCCTTGTTACCATGGTAGAATTGGCTTTCTGGTACCTGAATAAATATCTTGGTTTCATCTTTGAGGAAGAGTTTGTTATATTTTGCAATTCAACCCTGGACATATGTCTGCATATTCATAGCAGCTGCTGTGGGTATCACATTGGGGTTATAATTATATACATATACATGAGAATAATAAGGTATGTGTGGATATATACATATATAGATGCACATACACAATATGTGTGTGTGTGTGTGTATGTGTGTGTAGTTTACAGTAGCATCTATTATGCTTCTGTACCATAAGGACTTTTCTATTTAACTTGTAACTTAAACGTTCCATATGGAGTTGTCCTCTCCATTGGAATGGGAGCTCCTTGAGAAAGGTGACTGTCATGCTTTTCTATCCGTATCCCTGATACGTAGCATAGTGTTTTGTACCTAGTAAGCACTTAGTAAGTATTTTATTAATTTGTTCATCCATTCATCTTCTTGAACATTATATATTTTTTTCAAGAGAAAGATATTTCTAACAGAAGAAATGCCTCTTGTAAGATTCATAACACCCTGAAAATCTTATAGAAGTCAATATTGAACACTAAAAACAAACAAATAAATTTAAAAAATAAAATAGTTCTGTAAGTGGCAAAAAAAAGATTCACGATACGTCTTTAAACAGAAAAAAATCTTCTAAAGCAACAAAGTTGTATATTTCCAAATATCTAAGAAAAGACCATTTTCTCACGCATTTGTAATAGATCCCTTTCATTAAATTCTTTTGATTCCTGTACAAGTAGCGCATTTTATTCCTAAGGACTGTAATGCTGTGCTTCACCCAAGTCGCTAAGAAATGCAACTCTTTTCCAAAGGAAAGCGCCTAGTTACCAAAGACATAGAAAAAGACACATCAACTTTTAAGTCTATTTTTCTTTGCATTATACATATATAGATTATATTATATATAAATTCCTTTCTAGATGATCATGGATATGGGAATGGGTAAGTATAGTGTGATACATGATTGTAACGAGATATTACTATAGTATAAGAAATCACAAATAAGCGGCGGCTAGGTGGTGCAGTGAATAGAGTGCTGGCCCTGGAGTCAGGAGGACCTGAGTTCAAATCCAGACTCAGACACTTGACACACTTACTAACTGTGTCACCTTGGGAAAGTCACTTAACCCCAATTGCCTTGCCTTCCCCTCTCAAAATAAAGAAATGACAAATATGAAGAATATAGAGAAGCATGGGAAGTTTAATTAACTGCCGCAAAGTGGAATAAATGGAACCAGGGTGAAATATGCATAATGACAAAATAGAAGGAAAAATAAACAAAAAACTACCCAAATCTTGAACCCTGACTTATTATAAGGACCAAGTTTATTTCTGAAAAGGGGTGAGAAAATATGCTTTCCTTCCTATTTTATGGAAGTTGGGGACTATAGTTGAGGAACATCTGCTAGCAAAGTAGGTAGATGTGTTAGTGACTTTTGTTGAACTACTTTCTCCTTCCTGCTTTCTTTATGTCTCATTCTTTGCTTTAGAGGGTGACTTTCTGAGCTGAGGATGGATAGGACTATATGGAAATGAAGGTAACATAAAAACAAAAGAAATATTTTTTAAAATCTTTGAGAAAAACAAAACAGAATAATGCATAACCAAATAATATCTTTCCTGGGGCAGCTAGGTGGCTCAGTGAATAGAGCACTGGCTCTGAAGTCAGGAGGACCTGAGTTCAAATCCAACCTCAGACACTTAACACTTACTAGCCGTGTGACCTTGGGCAAGTCACTTAACCCAAATTGCCCTGCCTTCTGCCCTCCAAAAAAAAAACAAATCCAAAAATATCTTTACTTATGTCAATTTCTCTTTAAAAGTATTAGAATCTCATCCTTTGGCCCTTAGGAGCGAACTGACTTAAGAAATATATAATTTCTTTTGATTCAAGGCATTAGGGAATTTCAAATCAGGAGTTCTGAGTTCAGTTAATAGTCTTGACTATTACTTGCTTCATTAAATTTGTTAGTTCCCTTCACCTATCTGTATCCTCACAGATCCTCTGAATTCTGCTTCAGATCTCCCTTTGTGTTTCTGAACAAGTCACATATGCTTTCTCATCTGGAAAATACTTTTTATTTTGTTATTATTATAGTGCTTAGCTCACAGGTTCTGTTCAGCGTCCAATGAGAAAATCTATGTAAAGTGCTTTGAATACCTTAAAGTATTAGATAAATGATAGCCATTATTATTTTTAATTATTACTTAGGCAACTCACCTCACAGACCTATTGTAAAGAGCTTTGTTAAACTTTAAGTATTATATAACTAAGTTATATGAAAATATGACAGTTTTTGTAATCACCTGATATAATCTAATCAAGTATTCTCCTGACTCTAGCTCACCTGCATGAACAATCACCCACAGGATGCCAGAAATCTTTGAATATTCATTTTGATAATCAGTTCCCTAATTTTCCTCCTTTGTACAATACCAATATTTACATGACAATAATTTAACAAGATAAAAATAATGGTGTGTTGTATAAGAAAAGAAGAGGATTGAAATTTAACATCTTTAACAATGCATAGGAAATATGAAAATATTTATGTTAACTCAGCTGAGGTTAAGTAGCTTTTAAACAGTCTTTAGAGCAGTGGTTCTCAACCTGTGTGTCGCAACCCCTTTGGGGTCGAATGACCCTTTCACAGGGATCACAGGGGTCGCCTAAAACCATTGGAAAACACATATTTCCGATGGTCTTAGTAACCGAGACACTGCTCCTCTATCTGTCTCCAGGCAGGTCTACCCACAAGCAAATACGCCCACATACGAGTATTAAAGGGTCACGGCATTAGGAAGGTTGAGAGCCACTACTTTAGAGTATGAGTGAGTAACTGCTATTTTATATAGGTAGAGGAAAGGCCAGGAGGTCCTCAGATGTTCACTCAGCCTGATGTTCACCTCTGTAGGTTTTATGTTGTTTGAACCATTGTCCTATCTTATTGACTCAGACAACAAACACTTTCCTTTCTTTCAATTTTAATCATGGTAAATGACCCTGCTGTAGAAGACTTAAAAAAAATGTGATGCAAAGCTTCTGACCACAACCCTATATTCTCATTTAACCTTGGGTTCAAGATAGACTTATGAGGTCAGAGGTAATCGAAAGCTATCTTAAATGAGTTTTTCATGAAATTTGTGCATTAAAAATTTTTTGATGGCTTGGGTGTCTTACTGCAGAATACAATGGTTGCTGAATTATAGAAAAGAATCAAATGGCATGAGAATGAAAACGCAGCTATAATTTCTGAATCATCTCCACAAGCTTCAAATTCAGAAAAAGGTTTGAGCACCTAAAATTTAGCTGCGTTCTGTCAGGGACTTTGTTGTTATTCAGTCCTGTTCGACTCTTTGTGACCCCATTTGAGGTTTTGTTGGCAAAGGTATTGCAATGATTTTTACCATTTCCTTCTCCACTTCATTTTTTATAGATGAGTAACTGACGCAAACAGTGACTTGCCCAGGGTCACACAGTTAGTAAGTATCTCAGGCTTGATTTGAACTCATAAAAATGAGTCTTCCTGATTCCAAGCCTAGTACTCTATTGATTGCGCCACCTAGCTGCTCCAGTTTGTTAATCAGCTTTTGCACGGGGCAGGTTGAGGGAAAGGGAGGGGAGAGGCTGAGGCAGAGATGAGTTGTGGCCCATATTTCATCAGTGCAGGGACCCTTACACCTGATCTACAAACTCTCTCTACCAATACCCTTGGCACCTTGTCTGTAACTTAAGTCTTTAGCACTCTTGGGGCATTTGAAGCAGGTAAATGACCCAGTGCCTAAAGTGCTGAATATGGAATCAGGAAGGCATAAACTCCAAATCTGCTTATGCAACTTACTAGTTATGTGACCCTGGGCATTAATAATAATATAGTCCATCCATATAGTCCTTTAAGGCTCACAAAATGCTTTACATGTGTTATTGCACTAGATCTTAAAAACAGCTCTGTAGGAAAGGTAGCAGTGGCTTTTCTCAGACTCTGTTTCCTCTTCCATAAAATGAGGGGATTGGCATCAATGACCTTTAATGTCCTTTCTACCTCTAAATTAGTAATTGACAACTCCTGGTAATACTGTACTTTATGTGGGAGTGGTAGAACTTGAACTTAGTTCTTCCTGACTCCAGAGCTGGCTCTCTATCCACTATAATACAAGGAAGGTTTCTCGTAGTAATAACTGAATAAAGAAAACCAAATTTTTCATAAAATATTGTCAGAAAGGTTATGGAATTTAAAGCTAAAAGGGACCTTAGCAAGCATCTAATCCACTTCTGTGCACTCCTTGAAATTTTATAGATGAAAATGAGACTGACAGAGATTAAGTGATTTGATGGAAAGTCAAACAGTAGTGAAGCTTCTATACCATTCTCCTGACCATCTCGAACATCCCTGGAGTCAGGATTGGCCTGCTCTCAGGCAGCGCAATGTGCACACCTGGGAATCCACCTGGTTCTCTGAAGTGCGGCTAAGATGAGCTGCCAATACTAACTGTTCTCTGTGCATTCCTTACTTTCCCATTCAGTCTCACTGGGAAGAAGTAGGTGAAGGACTATGGGTCATTTAAACTGTGGGAATAGTCTGAAGAACAGCTTAGAAGTGAGACTATTATGATTGTACAACAAAAGGGAAGTAGAGAGCTTCTTTTTTTTTAAATTTATTTTATTAAATTTTTTTTGAGTTACATATTTTCTTCCCGTCTTTCCCCCGCCCACCACCCCAAAACAGCCATCCCAGTGTGTACCCCCTCCCCCATTCTATTCTCTCCTATGTCACTTTTTGGTAGGGCAGGATGGATCTCCCAACTGCAGTGCCTGTGTATCTCAAGTGCCAGTTGGATGTAGTCAATAATAATAATAATAATTGCATATATATATGTG
>CM053580.1:238718886-238734362 GCA_028627135.1 Pseudochirops cupreus | reverse complement strand
GGAAGTATCTTTGTGTGCGTTTTGGAGTTCTAGGATTGGTTTAGAGTCCTGTTTTATGGGTATTTTGGGGTGGCTATGTGAGAGCTGCGATATGTTGCTGCTGCTACGCCGCCATCTTGGCTCCGCCCCCGAAGTAGAGAGCTTCTTGATCGGTGTAACAATAAATGATTCCTTCTCAGGTTCAAGAGGCACACTTAAGTATCTATCTACGTGGGCCCTATTTACCATAATTAGTTGTAATTGCAACTCCAATCACACATTCTTTTGGAATCTTCATGTATTGGAGGAGATATCAAGATAGCATTTCATAAACTTCCTGAGTACCTATAGAGAGAATTGTTGAATTGCAATGTAAACTCCTGTGAGTAGAGACTGTTTCTTGATTTGCCTTATATCCTTGGGGCCCAGCACATATTAGGTGCTTAAAATATTTGTTGATTTATACATAATATCATAGGGAAGTGAGAAACTCTGGGAATTCATTGCACAACCCCTTTAGGCCTGAACAACATGAAAGAAGGTTGACTTTTCTTGCTAAAATATGTGGTCTTAGTGTAGTCAATGGAATTCTCCAGTGTAGGTGAGTCAGCATGCAGAAGAAGGAAGTCCTGCCCTATATCAGTTAGTTTGGAAATAGGTTCATGATAACTCATTAGTGTAAAAGGCACTGGGATTTTAAATTCCTCTTCATTTATAGGAAGGGTCAGACTTCTTCATTGTTGATGAAGGAGGTGACTACTCACATAGACTGCTTTCAGAGGTCCTGGGAGTTTTCTCTCTTACAACATAGGCCCCTTAGTCACCATATGGGGTGCCTGAATTCCTCAGTCTTCTTGAAAGAAGAATCCATTGCCACCTGGGCCACAATGGGATACATATCAGGTAAGTTTTGATGGAAAAAGAGTGTTGGGAATACAAGACTTTGTCCTGATTTACAGGGGTATCAGAGTGGAAACCTTTGGGTCACCAAGAGTGTGTATTGTAGAGGGGGAACACATTTAAACAAAGGGAGAGAGTATGGAAGATAAATTTTTCCTACTTTCCAATTTTACCCAGGGGTGGCCTGTGACTGTACTACCTGATCAAAGGATTTAAGACTGAAAGGAACTTAGAGGCCATTGAATCCAGTCTCCTCATTATACAAATGAGGTAACTGAGGCAAAGTTAGTTAAGTAGTTTGCCCATGTCTGACACAGGATGGGACTCAGGTTTCATTATTTCAAACCCAATGCCTTCTTCAGTATACCAAGCTACCTCTCTAGCTACATTCCCTTAACTACTAGAGAAAATGGGGGCATGTCCATGGTGATTTTTTTTTCCAGTTTATTTTTCCCCCTGGCTTTCCTAGACTGACAAACTCCAATTTTGTACCAGGATGCCGGGATAAAACATAAAAGGGAAGTATGAAGAAGAAAAGGAACAGATAACAATTTTCATGATAATGATGCATAATGATGAATCATGATAGTTACAATAAGCGTACATGATGGAGCTGAATTTTAGTTCAACCTGAGGAAGACGATGACTCTAGACCTAGTGCCATTGGACCAAAGGGAAAAATGCCATCTTTTCCTAGGTAGACAACATCCTTTATATATCTGTGTGCCCTATAGTTAGCCTTTATAATAAACCATTTCAAAATACACTTCTCCAAACGGACTTTCTTGCTCCTACTGACCCCATAAGAATATAAGCAGGCAGCATCTTCATAAGGAACCCCTGTGGAAAACAGGTGAAGCCAAAGGCTAATGTTACCTCTGAATTCCTTTTCCGGTGACAGTTTGCTTAATTCAAACTCTTTTCCTACCTCTAACTGAAGCAGACAAGTTGAAACACATAGTCACATGCAGCAACACGTGGATTTATTTACCAGGCTCCCCTGCCTAATTTCTTTATCCATTCCCCCTTTTACTCCCCACAAGAATTTTTTTTCCTCCTTAAGAGAAGTCAAACTTTTGCCCTTGCAAAAAGGACACCATTTTCTCGTCTCTGCTCTTATGGGTTTATGTAAGCTGACATTTACTGTGCTTATTCTCTCACTCTGAGCTATTTGAAAGTGCTTGCCCAGGGACTCCTTTGGGACCTGGTTTCCAGACTGAGGGCTGGTGTTGCTTTCAGGGTGAAACCTTGGAACCTCTTCAAAGAAGAGACAGGTTTGACCCCAGAGCCCTTATTTATAACAACCAGTCACAAGGTGGCCATCTTACATGACCTATGGAATGTGCCCTGCACTATTTTTAGATGCCATAGAATGTGCTCAAGGGCAAATGACACATTCCACGATTAGGAAAGAATTCCTGCAGCAACATTATTAAATATTAAGAACTACAAATAGCCCCATCAAATGGTTATATGAACCAAAAAATCTTTTAGGAGAATATTTTTATTCTGAAAATATCCAAACATTTTCAATTATAGTGGAATGGAAGTGCTTTTTAAGAACATAAACAAAATAAAATGATATCGGAGACACATAAAAGGAAGAAATGCAGAATCTTAGAAATGTCAAGTGAGCATGTTTTAGAAATGAGCAACCAAGAATTGTGTTTTTCTTTTTAATCTTCCAAAAGAAGTTCAGTATATTTGCACCACTCAATGAAAAAATAATTGAATCATGTAGGACCTCATGGACTATGCATTCTTTTTCAGGGAGGTGCCATGACCCCCAAACAAGCATGAGAACTTACTTCTATGTTCTTATTTTTAAAAAGATTAAATGTTTGAATATATCTTCACTAACCATCTCATTTCCTTCAATTATCTTGAGTGGTTTTAAAATTTACTTGCTAAGACTTTATTTACGACATTCAACAACAAATTGTAAAGTGAAAAATTCAGTCAAGCAACATGCATCCTTCCTCTAATGAATGGATGAGTGGTTGGATTTATTTTTTTCTGCTGATTTGATGTCATTTCCATCACATGGATTTTGCATGTGATTGATTAGTACATAAGAAAGATGATTTCAAAAAACAAGCAACATGAACCTTACTATTCGCCTATGGACAAGTCACAACTTCTTTGACATCTGTAAATTCATGATAATAATTTCTGTAGTATATACCTGATAGAGTTGTTTTGAAAGTCACATTAAATAATATGTCTAACATGTTTTGCAAGCTTTATATTTCTTAATAAGTATTATCGTGATGCTAATGATGATGCAGGGAGGAAATAATCATATATTAAATATCTGTTATATGGGGTGGTTACGTGGAGCAGTGAATAGAGCACCAGCCTTGGAGTCAGGAGGACCTGAGTTCAAATCTGGCCTCAGACACTTAACACATACTAGTTGTGTGACCTTGGGCAAGTCACTTAACCCCAATTGCCCTACCTTCCCCCTCCAAAAAGCAAAAAAAAAGACACTTCCAAAAGACAAAAAAAAAACCAACCAAACAAATATCTGTTATATGCTAGGCCCTCTTTTAAACACTTTATAAATGTTATTTCACTTGATTCTCACAACAACCCTGGGAGGCAGGGGTTATGGGTTATTCCCATTTTACAATTGAGCAAACTTAGGCAGACATGTTAAGTGAATCACGCAGCTCTTAAGTGTCTGAGTTTGAATTAGAACTCAGGTCTTCTCGACTCCAGGGCAAGTGCTCTCTTTGTATTATTAAATATGTATGTCTATGTATAGTACTAACAAATATGGGGTCTTCTTTTCTCAATATCAAGGCCGTCTCCTGACATTTGTTCAGTTGAAGACGTCTGTCTGAGTAGAGTGCTGGGAATCAAGTACTTTGGGATATGTGAATTCCTCTTGTGGATACACAACCTCTTTTCAGTACCTATTTTGAATTAGAGCTACTAGCAATCCTTTCCTGAACTGGAATGCATATACTTGACCTTCTAATCCTATTGATTTGACACTGATGTCAGTAATTGCTACCATAATATATAAAAGCTATCTCTCCTCTCTTGTTATTTCTTTGGGGCATCCATCTGGTGTGACGTGGCAGATTGCAGAGTTTGTTGGAGTAAACTTGGTTAAATTTAGCTTCATGGGAAAATTTCCTTCGAAGATGACCATTGTTTAGGGACAGGGGTAGAAAGAGAGCCACAAGAGTAGATGATTTATCCATTTTAAACTGAATTATTTTTAGCATAAGGGAAGTGATTGAATGGATAAAAAATTTTTCATATAAAAATTTTCTGATAAGTGATATCCAAAATAGAGAGATAGCTAACAAATATACGAGACAAAAGTGCTTCCCAAAGGATACCAACAGTAATTCTTAAAGGGAATTGCAAACTACTAACAACCATGTGAAAGAATGCTCCAGATCACCAATAATAAGAGAAATAGTCATCAGAACAACCCTGAGATTTCCCCTCGCACACAGCAAGAGGGTAAAGATGACAAAAGATGGGGACAGTCAATGTTAGCCTCAATTTATTTATCTGTAAAACAGGGTAATAACAGCAGCATCCTCCAGGGTTGTTGTGAGAATAAAATGAGACACTGTTTGTAAAGTTATTTGCCAAAAGTATCTTCTAAGTGCTAGCTTTTGCTAAAAAGGAGAATATTGATATTAAGATAGACACACGAGTGTATTATTGGAAGAGCTATAAATTAGCACAGCCATTTGGAAAACAGTTTAGAATTATGTGAATAAAATGACACACATGTTCTTGCCTTTTGATCCAGAGATTCCACCTCTAGCCATATACCCTAAGGAGGTCTTTGATAAGAAAGGAAAATCTCCATATAAACCAAAATATTCATAAAAGCATGTTTGGGGTAACAAAAGAATTGGAAACAAAGAAGATATCCATCAGTTGGGTAATGACTAAACAAATGGTGGTTACATAAATGTAATGGAACACGATAGTGCTATGAGAAATGAGGAATGAGATGAATATAGGGAAGAGTTATATGAATTAATGAAAAGTGAGGCAAGCAAAGCCTATATATATGTGTGTGTGTGTGTGTGTGTGTGTGTGTGTGTGTGTGTGTGTATGTGTGTATACATGCTTTTTATATCCATATATATGTATACACACAATTACAACATAAATGAAAAACACAAAACAACTAAAAATGGATGTAGAAAAATTACGAAGAAAAAATAACACCCCAAAGAGGAAATCTGTCCTTTACCATTTCCTTTGCAGAGGTAGGGAATACAGAGGTAAAGAGTATTGCATGTATTATCAGATTATTTCAATGAATCGATGGAGTTTGCGGATTTTTTGTCCTTTCTTCCTCATTTTTTTTAAAACTCTAAATCAAAAAGGATGGCTTTGCATGAGGACAGAAGAATAGAGGAAAAATCTGAGTAATATAGAACAAAATATTTCAGCATCATATGAAGACTGAATTCATGTATTTGTTTCTTTACATATTCCTTCGAAATCAATTTAGTGTCATTGCATAGATAGAAAGGGTATATACAGTGTTTCTTTGATTTTTATACTGAGTGTCTGATCATTTTCAGTCACACTTTTAAATTCTATACCCAGAAAAGCAATGGGAATGCTAAAGAAGGGCTGTGCCTTTTGGAACTGATAGTAGATCTCAGACAATTATGGATGAGAAGGATGGGTGCTTTGGAGAGTGGAACTCTAGAATAAGAACGCAGAGGTTCCCAGGGGATATCGTGGATATGAATGGGAAGCCCCCCAACCTACACCAAGATGACTAATAGAAACTGTCCAACAAGGTCAGGACTCCATCTAGAGTATCATAATAAAGACACTCTGGAAGACTCTGGATGTTTTATTCCGTAATTGCAACTTCTATAAACATGAAATTTGTTATAGCTCCAATTTTCCTTTTCACTTGAGGAGTATGAATGTGGACATTCTATTTGTGTCCTTGATCTATACAGTTATTTTCTATAAGGGCAACACGGCTTTATTCCAAAAGTATATTAAACAGCATTCCCTTGATTTAAAACCAATAAAAAGTAATTACAATGTAATGATGCCAACAGCTAATTTGTTGCCAGCGGTTTTGGTTAACTCAGCTTGCCTTAAGAAACTCACAATTCACATTAACAAAGGTGTAAATCCCAAATTACACTGCTCCTTCCGCTCACCCTTTTCTCCTTCATCCCTCCTCTCCCCACCTGCCAGACATGCGGATCTTCTAAACTGGGCGATTTAATCCTTATACAGTACAACCTAAACCCTCTCTGGTTTCTTCCTCTCAGGTGTGTCCTTTAATAGTATGGCTGCTGATAGTCTTTTTTTCTTCTTGTAGATGAATGATACCAGTACCTTTTGTGCCACTACAGTTAAGGGTCTCTTAACATTTCCATTCTAAACATCTATTTTCAAAGGTTTATAACTCAGCTATAAAAATGTGCTCCAGGCTGAAACTTAGCATACAAGGTCCTAGCCCAGGAGCAATCTTTTACTCTTTTATATATTAATCTTGAAAAAATGGTGTGGCTGTATTTTAAGGAACTGGAGTGCTCACAATAATAGAAGTTAAGGACATAAGGGCACAGGGAAAGATCACAGTGCTAGCAAGTCCATCCACCTCCTCGATAATAGGTATATCTGAAATTCAGTTTCTCAACATCTCCTTTCTGTTTTTCATTCTCTCTGCTCAGAAATAAATCTAGTTTTATTACTTTTATTATTTGTTTCAATAGCCTCATTTGTGGAACTTATTTAGTACTTATGCCACCTTGATCTATGTTCCTATCCAGAGGTGGCTTGTAGGCATAGGTTGGTCACTCCAGGCCAGGTCACTGTTTCCAGAGCTTTGGATGTTCATTGTGAGATTTCTGTTTCAATAAGAAAACTTTTGTTTGGAATATTCTAGGTCTAGGGCAGAAAGAATAGAGCCCAAAGAGGGTTTAACAGACAAAAATGTCGATAACAAAATAAGTCACTTTTTAGAGTCTAGAATCATAGTATCTTGAAGAAGAAAGAATATTGATAAATGAAATATGGCAGGTAGAGAAGAAAGAGGAAGAAAGACACAGATGTACAATTTCAAGATTGAGAGAAAATGAGAAGTCATTTAGTAGCTAGCTCCCTGTTAGCAAGGAGAAATGGGATGGCAGATACTTAGTACTAACGAAAACACCTACATCTTTAGTTTGGAAGCTTTGCTAAGTATTGATTTGAAAATTGTTCTCTGTTACTTTTCTAAACTGTATGGAGGGTAGCCCTGAGGCTAATTATTAAATATGTAGCTTATTCCATATAGTTAGTTTGAATTAAAATTGAATGGATTCAATGATTATACATTTTTAAAAATTATCTAGATTCTGTTTTTCTCTTGGCTTAAACCATTAAAGCAGAGCTTCAACTAGGGTTTCTGGCATTTGGGGCAAATTTAGAGAATCACCAAATTTGACAGATGGAAGAAACTCAGCAGATAACTAGTCCAACTCACATGCAAAAGGTATCTCTATTGTAACTTATTTGATAAGTTGCTTTTGAATTTTTGTTTGAAGACCTCCATATAGGAGAAGAAAAGGTAGACTAACAGGGTGGTCTACCCAGTAAAGTGTGGTCATATTGGTATGGCTATAATACAATCTCCTCCCCAAGATTTTGGTTATTATGCTTGTGGCAAAGCTGAAGCTCCTTCTCCTCCCACGCTCCCTCCCCAACCTTCCAAGGGGAAGGTGGCAGGCATAGGATTTGGCAAAAGAGAAAGGTGTGGTAGTGGAGAGAGGATTAGCATCCTCAGTAGGTGGGGAATCCCTCAGTATGGTGGCCCCAAGATCTATCATTTTGTTTCAGGGACAGGAGAACCCTGTGCTTTGTGCCCAGTAGCCCTAACTCTATATCCTGTTCTGACCAAGTAGCTTTTTATCTATGAACTTCTCACCACTCTCTAAGGTTATGCCTTTTCTTTAACCCAAGGTTCATTTTCTTTGTGGTCTGGTAGTTTTTCTAACTTCAAGGGGATGGGAATAGGTGGTACTGTTCCCTATTGTTTTGACTTCCTTTCTAGATTAAGAGCAGAGCTAGAAAGACTAATTTTGGTTCTGGACAAATTTAGTTGGGTTAGAACAAAGAGGGCAGTCTTCATTGGTTAATTAAAGTAGTGCTATCATAGAGGAAGGACCATGCTTCACAGAGTCTCACCCAGTTTCCATAAGATATCTGATTACCCCTAGTCCCAGGAAAGAGGCAGAAGTTTTAAAGTGGGAAGAAAGTAAGAGGCATGGTAGTGAAAAGGGAAAAATTAAGACAGAGTCCTAAGGCGCAGCACCATATACGTAAATGGCCAAGGACCATGAGTCATGTTCGCAGTGGAAGGATACATGTTTTTTGGATGTTGGTGCTCTGGGATAAAGCTCCATTCTCCTTGCACTAATTATGGTTTTGAATTTAATTGATTTTTCCTATATTCTAAATTTAGGTGATTCTACATTTTTGAAATGAGGGCTAGATTTTAATTTAAGGTTTAAATTCCTTGGTAAAAGTCTATTATATACCCATTTGGAAAATTATCATTCCCTCTCTTCAATTAGGAGTAAAATGTAGGACCTCTAGTCTGCATAATCTCTTTTGATGTTAAATAGATTTAGGTGGGATAGAAGGACACAATAGAAATCTCTGAGTAGCAAGGTCCCATAAGACTCACACTGTCTATTATATATTGAATAAAGAATTCAAACCATGGTATGTACAGAGTCAATAATTCAAAACAATTCAATACCTATTTGCTCAGTATGTGAAATCTTCCATGATAGATGGAAAGGATATAAGAATGGAACAAGAAAGTGTCTATCTTCGAGAGTTTAACAATCTACTAAGGGATGCATGTTAGGCACACAAATACCACAAATAGGAATTGATATATACATGGAAAATATGCATATGATAGAGCATAAGCGATTCATGCGATAAGTATATAGGAGAGAGTCAAACAGAGTGGCATGCAAGATTCAGAAGGAAGAGATCTCTTATCTGGAGGAATCAAGGAAGATGGTACCTGAACTAGGCCTTGAAATAGGGGGAACATTTAACTTGGTGGAAGTGTTAAGTGTTAGGGTAGACCTTTCCAGGAATGGGGGGTATTGGATCTTAAAGGACATGGTTGTTGTTTTTCATTCTCGAAGAGGACCCATATGACATATGGAAATAGTAGCATCTGATCAGAAAAAAAGGCAAGTAGACACTGACTGGATGATGGAGTGTAGAAAGGGGAGCTGCATGCAGAGGCTGAAAAGAATGGTTGACATAAAATAATGGAGGGTCTTGAATGCTGGGCTGAGGGATTTGTATTTTATTTGGTAAGTAATGAACTGTTGAAGGTTTTGGAGCAAAGAAATGATGCTGTTATACCTATAACTGAAGATTACTTTAGCTGCAAAATGAAGGATGAACCAGCAAGGTGAGAGACCGGAGTCAGGGAGTCTAGTTAGGCTATTGCCTAGACCAGGTAAAAGGTAACAACGGCCCACAGCCAGTCAGTAGTAACATGAGTGTAGCTTTAGGTAGCTATTGTAGAATTAGAATCAGTCAGACTTGGTAACTAATTGGATATGGGGAGAGAGGAAAAGGGAAGAGTAAAACATGACTCTGAGTTTATGAGCCTGGACTGGAAAGATGATCATACCAGCAGTAGAAAAAGAGATGTTAGGAGGGGTTTGTTTGTTCGTTTGTTTGTTTTTGAAGGGAAAATAATGAACTTGGTTTGGGTCATATTGATTTTGAGGTATTGGCAAGAAACCCAAGTATAGATAGTCTGTAGACATTTGCAAATAGCTTGTAATTTTAAAAGAATATTCTGACATTAAAACTTTCCACTATGGAATGCAATCATGTTTTTTTCTTTATACGCTTTAGCTATTTCTCGAACATTAAAGATTACGGGCAAAAAATAGAAATGGAAGAGTCATGGGAAACCCATTAAAATGGATTAGTTTTCAAGGATGTGTTTGCAGGGCTATCCTAAGTCCCAAAGTCTGCCCTGCTTCTTCTGCTGGCTTGGAGAACACTTGGGCCATTAGCCTCTTTCCTGTTTACTCATTTTTCTGGTCTATTTTCTGACCTTGGACTTTGTGTCAGAGTTAGGCTCCGCTCACTTCTTGGGGGTGGATGCAGAGGATGTCTGGTCTTTGTTTTTGGCTTTCTTTGACTTCCACTGCTTTTACAACTCAGAAGATGACTGTAAGTTTTTGGTACTTCCAGAATAGTATGCTCTGGGGAGAGATCTGATTATTTTCCTTCTGGCCTACTCTCCATCTTGACTTTGACCTCTCCTCTCTGCCCTGGAACTGCATAATGGACAACAAACTGCCAAATGACACCTGATCCTATGTTCAGTGGTATTACAGGGGTCTCTCTCTGACCAAGTCTTCAGTCCCCTTATTGTCCTTGGTGCTTGACTGCTCCTGATGCTGCCACCCCACAGCCCACAATCACCGCCTTTTTCTACTGTGCTACCCTGCACTCCTGGTCATCCCCCACATGCATCTGGAGACCTCTCTGTCTTCTTCCCCTGCCCCGGGCTAGAAAAGTGATTCACTCTTCACTTTTTGTTAATTTTCCCAGTCAGAATTCAGTTTGATGTGCTTTTTAAAAGTTGTTGTACAGGGATATGTTGAGTTTTGCAAAAATGCTGGCTTTATTCTGCCATGTTGATCCCATGCCCCATTAGTCTCTTTCTAATCCTACAGGAATATAACCCTACGATCGTTAAGCCTCACCTTTTCAGTCCAATTTCTCTCGTTACGGGAAGATGAAAGAAAAGATAGCCCAATGGATCTAGAGTAGAGTAACAGAGGCAAAGAGCCTCCTAGGCATCTAAGACTTGCCATGTCCATAACAGAACTCATGATTTCTCTTCAACCTCATCATCCCGTGCCTCGCCTAGTCTTCTTAACCCATTTTTGTTGAAGGAACTGCCGTTTTTTCAGTCACTAAAGTTTGCAACTTTATATTCATCTTTGACTCTTTCCTCTACCTCATTCACCATGTCTGATCCGTTGCCAAGTCTTATTGATTTTACTTTCACAACATCTCCTGCATCTATCACTTTATTATTTGCACGGCCGCCATTTTAATTCAGAACCTCATTACCTTTTGCCTGGACTATTAGAAATGACCTCATCACTGGTCTCCCTCAAACCTTGCCTTCTTCAATTCACTGTACCTAATAAAGCATAGTTTGACCATGTCACTCCCCTCTGCAAAAGTTCTAATGGTACTCTATTGTCTCTAGAACAAAATACGTGGTTTTCTATTCAGCGTTGTTAGCTCTTTATAATCTGACTCTTGCCTACCTTTTTAGGATTATTCCCTTTTACACACTTGATGTTCCATCCTGCACATGAAATTCCATTTTTCACTTCTGTCCCTTGCATACAACCTGTCCCCCATGGCTGGAATGGTCTTCTTCATCTCCACCTCTTAGAATCCTTAGATTCCTTCAGGGGTCGGCCCTTATACGAGGCCTTTGCCAATTCCCCCCCCCCCCCCCCCATATACCATTGCTAATTTCTACACCTGGAAGTTATTTTGTTTTTACTTTGTGTATATTTCCATTTAGTACAGATTTATGCATTACCACCACTCCTATCCCAAGAGGATTTTAGCTCATTGTAGACAAGGGCTGTTTTTGTTTTTTCTTTCTGTCCACAACAATTAGTACAGTGGCAGGTACATATTCGGCATGATTGAATAAATGAATCTGGGCATATTCTTCCAAAATATCAAAATACTCATTTACTGTCTTTTCATTTGTTATCTTTTTAACGATGGATGGTATTTATTCATTCCCAGCTTGAATTCTTCATTGGAAATGAGGGCTAGGTTATAATTTAAGGTTTAAATATCTTGGTAAATGCTTCCTCTCAGCTCCAAATTTCTTAGCCTCTAAGTCTATGATGTGTATTTAGGGAAAATTATAATTCCTTCTCTTCAATGAGGAGTATAATGGAAGAGTACCAATCTGCATGCTCTCTTTTGATGTTAAGTAGATATAGGTGATTCATGGCGGGATGAAAGAATACAAGAGAGACCTCTGAGTAGCAAGGTCTCATCAGACTCACATTGTATCTATTATCTCCAATGCCAGATGCTTTCCACAGCCCCTAGCAGAATCTTTAGCAGCTGTTCTTTTTAGTAAGTAGCTCCTGGAAATTTCTATCACTATTCCATGAGTGTCCTAGAGGCACCTTTAATAATTCACAGCATTGGGCTAGTCACTTCCCCTCTCTCTGGGCCTCAGTTTCCTCATTTATGTGAGTTTTGACTCAGTGATCTTTAAGGGCCCTTTCAGTTCTAAACCTTATGAGCATGAAAATGATAGTGGTAAGTCTGGCACTGTTTCCCATCTCCTTGAATAGTGCACAGCTTGCTCAAGTTCAAAAGCTGGATAGTTCAATGCCACTCTCATCCTATCTCTAGAGGGTGTCTTAAAGTTATATACTTGCCAAGCCTTCTCGTGATGGATATAATACTATACAATATGGTGGCTGTTTTGAGAAATGATTCTTTTAGAAACTAACTCAAAATACAATAGAGTTGTGTTAACAAATATGTTTGTGTAAGTACAGAACCTGAATTGGAAAGGACAGAGTGTAGGGGTAAAAAATTTTTTTAGCGGGGAGGAAATTTGGGTTAATTGACTTTCTCAGAGTCACACAGCTAGTACATGTCAAATCAGTTGAAATCAGAACTCAGGTCCTCCTGAATTCAGGGCGAATGTTCTATCCACCACACCAGGGGTGGAGAACCTGAGGCCACAGGTGGCCCTCTAGGTCCTTAAGTGTGGTGGCCCTTTGACTGAATCCAAATTTCACAGAACAAATTCCCTTAATAAAAGGATGTGTTCTGTAAAACTTGAATTCAGTCAAAAGGCTGCACCTAAAGACCTAGAAGGTCACATGCAGCCTCAAGGCCACAGGCTCCCCACTCCTGGGGATGAAAGCATACCAACAGAAATAGAGAAAAGGGGACAAATAGGAAGATTTTTACTAAGATAAGATACTTAGAACTTAGAAATTATTGTTTTTATTTACACTGTTGTAGAACTTGTTTTCTTAGACCTACATACTTCACTCTGAATCAGTTGATATGTATTTTCATACTTTTCTTAATTTTTCATTTTTATCATTTCCATTGGCATAGTGACATATCGTTATATTCAAGTATCACAATCTATTTAATGAACTTCTTTTTTCCTCCAGCTCTTTGGTACTACAAAGAAAGATGTTGCTATGAATATTTTGGTGCATATGGGCTCTTTTTTCAGTTATCAGCCTGGGAGAGATTTTTCATAAAACAATCTATAGGTTTATATTACAATTAAGAAAATGAATGATTTTAAATAATGCCATTTTGTAATTTTAAAGGAGAAGACCATAAGGTTGGTTGGAGTTATGTTGAGTTTATCTTGCTGGGAGGTCACTTTAATATTTTCATGTTTTGCCTGTTTAAAATGTCCACAGGTCTGAGAAACAGGTAAAATAGAATTGCTGACTTTAACCATCACATGTTAGTACTTAGTACTAACTAGTACTAAGTACTAACTTAGTACTCCTAGGATACTCTGCTCTTTCTGAACAGCAGGAGCTGGTTTTGTTTTGTTTTTGCTTTTTTTTTTTTTGTGCTTAAAAGTGGTGATTCACATAGAAGGCACACTTCGAGTATAAGCTATAAGGTTCTCTTCCTTAGTTAACTTCTGAACATACAGCTCCTCTGGCACTTGTGGGTATTATTCAATTTTTTTTTTTTATCAATATGCTAGATTATAAAATCACCATGAGGAAAGTAAGTATGGATTGTGAAGTATAGGGCATATTTTGGTTAGAATTGCCACAAAGAAACATCTCTTTTTTTTTTGTGGGAACCAGAGATGGCATTTCCTTTAGACATTTCTTAAATTAAGTGATCTGCCACTTTAAAGCATATAGGTGGTGAGTGTTGTAAAGGACAAATAAGCACAAACTATTGTACTTATATGAAAAGTGGAAAGTGCTACGCTGTGAGGGAGATGTTCATTTTTTCAGATGTGGATTTTCTGTCGTGGTTAGAAGGGACAGCTCAGGTCATAGATGCATTAAAGTATTACTGAAATAAAAGTGTGACTATTAATTCTTTTAGTTTTATTTTGCATTATCAACCTGGACCTAAGTTGGCTGTTTCTGTGAAATTAGGCCAAGAAACCCCCAACAAGAACAACCCAACAAAAAACCACAAAACCCCAAAATAAAAATAGCAGAGTAGTCATCTGCATTTAGAAAACCTCCACTAAAAATAATTTTAAATATATAATGAATACATTGGCCATCAATTTAATAAAGACATTTATTTAATTTGGACCAATTTCCTGCCATGCACTTAGCAGGCTTTAAAATCCATTTTGTTGGGACACCTCTGAGACCCCATGCTAGCTAATAGGGACAGCTGGAAGCTGATTTCATAATTTCTATGTGCAACTGAGGTAGAATTAAAGTGCAAATGCAATTTTTGAAGTGCTTGACATGAGAAAAGCTATAAAATTGCTCTTTGCACTGACTTGTTTAATTTCTATATGAATGTTTTATACAATAGTCTTTTTACTGTTTTTTTTCAAGTTATGAGCAATTATATTTGATGAAAGGGCAATTATCACACACAGAAATTCAGCATTGTAAGATCTGTACAAAATCCACTATTGGTTGTTGTTGTTTTTTATTCTAGTCTGAAAAAAATTCGTGGGGATTTTTTTTAATTGTAAAAGTCCTGACTCCCCTGATTGCTGACAGCAAATTGGAATATTCTTCCAAATGCATGAATGCCCCCTGTACAACAAAATGCAGTATAGTTTTAGCCTCATTGGTTAAATATTAATTTTACTCCAGTATTATGGTACCAATCTCTGGGGCTCTACATCAGAAAGTTTTATTCATGATCTAAGGTAACAAATGACAAAGATACACAAGAAGCAGGTGTGGGCTCAAGCAAGGTTGTGGTGGTGATTTATTACATGGCATCCTCAATGTTCTCTATTGGTTCCTGGACCCATAGAATTTTGCTCTGTCTGACTTGTTCCCCTCTCATTTAAAATTAAACGTACAAGTATTGGCAGGTTTGAGGCTTGATTTTCATCCCAGGCCTAATGGCTTACAGGTGGCAAAAAATCTCCACCAACAAACAAACAAAATCCCCAAATCTATCTTTCTCATTGAGATGCCAGAGAGAACATTATAGATAAAGGACAAGGAAAGGGATATTAAAAAAAATTAAACCTGTATTTTCACTTGTCTTTCTTCTTTTAAAGCTTCCCCCTCTTTCCCTGTCTATTCCCGTTTTCCATGTATGAAAGGGATTCCATTTTGAACTTTGGTCCTTTTGTCTCTCTGTATATTGAAACTTTGGCATTCCTAATGTTTTTAAGCTCTAGTAACATGATTTGTATCCTGGACAAACCTACCAATGAAAAATGTTGGACATATTCTATGATTGACGCAAACACATAAATCATTTCTCCATCCTTCCTAGAACTTAGGCTGAGCAAGATTAGAGCATAGGCTATGAGTTTCTCTCTCTTTTTTTTTTTT
>CM053580.1:238671348-238718386 GCA_028627135.1 Pseudochirops cupreus | reverse complement strand
AGTGGGAAGTATCTTTGTGTGCGTTTTGGAGTTCCAGGATTGGTTTAGAGTCCTATTTTATGGGTATTTTGGGGTGGCTATGTGAGAGCTGCGATATGTTGCTGCTTCTACACTGCCATCTTGGCTCCGCCCCTCGAGTTTCTCTTTTTAATGCAACTGCTGTGGGAACTTTGGGTAGTTACTTAATTTTTTTTTTATTAATGTCTTAAATGAGGTTTCATTTTTAAAAATAACCAGAAAGAAGGCAAATATGGACCATGAAATATAGTGCGTGGTTTTGTTGGAAATACCATGAGGTGCTATCTATTTTTTGTAAGATCCAGAGGTGGTATTTCCTCTAGACATTTCATAAATTGAGCAATCTGCCACTTTAAAGCATATAGGTGGTGACTGTTGTAAAAGTAAAAATAAGAACTATTAGACATAGATGAAAAATTAAAAGTGCTGTACTATGGAATTTCTCAGGTGTGGATTATCTATAGTGCTTACAAGGGATACTTCAGAAATGTACTACCCAGACACGCTCTATTCATAGAGTAGGTGGCCAGGTAGTTGCCATCTCCCATTCATTGTGCTTGGTTTCTTCATTCTTCTTCCTTATACTTAAGTAAACAGACTGATAAGGTCTCTTTAGAGGAACCCATCCTCCACAGGTGCACACAAAGACTGGATGTCTGGCTCTGGTACTGTGCCCAGGGGCACAGAAACCCAAGATAACATACAGACTCATATGAATGGCTAAACAAGAAGAGGTATCCCAGTGTACCATATGTAGGGAAGGTGTCAGGCTCTATAGTTTAGCGTGAATGTTAAACCTTCCAAATGCACAACTCTTCATTATACAGTACTCTCTTCCATGGTCTCTATCTTCCTATTGGTAATACTAGCAATTGTCAGAACCCGTAGATGAGTAGATGGAGAACTGCGTATTAAAAAGCAAAGGAAAGAGGATGCCAAGCATTTAAATCATGTGGCCTGCTTATTGATGGTACCTGTGCAAATCACCTGTCCAAATATGATCTCCTGAATCTTGCTGTCTACAAATGCTTTCTAGTTTCAAGATCTCCCTTGCTGGTAATCACACTCACAGAACGACACAATTTGAGAGTTGAAAAGGACCTTTTCATTCATCTTGTCCAAACCATAGACACTATAACACATACAAAAAACAGTAATCAAGGCTCTTCTTGAAGATTTCCAAGAAGAAGGCAATGTACTGCCTCTTGAGGTTATCCACTCTACTTCTGAACTGCTATAAATGTCAGAAGGTTTTAGGTCTTTGCCCTGACATCAGGACTAAATGTCTTCCTTCTGAACTTCTACCCACTGCTCCTGGTGTTGTTCTCAGGGCTAGACAAAACAAATCTTCTCCCTCCTTTACATGGCAACCCTGCAAATACATGAAGATGGCTATCATGTTGTGCCTGAGTCTTCTTTTTACTTGGTTAAATTTGCTCAGATCATCCAACTGATTCTCATCTTTCATGGACTGAAGGGTCTCCACTGTTTCTGTTGTCCCCCTCTGGGGGGGGGGGACACTCTCCAGAGTGTCCTTGACTTGTGGTTTATACAACTGAACACCATACTAAAGTGTGGTCTGATGAGCGCAGAGTTTATTGGAACTATCACATTCCTATTCCTGAAAGCCATGCCCTCTTAGTACAGGCCAAGATAGCATTAAGTGTGTGTGCATGCATGTGTATGTGTGTGTGTGTGTATTTACTGACAAATGACACTATTGACACATATTGAGCTTAAAGTGTATCAGATTTTTTTCAGAATAACTACTAACTGTATATCCTCAATATTAAAACCGTGAAATTGTTTTTTTTTTCCTTTGTTACCTAAGTACAGGACTTAATCCTTACTGAATTTCATTTTATTAGCTTCTAGCCTTTCAAAATCCTTTTAGTTACTTACTCTGTCATCTGGTATATTATTAGTCAACTCCCCCAAGCTTTGTGTCATTGGAAAATTTGATGAGCCTACCATTTAAGCCCTTATCCAAGGCAATGACAAAAATGTTAAACAGCACAGTGAAGCACAGATCCCTGGGTTAGTTCATTGGAAACCTGCCCTATTAATATTGAACTATTAGCAACTAACCTCTGAGTGTGACCATCCATTCCATTCTAAGCCCATCTGAGTGCCTTATCATATAACCTCTATCTCTCTATAGCCATGAGAATAGTAGGAAATACTTAATCAGTTTTGCTAAAATTCAGCTAAACAATATTCACAGTCCTACCTAGTTACTAATTTACTGACCCTAGGAAATGGAATGAGTATGGCATGATGTGTTATTGATGAAGCTGTATTGGCCATTTGTCCCATTCACTCAAATTTTCTGGAACTTTTTTTACCCTTACCATTCTCCCTGCTCCCCTGCATCTTCCAAAGATGTTTGAGCCATTAGAATCACATTTTACAATAGTGTGATGGAACTTCAGAGGCCACCATGTCCACCTGTACCTGGCAAAATAGTCTCTTCTATAATATTTCACTTATAACATCTTCAGCAAATAACCATTCTGCTTCTACTTGAACATCTTCAGTGAGGATCAACCCAAATCAGCATGACCTTTGACATGACCTGAGACTCTCTACAGCAAACTCAGAGGCCCAGCTCTGTAAGCACTATATACATGAGTACAGGGGACTTGATCATCAGCAGAGAGTCCACAGATGTCACTCTACTCTTGTGTACTGTCCTTATAGGCTTTTAATTCACATCCTTGCCTCCAGGGTCTCTTCATTCCAATCTAGCCTTTCCTCAGTCTCCATGTGGATTTTTCTGAAATATAGATCTAACTCTGCCCATAATGCCACCTCAAGTGTACACTCCTGGAAGGAAGGGACCATTTATTGTCTTTCCTTGTCTCCAAACAATGCCTGGCATATAGTAAGCATTTACTCAATTCTTGTTGACTGATTGAGTGGATGGTTCATCACCTGTCTGGTCCTATCTAAGTTCCCTTCACTAACAGATCAACACATTAAGTTTTACAGGTTTATATCTCTTATTTTCTTATTTTTGTCAGGGAATTGGAAAAAAGGCCATGCCATAGCGAAAGGAAAAACTGAAAATATGAGGCAATAGGTTAATATTTAAGTTTTCCTATGCCTTAGTGGTATTTTTACCAGTGGTTTTCTGACTAGAGAAGCAGCTAGGTGGTACAGAGGTAAGACTGTTGGACTTGGAGACAGGAAGAACTGAGTTCTAATTTTACCTCAAATACTTACTAGATATGTAACTCTAGGCAATTTATTCAGCCTTTCTAAGACTCAGTTTCCTCATCTGTAGAATGAAGATAATAATAGTACCTACCTCACAGGATTGCTGTGAAGATCAAATGAGATAACAGAAATATAGTGCTTTGGCAACCTTAAAACACTACTGCATAAATGTTAGTTATTATTATCATCTTTGCTATTATTGTCATTAAATATAATAACTCAAAGATGTGCATAAAAATATTAGGCCATTACAGAAAGGTGGGGAAGATCGTAAACTGGCAGGATTTGTAGCTGAAAGGGACCTTAGAAATCATATTGTTCAGTTCCCTTATTTTGTAGATGAAGAAATGAAGATTTAGAGAGGGAAAGTGACATGCCCAAGGACACACATATTAAAGGTAATTAGTGGCAGATCTATGATTAAAACTCAGGATGACTAATCCCCAAATCCATTGTATCATGCTGCCTTAAGGCAGATGGGCTTTGGGAACCCTCCACTTACATCATTTATGTATTTGGTAACCATCCCCCTATTCCATATAAAGTTGGTCTTTCATATACAAAAGTATAATAAAAAAGCACTTATATACCTTTGTGTATAAGGCCAATGACAAATAATAGGATGCCTGTGGTCAAACATAGTTTTTTTTTTAATGTTATCTAGTAGTCTAATGAGGTCAAAATGAAACAATTTTTTCTGTCATGAACTAGAATGCTCTTTTCACCTCTTCACAGATTTAATCTAAGATACTCTTTTGTAACTGTTACTCTTGCCTACCACACCAGCAAATGAAGCATATGTAGATGAAACCCCCAAAAGAGTCCTTCCCAATACCTTTGTATTCATATTCCTATGAGACTGCTATGATCCTATGAAAACTCAAGTTTCAACTGACGTAAATATCTTGTAAAATTGAAACAGAACAAAATAAATGGTGAAGAAAGATGTGTTTGATTGTTATGAAGAGATCTGCTGGTTCCAGTTCCAGGAGAAAATGCACCTTGGCAGTTAGTGATAATCTCCACGAAAATATGACACTTGGAAACCTGTTGAATTTGGTTGACTTGATGCTGAATGAGTATTAGAGTCACCTAAGACAGCTCTAATTCACTTCAGGCTTTTCAAAAATCTCAAAACATTAGGGAGAAAAATGGAGAGCTACAATGAGATATCTTCTTTTTATGCTCTTGAGTCATTTCATATCATTTTATTCAAGCGACATTGCCTAACTCATAGCCCTATGGGAGAACCAAATGGATGCTCCCATAGGGTTGTGTAGGCTGAGAAACTCTTACACTGCCACCTCCAATTTGCTGTGCCAAGATCATTCCCCAGGGCAAGAATTCAATGCAGAAATAGTCTATGCAAACCTTACAAGATTCATGTCCTATTGTTCTACATGCAGATTCTGGAAAACCCAAGATTCAGGGATATACACAATGGGAAAACAAAGCCTTGAGTCTGGGCTTTGTTTTTCTGGCCACAGAAAGATTAAACTATTACTGTAAGCAGCCCATTGTTTCTTACATATATCCTAGATTTTTACTTCCTGTCATCTCTTGGAAGAACTACTAAGAAGAATTAGTCTCACCACACAGTAAATAAATGCTTTAATACCCTGCATTATTGTTTAAACTAAGCTTTGTGAACACTTAAACCACAACAGATATATTGTCATATGACAGAGCAGTAAAATCACAGCCAGCAGTCACAGTATGCATATTATTCTAGGGAGCTGCTAGTGAGCCATAGGGCTTACATTTGGTTCATTGGGGGGAAACTACGATTTATGAAACAGGCTTCATAAACATTTTTTAAAATAAGAAAGTAAAGAATCCACCCTGCTCACTTATCCTAAAATTTTTTCTGAAGTACGATTTCACATTTTCTCCTTATCCTCCCCCCCGATATTCTCTGCCTTGCTTGTCTAGTCACAAAACTAAGAAATCACTTTGAATTCAGGAAAAAGCAGAGCCAGTATAATGATTTTGGGAAGATGACACCAATAAAGCATACTTTCTGGCAGGTGCTGCCTAGTTTAAAAAATGAAAAAAAAGCTTTAAATAAGCACCTTGCCGGTCCTGCGGACCAGAATAACCAAAGTCTCATCACCAGCAGATTGACTATGAGGTAACGCTCATTTTTGGCCAGAGTAACAGCAAGGTGGCACAAGAGACAGAGTACTGGGCCTGAAGTCAGGAAGAATGACCTCCCTGAATTCAAATTTAGCCTCAGACTACTGTGGGCAAGTCACTTAATCCTGTTTGCCTCAGTTTCCCTACCTGTAAAATGAGCTGGAGAAGGAAATGGCCAACTGTTTCAGTATCTTTGCCAAGAAAACCCCAAATGGGGTCATGAAGAGTCAGATACAATTGAGAATGACAACAATAATAAAAAACATTTTATACCACCTGCTGAACTATGAAGTAGGTTTTAATCAGCATCAATAGAGGGAGCACCCATAAGGATAAAGTATCAAGTCCCTGAAAGACAGAAGGGAAGTAGAGACTCCAGTCAAGCAGCCCAAGAGTCTTTGCTCTGGAGATCAATTTTCTTTGCAAATTAACTTTGCAACTTTGTAGTATGGGCAGATAGCTAGAATCCTCAATTGTCTCAAACATAATACTAGTGTGACCCTGGGCAAGTCATTTAGTCTGTCAGCTTCAGTTTCCTCATTTATTAAAAAAAAGCTAATATTTACACTTATAACAAGAATTGTTGTGGGGATCAAAAGAGGTAACATATGGAAAGCATTCTTAAACTTTAAAATACCATGTAAATCAATGCTCTCATCATCATCATCATCATCATCATCACCGTCATCATCATCATCATCATCATCATCATCACCACCATCATCATCATCATCACCACCACCACCACCATCATCATCATCACCATCATCATCACCATCATCATCATCACCATCATCATCATCATCACCACCACCATCATCATCATCACCATTATCATCATCATCATCAACAACAAGAGACAAAAGAGTCCTTTCTGAGTTTGTCTTTTAAATTTACATAATTGATGAAAAGCCATAGTTAGAAAATATCAATGCAGTAAATTTACGTTTTTGAATACTTCTATTTTATTATTATCTTTAGCTTAGGTTGGTCAAAGTGAATTGTATCTATCATCTATCATTTATCTACCCATCTATCATCTATCTATCTATCATCATCATCTATCATCTACCTATCTATCTATCTGTCTGTCTATCTATCCATCGATCTGCTTATTTTTCACCACAAATGGCCTGAAAAGATCCATGTTTTCTTTATCCAGGACATTATCCAGGACAGTAGTGAAACATGTGTTCTGTCGGTTGTGATCTGAGTGCACACAGATCACCCTTAGCAATTATGTGCCTATTTGAGCTGATTATTTTTTGATAGCTCTGCAACAGTTGGCTTCAATCACTTTGACAGATCTGGTACTTTGTTTAACCTTTAAAATAGCAGGGCAATAACACATTGGCAGAATATAATAAAATAAAGTAAAACAAACACTGTAAACAAGATGCCTACATGTTTTAAATTAGAAATTAGGGTAAATAAAGGATAGGATATTTACCATATTTTTCATAGCAAAATATTTCCTAATTATTGCAGGTATCAGAGGAATTTTTAATAACCCATTTAATCAAATTGCCAAATTTCTTACTTAAAACAAATTCTTACAAAGCACTACAGAGTAATTCATCCTCTCACAAAATGATAGAATTTCAGTTTGTAAGGGAAATTAGTCAATACTCTACCTAAGAAATAAAAAATAAACCCTCTTTACATACTTTAGGGGTGGACATTCAGTTTTTTCCTGAAGACTTCAGGTGAGGAAGATTCTATGAAATTTAGGGTAGTACCTAATTTTTGAGAAGTCTTTTCTTACATTAAAACTAAGCATGCCAATATCTATATCATATATATGACCAACAATATGGAGGACTAGACATTTTCTACAATTCCTCTGACCTCTTGAATTTCTCCAAAATTGTAATTATTCATGAGATAAATTAATTTCAGTCACTTCCATGGTATCTGGACACCAAGAACTCTAATAAGAAAACAATCTGATGAACTCACAGCAGAGAAGGCTAATTCCTAATCCCCAAAGAGCTCAGCACTCTCTCAACACAATCAGAGTCACAGAAAAATTCCTACATTAGGGAAATTGCCTCTCTATCATCTACAGTACTTGTTCTTTCTAAGAATTAGACAAAATGGAAAAATGGGGCCAGGGAGTAAGGGCACAAGATCTGCAAAGCAATAACATGGACACTGTTTAAAGGGAACCCAGATAAATACCTTAGAAGTTTTAATTCCCTGAGGAATACAGAGGCTAAGGATGTACTAATGGCCATGAATTAAAGAGTAAAATACTAGAATACATAGAAAAGGAAGGTAAATAATGAAGGAAATGAAGATAAAAGTACTTTTTTATAAAAGGTACAAAATAAAATCTAATAAACAAAACAAGTTAAAAGGAAGGAGAGGAAGAGGGATTTTACTTGAGTACTTAATTGAGAAGAAAAAGGGGGAAAATTAAAAAGCGAGATATGAAGAAGAAAGAAAAAAGGAAAAAAAATTATTGAAACTTCAAAATTAAAGAAAAGAGGCATCAAACAGGAGTGGGAGTGATGCTTGAGAATGAGGGGAAGAGAGCCAGTGTAAATAGGATTGCCTTAAAGAAGATTAAGTTGAAAAAATAAAGAGCTAAAAATACTATCTTTACAGAGGAAGAGGAGAAAATACGATAATAGAATGAAACAAAGGAAAATACAAACCTGACTCTGATAACCTTAAATGTGAATGGATTAAACAATCCAACAAAGTGAAAAAGAGTGGAAGACCAAATAAGAAGACAAAACCTTTCAATCCGTTGCTTACGAGAAACGTGTTTCAATAAACAAAGGACATATACAGAATAAAAATGACGGGCTGGAAAAAATCGCTATGCATTAGATGAGTAAAAATGAAGCAGGAGTCACAATCATGCTATGAGAAAAAGCAAAAACAAACACTTAAAACATAAAAAGGACAAACAAGGGAAACTACTTACAACTCAAAGATACCAAAGACAAACAAACCAGTATCAATTTTCAACTTGTATACTTCAAGTAACTTAGCATCCAAATTTATAAATGAAAAAAAAAAGAACCATAGGAAGACACAAATAATTATATAATAGTAGCAGATTTCAGCGTCCCTCTGTCCATTTTGTATAAGCCTAACAGAAATATAAGCAAAATTGAACAAATTGGTGAAAAACATGGAGTTAAAAGACGTATAGCATTTTCTGGGTGAAACTGTTAAATAACGTGTATTTCTGGGGGCCACATGGAACTAAAAAATAATCAGACCACGTATTATGGCAGAAAGATATTGCAAACGACTGTCAAAAGGTAGAAATAGTAAACACATACTTGACATAACATGATGTAATAAAAATTGTAATCAGTTAATGGAGCACAAAGAAAAAACACAGACCAAAATGGAGACTTGACAGTGACATTGTAAATGATGAGTGGATCCAAGAACAAATCATAAAAACAATTATTAATTATGTAAAATTATAATGATTAAATAATATACCAAAATTTCTGCAATGCAGCCAAAGCAGTTATCAGGTGAAAATTATATCCCTACAAAAATATTTCAACAAAATAGAAAAAGAGAGGAATAACTGACTGAATGCACATTTTAAAAATTAGAAAGATGACACGTAAAAAAGATTAATATAAGCACCAAAAGGAGATATTAAATGTTGATAGGTGAGACAAACTGGAAACTAAAAATAACATAGAGAAATGACAAATGAAAAGAAAAACTTGTTGTTTGAAGAGACTAATAAAAATGTCAAACCTTAGCCAATCTGATTAAAAAAGAAGAGGATAGAAATAACCAGATCAACAAAATAGTAAATGACGTAAACTAGAAGAAATATGAAGAATTGTTAGAACCTACTCTTCATGATTATATGCTAATAAAACAGAGTTGAAATGAAATATAGGAATACATTAAAAACATAAAATAATCAAATGAACAGAAGATCAAATAGATCCCTTATGTAATTCACTCTCAGAAAGTGAAATAGAAATAGTTGTAAAGGAGTTATTAGAGAATTAGAACTCTTAATCCTGATGGATTAACAGAAGAATTAAATCAAATTCTTAAAAAAATTGTCAATATACAAATTATTCTACAAAAGTGAGAAAGAAAGCACTCCATAAGATTCCTCTTATAAGATATAGTTCCATTAACTAAACCAGGAAAAGATAAAACACAGAGGGAAAACTATATAGTTCAGGATCATTAATTAACATTGATTAAAAATTTTAAATAAAATCCTATCAAACAGACTACAATAGGCACAAAGAGACCATTTTTTGATATTATAAAGGTATATTTCCAAAACCAAAAGCAGGCATCGTATATATTGGAAACACTCTAGAACATTTCACAATAAATACAGGAATAAAGAGAGGATGTCTTCTCTTCCATTTAATATTTGATATAGTTCTGGAAATATTTTCAATATCTATAAGGCCAGAGAAAGAAAATAAAAATGTAAAAGCAACTAAAGAAGAGATAAAACTATCTCCACTGCTGATAATATTATGATGTGAAGGGATACTTTACAGAACTTGATAAATTAATAACAAAATTCCTTTACCAGAAAAAAAGATCTGGAATATCAAGGGAAATAGTGAAAAGAGGTACAGATGAAGGGAAAATAGAACTTCTAGAAATTAAAGTACAATTTAAAGCAAGAGATAGCAAAATCAGCTGGTGCTGATTGAAAAAGAGAGAAGTAGATCAATGGAACAGAGAAGACAAAGTAGAATCAGAAATAATAACTCAATCACTCAGTCTTTGCTAAACCAGAAAATATAAATGACAGTGAAAAAACAATGACAATTTTTCACTTGATTAAAAAAAAAACAACTATTGGGAAAACTGGGCAGCAGTTTGGCAGAAATTAGCCTTAGAGTAACATCTCATAACACATTCCACAATATATTCCAAGTGGATATGTGAACTTACTATTGAAGTTCATGCTACCAAAGAAGTTATGAGAAGCAAATCATATGTATTTTGAAATATATGTGCAGGATGCATTTTAATCAAAATGGAGGGTAGAAACAATTATAGAAGTTCAAATAATTAACTTTCATTAAGTTCTACTATGTGCCTAGGTCTGTGCTAAGCACTGGACATACAAAAAGAGGCAAAATAAAGTCCTTACCCTCAAAGAGCTTTCAATATCATGAGGGAGACAACATGCAAAAAAATATCTGAAAAGCAAAGTCAGAAAGTTGACAAAGCTGACAAAAGTTGGGAATAGCCAGTATTGGTGAGAAGTTAGGCACATTGGTGCTTTGTTGGGTGAGCTGTGAATCAGTAGGATCATTTGGGGAAGGGACTTAGAATTAGGCAAATAAAGTGATTAAAATGTTTATTTTACCCTTTATTCCAGAGATTCCATTACCAGGCTAATACCCTAAACAGGCCAGTGATTAGAAAAGAAAGGCAAATCACAGTTCCCGGCACTCGAGAAATTCAGTGTAATTGAGGACAGACCATGCAAACAGCTCTGTATAGTGAGGTCTGTGTCTTCTTGGACACTATACCCTTTCAAATGTAGTCTCAGATTGTATTAACTTTCTTTGTTGTCATTTTGTTGACTCTTGTTGATCTTCTAATCCAATATAACCTCGAGAATTTTTTTCAGATAAGCTGACAAATGTTTGGCCATCCCTTCCCTGTTGGAAATTGATTTTTTGAATCCAAGTGTAAGATTTTACATTTATATTTTTTAAATTTCATTTTGTTACATTTGGCTCAATGTTGTAGCCTATTGAGTTTTTAAAAAATTCTATGTGCCAGCTATTCCTTTCAGCTTTGAGTCATCTGAAAATTTGATAAGCATGCCATGAATGTCAGCATTTCATCATTTCCCAGTGAATTTATAACGGCAACAAGAGATAAAACTAGGAGTTTATTGAGTGTGTTTTGATTTCCAGAGAGTCATAAAATAATGATATTTCCAACGTATTGTCTAAAAATCAGCTTATGGTTTATTTTTACTTTTCCTGAGTAGGCTAACACATATTTTTGAAGCGAGATCAGAAGATATAACAATACCTTGCTTTATTAATAGTAACTTGGTCTCCTAAACACTGAAAGATAGGCTCAACAGTGACTAGAACGAAGAGAGACTTCCTGAAGCACCTTCAGCTTTAATTTAGAAGTGCTTTTTGTGTATGACCTTTGAAGGCTTCCTAATTGGTAGGGAAGGAATAAGTGACATGTATTCCCTCCTCTCTTTGAAAACTCCATCCTCCCACCAAGCTGTCTCTAGCCTCTCCCATCTCCCCCCACCCCTGACATTATTTGGTTGACTTTAGATCCATTATAATCATTTAAAATAGAATGGAGTATAGTTCAGACCTCTTTGGTTATTCTTTCCATTAAGCTTCATAGGCTAAGCATGGAGCTGTAACGACTATTTTATCATTGTATAAAGATATTTAATTAAAGTCTGAAAAAGATTCCAATGAGGTAGCACAAATAGTCTGCCTGATCATTAATAATTTAACAGTTTGTAAGACATTAAAACATAATGTATTCATTATTTTCCTCAGGTCTGGTGAGAGCATTACATAATGGTATGTATTTTATAATCTGCATCCTCTCTTGCTTTTCCTGTGCTCTTGTTGTCTAGGATAATAACACCTAAAAGAAGATACTTACCCTTTTTTGGCAGATGTAAGATAGTGACATCCAGCAAACAGCACAGTTGTTTCTTAATTAAATGTGGTAACCAGTCTAATTCAGTGTCCTTTCATCCATCATTTATCTTCACTCTGAGTGCTCCTGGTATTATTTCTTATGCTAATTGCTCACTGCACTGCTCCCCAAATACATAGCTGCATAAATATTCCCTAAGCAGGAAGGTTGGCCCATCCGGTAGCTTGAAGTTCCAATGTAGAACAGTTCCATGTAAAAATAAGATAAAAGGCCAACATTTTCTCAGCCAGATATAGTATAATTTGCTGATTTTTCATAAGCTTAACAGGCTTTCAGTGAAGGTAAAATGGTACGTACATGGTTTATCCCACCCTGGTTCCTACTGTAGGAAATATGTTATGAGATGCAGCAAATAGAAAACCAACCTTGTAGTCGGGAAGACAGAGGCTCAAGGATACACACTGGCTGTGTGACTCTATATTACAGAGGAGCCGTGGGAACCAGTCACACTGGAGAAATCACACATCTGGGTCCCAAATAAAGGAAAACTGGCTTGCTGTTCATCTCTGTTTGATTATGTGATAAGAAGTTCACATCATTTACTCTGTAATGGCATTCAGGGCTTTGTATGCCGTATTCTCTATGACAAAGGGAAGAAGGGGCATGCTCCCTGGTCCAAAGAAGCTTCTGTTGGGAAGGTAAGAAAACCCACTGAAAGTGAGAATGCGGCAAGCCCAAGCCCAGAAGCACATACATACTCCATCCGAGTGAGACAGGGGGATTACTGGGAATGCTGGAGTGGAGTCAGCTCCAGTCAGCCTGGGGTGACTTCATAACGTGGGCTAACCTCTAGTAGTGAGTGACAGCATAGAAAGGGACCATGTTCGGAAAGGAGAGAGGGGGATGCACTCCCTGTACCCTTCCGCATTGTTGACCTTTCCTTGTTTTATTCCATGATCTTCCTGAGCAGATGTAACTGAAGATGTTCACCAGCTGATGGTGAAACTTTGGGGCACCAGCTTTTATTAACCTCACTAATGACGATGACGACAACAACAATACAGACCGTGTTAAGTGCTTTACAATTATTATCTCATTCCATCCTCACAACAAGCTGGGGAGGTAACGGCTATTATTATTATTCCTCATCAGAAAACAACAACAACAACAATGATAGCTGAGATTTGCGCTTACTGTGGGTCAGGCTCTCTACAATGGTTGTCTCATACGGTCCTTACAACCCTGAGATGTAGGTGCTTTTATCTTCCTCATTGTATAGATGAGGAAACTGAGGCACAGTGCTTAAGTGACTTGCCCAGTGTCTTAGGGAGGATTTGACATGGTCTTGCTGACTCTGGGCTGGATAATATTTGCTGTCCTATCTAGCAGCCTCCCACTTGGCTTTTGGTTGCAACCTATGCCCTTCAATCCCGATATTAGTAACAACTTGTGGAAATTACATGACGTATACAATGTTTACTGTCCCTTTGGGGGAGATGTTAATGAATGGGAAACAGTGGTGGACAGGAGACAAGAGGAACAGTGGAAATGGTGTTGGAGTTTTAGTCAAAAGATTTGAGTTTGAATTCTGGCTCTGCCAAGAATTTAAGGTAAGGAAGGTAAAAGGGATTATTCCCAAATCTTCCTGAATATGGGATGTGTGACTGTAGGCAAGTCATATAACCTCTTTAGACCTAAGTTTCTTCATCTGTAAAATGACTGGGTTGTACTAGATTACCTCTAAAGCCCCTTCCAGTTCAAATGTATGGTCCTTCGAATGTATTTTTAAAAAAGACACAGTTCAACTTTTGATTTTCTATTTTGGTTTTCCTTCTATAGATTTTTCATTCCTAATTGGTAGGGAAGGAATAAGTGACATGTATTCCCTCCTCTCTTTGAAAACTCCATCCTCCCACCAAGCTGTCTCTAGCCTCTCCCATCTCCCCCCACCCCTGACATTATTTGGTTGACTTTAGATCCATTATAATCATTTAAAATAGAATGGAGTATAGTTCAGACCTCTTTGGTTATTCTTTCCATTAAGCTTCATAGGCTAAGCATGGAGCTGTAACGAGTATTTTAAGTTCCCTTAGGCAGCTAAGTGGTGCAGTGGATAGAGCCTTGAATCAGGAAGAACTGAGTTCAAATCCAGCCTCAGACATTTACTAGCTGTGTAAACCTGGGCAAGTCACAACCTCTGCCTCAGTTTTTCCAGCTGTAAAATGGGTATAACAACAGTACTCGCTTCCCAGTTGTTATGAGGATCAAAAGCGAGAGATTGCCTGGCACATAGAACATGGCTCAATAAATGCTTATTTCTTTCCTCCCCTCTCTTTGTATGTATAACTCTGTGTGTGTGGAGTGGGGGTGGTGGTGAGTGAGGTTTAAGGGTGTGGGGAGGGACAATGAGTTAATCTCAATAATTTTATAGGTAAGGAAATTTGAGCCCAAAGAGGTTAGTGGCTTGTGCAAGATAGTACATGGAAGATCCGCTATTCAAACTTCATTCCTTTGACTGCACTATACTACTTTCCTTCTCCATCCTTTTTACCTCTTGACTGTTTCCCCATTCATTTGCACTTCCGCCAGAGGGAAGATGAGGGAATGATCTCCAATCCATCCTGTACACAGCTTGTTCATACATAGTTGTTTACATGCTGTCTCTCCCTGTAGACATTGAGCTTCTTGAGAGCAGGCTCCGTCTTTTGCCTGCCTTTGTATCCTTTGTTTATATCTTTGTGCAATTAACATAATGCCTGGCACATACTAAGCAGGTGCTTAATAAATGTTTACACCAAATCATTCTTACAAGTTGTTGCTGAGGTTGACAGAGGGGGAACACTTGAGCATCTAAGGCCAAACAAAGCTTAGGTATCAAAGAAATCAGTGGTTCTCAACCTGTGGGTTATGTTCTATTTGTAACAATGAAAATACATCCTGCATGTCAGATATTTACATTACCATTCATAACAGTAGCAAAATTACAGTTATGAAGTAGCAACGAAAATGATTTTATGGTTGGGGGTCACCACAACATGAGGACCTGTATTAAAGGGTCGCAGCATTAGGAAGGTTGAGAACCACTGAAAGAAATGTAGAGCTAACATTATATAGTTTTCTTTTCTTTTTTTAGTTTCCTACAATGCAGTAAGGATATCAACTGAATTTACATAAGATCATTTATATACCATACTGTATATTGTGCCTGTAGGAAAGTATAGAAGTTGCTGAAAATATCAGAGTCCACAAGACAAATGACTTTAGGACCTGGAGAAGGTATCTTTCAGGCAAAATTATTGAGAAAAATTAAGTAGAAAGTATATGTATATATTCTTCCAAAGAGGCTAGCCTTCCTGCCCTTCCTTACACATAGCCCTCCAGCTCCCAGCCTGGGCTTTTTTGCTGGCTCTCCCCCATTCCTGGACTTTTCTTCTTTCTCACCTCCACCTCTTCTGTTCTTCAACTTTCTTGAAGACTCAGACTATACTCGACCTTCTCCAAGAGACCTTTTCTACTTGTTCCCACTACTAGTGCCTTCCCCCTGAGATGATCTTCTACCAACCCTCTATATATGGTGCATACATAGCTGTTTAAATGTGAGCTCCTTGAAGTTATGCATAGTGTTTTTTGTCTTTCTTTGAATCTTCAGCACTTAGCACAGGGTCTGATACATGCTAAGTTCTAAACAAATGCTTGTTGACTGATTGAAAAGGAACCATATAAACACAGATATATGTAGCTACTTTCCTCATTGTAGTGAACACTAGAAATAGTCCACCTATTGATAAAGGGCTAAACAATTATGACATATTAATGTAATGGAATATAATTCTATCATTTAAAAATTATAAAATAGTCGGTTTCAGAGAAAAGCTATTGAACCAACACAGAACAGACTGACCAAGACCTAGAGAACAATTTAGACAACATCAAAAACATTGTAAAAACAATCTTGAAATTTCCTTCCGCAATTCCAGGCAATTGAAGATGAATCATACTACCCACCTCCTAAAATTCAAATGAGACATGCATCTGTGGACATGCCTGTTGAGGGAATTTATTTGCTCCACTTCATAAAGCATACTTGTTGCTAGTAACTTATTTTTCTTTTCTTGTTTAATTGGGTGTAGGAGTTGAGAGTGAGAGAGAATAGATGTGTATTAATTTTTTTTCTTTTTTTTTTTGGAAGGCAGTTGGGGTTAAGTGACTTGCCCAAAGTCACACGGCTAGTAAGTGTCTCAAGTGTCTGAGGTCAGGTATGAACTCATGTCTTCCTGAGTCCAGGGCCAGTGCTCTATTCACTGCACCACCTAGCTGCCCTGATGTTTATTAATTTAAAGTGCATGTTTGTGTATATATGTACATATACATGTGTATATGCATGCACATACATACATATGTACACACATGTATATATACATAAACTTTATATATGTATTATATATTTATTTATATAAAATATAGAAAGTCAGAACATGGGGTGGCCTTATAACATAGGACTTCTGACCTTGATAACGCTTTATGATAACATTAGATGTGAAAGAGAGTTTAGAACACGCAATGTCTAGTCTAGAGACACCTTACGACATAGAATATTAGACCTGAAAGGGGCCTTGGAATATGGAGTATGAAAATTGGAAGGTATTTTAGACAATAGCAAAGCTCAGAGGAACCTTAGCCCATGGAGTATAAAAACCAGAAGGACTCCTAGATGACAGAATTTAAGAGGTAGAAGGACCTTAGAATATAGAATGTCAGTATAATAGCATCTGAAAGACTATTATTTTCTTTCTTTTTAAAAAAATTATGGACTTATTAACAGACTCTTAAAATTGATAACATAGAATGCCAGAGTTGGAAATAACCTTGGAGAGAATCTAAGTCAACCTCTTCATATTGAAAATGGAGACATGGAAGCCCAGAAAGGTGAAATAATTAAATCAGTATCCTATAGTAAGTAAGAAACCTTGGCTTGGTTCCAGGCCTCCATGATTCCAAGGCCAGTTCTCTACTAAACATGAAGGTCATGCCACCTGGGTTCTTTTTCCTTGGAGAGAAAGAGCTAGAAATCTTCTTTTTTCTCAGTTATGTGGTGGTTGGGGTGGGGTAGAGTGCAGGCCAAATTTATTATGAATAGACAAATTGTAATTGAACCAGAGCCCAGATAACATAGGAATACTCTTCCTTTATGTAGTGACTAGTTACATCTTAGAGGTGATCTGACACCAAAATGGGGGAAAGAAGTCATGAGTTCTCTTTCTCTCTAGGTTATCCTGCCCCCATCCCAAAGTAAAATTCTGGGAAAATATCTAAGACAAAGCCTAGGCACAGTTCATGTCTAAAGTCTCCCCAGAAACGGCAATACAGTGCTCTCTAAAAAGGATACCCATTGTATGAATTGGTTATTAGATGTAGAATGGCTATTTTTCAGCTCAACTACATAAAATACTGGAGATGCAAAGAAACATTTGTGCATGAAGAAATGTTGAAAATATAAAACATCTAAAATAGCCCATTAGTCTTATCATGCCTTTTCCGAAAGTGAAAACACTTAATAGGAGAGCTGAAATGTATATTCACATTCCTCTTAGAACAGCCCTGTCTCAGACAAATCACAGGCTCCAGATCTCCTAGACAGTCAAGGAATCTCTTGAACTTAATTCTTCACTGCAGAATCCTCTTGATGGTGGTCATCTTCACTGAGAAGTGTGGCATTGTTACTGACACTCTTTTCTCTGGTACACTCATGCCCAAATCTCAACCCACTAGCTAACCACCAAGGTTGGAAATATTGGTTTCTTAGTGTTTCTGCTTTCTGGTCTGTACTCAGGGAGTAGAACAAAAAGGCAGAAACAACAAGAAACCAGTTTCTCTTCCTCACCTAGGCAAGCACGTGAACCTGTTTCTGGGTACTTAAAACTGCCATTGCCACTGGATGGCAAGAGGGGAGAGAAACCTCCTCTTCTCATCTTGTTGGAAAATCAAGAGGGAGAGAGCTTCCAAAGGAGAAGGGTCTCAAAGAAGACCCATAATCATATCTACCACTCTTCATATTCTACATCTCTTCTTCTAGACTGCAAAGTAAGGAAGTTTCTCCATAAAATTCCATCCCCCATGATGCTCAGTGACCAATTATCTTTCAAACAACCCCGTATCCCTCCCTCCTCCCCCTAGACTCTCCTCTCACTGGAGCCTATAAAGACAAATCAGGAATTAAAGCATACAACCTTCTACAAGGAGCCAGAACCCATATCCCTCAGCTGAAGGGTTGGTGCCCCAGTTCAGCCACTTTGGGGTTCTTCTGATCCCTTTCCCACTATAGGCATAAAGTAGAAAATACCTAATTATTAAAAACAGTTTATGTTCCTAATGCAACTCATTAGTCCTTTACCTTGACTACAGATGGCTGTGATGGTACAGAGAATTCAGCACTGATTGGGAATGAAGAGCGCCATCTACTGAAATACCATTGAGCTATGTGCAGATTTGATTTATCACAAAAGGGGCCATGTTTGTGTCTTGAATCATGAGGCAAGGGGAAGAGACTGATGAAATATAAAATGAGGGTAACCAAGATGTGGCCAGTCAAGGCTGTACACTGCGAAACACAGCATTTTACAAAAGGAATTCTGAGATAATTTTCTACTCTTATTAACTGGGACATTTCTGACAGTCACCTATTTTGAAGAAGTGATGTTTTATTATTAACGACGAGTAATAATGGCAATTGTTTAGAGGGAAAATATGGCTCAAAGTGACAAAATACATCACAGTGTCCTGGAAATAAAATAATGATGAGCTATTGTATGGAGGCAGAAATCCTCTTCTCTGGCTCCCAGGCCAGCCGATGGATACAGTACATGAATCCATAATGGACACTGGACCAAGCCGATTGGTTAGAGATCAGCAGCCACATGCATTGTGCAGTAAATGTCTCTCACCCTGTTGCCACTTTTTCCAGGCCTCCATATGCTAGATCACAAACTACAGATTTAGCCTTTTGCCCAAAGGCATCTGAACCTGTGAAAAGCCTCGCTGAAGCAATGCCTATTGTTCATTGACAACTTGTCAATTTACTTCCAGGCAAAATAACTCATAAACATGATAAGGAAAGGAGATAAAACAAGTATTCTTTCACACTTTGCAACTTTACTGCAAAAATGCCTTATTTTCCATAAATGTGTGAAATCTCCCCTTAGAATTGTGACTGTGCATTGAACTCGAAAACTGTTTGGAAACAGCACAAGCATTTCACAATTTCTGTCTATAATAAGATGAATGTTAAATATTAAACATGCATTAAAAGTGATAAAAATAAAAGATTTTCAAAGGTTCACTAGCATCGCCATATTTCTCTCCGATTCCCTGAGTTAATAAAAGTTAAGTTTAGAAATACTCTCCAAAAGACAAATGTTTGAATACTAGCTTCTAAATATGACACTTTATGTATTTATATTAGCTATTATCTAAACCCTTTTGTCAGCTCAGATAAAAAAGAAAAAAACCCAACACCTATGTAGTAAACCATGCAATTTGCATTATATTCAGGAGCCTATGGTATGTGGGAGTTCTAGAATGTGTTTCTATTGAAATGAAGCCGTTTCATTTCAGATATTTATAAACATTCCATTTTAATGTGCTGTTTAAATACTGAAAGCTAATTGTGAATTCTTTTAGGTAAAATATTTTAAGTGGATAATAATTTTGAAATATATTAGTCTCTAAGGCAAAACATTCTGTTTATGGTTGTTGTTCATATAGTTAGACTTTCTAATGAACCTGTGCTCCCCAGCTTCCATTCCCTGGTAATGAGCTTGATTTGAAGTTTCCTGTTTCCTGTAGTGGCATAAAAAATATATGATAGGTCTCCCACCCACTTTCCCTCTGTGGTTCCCTGAATAAATTGCTTCTTGTCAGAAGGACTCAACAAAGCTTCCCACCATTGGACTGACTGTCTATTCCAAATTAGAAGAACGATATGAATAGGATGGGTAGGTGTGGATAGATTCCCATCTATACCATTGTAGGAAATACCTGTGTCCATGAAATCCCAGATCCATTGGAATGTTAGTCCCCAAATTTGAGATAGTTATCTTTTCAAAACCAAAATGTGATCTCATGTTCTGATCAAAGACTGTCAAACATTGTTACAGGTATCCTTCCTTTTCCTGAAATATGACTAAACATCCTGGTTTGTGTTTGTTCTGAGTAAGGCCTGACTCAGGCCAATCTAGTGATTTAGGCTTGGGATTAGAGTGCATTGAAATTCTCATAAACCATAAAATATAATAAAACTAACTCTGCTCATAATAAGATGTAAAGAATTTGATGACTAAAAATAGATATTGCTCCTCTATCTCTGTGTTGGCCAGGGCGTCAACACTGGGTCTAAAAGGCTTAGAGCTCAGAAATACCAACTTTCCGTAGGCTGTGCCCTTAGTGCTCTGGACCAACCAAATTCCAAGGATATTCTCCTTCCTTCCTTTATCTCAGCCTACCATGTCACACTATTTGGTGGCAATGTCCTTCAGCCCTCTAGGGGACTTTCCATCACTTAAATGGCCTGTAAAGCTTTTGCTAAATGATTTTGACCTTAGGAAGAGTTTTAAGATAAGTAGTTCTGGAGGAATAAGAATAAACATAATAAAAGCAGTAAAAACAGTAAATAATATTTACACAAAAAAAATCTTCTTTAAGAGTACACTCCATGCAGCGGGAATTAGAGAGGCAATTCGTAGCATGCCTGAATGCCAGGCAATGATGATGAAGGGGAGTAGCACCAGTAACATTAGGGCCATAGTAATATAGAACAATGAGGATACCTCTGACAGGCATCCACACAAATATTCCCATCATGGGTCAGGGTCACCTGCAACCAAGAGTTCATAAGACTCACATGCATCTGATGATATCTGAGGTGATATTAAGACTTACCTCATATCACCATCCAGTCAACATTCCCTTTCTCCCTGGGAGCCCCATCAAAGGAACATACCAAAATCTTTGTTTCTTTAGAGGCAATTTAGGGACACTCCTTTCTCCCCACCTTCCCTAAGGGACTTTGAATTGCCACCACACCAGCTCAAGGATCTTCTGGGTGAATATTTATTCACCGGGATTATGAGACATCTTTCAGTCTTCCCATTATCATAAAAAAGCCAAGCATCTCCTGACAATTCCACTTGTTTTCCCTTAGCTCTGTCTAAAAAAAGATTGTTCAAACTATCCCAAGAGAAAGGAAACGTGACAATTAAGAGAGACTTGTGCCATTTCCTCAGGATCTGTTAAACCTTTGGAGGGGGCAAAAACCTGAAAGCCTGTGCCACTCTGCGCAGGATATAGAATTAGGAAGAGCTAAAAGTAGTCTATTCACATCAGACAAATCTTTCTAGAAGCCAAATCCAAGAATCTGTTTTACTAAAAAGTCTCACCCTTCCTAGTCCCCTAAGAGAATACTGATTCATCACAGATGAAGCTTCTGAGGGTTGGCACCCTCAGCCCTGATAACTAGGACTATGACTAGAAAATGACTGTTCCAAAAGTCTATTCCAATGTTCAACAGTGCTAACTGCCTGAAGATAACACAGGAGACAGAAAAATCCAGAGAATGTGATAATTGTAGATCCTGTCTTGAACCTGACATGCATTAAACGAGTGCTCTAACTGAAGGCAATGGTGCAGAGGGGTGTATAAGGGAAAAGAGTATGTTTCTTAAGAACTTTGATGTTGGTTACTGTGGTGGTTGACTGAATTAGCACCATAATGCCATATCCTCAATAACTATTGCTTGCATTAAGGGAAAACTTTTCTCCCTGAGAGGGGGGAAAATAGTCAAGATAAACAATTTCCCTCTGAGGAGCAGAGTGAGGATCATTCCAATACTGACCTTTCTTATTAAAAGACATCATACGATTGCATGCCCACTGCAACATAGCATCATGGCTCCCATGTCCCAACTGATGATGGTCCTAGCTCCTAACCATATGGTGATTCAGTTGGACAGAGTGCACATGATGACTTTTATGGACACTAACATGCCAAACAAACAAAATTCCTCTATTAATTCTAACTTCAAAGGAAAACCTTTCTTTGTCCATCTCCACAGTCTCAAACCATTCAGCCATATCCACAAATGTCGCCCAGAGAGGGTATAGACTAAGGGGCTTGTCTGCTTCATTTTGCAAAGCTCTCTCACAAATCAGTTGTGCTGCTCACAACCTGGACCAGTGGAAGAGTTTGCAAGGACCCTTTCCCTCCCTCATTCGTTAATAAATATTTATTAAGTCAGTCAATCAAAAATCATTTATGAAGCATTTACTTTGTGGCAGGCACTGTGGCAAGCACTGAGAACACAAAGAAAAGCAGAAACACCAACCCACCCTCAAAGAGCCGACATTCTAATGATAGAGACAGCATACAAAAAATTGTAATACAAGATGGAGAGAAAGATAATATCTACTATAAAATGGTGAGAAAGATCTATACATGAGATATATAGATACATGACATATACAGATCTACATATAGGTCTGTCACCATTTTATAATGTATACCATCTATATCTATATACATCTTTTATGATTTTGCTATATAGCTACAGATAGTAAATACTATTAAATGATATATAAGGCATGTATAGCCAGATAAAATTATTGAGATCTAGAACTATATAGAGATTTATATACGGCTATTATATATAGAGATTTACATGTAGCTATTATATATACATATAGCAAAAATATTATATATACCTGTATATATGTGTATATATATATGTGCATATATGTATATATGTGTGTGTATATATATATATATGTACATATACACACATGTGTATATGTACGTATAGTTGTTCAGTCATTTCAGCTGTATCTGACTCTGAAATCCTATTTGGGCTTTTCTTGGCAAAGATACTAGAAGATTTGCTGTTTTCTTCCCAGCTCATTTTATAGATGAGGAAACTGAGGCAAACAGGGTGAAGTGACTTTCCCAGGGTCATGCAACTAATAAGTGTCTGAGGCTGGATTTGAACTCAGGTCTTCCTGACTCCAGACCTGGAGCTCTATCCACTGCTCTGTCTAGCTGCTATATATGTATAGCTACACACAGAGAGATGTATACACACATGCACACACATGTATATATGTATATGTATGAGAAATATCTATATGGATCTATCTCACCATTTATGGTATGTATTATTTATATATAAAAGCATCCTATGTGTATATTTTATATATACACATGTATGTATAAATATATAATATATAATAGAATAATAAATACATGCATATATATGTATATAATATGCTGCATATGTAATGTTTATACATACATGCATATATAATATATCTCACCACTTTATAGTTTATACTATATTATTTCTATCTCTGTATCTGTACCCACATCTGTGTCTGTGTCTATATCTATATCAATATCCACACAGCTATAAATATATCTATACTAGAAAGGAGGTGCTAGCAGTTAAGGAGGAGAGCCTGGGATCTGAGCTGTGTCTAGAAGAAAACCAAGAAGTCAATGAAACCAGAAGGCAGGTAAAAGGAAGGATTTCCTCCAAGACATGCCAGAAAGCTAGTGCAAAGGCCTGGATAGGGAAGATAGAGTGTCACTTATGAGGCAGGAAAAGAAGGCAAGTGTTTCTGAATGGTAGAGGGCCTGGATAGGGTTAAAGCATAAGAGGACCAGAAAGGTTTTTGAGGTCAGGTTTTAAAGGTCTTTAAAGCCAAATAGAAGTTTTTATATTTGATCCTAGAAGTAAAAAGTAAGCCACTGGAGCTTGACATGGTGTGGTATCATCATACTACCTCCGCCCACCTAAAATGTCAGTGTACGTAGTACTTCTACTAGGATCTCCATAACTGATATTGATGTAGGTGGAAATATTTGCCTGGAAAACCACCAGGGCTGTCCCAATCTCTGGCTCAAATTTCATAAATTGATCTACCTGGCCCTGTAGAGTAGTGTGGCATTGGGAGCTCATAGTTAAAGCCTGACACCAATCTGGTCAGTCTCTACCCAAAAGACAGAATATAATTATACTTAACAAAGCCTGTTCATAGGAAGTGGGAGTGGGGGGTTACCATAAAGGCAACTCTTTTAGAAACTTCCCCTTTTTTCTGGCTTACTCACATTGAGGAATGAATTGCAGATGGAATTTATCTATATGAAATCAGGTATACAGAATATTCCATCTTAACAATCTCAAAAAGGGACAAAGAACACTCCCCGACTATGACTGTCATTGATTTGACTGGTTTTGCAAACACAAATGTTCTATGAGTTTGCCAAACTGATGCAGGGGGGAGAAGCTCAATATCTCCTCCTCCCCCAACACCTCATTGATTGGATAACACCCACACTAGCCATTATCCTGATGATTCATGGGTTATTTAATCTTTTTCTACCATCAAGTTTCTAGTGCAGCTAGGTGGTGCAGTGGCTAGAGTGCCAGATCTGGAGTCTAGAAGACTCCTCTTCCTGAGTTAAAATCTAGCCTCAGATACTTACTAGCTGTCTGACCCTGGGCAAGTCACTTAACCCTGTTTACCTCAGTTCCTCATCTTAAAGTGAACTGGAGAAGGAATGGCTCCAATTGCTCAAATATCTCTGCCAAGAAAACCCCATTTGGGGTCACAAAGAGTCAGACACCACTGAACAACCACCACCGCCATCAAGCTTTTGGGTGGGAAAGTCAATCTACTCCCTGATCCCATTATAGAGGGAAGTTACTACCCAGTAGGTAAATCTGAGACTCACAACACCATTGATTCCCAGTCTTCATCCTCATTCCTGCTTCCTTTCTTTTCTCTTGTATCCTTCATATTAGCAAGATTCCACATCTCTTATGGAATCCCTGGGTCAGAGGGCAAGAGATCATCCTTCCTACAGGCTATTACTACCACTGTCAGCATTGCTACTTTACCTGCTAACAAGTCTGGAAGATGTAGCTCTGCCCTCAAGAGCTGATCCTTAAAATTCAAGAGGTCATTCATAACTGTCTCTAATTGCTGAGTAAGCAAAACCAATTTATTTTCATTTTCCTTAAGCCAGGGGATATTGGTTTTAGAATCTTTTTATTCTCCCTATGCAGTTCTTTAAACTTTCACTAAACTAATTCTAAAGAATCAGTAAGGTCTCCCTTCTTATTGAATTGACTGGGCTCCCCATACTGCTTCCACCAGGTACTTATATCTGACACCTAATCACCTGAAGATGTCTTTCTATCTAGTTCAGTCACTGGATCCAAAGTCAGGAAGAATTGAGTTCAAATCCAACTTCAGTAACTTGCTTGCTATGTGATCCTGGATAAATCATTTAACATCTGCTTCAGTTTCCACAACTGTAAAATGGGTATTATAATAATAGCATTTCTCTCTCTCTGTCAGGATTGTTAGGAGAAGCCAATGAGATAATATTTGCAAAGTGCTTAGGGTACTGCCTGGTATACAGTTATAACTTCATAAATGCTTGCTCCCTTCTCTTCTTTCCCCCATTCTCTGCATCACTTAACCTCTTTCTGTCTCAGTTTCCTTGATTATAAAATCGTGATAATAATATCACTCACCTTCCAGTCTTATTATTATTATAAAATAAGATAACATTTTAAAAAAATATATGGTGCACAGTCCCTGACATATACAGTACTAGGCACTTAATAAAAGCTTGCATCCTCCCTTTCCCTAACTTGAACCACAAAATAGCTGCAATCCAACGTTGCTGACCAATACCAACACTCTCAGGTCAAATAGCTCAGGTAACTGCCAGGATTCAGGCTTAGAATTTGAACATAATGAAATTCTTACGGATCATAAAATGTAACTATTAATTTTACTGATGATAAAGGACAAAAAAGGATATAGTTACAAAAAAAATTGATACCTCTCTACTCCACAATTGCTAGGGAAGCAGTGATCAAAATGGCGGCCCATTGCAGGCAATAGGAATTCTACTAGACCTCTAGATAATAGCTTTCCATTGGCTGGGCCTTTTATTTCTGTAGTCTCTGTCCCAACCACATCCTTCTGATGGGCTTCTTGACTCCTTAAATGGAAACATCCCAACCTAAATGAAACAAATGTTCCTACCACAGAATTAGAGTAATAGCAGTAAGGACATGCTGAATAAGGTTGACCTGTGGAACACAGCCATTCAGTCAGACAGTGATTAATGGGGCTTCCATGATGCCCATTCTGGTCCTCAGTTTCATTATCAGGAAGTGTGTTTAGAGTTTCCTTTTTTGATGGTTTGCCATGTTTCAGGTCTTCCTTTTTTCCTTTCTCTGTAAGTTAGAAAATTCCTATAGTATGACTACTAGGATAAACTTGTATAACCCTGTTTTCATCATATCCAAAAGTGTCTCAGGAGAAAAAAATGGTAGAACTTGAACAGTGAAAAAAAGTGTCAATGAATCTCAAAAAAAGTGTCTTGAAAAAAATTCTCTGATACTGTAGGGCACAATTTGCTGCAGCCTTCAGGCTGCTTGTAGCAGGCCAGAGAAATTCCTCTACATTCAAACAATGTTCTCCTCTACATTTTTCTCCAGTACCTGAAATCCTTTGTTATGTCACAAGTGACCTGAAGACTGTAAGTCGCCTGCAGACCACAAGTAGGCCTGGTATAGGGCATCAGTGTAAGGGTAAATGTTTAACAATGGGCTCGCAAAAATGCAGTTGGGATATACTTTTAAATTTAATCTGCATTATCAACATTTTCCTTTTTTACTTTCTTGAATCTAGTCAATAAACAAAACAGTAAATTAAGTCATGATTTTCAGTGTTTGCTGATTTCTCAGATTTAAATCACCTCATTGAAAATTTAACAAGTTGTTCTCGTGATAAGGTTCAAGCTGGCTCTAACATAATCTTGTTTAATTCTAAAGGGCAAGCTGAGGTTTTGCTTGTCCCATTGGGAAAACTAACTTAAATGCTTAAAAATACACAGAGTACGACCACAGGATAAAGCGACTTGCTTAAAATCAAAGCTGATAAGCAGTGGGGCCAAGTTTACATTTTTTTGTTTTGTTGTTGTTGTTTTTTTTGTCAAGTTAAAAAAATCAGTAAACGTTCAACCATTGTCAAGAGACACAGGACTCTGGCCAGGCATCTCTACTGTTGCCTCCTGAATACCTTGTGAAATTCCCTGTGCTAGACCAACGCTTTGACAAGGTATGGACTCCCTTTGTCATGAATTCTAGTTGCCCTGTTGAAACCACATTGAAAATGAAGTTCCTGAATAATTCATTCACTTGATCGTTACCCTTGGTCTTGCTTATTAAAGGACAGAATACTGAAGAGAAAAAAGTTGGACAGAGGACATAAGGCCTACATAGAGATATAGACTCAGTTCCTTGAGAAATCAAGCCCTCCAGGAAACCAGAGATGGCACGGTATATAAGCAATGGCCAACATGGAAACTGTTGGTACACAAGACAAGGGGAGAAGAGTGCTTGGACCCAGGAAAAGACTTGCTTCAAATGAGGAGCTACAGGGGGATAGAACCAAGGATCAACAAGGCCAAGAAGCATACCCAGTCATCATAGGGTCATTGAGGTAAAACTGAAAGGGATCTTTGAGACCATTTAGGGATCTTTGAGACCATCTAGTCCAAACTTCTCATTTTATAGACCACAGGATGACAGATAGATGATAAATTTATACCCAGATTTCACATGCTATCTGGTCTAACCCACTCATTTTATAAGTGAGGACAGAGACTCAGAGAGTATAAGATACTTGCCCAAGGTTGCACAGGTAGGAAGTGATAGGGGCAGGACTGAAAGCCAGGTTTTCTGACTCCAAAGCTCATGCTTTTTATGCTGCTTTTCTCTGATAAAGGAAAATGAGGCTCAAGAAGTCAAGTTGACTTGCTGAGTTTCCAGGTGTCAGTGCTGTGATTCAAATACGAGTCCTCTGATAGCCACATTGTCTCCCTATCTTTTTCTTCAGTGAAATAGAATTCTTTGTCACTTGGGGATGAGCACAACCTCAAGGTAGAGCTATGGTTGGGAGGAATGGTATAAGTCTGCAAGGAAAGTGGGACTCATCACAGCATGGACTATTTGATTCCAATATCCCTGAATGCTTTTCTGTCACTGCTATTGTCTGTCTTTCTGTTCTTGAAGAGAACCATGACATCTGGGAGGTGCCATGACTTGCAAGAGAATTAGATTTAAGTGAGGCAGGCTGTGCAAAGTTACCAGCCTCACTTTCTCCTCCAGAGCCATCTGGGTCCAGTGGCATGATACAGATCAGGACAACTGGAGATGGCCGCCTCCTATCATTCCAGAGAGCACTCAGAGTAAGACTGGAACAATCCCAAATCTGGAACACAGTGAAGGTCCCTGGAGACAGAGGCCAATTAGAGAGGGAAAGAGATTTGGCTGGGCTTTTTATACACTCATGTATAAGTACTTCGCATTTTCTATTGGATGAAACAAAATCTGTCCATATTTGATGTTTTGTTAACATGAGTGCTTGCACAGAAGCTGAGGATCCTTTTCCTTTTGTTGTGGAGATCTCGCCAAATTCTGATGTTCCCAGGGGAAACCTTATATGGGGGCACAAGATAAAGAGAGATTTTGAGGGAAATTCCCAAGATTGAACTGGGTCCACATGAGCCTCAAGATGTAGTTCTGATGCATAGCAATTTATAGATTAAAAAAATAATAATAATTCTGTTTTCAGAAAGTCATGAGTTCTCAAGCATAGTAAAATTCACTTCAGTTCAATAAATAAACATTTATTAAATAACTACTATGTGCAGGGTGCTAAATAATAACTTACATGTGTATGTATATTTTCATTTTGGAATGGTCTAGACTTGTAATCTCATCAATATGGGGAACTTCCATTATGGAAACTCCAAAATGGCAACCTGGTCCTAATCACACAGCTAGTATGTGTTAGAGACATCACTTGAACCCAGATTTTTCTGACTTCAAGGCCAGCATTCGATTCCCTATGCTATGTTGCCTCTGCATCTATGTAGAGCTTCAACTATATTATCTGGTCTGATTCTTACAATAATCTTATGATAAAAATGTTTTATTCTTACCCCTATTTTCCATATGCACTGCACTCAAACCTGTCATTGCTTACTGCAGAGCCAATGCAGATCTGTAACTGATGGTTCCATGTTCAATATTTCCATCCTTTCTCCAAATAGCCACAACCTTGGTGTGTTTCTTAGCTTCCTGATCAGGCGCTGATGGTCCCATGAGAACCAATCTGCTCATTGGGTAGTTTATTTTTTGTTTGTCCTTTTTGCTATATGCCCTGGCTAATATCTTTTCCCATAATGGACTGCTTCTAATACAGTTGTAACTCTTGACCTTCAGTGGTCCTGCAGAGAGATGTCACACATTGTTCTTCCCATCACATTTCCATTTCATATTCTCAGCTTAGAGATGAGGAAAGAGAGATTTAGTAAGTTTGAGCAACTTGCCCAAAGTGACCCAGCTATTAGGCTTTAGAGTCTGACTTAAGCCCATGTCCTCTGACACCAAGAAACAGATGTTTAGAAAGTTAGAGTGAAAGCAAAGAGGAACCAAGCATGAATTATTATTACGCTTACAATTTTATCTTACCAATACCATCGTAATTAAGAAGAAGAGCAAGAAAAGAGTATTGGCTGTGACTTTTTCTTTTGGAGGGCACTTGTCTGCTATACGAAGTTACTATAATTCTTTAGGTGATGGGGAAATTTTCCTACTTTTGGAGGAAAGGAAGAGAAAGATCCAATTACTTAATTGACTATGTACAATATGGGCTAGTCAACCCTACAAACCCACTCTGCCATCGTGGGTCTTTCCTGTTTGGCTGAGATTGTGATCTAATGAAGTGAAGAACAAAGCAATGAGCGATCCAGAGAGCCTGGTTGAGAGGAATAACAAGATTTTTTTGGAGGCCAGGGTTGTAGTGAAGATCAAATGCTACAACATGTGAAAAAGCTATTGTTGTCATCCTTGTAATCATTAGTATTCTAAAATAATATTATAGATTGCTGCTGATACTAATATTAATCACAAAGAAAAGTATATTTGAAAGAGAACAACTTACTTAACATAAAGAAAATGAAAACCAAAGAGAAGCTTTATGTTTCCAGGTAATTCTTCATGTGTGCATATATTTTCATACGTATTGTGCATTTCATATGTATTGTGCATTTCATATGTATTGTGCCCATTCCTATTAAACGCCTCTTTTTGAGGTTCCTAGTAAGGCCTTCTGGAAATGAAGATACCATTCTCAACAAAGACCAAGAGGTGTCTAAAATGTCTGACTTGGAGGAAATAAAAATGGGCTGTTAGGTCTGTAGGACTATAGTTTTTTAAAAAAATTATCATTGATTTAAGATTGGCAGGGACCACTAAGGCCCTTTAGGCCAAACCCCTCATTTTGCAAATAAGAAGACAGAGACCTACAGTGATTAATTGACTTGACCAAGTTCACACAGGTAGTAAGTGTCAGAGGAGAGATTTAGGAAGGAAGGAAATGGATGTTAAAATTCGTGTTGTAATGGAAGAATTTTTTAAAAGCACAAATCCATTGTCTAGTGGTATTATAAAAATAAAATATATAGCATTTTAAAAGGGTGTTGGTGAGTCTTTTCAACTAGAAAAATCTTTTTGTTTTAAAACACAGAAAAGAGGTTGCTTAATTCTGGACGTCAATTAACATTCTTACAAAGGACTGGCAGGAAGCCACAGTGGACGTCTAATAAGAGACAGTGTGTCATACCACTGTTGACTGTAAAATTAATTACCATTTCTAAACAAGAACTCTGGGATGTGTTTTCTTTCAGACGTGTACTGCCTTCACTGGCGTTATGAACATTGCAAATAACATTATTAAACCATGCATTTTGGAAAAATTGTAATCTGTGGGAAAAAAGAAACCAAACCCAAAACTGTGTATTGCGCCAAATCCTCATTGTGCAGAATGGGTTGAAAATTAAGAAGTGTCACCTATCTCAAGTATGTGTTAGACATGCACGTGCTGGCATCAGCTGCTGATCTAATGCATGTGGAGCTGCCGTGTCACTAAGGCATTACGAACCATGGCAGAGCCACAGACAAAGCAGCTTCATCATTAATGTCAGTAAAAGGAACTGCAGGAAAAATAGAAAGCCTCTGGAGACCTTGTCTGGACTTCTTGGAGCCTGGACAAAAAGTCCTTTCCAGTCTGATAGCAGCTGCAACAAAGGGGAAAATAACACAATAACTCTAGTGGCCATTAAGTCAAAATGGGTAAGTAGAGGAGCCTGTGATGAATCTTTTCAGCCAGCAATAGTAATAGTGAGTTTATTTTTTATGGCTTCTAGCTAAAATCAAATTAATACTCAATGCTAAATTATGCTGATTTGTTTGGGTATATGTTTACTTGCCAGTTTTAATCTGTTCAAATCAGATTGCTCCTTATCTCTGTGAAAGAGGATGAGATAGATATCTGGATTTGGGATCTGATGAGAATCGATTCAAGTTCATGTTCACTAGAAATCGAAGGAAATATGGCTTAGAATTTCAGGTGGGTTCAGAACTGATTCATGGCAGGCTTGGATGGTGATGAGTTATTATTAATGCTTTGGCAGCCACCTAAAAGGACATGTCAAATGAAGTTCCTCAAGAGTCTGTCCAGGATTGGTTATATTTAACATTTTGTCAGTGGCTTAGATGATAAAATATGGGATGTACTCATAAAGTTTCATGGATGGATCCAAGTTGGAAGAGGTCGCTAACACCTTGGATTATCAAATTATAATTTAAAATGACCTTGAGAAATTGAAGTGGTCAGTAATAAATAGTATTAAGTTCAAAGGGTAGAGTAGAAATTAAACAAGTCTGGGAATGATTAGCAATAGATAAGAGAAAAAAGACCAGGGAATCCATCTGAATAGAAATTATGAATTTTTAGGATTATAGAAAAATAAGCTAGCTTAACACTTGGAAATAAAAACAAGAATTATTATTATTGTTCCTACTACCAACAGCTAGCCTTTCTATGGGGCTTTAAGGTTTGAAAAGTGTTTTACATGCTATCTTCATTGCCATTCAATTCAATAAACATTTATTAAGTGTTTACTGTGTGTCAGACACTGTGCTAAGTGCTAGAGAAAACAATCAAGAAAAAAGAAAAAGTGTCTGCCCTCAAAGAGCTTGCGATCTAATGGGGGAAGACAGCACACTACTACCAACGCCACGTTGATCATCCTCTTTCTTGGCCTTCCCTCATGGCGCTGCATCTGACCTTTTGGGCCTTACTAACCATGCCTCAGCTACCATTTGACCCTGGAACTTTTTTCACAGGCCTCATCATCCTGGAATATCCATCTTCCACTGTAGCCTTCTCACCCTGGAGTATCCCACCACCATGTTAGCCTCATTCTCTCATTGCTGAACTTCTCCCAGGGCCTCTATTTTAGGGAGAGGCATAAGCCCGCTAACTTTGATTCTCTTCTTGTCTCTGCTTCTAATTTTCCAGACTTTGACACCATACCTTCCCCTGACTTGCCTTTAGCCCATCCCAAGAGATACCAACCAATCCAGATATATTTGTTTTCTAATACAAACTGCCTTTTAAAGAGATCCCGTCATACTGGCACCAGCTCTAGGCAGAAGTTGGAAGTTATCTTTATGGTCAGGAAATGAATTCTGGGGTCTGACATTCATGAAGTAGTATGCCAAGCTAAGATCTGACTCTGACTCTTGAACTTGAGTATTCAGTTGCATTGAGAACACAGGGGCAACAGAAGCTCCTTCTCCTTCCTTTCTCATCTCTCATCTGTTTCTTAGCACATCAGCATGACAGAGTGAAGCTCCACCATCTCCAAGATCCCAAACATTTTACTTACCTTTAGGCCATCCACCGGTTGTGAATTTGACAAAGCTATTTTCACAAATTATTCTTTTTAGTTTTATTTATTGTTATACAGAAGCATTGAAAAATTTCTTCTTGGAATGGTGCTTCCTCTCGTACACCTTTAATCTGGGCATGCCCACCCAAACTCTACCCATTCTTTAAACTTGTGAATCCTATCAAGGCATTTAGTAAGAACAACCCAGATACTCTTTGATTTCTTAGCCATCATTGCCTAAATAATTTGGTAATTTATCATGTAGAGCTTTATGACTTTTCCTTTATTGCTAGAAAAATTTCTTAACATTTACACTTACGTAAAGTTAGGTGAGTTCATGCTTTGGCTCAGAAAATTTTCTATGAACCCTATGAGGGCAGGATTTACGTTTATGCTTTATTAATTGTATCTCTCACAGTGCTTTGTAAATAGTAGAAATTAAATGAATATTTGTTTATTGGGGGAGCAGAAAGAGCAGGGAAGGGAGGGATGGATGGAGAGAGAGACAGAGAGAGACAGAAAGAACATTCCCTTTCTAGCGTAATTTTGACTATGATATTTCTGCCTTTAAAATCTAGCCTTCCTGATAGCCTCAACTAGATTGCTTTTGCTTTTTGAAGTAAGAGATGAAGCCAGCTGTCTTTTGTGTAGTGGGGATACACAAGGGATCCCTTTTCATCTATAGGATCCTGAATTCCTTCTGCTGTTTATTTACTCCTAATAGATCTGTATTCCCTAGAATTTCCCATAGAGTACAATGTAAAGTGTAGGAACCCAATGTGAGAAAATATTAATAATAACCAATAATTTTTGGGGGGAGGTTTAGTGCTCTCCCCTTCTTCTAAGTCCTTTAAAATTCAGTCTTTGAAGGGTCTTACTGATCATGAGATCTCATTAACTCTCCTTGATCTTGGTCAGACCCCACCCAAATTTCTAAGGAATTTAAACTAAGGTGGGGAATCCCATTGTGTTCTACTCAAGCTTGGGTGGAGACAGATCCTTTTCTAGATTGTTCAAGGCTGGGGATGGTATTAGTAGAGATAATTTCTCTGTCCAAGGATAGAGTGTAGTAACTAGCAGCCCCTCCTTGCTTAGAAGGGTATATAAACTGTGAGCCCACCCACCATGATTGTCTTTGGTCTAGGAGAAATGGCCAAATGACAGTTCTTTTGTTAATAACCTGCTGGCCTTATTGAAAAATGATTAAATTATCCAAAAATTATGTCTCTTGAACCTTTCTAATCATGATGCTGATAAATAATTAGAAAGGAGAAACTAAAAGTACTAAAAGTACGTGAATTTCTTATGTTCTGACCACGCAACCTAGATATATTTCATCTCACTTTCACTCCTTCCAAGTAAATCTTCCCTTCCTATGTAGTCATTTAAAATGTCCTCAGGCAAATAACCTATGTCCTATCTCTGGACTTTGGTAGATTCAGGAAAACAAAACAAAGCATACGCAGAAACATAAAAACACAGAGCTAAAATTGGAACCTCAGAGGATATATCTAGTTTAATGCCCCTCATTTTACAGATGAGGAAACTGAGGCACTCTAATACTTCACAGACATTTCTGCTTGTTTGTTAACCACACTCTAGTATTATGGAATTACATAAAGTAAGAGCAATCAATGAGAATTCAGTCAGTTTCTTCAGAGCAGAAATATCTAATACTGAAACCTTTCTTACCTATACCATCCTTAAATGGTGCATATTATATTTTTAATCTCCCTAAGCAAGATCTGCTTTTCTCTCATTAATTTGAGCTAGCTTGGTCTCATGACTCTAATTGCCAGTGGCATGGGTAACCGTGTCATTTCTATCTTTGGGAGCTGCTGTGTGTAGATTTTTAATTCTTCAAAGGGTTGACCTCAGATGAGAACATTAAGGTAGCTTTGGCAAGCATACCCTCTGCTATTGACAGCTAGATTTGTCTTAGTGGTATGGCTAGTCAGGGTTGAGAAAATTACTCTGTCTTTATATTCCTTCTTATGATCCCATCTTTTTTGAATCTTGAACCAAGGCACACACTAATCTTATATGGATCTAGTTTTCCTTTAACAGGAGAAAGACCCCAAATCTCCCTAAGATGGTATGAATTAATATACTGTTCTTCTCAAGGGGGCTTGGGTTTTTCAGGTGAATTCTTGAAATGGTAACCCAAAGGAATTTAGACTGTTAAAATTTGGAGCAGTGTGGTAGGCCAGTGGGGGAGATATTTTTGTGTACAAGGCCTTAACAGAAATAATTCCTACTTTTGATTGCTTCAATGTTTGTGAAGTACTTTCTTCCCAACTCTGCAAAATCAGTAATGCATGTATTAGGATTTTTATTGTATAACTCGGGAAACTGAGAATTAAATAAAGTCATACAACTAATCAAGCTTCAGAAACAGGATTTAGATAGAAGTAAGGTCTCCAAGACAATAAACCAACAGACATTTATTAGGTATCTGCTATGCATATTACACACATTCCACAATCCCATGCTGCCTTCTCCTAAATGCCTCACCAACCCTATTGTGTCGATGGCCATCCACTCTCCTTTGTCCACAGTAGTTAGATCTTTGCACCTGTCTCCTCTGTCCTTGGAGATGTGATTTCAAGACTGATGATATGTAACAAGAATGGTATTTGCTTTGCTATCTCAGGTTTATAAAAGCAATGTCAGTTTCTCCTTCCATACACACACACACACACACACACACACTCAATCCATATTGTATGTACACAATCCATATACAATTGCTACCCTTTACCCCTAGTCATTTTTTTTTTAAAGAAGAGAGTCATAATTTTTTTTTCCAGTTAAAATGACCTACTTTTGAGCAAGTTTCTCATCTAGCTAAAACCTTTAGGGAGATAATTCTCACACAATGGGACCTTCTATTTTTAGCAATCTGAGGAACAAGTCCTTCTGAATTTGAAACCATCCACTGCATTATAGTTTTCTTCCAGGGTATGTCTGGTCAGGACACTATGGTAATGAGATATTTTAAAAGCTTAACTACAAATAATATCCTTTTTATATACTTTAGTAAGAGTTTTATATACATAAGTTCATCAATCAGTAAAACAAGTCCAGCACAGCATAATGGAAATTACTGTCTGGACAGGCAGAGGATATGGGTTCAAATCCAGCCTTGGATTCTTCTTCCTGTGTGACACTGGGCAAATTACTTAGCTTCTCTGGGCTTAATTTCCTTATCTGTACAATGACAGCCTTTATTCTCAAGAAGTTCACACTTTAATGGGGGCAGATAGCACATATAGAAGGTTTCAGCTGCAAGTAGGATGGAAAGGTACCATGGTCCTTAGGGCATAACCACAAAGCAGATGGCAACACCTCTTCTTTTTTATGTCATTTCCACTGATAAAACATCCATTTCTGATTTTGAAACATCTGGCAATTTGGAGGATTTTGTTGAAAAAATGTGCCCTAAACATTAATATGTTGCGATAATGAGGGGTAGTTAGAACATTTCTGATAAGCAGAGAAGATTTTATGAGGATGGATTTTGACAACTGATGCAGGAACAGGGAGTTTTGGGTTGGCAAGAAGCAAGTGCACTGCAGGATGGAGCAGCTGGGCTCAGCCTTTACTCAAGTGAGCAGCAATCAATCCTTCCCATCTCAGATGCTTATATAACAATGAAACATCAAGCTCCCCTCTGCACTGAAATTAAGGCAATGTACATGCTTATGTTTCTTAGATTTCACTATTATTCAGCAGTACAGGAAGGCTACATGGCCCAAACTAGTTTGATCCTATATAGGAAGAGAGATGGGTGCTCTAGTGCCCAGTTCATGACTATCCAGCTCTAACCAGGAAGATATATCCCCTGGACCACTGACATCCAACCCTGAAGCAAAGCAGAAGGACTAGTGGGTTAATAATGGAGGTTTGCTAGGCCATTTATGAAGCTCTGCTTCTATGGTGTTATCTTTTACATCTTGCTCCAAGATTTTGTCCTTAGTGTCTTTGGGCATCATTATTAGTTGACGGGGAGGAGGAGCCTGGTTTTTGAGGTATTATTTCCATGACTTTCCCCTTCAAGATCTGGACCTCAGGGACTTTGGGACTGGATCTGCTTGTGGTTAGCCTTTGGGACTGGATCTGTTTGTGGTTAGCCTTGTATACAAATGGTATACATATGGGTTTGCATCTGCGTGACTTTGCAGGCATCCAATATCACACACATGAATGGGCCCCTTGTATAATAAAACTTTCTTTTACGAATTTCAGAAATATTATAAATAATAAAAGCTCTGTCTTCCTTTCTGTTGCTTCTTTATTTTTCTCTCTCATATCAATCAACAAGTATTTCCCAGTTCCCCGCTATATTTCAGGTGCTGAGCATACAAAGACAAAATTTGAATAGCCCCTGCACTCTAGGAGCTTACAATCTAGCTCCCTAGAGGAGACATGTACTTATGCAGGCATATATGAAATACGCACAAAATAATTTTTTGGGGGAAACAGTATGTGGAAGGATGAGGAAAGGCTTCATATGCCATTTCATTGTGTCACTTCAACAAAACCTTGAAGGAAACTAGAAATTCTAAGCGATGGAGATGAGAAGTGCCTGGGCATAGGGGTTGATTAGCGTAAAGAAATGGGGAGAGAAGATGTAATGCCACAAATGTCATGGGTGAACAATAGTAAGATGGATAGTTTAGTTGGACTGTAGGGTAAGTATATATGTGTAATGGGAAGACCAGGGGTAAGGGAGGCAGCATGTAATAAGGCAGGGAAGGTAGAATAGAATCAGAATTTGAGGCACTTTAAAGGTCAGCAGAGAAATTTATTTTTGTACTGTGGTAATAGGGAGCTATTGAAGTTTATTGAATAGTGGAATGGAATGACTTCATCAGTCCTGAATTTTAGAAAAATTGCTTTGGTAGCTATATGGAGGATAGATTGGAGTAGAGACAGATGATGAAGGGAGATTGATAAGGGGACTATTCAAAAAACCAGGCAAGAGACGATGAGTATCTGAACTAGAGTGGTAGCTGTGTGGATGGAAAGAAGAGAGGGATTTTATATACATATGACAAGATACACAGAGTGAGGTGGAGTGAAGAGTTAAGTATTTGCAAAGGTTTTGTGAACATTATATTTAAAACAAACACTTCTTTCTTTATTTGACATCTCCTATACAATGCTATGACTTCTGAAATTACATCAAACACATGTGATCAGAACTCATGGTTGACTTAAAAGTCACTTATTTGGGTCACAAAGTTGACCAAAGTCTTCCAAACCCTAAAGATAAATGCTTGATCTAGAAGGCAATGGAATGACTTTGGTATCACATTGTTCATCTTGGTCAATTTCTTTAACTTTAATATTAAAAAGTTGATAGATCTTTAGGATGTGAAGATCTCTCTAGAGAAGTTTTACTGTAGTCTAGATATAAAATAGCCCAATCTCAGGTCTGTTCTGACCAAAGATATAATGTTAAAGGGGTCTGATAAATTCAATGTAGTTCACTCCACCTTATCTTAATTTGAGAAAACCGTATTAATTATCTAGTTAGTAAGACAATGAAAAAACAGAAATAGCCCCTGTATTTGAAGAATTTACTCCTGTAGGATATATCAGACATCTAAGTAAATATAGCACTTATAGACATCCCAACTCACTTGTAGGTCCTGAAGACAAGGCTGCTTCAAACTCAAGATAGAATTGTGAACAGGTCCTCATCCATCCACAACTATAGCTCACAAATCCCTCCACATGTGTTTACTTTTCCTCTTCAGCCAAAGGAAACAATTAGTTCAAAGGAAAGGTATTTAGTCAAATAGCATAGCAAGAAAAAAATCTATTGAATATTTCCTCCATAAAATAAGGACCCATTTTCTCACAAACAGATACATTATCAGTAGAAAGAATGGGTACATATAAGAAATACATATGGAGGGCAGCACATTAGGGAACATGGGAGAGAAAGGCATACAGATGGAAGAAAACATGTATAGGGATATTTATGTAGTAAACATGCATGACCAGGGTGAGTACATGGAAGAATGCATCTATATCTATATGTTTTTCTATATATAGACACATAAACATATGTATATGTAAATAGATACTTATATACATAGATTTATAGATATAGAGATCTATGCATATATGTATAATATATATATATATATATATATATATATATATATATATATATACACAATGCACACAAAGATCTCAAGAAATATCTATAAATCTAGGTACCTATGTTACCTGTCTGTCTATCTCTCTCTCTGTCTCTCTCTCTGTATCTCTCTCTATCTCTTGCCTGTGGTTCTATAAGACTGCTGCTGTCTTCTGATGATAAAGTGGGAAATTGGGAAGAATATTTACAACCAATGTCTCTGATAAAGGCCTCATATCTAAAATATACAGGGAATTAAGTAAAATTTGTAAGAATATAAGTCATTCCCCAATTGATAAATGGTCAAAGGATATGAACAGGTTAACTTTCAGAGGCAGAAATTAAAGATATCTTTAAGCATATGGAAAAATGCTCTAAATCACTATTGATTTGAGAAATGCAAATCAAAACAACTTTGAGGTACCACATCTCACCAGTCAGATTGGTTAAGATGACAAAACAGGAAAATGACAAATACTGGAGAGGATGTGGAAAAATTGATATTCTTGTACTTTTCTTATTGAGCTTTTTCCTTGCTAGTTTTGTGTGACAGATAGTCTCTATTAATTTCTATTATTATATTTCCTTTTGGGTGTTCTGTAGTATCTGCTGGGCATTTCACACTACTAATTTCATGTGGTTGATTCTTTTCTGGTCCTATAATTACCGGTTTCTGCTTACTGTCAAACATGGTTCTACTGGGGATAAGTTTATAGAACTTCTCTCTTCCATCTTCTGGCTTCATCTGGAGTCCTCAACCGAGGTACAAAATATTTCCCATAAGAGAAGAAGAAGGTTCTGATAGGGCTTTTTTAAGGTTGAAGTAAGGAGATTTAAAAAAAACAAAAAGGTTTGAGAAAGGCAGAAACTACTCTTTCCTTGACCCCATGCAGTGTCACTGAACAAGGGGTAGGTAGATTAGTGTCTCTTTCTCACATGATAGAGGAGCCAGAAGTGACTCGTGATGGGATTAGGGGATGGGGAAGTGAGTAAGGAGGGTTCTGTGCATTTCTGTGAGCCTTTGCTAAATGAATGTCTCTTCTCCAAAAGGAGATTCTTTAACCCAAAGCCAAGAGTTTAGGTACACAAATTGACCCAGTTAATTGGTGTCTTCAAGATTAAGTTAATTTTTTGCCTAACCTCAACTTCCTTATCACCAAGGGTGGCATTTCTGTCAGAGGCTTTTCTCTGACTTGGGGTTAGATATTCCTCATGAGTTTTGTTTAATTTCCAATTACTCAAGTGTAACCAGTCAGTATCAATTTAGAGTCTACTCTTCTAACAAACTACCAATGATTCCCTGAGTTTAGGGGGCTCCTACTTTCTCACACTCAGGTTTCTTTTAGTCTCCTATACGAATGAATAGAGGAGAGAAAAATGTAGGAACAAAAGCAAGCTCGAGGGCAGTATCATTGTACTCCTTGACATATTCTTGCCTTTTAATGTATATATCTGAAATAAGATGTTGGTTGAAATAAGATGTCCTACATTAGCCTCAATTTATTCATCTATATAATGGGAACAATGATACTTGTACTATTGAGCTCATAGGATTTTTGTTAGGAAAAAATATATATAAATAAATATGAGTTATTTTTGCTGTGGTAGTGGTAGTTTTGGTTATAGTGATGAATTAAGCTTCTCTTAGGTAAATCTAGTTTCATGGACAGTGGGGCAATCAAGTGCAATCACTTGGGCTTTAAAAAGAGAGAGTACTCATTTAGGTTAGTGAATAATTAAAAAGTGTAACAATTCTGAAAAACTATATTTAAACATTTTTCCCCTTGTAATATTTGAAAGTAGCAGAAGCTAACAACCAAACAAAATTATATAACAGATGCTCTTAGTACTTGTGTCAGAGGCCACATTCACCCCCTCTCATCTTTTTTTATGGTCTTACTATATGCAACAATCTTAGTTTTATGTTAAATTTCAAAACTGAAGATTGTGTCCTCTCCATGCCTCTTGCAGACATCTTTTTTCTTCCTTATTATTACTATTTTTCTTTGTATACGGCACATAGCAGGTTAAAAGGGCTTCGCTGTGTTGATTAACTACCCAAATGTTTAATCAATACAGCGACAGCCAGGTGCGTTCTGGCTGTGAAAGACCTTGGGAAGGTCCCACTTGCCTTATTCCCCACCCCCAAGTGGGACGTCAATGAACTATTACATGGTCCTTGCATATCCATGCAGAGGGGCTTGGACAAATACGGTGCTAATGGATAATTGTGGGTCACCCTGTCAAAATATGTTAAATGCCCCTTGAGTAAGGATTTTTTTCCCTATTAAAAATGATGGCAAACTGTGACCTTGTTGATACAGTACTGCCTTTCAGAAAGCGTGTCTTACTCTGTTTTGAACCGACTCCCGGACTTGTGGGTCAAAAATCTGTTTAAACCACCATTATGAAACATACATCCTGTTGTTTATCCAGCCTTCAATAACTGTGTGACAAGGGGTATGAAATCACACTTTCTTGTTTAGGCAAAATGCATTCACTGACAGCCATTCTGGGGATACACCTATGGGAAAGAGGAGACCTTTTTTTGGAGATTTACAAACAACCAGCAAGGTCCTTGGATCCAGGATCATATTATGCCATTTGTGGAGATGAGATGAAGTGTTAGAAGGCTGAAGTTTGAGGTTCCACTTTCCTCCCCTCCTTGTTTTGCCTCCCCCCAAGTCTCTACATAATGTCTTTAACACTCATGTTTATTCTCTACTACTACCACACATGCCAATGCAATGCATAGACTTTCCCGTTGTTGGATGTTATAAATCACTAGAGGATGAAAGATATCTGCATCGATACACAAAGGTCCCAGCAATAGATAAGACCTCAGCATCCCTACACTGTTCCAGCTAGATTGTTGATCCAAAGGGAGTTTCTTAAACTTGTGCTTCAATAGAACACCTCTCCTAATAAAAATGAAAACTTAAAAGGCTATTCAGATTATGTAGGGATGTCAAAATGAATTTATTATTTTCTCTTTAGCTGTGACTTGGTCTAAGATAATACTTCAGGTTAAAACTAACAACAAGGGCAAGAAATGCCATAATTGGCTGAGTTTTACTATGCCACTAAAGCCTTTTTTCCTATAGAGTGTGCAAAAATATTTAAAACTGTAGAATGTAGAATAAGACTTACTGAATATGGAGAGCATTATGCTTATTTTAATGGATCATGGAAAGAATATATGTTGCCCAAGTATAATACACACATTTAGTGAGTGTAATAAAGGGTACTATCATCCTCGAAAATGAAGGAAAACAGTATAAATAACAAAAATGGGAATCCTCTTAACATGTCAGTGATTTTATTTGAATAGCTCCACTTTGTACATATGTCTACAATTTACCTCCGGGCACTCAAATAAAAGGCAACAATTTACACATTATAATGAAGTGGAATAAAAGTCTCAATTTTAACACTCATTGCATGGTAGGATTTTACTGTATCTGAGTACAAAGCCAAAGTATAGCAACTCTTATGGATTCACTGAGTGATAAAATGGAATACTGCCCTTTTCCCTTTGAAGGCCTGATGATATCTCAATGAACTCCCCCTACCAGTCCAACCCTAGTGCCTAGTACTGGAGCTGTAAGAGTTACTTGATTATTCTTTCTCTGGAAACATAGACCTTAAGGGCTGGGGAAAGTCTTAGGGATGATCTCTTGCCAGCCTTTCATTTTACAGAGAAGACGGCTGTGGATGAGGCAGGCAAAATTGTTTTTCTAAGATAATCAGTGGTTAAATGAGACTTTTAAATTAAGTCTTCTGATGTTTAGTGCATTTCCCATTCTTTTACACTATGCCATCTCATAGGGTTATAAATAGTTGTTGTTCATCCTTTGTATCCACTATGAGCCTTGGGAGATATTGGCACAAAACCACCCAGCATGGCGTGCCCACGTCGAAGAAGGTGCTGTGCCTCTCCTGAGCAAAGCAGAATCACAGTAGCACCAAGGAAACTTGAGAGGTGCAAATCTAGAGACATTTCCATCTCCAATGTTCAAACAGACTCTTTGTGCCCAACCTGTGGCAGAGCCTTCCATGATCACTTTGGAGGATTATAGTATTGAGAGCTGGAAGGAATCATAAAAACCATCTAGTCCAACTTCATTCTAAAGAGGAGAAAACTTAAATTCAGAAAGTTTAAGTGATTTGTTCAGGGGCATAATAGCAAAGCAGGATATGGCCCCTCATTTCCTTTAATTTGCTTAGTTTGCTTACTCTCAGATGTTTGTGAGGTAATTTACCCTGTAAACAAGTGCTAAAATCTTTTTTTTGGATTCTGGTTTTCTGAAGAAAGATAATGTGTGAGGGACCTCACTCATGTGGATTATACCTAGATTCATGGTTAAATCCTCAGATTGTTCTAGCAGCTTACAGTCATTGTGCTGTTTTTGGATTAAACTGTGGGGGAATCATAGGGATTCTCCAGAGTATTAAGAACTGCTGTTGAACTTTTAGCATTTTTGAGTGTTTAAAACCCATTTGTTTCATTCATCCATTCCATAAACAGTTACTAAGCACCTCCTTTAGGTAAGGTACTGGTAGCTACCACTTAGTCATCTCATAAGCATTTACTAAGCACTTACCATGTGTTAGATAATATTAATTATCTTCAAGGCATTTACAAGAAAAGTGGAATCATATTTGCATGGATTTTGTTGTTTAGTCATTTTTCAGTTTTGTCCAATTTTTTTGTGAACTCATTTGGGGTTTTTCTTAACAGAGATACTGGAGTGGCTCGCCGTTTCCTTCTCCAGCTCATGTTGCAGGTGATAAAACTGAGGCAATCAGGGTTAAGTGACTTGTCCAGGGTCACACAGCTGGTAAGTATCTGAAACCAAAGTTGAACTCAGGTCATCCTGACTCCAGGCCCAGTGCTCTATCCACTGAGCCACCTAGCTGCCCCTATTGGTAGCAACCCAGTGAAATGGCTGGCTCATTCTTAATAAAGATTTCAAGGAGTCTAGTTAGGGTAGTCCCTTTTTTGCAGATCTTTCCTGCTTATGCAACCTAGATTATCATTTAGGTCTGTGGGCAGTTATTACAAGTAAAGAGTTTTCATTGCTTGGAGGGGCTTAAATTGAGATCAGTATCTGACTGAACAAATATTGATATTTCTGCTGGCTAAGTTCATACAGTTGTCACTCTAGTTAAAAACAAGAAAGACACTTTTGAAAAATCCCTGTCTTGTCATATGCAGTCTTTTATAAATTTCCTATCTATGAAAGTCATCTAATTTGGAGATTAGAGGGATATATTACTACAGTTACGATTTACATAGATTTTAGCAGATCATTTTATAAAGCATCTCCTATGATTCTTGTGAAAAAAGATGAAGAGTAGACTAGAAAGTAATACAGTTAGGTGGTTTTTAAACTGACTGAATGGTTGAACTCTAAGGATAATTTTTAATGGTTCAATGTTCGACTTGGCAGGAGGTCTCTACTCAAGGATGCCAGGGATCCGTGCTTGGCCTTATGTATTTTAGGATTTTTAACAACTACAAAAATTGATCTGTCTTCCTACTAATTCCAGAGTTTCCTCCAATGAAGCAAATCACGGTCCATCCATGCATGCCCTTCCATCCTGGATCATTCTTATTTATGTGGTCCCATAAATTTACCAGAGAGAAGTGCAGTGTGCCAGAGATTTGTCTTACTATGTTTTGCTATTGTAAGGTTACCAGTAGAGAGCTCTGCTGTTTGCCTGTAATACCTTATTCTTTTCACGTGACCAGGCTAAATTCCTCTATTCCCACAATTCCCTGCTGAAGTCTTCACTTCTGTCCATCTTGGATAGAGGCACTGATAAAACCAGCTTTTTCTGATTCCCAAGACAGATTCAATAGCAGTGAGGATATAGAGAGATCTCGATAGGCTAGAATCTGACTGGCTGAATCTAATGGGATGAAAGGGGAAAAGATAACAGTAAAGTCTTACATTTGAGCTTAAAAATCAACTTTGCATGTCTAGAATTATAAAGGCATGATGAGACATCAGTTTATAATAAGAGGTAACAAGTGGACAGTCACAACTTTACAGTGACAAAAGAAAGTAAGACAAGCCTTTGGCAAATTGGATGAATTTCCCTATCATGAACTTATGGAAAGCCATGAATAAGAGTCACTCAGGATAGGAAGGCATGAATGGACTTGTGTCTCAGAATACCAGAGTAAGTTTGATAAGACGGGGTTTTAGTAGACAGCAAGTATACTATGAGTAAGCATTATGATATAGCAGTCCAAAAATTTGGATTTTGGGTTGCCTTAAGGTACACATCGGATTGAGGAGTAGGGAGAGGATAGTGCTGCTATGCTCTGCCCTTTTCAGAACATATCTAGAACTTTGTGTTCTGTTCTGAATGCCACAGTTCAGATGCATTGATAAGTTGGAGAACATTCAGAGGAATGAAACCAAGATGTTGAAAGACCTTGAATCCTTGTCAAATGAGCCCTGCTTGAAGTAACTGGAGACATCCTGGAATAAAGAAGACTCATGGGGAGGAGAGAGTGACACATGAGAGCTGTCTTCATGAAAGAGGGATTAAACTTTTTCCGTTTGGCTTTAAAGGAAGAAATAGGAGCCATGGGTAGATGTTGATGGAGTCAAATTCATGCCTACATTCAGGAAAAAAATTCCCTGCAATTGCAGTTGCCTGAATGTAGAACAGAGTGGCTTGGGAAATAGTTCACTCTCATTGGAAGTCTTTCAGCAATGGTTGAATGACATGTGTATTATGGTATGAATTTCCTTTGGGTGTGGGTTACACTAAATGACTCTTGAGGTACTTTCAAAATCTAAAATTTTATGGAAGACTGGAGCTCAGGAGAGAGAAGAGAGTCAAATACATAGATCTGAGGATGACCTGCATAGAGTAAATAATTGAGCCCATGGGAGCTGATGTGATTAATGAGAGAGTATGTAGAAAGAAGTTCAGGAAAGTGCCTAAAGAGATATTCACAGTTGGGAGAGAGGGTCATAGATGCTGAACTATTAAGGAAAGCTGAAAAAAAATGGCTAGACATGTAGGTACTTGCATGATGGTATTTGAAATAACCATAATTTATTATTCAGTTCAAATTAAAAACTTAATTAAATGTCTCTAAGTATAACGTAAAGTGTCTAAGAGTAGCTATAGAATTGACTTTGGTTTCAAGAAAACTTGGCTTCAAACCTTGCCTCTAATATACCCACTACATACAGATAGATAGACAGACAGACAGACAGATAGAGAGACAGAAAGACAGACAGATAGATAGGATAGATAGATAGATAGACAGACAGATAGATTGACAGACAGACAGGCAGGCAGACAGATAGAAAGACAGACAGACAGACAGACAGATAGATAGATAGATAGATAGATAGATAGATAGAAGTATACCGAGACAGATTGATTTATAGAGAGATAGGTAGTATGTGTGTATATTGCTGTTGTTTATCCTTCACTTTTGAAGAGGACCAGTTACATCATAGGGGATGTCGTGACTTGTATGCAAACTACATTTAAGTGAGGTAGAGTTCTGCAAAGTCATCAGCCTCACTCTTTCTTCCTGAGTCATTGAAGTCCAGTGGCAGGACAAAAGACAAGACAACTGGCAATGGTCCTGGATGCCGTGGATAACCTTGGTGTCTTCAATGCCTGCCAAGTTCTTCAGCCATCTTCATGGCTTTTAGAACAAGTTGTTCTCATCTGCTCATTCCACTGTGGGTAAAGTCTTAGGACATTTCACTAACTCACAGAGGACATGCTTAGGACATTCCACTAACTCACCGAGAGGTCTGAGGCCTCTTGTTTACCTTCTATCTGGTTTAGCCCCTCTGCCAAGACAATTTACCCGAGTGTGACCACTGTGCATGCTACAGCTTCCTGGAACCACAGGTGAGAGTTGGGTGAAGGTGGACACCAACAATGGATGAAGAACCTTGAAAAGGCCTTGGGAAGCCCTCATACCAGAAGTGCTAGTCCCCTGTACACACTGTGTGTGTATATATA
>CM053580.1:238660967-238670848 GCA_028627135.1 Pseudochirops cupreus | reverse complement strand
CTTTCTCTCTCTCTCCCTCTCTCTCTCTCTCCCTCCCTCTCTCTCTCTCTCTCTCTCTCTCCCTCTCTCTCTCCATCTCTACCTCTATCTATCATATTAAAGTACACGTGTATGCATGTTTATGCTGTTATTGTTGTTGGTCCTTTGTTTTTTAAGACAACCTCCAGAAACTATTGAAACTTACATCTCAGTCTTTTGGCAGGGATGACACTGTGAAATGTCTTAGAGGACCCATCTCTTCCACATAAACTCCGGGAATTAGCTGAAAAACAGCTCCAGAAAAACTAGCAATAACAGAATCTGAACATAAGCCAAGAATGCTTTTCTATCCAGTACAAAAGTGCATAAAAAAGATGGCCAGAGGCCCATTGGGAGTTCAAACTAGAGAAACCAGTAAACGTTCTGATAAACACAGAACTTACGGAGGTGAGGGAAAGGTCACACTAGCAAAATCAGCATAAGATATGGTACCTGGGGTAGAACCTGATGGGGATGGAAAGAAGGGGTGGGAGAGAGTCAGTTTAAACTGCGTAAAATGGACATGAAATGAACAGATGCTCTCGACGAGGAGCATTACAAGGAAGTGCTAATTCTCCTAGCCAGCAAGATTCTAGTCCTGGTCTGCTAGAACACAGGCTGGGGCCAGGAGTATCCCTGAGGAGTCACTCCCAAAGAAAGAGGCTGCACCATGCCTTTTTTTCTCCATTCACTAGGGAACCACAAACAAATGCCAGGGCCAAATCAGCTTTGGGTAGCAGCAACAAGAGCATTATGCAGGATGCCTGAGACAAATGCAATCTCCCAAATCCCCCAGATTTGATCCCCAACAGTGTGAAATTAAAAAGGTTGAGACCTAATTTAAGAACCATTAGAATCCCTGAATTACCATGAGAAAAGAAATCTGTACACCAAACTTTAAGAAATCATAAAAAGAAAACTGTCCAGGTTTACTTAAACTAGAAGGTCAAATCAAAATAAAAAGAATTCACCAAGGGGAAGAAAAAATTCCATAATCGTCCAGAAAGCACTCCCAATGCTCTAAGAAACGCATCATCAGGGGTCGGCTAGGTAGTGCAGTGAATAGAGTACCAGCCCTGGAGTCAGGAGGACCTGGGTTCAAATCTGGCCTCAGACAATTAACACACACACACACAAACAAAGCTAGTCATGTGACCTTGGGCAAGTCACTTAGCCCCAATTGCCCTGCCTTCTCCCCTCCAAAAATAAAAAAATAAAAATAAAAGAAATGCATAGTCAGGCCCTTCTTTATGACAGTGACATATCAAGGATGCTTTTGACCCTCAGCTTCTGTTCTGATGGGCCAGACAAGGCATGTGATTTTATGCTCCTAATTAATATAATTGGCACTAGCTTGCTATACTCCCATTTAGGATACTGACTGACCTCAAGTACATTTGAGGGAGTTTGAACTGTTTGCCCTTCTCTCTCTGACTCTTCTAGGTTCTAGCCCAGGTATCAAAATTCATGCTGATTTCCCTAATATGGCCATCTCACCCACTCTATTACTTTTGTGTTTACCAGAGTGGCTTCCTTACTTTGAACCATGACTACCCTCTGCTCTTTTCTGGCCATCTTTTTGTGCAATTCTATAGCGAATAGAAGAACTTTCTTTTGCCAAGGAACCACAATACACAGAAGACTTAGCAGCAACTACTATAAAAGACAGAGGATGTTGGAATATAATATTCCAAAAGGCAAAAGATAAAGGCTTAAAACAAAGAATAACTTAGTATAATCCTATAGGAGAAAAAAATAAACCTTTGATATAATAGAAGATTTTCAAAAATTCCAGATAGAAAGATTAGAACTAAGCAGAAAGTTCAAAAGGAAATCAAAACAAGCCAAGAAATGTAAATATACTGGAGCAATTACAAGAGTTAAAACAAGGAAGATGTGCTGACAAATTTTCTTACAGAATCCTGTCTTGAAGAATTATGGAGGGAGTTATATAATGCAGACACAGAAGGCTGATCTGATTTTCTTCTGCTTCACTGGTCTTAGCAGAGGAAAGAAAAAGGAGGGGAGATGGCAAATACTAGAGAAGGTACGAAGATAGGGAGGAAATTTCTATTTGCCTAAATGGGATGTGTAAAGAGAAGGACACATAAACGTGGAGGAAGGGCGGGGAGAGAGGACAACTTAAGACTTCTTATCTAAAATGTATGAATGAGGATTAAATACATATATACAAACATATATGCAAGTAAATCAGGGTACAAAAACTCAAGAGTGATATAATAGAGTCAGAAAAAAAAAGTGAAGTATAAGAGGGAGCCTAAAGTCACAGAAGGAATTACTACAAGCAAAACAAAATGCAATTTCTGAAAGGTGACTAGGAAAAGGGATTAAAAAATATATATATATAAGGATAAGAGATTGGGATTTAGGTTTGGTGACGAGAGGCATAAGAGCATATTACTTTATTTTTAAATTGCTAGTGCACCTCAAAACTGTTCCCTTTTTCTACCACCATCTTTTATTTTCTTTTAAGAAAATAACTGAGAACTGAGAAGGAAAGAGTAAAACACTAAGTGGACACTGCAAAGTGAAATAGACAATTAACAATCATAACGTTGAACTTGAATAGAATGAATTTACCCAGAAATCAGATAAATATAGCAGGATTACCTACTTGTAGAACCCAGTGATACGTTTTTTGTAAGAAACTCATTTGATGCATAAAGATTCACACAGAGATAAAAAAATAATAGTGACTAGAAAATAATTTATATGGCTGTTAAATTTTAAAAAGTATATGTACAAAGTGAGACCTCAGGTAAGAGGTCTCAGCATAAGAGATAAACAGAGAAATTACATTTATTGAACTTTTCTATTCCTTTCAATGACATCATCATCATCATCATCATTCTCTCAGTCACCCAATAACCTTGGTGTCATCTTTGATTCCTCATTTATACTCATTCCACATATTCATTCTGTTACCAAGACTTCCATTTCCCCTTCACAACATCTCTTCTACACATCTTTTTCTCTATTGACATACATATTATATCTATCTATCTACTTATCTATCTATCATCTATCTATCTATCTTATCTCTCTCTCTCTCTCTCTCTCTCTCTCTCTCTCTCTCTAACATATATCTTTTTCTCTACTTATACAGTTGATACTATCATGGAAGCCATCATCAACTCATGTCTAGCCCATTAGGAGTGTTCAGGTTGGTATCCCTGACTCACCTTTCCCAAACCACCCTTTAGTTAGATGCAAAATTGGTTTTCTTAAATAAAGCTGAAGTTTGACCAAGTCCTATACCATTCACCATACTCAATAAAGTCCAGTAGTTTCCTATTACCTCCAGGATCAAATATAACATCCTCTGTTTGACATTTAAAGCTCTTCATAACCTTATTCCTTCCTACTTTCCTAGGCTCCCTATACTTTGTTCCCCTCATACCACATGCTCATATCACAATCTTTCCACATTGTCCTACTTTTTGCTCTTTGCATATAACATGAAATCTCCCATCTCCATACCTTTGCACTAGCTGTCCCTAGGCCTGGTGTGTGCTCTCTCCACAACTCTGTATCTTAACTTTCTTGGACACCTTCAAGACTCAACTCGAATGCCACCTTCTGCCAGAAGACTTTCCCCACTTGCTAGTGTCTTCTCCTCTATGATTTCTTTCCTTCTGCTTCATAGAGTTCTCATATGTAGCTAGATATTTTCATGCTATTTCCACCCTTAAAATGCATGCTTGTTGAGGGCAGGGAATGTTTTTGCCTTGTTTTGTATCCTCAATACTTAGCACAGTGCCTGGCATATAGTAAGGGCTTTTTAACGTTTATTGACTTACTGACTTCGGCATCTTATTTGTCCCTGCATCTCAGAATCAGAGGGATTTCACAGGTGATCCAAGTATTGCTATTAACAGTCAACAAGCATGGGCTTCACTATAACCCCCATAAGAATGACTCCAAAATCCACATAGCAAGTCCTGTTCAGTAAGGTCTTCGTAAAGAATCCTGCTTGTTCCTCTATCTCTTTCTTTCTTATGCCCACCATTCCCCAGACTATTTGGCTCTGATCTTGGCCAGAGCTGCCATTTTTCCTCATTGGGGTGTCTTACTTGGGCATGGAAATTCCACTGCTTTACTCACTGGAATGATTTACCTTCCCTTTCATTTATATTATCAAACTCATCATTGGTTGGAGAGTGGCAGCTATCCCATTTCCAAATGACTGCTGTTATTACCTTGAATCCCTGGAGAGGCGATATAGCTTTTGCTTTATAATTCCCTGGGAGGCTAATATCTTCATCCTGCCATAATTTGCTTTATAATTTTACTTTATTGTATTAAAGGACTATGAGGAGAAGCACTATGGCTTCTACTTTGTCTAGACAATCAGGTTTTAACACTCTCAGTTGTAGAAAGAATATGGAGTTGGTGTCAATTATTAAATTTATTTATTCCTATTACACATTTAGGGGCAGATAGAACTAGTAATGACCTTCTGATGCAGGAGACCTTCACCATTATTCTCTTAATGCCCTAGTCCTCTTACACTCCCAAGCTAGGGAGCCAGGGGGCCGCAGTGCCTCTTTGGGTCTGCCTGATTCAATGTCCCCTCAGAGGTAGTGTCAAAAAGTTAATTTAAAACCTAGAAATTTCTCTGGTACCAAAGCATGGAAAATCAAGAAAATTTCTTCAGATCCTGATGATGCTGAACAGGGCCTAATGCTTAATATGAATTCCTAGGTGGAATGATGGGATGATGCAGGTGAGTGGTAGAGGGTGTGGAGTGGGGCTTTTCTCTTCTTTGAAGGCATTCGTCCCCTCTTTTCTGTTGGCTTTCTAAGTTTACAAATACAGAAACAAACTCATGAACTATTTATTGATTTTCATTTTACTAATATCATTGATTTCTTGAACTAATAAATTAAAAAAGCCAGTTAATTCTGGGGATACAAAGAGAAAAACAAGCCAGCTTCAGGTCTCAGGGAGCTTTCAATCTAATCGGGGAGACCACATAGAGGCGATTTCAGCTGCAAATCAGATGGGACGTTTCCATGGTCCTAAGGATACAAATGGCAAAGCAGATGATGATAATTTCACTTAATGTCATATATACATGAATAACGTTAATTCATGATATTAAAATGACCATTGACAATTCCAAACACAGAAGTGGCAAGAACTTTATATCCAGGTGTTCTCTAACTGCTTAGGAGTCAGGGCTTTCATTACTCATAGAAATAGTTGCTAGGTGTGTTCAGGAACATTGCAGGGGTGGGGGGTGGGGTGGGGCGTTAGACTGGGCTAGAAGCAGACCTGTTAGTCTCAGGAGGTGCTGCCTCCCCATGGGCATTTGGGTTTACCCGATTGATGATGATAGCTGATCAAGAGTTGGTAGTGGCAAGGAAAGTAGACCCCTTTTCTACTGTGACTGTTTCCGTCACTGATAACTGTGGAGCCTGGACTGGTGTGAAGCAAGACTGATGTCTTTGGAGGCATTGATATTCCCAAGGCTCTTTGGTTCAAGGTCTGGGCTATCTTCACAGGAGTCTGGGGCAGGTGGTGGTTGAGGTTATTGTACGCACACACACACATACACACACACAAACGCACACACACATGCGTGCGCGCGCACACACACACACACACCCTTCTCTCTTTCCCTCAGAGAGACTTGCTACTTCAGCTCAGCTGACTTGCCTTCCCCAGAGGTGGCAGTTGGTTGGCAGTTGATAGGGCTTGCTGAGCCTTTGTTGTGCTCACAAGTGAGCCAACACTTATGTACTAGTTGGTACAGTGTTTAAAGTACTGATCCTGGGATCAGGAAAACGTGGATTCAAATCTTGCCTCGGACATTTACTATGGTTCCCTAGACATGTTACTTAACTTTCCCAGGTCTCAATTTCCTCATCTGAGGATTGGATTTGACCTCCAAATACTATTCTAGTTTTAAATTCGTGATCTTATGACATGATACTTCATACTTGATCGGAACTGACTTAAAAGGAATTAGGGTTTAAGGTATCCTTAATTTGTCTGACCCATCCTAGCCCTCCATGTTCCTTTTCTGTGGCTTGGTGCTTATCCATGAACTTGAACATAGAGACTTCACATGGGTGTTGAGTATACTTTGGTTACTCTAAAAATTAGATCCTGAAACTTTTTACCTGCATGCTCTCTGCCTGCTTTTGGAACTTTCCCAGGGGATACTTATAGATTTGTTATATGAATTCTAATTCTTATTGCTTAGCATTGTTCTATACCTACGCCTTCCAGTGCTCCCTCAGAGGGAAGAGGAATTTCTATTTCACTTCACAATCCATGAATTATTATATTTTCTTTCAATACTATAATTATATAGTCAACATCCACCCCAGTCCTTCCTTATCTGGAGAAGCATCTCTTCAATCCCAAAGAATTACAAGGGAGAGGCAGGTAAGGGGACACACCACTAGAAACCATTGGTGTGTATGTCTCTCTCCCCAGGAATGGGATGTTAATATCTTCATTCCACCAAACTTTATTATCACATCTTTGAATAGTTTCAGGTCCAGAATTTCTAATGACCATTGGTCTAAATTTGTGTTTCTTTTATCCAAACTAATAAATAGATTTGTCACGTATTCAAAAAATCATTAGGACTCTAAAAAGCTGGGATTCCTGTGCAGCTATCCTTGTATGTCTCTGAATGCATCATCAGCTTCAGTTTGGTTGAGATTCCCAAGCCAGTCATCATTTGGCTGGCTCAGAGGATAGAGCACTGGGACTGAAATCAGGAAGACTCATCTTCTCGAGTTCAAATTGGCCTCAGATGCTTATAGCTGTGTAGCTGTGTGACCCTGGGCAGGTCACTTAATCCTGTTTGCCTTAGTTTCCTCATTGGTAAAATGAACTGTAGAAGGAAACAGCTAAGTACTCTGGTATCTTTGCCAAGAAAACCCCAAATGGAGTAATGAAGAGTTGGACATGACTGAAATTGAATCTCCTTTTCACTCCCATAGCCACTACACTCAATTAGACCATCAACATCATTTGCTTGGCCTATTGAAATAGCTCCTATTAGTCTCCCTGATGTTAGCATATCCTCTTTCCAACCCACACTTTACACTTCTGCCAAAATGATCTTCCTCCAGCGCAAATCTGACCATGTCATTCCTTGCTTAGAAACCTTCAGAATGACTCCCCACTGGTAAAATGCATTCTCCTTCAGCTGGCATTGAAGGTCCAGCATACTTGAGGTCTAACTTGTCTGTTGAAACTTTTTTTTTGCCCCAAATTAACCCCTTTAGGCAATCGCTATAGGTGTCCCAAAAGTCTTAGTGCAAGTTTAAGCTGATAAAACTTAAACCTATTAAACAGTGAAACTGCATTAAGTCTTTTGGAACACCCTCTATTTCAGTCAAATGGAGTAACTAGCTATTTCCCTTGATTAAACATGCTCTTTTCCTACCCCCATGCTTTCTCCTGGGCTATCTCTCACATCTGTGATGTACTCCTTTACTTCTTCCTTCCAAAATCTTCTCTCTGCTCAGGTTCAACCTACTTTGTAGTGTTTCCTGATCTCTCTAGATAATACTGCTTCTTCCCTTGTTCGAGCACTTCATCTCCATGCCTTCTTTACCCCATCCCTCACATCAATCCCTAGCTTTCATCCTGTTTACCTCTCCACATGCTGTCTCCCCTTCCCCTTCCCCAATAGAATACAGGCTCCTTGAAGGCAGAAACAGGTTTTCATCTTGTCTTTCTCTCTAGTCCTTAGGCCAGAAACTTGCACATAGCAGGCATTTAATAAATGCATGTGGAATTGAGTCGAATTAAACATTTCCAAAGTGCTCAGCAATTATGTCATGCAAAGCAAATCTCTCCCACTGATTTCATTAGTTTAATTGTTAGAAACAAAATGAGTTGAGTTTATAGTATATTAAAATGAACATTGTTATTCTACTCTCATTGAATTACAAAAGGTTAAATTTGATTAAGCCTGAGTTGGATGCTCATTCTTATTTTATTGAGGATGTCCATCCTAAATACAATTAATAATAATATTTTGTGGACTTGAAGGGACCTTAGTGATTGTCTAGTCCAATCCCAGTGAGTTTAAGAGACTTGCATTGCATCACAGAATGGTCTAGCCAGAACTGAACTGCAGGCCTTCTGATTCGTAATCTCTTCCTCTTTTTGCCCTCTATTGTGGGCCATAGCCAGGTCCCTCTATATTACCTGAGTTTGGGCAGGCCTTGTGATGAAGATGGAATCAAAATGGAAGCCCCTAGGGTATGGAGTAAATGGGGTTACAAGATACATGGGAGTTAAAGGATGCTACTGGACAGTATGGTTTTCCACAGATCAATCAACAACAAGCACTTTCTCAGTACCTTCAATGAACTGGGTTCTGACACATTTTAATAGGTGAGACAGATATATAAGTACATATTGAAGAAATTTACACTTAATAAATTAAAAAAAATATTTAAATACAAGGACCTTGGGAGAGAGGATGATCCCCTTATGAGGATTACGAAAGCTCAGGGGTGTCAAACTCATAGTTCCTGAATAGAGTCTACAAAACTCCTGAGGTCCAAACCAGGTTAAAATGTAATTGGGAAATGTATAGCCCCTCCAAAACCCAATACAAATATATAATGTCAATTTGTGGTTTTTCTAAGTCAAAATGTGGCATATAGGGACTCATTTCTAATTGAATTTGCCAATGTAGATTGTGATTGAGTTACGCTTTGAAGGAAAAGGAAAACTATAAAGCAGAGGTGAGGAGGGAGTGTATTTCAGGAATAGGGGCATAAAGATGGTCAGTGTGAAGGCATGGAGACAGGAGATAAAATCTTGTACGTGAATAACAGAGAAGACCAGTTTGGTTGGATTGAGAAGTCTACATAAAGAAACAATACGAGAGAGAGAGAGAGAGAAAATGAGAGAAAGAGAGAGAGAGAGAAAGAGGAAGAAGAAGAAGAAGAAGAAGAAGAAGAAGAAGAAGAAGAAGAAGAAGAAGAAGAAGAAGAAGGAAAGGAAGGAGGAGGAGGAGAGAAGAAAGGCAAGAAAGAGCCTTGAGAGACATTCACATTTAGAGGGTAGGATATAAATAATGAACCAGCAAAAGAAATCAAGAAAGAGTAGTCAAAGAAGGTAGGAGAACCTTGATAAACCAATAAAGCAACCTTGATCAATCCAGAAAGAGAGAGTACTCGGGGAAAAGAAGTGATGAACTATTTCAAAAGCATCATATTAGTGGGTAAAGATGGAAAGTAGAAAAAAAAAAGACTATCACATATGCCAAGTAAGAGACCAGCAATAATTTTGGAGAGGGCAGTGTCAGTTGAATGATGAGGTGGGAAGCCAGAAAGTAAAAGTTTGAGGGATGAATGAGAAGAAAGAAAGAGGAGGCAGAAAGTATACATCACTTTTTCCAGGAGTCTGACTAAGGCAGACTAGGACAACTCAAGCATAAACATTTCTTTCTTTAATACATAGCAGAAGGTGTCACGATAGTGATATAATCCATGGCATGTCCATTTAGATACAAAATACTCCTACGTAGGCAGACTTCACCTTTCTCATTCCTAGAGGATTCTCCAACCCATATGGGCTTCAAGAGAAAAGTATAGTATTAGAATTAGAAACAGAATCAGAAATAACTTACCACATGTTTGGCCACTGTATTCTGGCAAAGCTAAGTAGACCTTCCTTTATAGTGCTTTGCCTATCTCTGGTAAGTAATTTATCACACGGTCTCTCCTATTTTTGTATTATTAATATTTATTATTTTCATCATCACAGAGCTCAATTAGGAGATCATAAACCATTATATTCTTTAACGTAGTTTCCAGACTAACATTTTTTGGTACAAATTTTAGAAGTTGTTGTTG
>CM053580.1:238643467-238655967 GCA_028627135.1 Pseudochirops cupreus | reverse complement strand
TTCCTTGTCATTAAAGGCATTCACCTACTACCGTTAAAATTAGAAGGTAAAAATGGAATTGTGGGAAAAAAAAGTTTTGCAGAAAGATTCTCACAAAAGTCTTATATCCAACATACATTAGGAACTTATTCAAGAGCTATTTCTCAATAGATAAATCATCAAATCAGATGAGCAGGTAATTTTCAAAGGAAGAAAGACAAGCTTAAAAAATGTTAAAAATATTTATTAAAAATGTTAAAGGAGGCCTCAGGCTGGAATTAGGACAAATGCCCAGCTACCTGAACTGTCCTATTGTTGTTTTATTCTGTGCAGCTTTGTTATAAATTGTAGCTGCTTATATTAAAAAATGTTCCAAAACACTCATAATTAGAGAAATGCAAATTAAATTCTCCCTCATACCTGTCAGATTTGTAAAGGTAATGAAAGAGCAAAATGAAAACTGTTGGAGGGGCTTCAGGAAAAGTAGACTTTCTTATACACCATTGGTGGATGGCCTCATATGGTCTAGCCTTTTGTAAAGGTATTTTTGAACTATGCCCCAAAGTTATTAAACTGTGAATATACTTAGACCTAGCAATACCATTTCTAAGCTTATGCCCCAAAGAGATTAAAGACTGAGGAAGTGATCTATTTGTACAAAAAATATTTATAGTTGGCTTTTCCTAGTAGCCAAAACTGGAAACTAATTGGATACTCACCTATTGGTACAGGATTAAACAAATAGTGCTAAGTAATGGGATAGTTTGTGCCTTAAGAAATGATGAAAAGGACAGTTTCAGAGGAAACTAGGAAGATATCTATGAACTTATGCAAAGTGACGTGAGCAAAATTAGAACAACAAGTAATGAAAAGAAAATAGTATTATGGAGAAAAAACAATTTCTAAAGACTTAAGAATGCTGATCAAAACAATTATAAAACATTAGTCCAGTTTACACTATCCATATCCTGCAAAAGAGATAATGAATTTGACATGGAGAAAAAAAACAAAAATTTTTGAAAGTGACAAATGTGGGAATTTGTTTTTGAGAGACTATATATTTTCTTATGTTTTGTTGTTGTTGTTACTATCAACAATAACAAATGAGGGAAAGAAAATAAATGCTTATAAAGGTAATTAATTAAAAAATAAATTCTCTGCATCTTCACATCATAGTAATCATTTTTAAAAAATCTATTAATTGAGAAAATATAGAAAGACCAATTTAATGCCCAAAGTGAATTGCAAATGCCTTGAAAAAATAACTGCACAGTCCCTATGGATCTTTAGTTCACAAATTAGGAACCTCTGATTTAGTCGAAAACTGACTTTTATTGATGAAGAATCTGAAACACAGAAAAATAAAATTACTTACTCAAGGTTTCACAACTGGCTAATGGTGGAGCAAAGACTAAAACCCAAACTCTCTAGTCTCCCAAGTTCCAGAGTCAAGACTCTTTCCACTATACCACGCCATCTCCAGAGACAAAACAGAGTTTCAAAGTTGTGATTTTTTAAACATTGAACAGTAAATTTGCAATATAAGTTGTAACAACAATAGAAAACTTGGTTCATGTGCCATCTTCCACATGAAGTCCTTTCTGATCTGATCCCTGCAGCTACTTATGTCCTCTGCTATTACCTTTTATATATTTTATATATAATTTTATACATACATATTGTTTCTCCCAATACAATGTTAGCTCCTTGATGGAAAGGATTGTTTCATTTTTGTCTTTTGTATTGCCAGCTTCTGTCATAGTGCCTGGCTCACAGTGGGCACATTGCTTGTTGATTGACTATTTGATTTACATGGTTCCAGGTACTATAATTTTAGAAACTGCAGGGTTAAAGTCTGGGTATGAGGACAGTTAAGGACAATTAGGACTTTATTGGAGCCAGAAAGCATAAGCTCAAAATCTAGGTTTGACACTTTCTAGCTATTTGACCCTCACTTCACCTTATCTTGTTTCCTAATCCATAAGAGAAAGGAGTTGGACCAGATCATCAATAAAGCCTTTTCTTGCTCAAAATCCATTGAGTGCATGAAATTCTGTTGCCATTCATTAATCACAGAATGATTTTTAAAACTTCATGAAATCTTTGAAAACTGAATTCCATTGAGTCAATTGCACTGCAGGAGAGATGCTTGAAGCTCAATTAATAGCATAAATCAGTGATGGAAGATCAGCATTTCACTGAAACAACATTAGATATAAGCAGCTACGATTTATAACAAAGATGCACAAAATAAAACAACAGCAGGACAGTTCAGGTAGCTGAGCATTTGCCCTAGTTCCAGCCTCAGGCCTCCTGACCCTCATGACACGTTGTCCTTTTGGTTTATTGTACACCTTAACTTTTGTGACCTCAACTGTAGCCCTATAGCTTGCTTACCTCTTGAAACCTCTCTATCTTCAAAATTCTGAACTCTGAAAGTCTCCTCTTTGATCAGAGTTTTCTAGCCTTCAAACTCTCCTTATCCCTTGTTCCTCTCGTATCTCTTTTTTTGGTCCTTAAACTCACCTTCACTACCTTAATTCCTTCCTTTTCTTCCAGTCTTTCAACCCGGTTCCAAATTCACTTTCATTTGTACCAGTCGCTTTTTTTTTCAATAGTTCTATCTTCTCAATCCTTCATTCTGTTGTCCACTTGACACTCTATCATTCCTGCCTGCTAGCCATAAACCTTGAGTAATTCCTACTATTTACTTCTTTTCTATTCCAGTTTCCAAAAATGTTAGAAGTAATCATGTTATAAGACAGATTGAGTTGTCTACACACATGCTTTTCCTTGACAACAGATTGTAACCTTGTGGAAAGCAGGTGCAATTAATTCTTGTTTCTGTCTCCAAAGACTGCTAAAAAGGTCTTGCATACAATTGGCACTTAATAATGGTTATCAAATTTGATTTAACTTTAGTTGGGTCTTCATCATTTCATGAAAATAATTTTGTTCTTTTGTTATTGACTTTTTGTCATATTCTGATAGAAGCTCTTTCAAACTTTCTCTCTTCTCTATCATTTCTCAACTATATGTTCTAGTCTAGAGGTGGGGAATATGTGGCCTTGAGGCCACATATAGCCAACCCTCTAGGTCTTCAAGTGTGACCTTTTGACTGAATCCAAACTTTACAGAACAAATCCACTAAATAAAAAATGAATAAAACAAATCCCCTTTAAAAAAAGTTCTGTTAAACTTGGACTCAGTCAAAAGGCTGCACCCAAGGACCTAGAAGGCCACATGTGGCTTCCAGGCCACAGGTCCCTCACCCCTGCCTAGTCTCTAACAGGAATTGCCCACTCCTACTTTGTCAAGAAGGTTGAGGCTATCTAATTCAAGTTCCTTTACTTGTTATCTTTCATTTCTCTTAATGTCTATCTTTATCCATTCCTTCATTCCAGCATTAGAGGATAACAGATGCCCTGCCTTCTTTCTGGACAAAGTTAATTCCTTCACTTATACTCTTGTTTAAATTTTTTAAAAAAATTATTAAAATTTTTGAGTTCTAAATTCTTTTTCTCCTTCAAGTCCCTCTCCTAACCTTTGAGAAGGCAAGCAATATGGTACCCATGATACATGGGAGGTCACACAAATCATATTTCCATATTAGGCTTGTTGTAAAAAAGGCAAGAAAAATAAAGTGTACAATATATACGCTTCAATCTGTACTGAATGCCCCACCTGTGCTCTTAATCTCATCCCCTCTCTTCTGTGAGCTTGCTCCATTAATCCTTTCTTTTTTCTCATTTTCAGTTTTTTTCTTTTCATTTATTCTTTTTCCTTGGTCCTAAAATATGCTTAAGTCTCTCCTCTCCTAACCACAATAGCAACAACAAACACCCCTTTCCTTGATGATTTCTCATGCTATAACCTCTGCTCCCTATCATTGTTAAACTTCTAGAAAGAGTAGCCTATGCGCATTAGACATTCTAGATCCGTCTTTCCTCCTTTGACTGCTGTTACCCTGAGCATGCCTTTGATTGTTATCCCCAGATTTGGTCTTCTTCTTCTTTGCTTTTTTTTTGTTGTTGTTGTTGTTAATTTCTCTACTTATTAAATGTCAGCATCCTCCAAAGTACTGTCCATGGTCCTTTTTCTTTCTACATCCTTTCCCTAGATAATTTTATCCTTTACTATGACTTCAGTTGTCATCTTTATTCAGGTGACTCTTAAATCTACATCACCAATACTTCATGGAAGCAGTTTAAAAAAAAAAGACATCTGTGGAGTCAGAAGACCTGTATTCAAATCCCACCTGTCATACTTACTACCTATTTGACTTTAAGAAAGTCAATAAACCTCTCTGACCCTCAATTTCATTACCTGGTAAGTGAGAGACTTGGACAGGATGAGAGATGTCAAATATAGAGTTAGAACTGTAGCCCACCACTCTCCAGACCGGTGATTAAAAACTGAAATTGTGAAATACTTAACAAAATAAATAAAAATACAATAGAAAATAGATAATGTTGGGGGAGCTAGGTGGCACAGTGGATAGAGCACTAGCCTTGAAGTCAGGAGGACCTGAGTTCAAATCTACCCTCAAATACTTGACACTTACTAGCTGTGTGACCCTGGGCAAGTCACTTAACCCTGATTGCCTAGCAAAGAAGAAGAAGAAGAAACTCATGTGACTTACTGAGTCAGCATGTACTTGTAGGGATCCTTATAGATGTTTAGTGACCCTCTTTCCTATTTGAGTTTGACAGTACTAGACAGGTTGAGCTTTGAGGTCCCTTCCAGTTTTAGATCTATGAACATTTCTTCAGGCCTCTAATTCATATCTCTGATTTCTTATTTACCTGGATAGACCTCAAATACCTACCTACATTTAAGCTTTTTAATAATAAAAATATACTCATTTTTAGATTTTAAATGTGATTCACATTCATTTTCTCTCTTCATCCCCATAAAAACCCTTTGGGGTTAGGTACTGTAGGTATTATTCTCCTCATGGACACCTAGCAGTGTCAGAATTTGAACCCAAGCCTTTCTTGACTCTAAGGCTAATACTCTTTCCTCTACATCTTGCTTCCAACTCATCTCCCTATCTTTATTATTTTTGTTGATGACACCACCTCCCAATCCCCTAAACTTATGTCAATTGACTCCTCCTTCATCCTACCCATTGAACCTGTTGTTAAGTTCTACCGGTTACATGTTTGTCTCTTTTACCTTTGCATAGAATGTAATTTCTTCTCTAGACTATTTAAATAGCCTCTTGACTGGTCTTTGTGCCTCCAGTTTATCCCTTTCATGATATATCAGACTACTTTCTTAGTCATCTTCCTAATGCACCATTAATACTGAATATTCCTTCTCCATTGCAAGTGCCTATACATATGCATGCACACACAAACAAATAATACTTGAGCCTGACTTTCAGGGCCTTCAATCTAGCTCAATTCTATCTCTCCAGAAGGTCTCATCCCTCCCCCCTTCACATTTTCTACATTGTTACTCAAATGAACTATCCTTTAGACCCATCCTTATTCTGTTCTCTTCTGTCTTTATTCTTTTGCTTACAATGCCTCCTTTGTTTTCAATAGGATCTCTCTACTCATTTGTGTCTTTTGAAGTGTCTCCCTTTTCCAAGGTTCAACTTAGGTGCCACTCTTCATCTAGATGTTTCAGACAACCCCTCTAACCTCTCCCAACCAGGTGAAAGTAATCTCTTTCTTCAAATTTCACATAGTATGTTTCTCAGACCTTTCCTCTACATTGATCTCCCTTTCCCTTGCCTTCTAGTTATTTGTGTGGATTATTCTCCTACCATTTTATTTTAAACTCTGGGAATTGTATATAATAGTAATTAATCAATGCTACTCTTTATGGAAGCATAAAGCTTCCACACATCCCTAGATATTGGGGGCACTAGAGAAGTTTGTTTGTTTGTTTTTACAGATATTTTCACTCTTCTTTCTCCACTTCTCATGGAAACAATTGTTGAGACACAAAATGAATGAATTCATCATTAGTCTTTGTGGGTATGAATAAAGAGGATTCCAATGATCAATCCTGAGAATAATTTTTTTAAATAATCAGCTAAAGTCTATGCATAATGAAATGTCTAAGTTTATAGATGATACCAAGCTCTTCAAGATAGTCCAAAGCCATGCCATTAGAGAGAAATTGCATGAAGATTTTGTTAGACTGACTGGCAGGTAAGCTTGACTGTAAATCATAAAATAATAGAATTTCAGAGTGCTAGTAGACTTTAAGGGAGCACTGATTCAAATAATTCCAAAAACAAACAAACAACCCCCTGTCCCACGTTCTGCCCCAAATAGAAGAATAAACCAAACCAAACCAAAATAACAACAACTCTTTTAAGATGTATCTTACAAGCAGGCCTTTCTTTTTGAGATTTCCAGCGAAGGGGAAACCACTATCTTATGCAGCTATCGCTCCACTTCTGGACAATTATAATGTTATTAAGGTGCTTTCTCTTTACTTCTAGCCTATATTCTCCTACTTTCAACTTCACCCCATTGATCCTTAGTTCTACCCTTTGAGGAAAAGCAAAACAAGCCTAATCTCTCTCTTCTACATTCATAACCCTACAAATATTTGAAGATAGTTATTATATTCATGAGGCTAAGTCAGTTCCTTTCAGTTAGTTTCTTAAGCTAATCATCAAATAGTATGTCTCAAGATTTATCACCATCCTGGTTACACCCTTCAGGATACTTTCTATTTTATTTGTCCCTTTTGCAATTTGATGCCCAGAACACAAAACTCCAGACAGAGTTGGACCATGAAAAAATGCAGTGGAACTCTCATCTTTTTTAAAATAGTATTTTATTTTTTCCCCAATTACATATCAAGAAAAATTTTAGCATTCTGTTTTATAAGATTTTAAGTTCCAAAATTTTTCCCTCCCCTCCCCTCTTCTGAAAATGATAGGCAGTTTGATACATGTGCCATCATGTAAAATATATTTCAGTATTAGTCACAGTTATGGAAGAAAAAACATATTAAAATGAAATAAAACAGGAGAAAGAATAAAGTAAGCAAAATAAATTGATTCGATCTACATTCAGAATCCATCAGTTCTTTATCTAGATATGGATAGCATTTTCCTTTGTGAGTCCTTCCTACTTCTCTTGGATCATTGTGATGCTGAGAAGAGCTGAGTCATTCATAGTTTATTATCACACAATGTTGCTGATACTGTAAAAATATTTTCCTGGTTCTGCTCTTTTCACTTTGCATCAGTTTGTACAAGTCTTTCCGTGTTTTCCTGAAATCTACCTGTTCATCATTTCTTATTGAGAAATAGTATTCCATTATGTTCATATACCACAACTTCTTCAGTCGTTCCCCAATTTATGGGCATCTCCTCAGTTTCCAATATTTTGTGACCACAAAAAGGGCTGCTATATTCTTGCACATGTAAATTCTTTCCCCTTTTTTATGATCATATTGGGATACAGACCTTGCAGTGGTATTGCTGGATCTAAGGGTGTGCACAATTTGGTCAAGTGGAACTGTCATCTTGCTGTTTTCAGATGCCTCTTTTAATGAAACCTAACATCATATTCGCTTTTATAACACACTCTTGGCTCTTAATGAGCTTGTTATCCATTAGAATTATCAGATTTTTTTTCAAATGACCTTTCATCTAGTCAGACCTTTCTTGTCTTGTTCTTGTGAAGCTGAATTTACAGAGTATACTTATAAATATTGTTTGTTTAGGATTTTAAGTTTTACAACCAGAAGAGAATAATAATATTTGAAAGTCAAATTTTCTATTCAGCTCTTTTCAGCAAGAACACTTGAAAATCCTCTATTTCAATGAATATTCATTTTTTTCCTCCTGAAGTATTATACTCAGTTTTGCTGGGTAGGTGATTCTTTGTTTTAATCCTAACTCCTCTGACCTCTGGAGTATTATATTCCAAGTCCTTCAGTCCTTTAATGTAGAAGCTACTAGATCTTGCATTATCCTGATTGTATTCCCACAATGCTTGAATTATTTCTTTCTGGCTGCTTGCAATATTTTCTCCTTGACCTGAGAACTCTGGAATTTGGCTACAATATTCCTAGAAGTTTTCCTTTTGGGATTTCTTTCAAGAGGCAATCAGTGAATTCTTATAATTTCTATTTTATCCTCTGGTTCTAGAATATCAGGGCAGTTTTCCTTGATAATTTCTTGAAAGATGATGTCTAGGCTTTGTTTTTGAACATTGCTTTCAGGTATTTCAATAATTTCTAAATTATCTCTCCTGAATCTATTTTCCAGGTCAATGGTTTTTCTAATGAAATATTTCACATTGTCTTCTATTTTTTCATTCTTTTTGTGCTGTTTCATAAATTCTTGATTTAACATAAAGTCATTAGCTTCCATTTGCTCCATTCTAATTTTGAAGGAATTATTTTCTTTAAGTGAGCTTTTGGACCTCCTTTTCCGTTTGACCAATTCTGCTTTTTAAGGCATTCTTCTCTCCTCATTGGCTTTTTGGACCTCTTTTGCCATCTGAGTTATTCTATTTTTTAAGGTGTTATTTTCTTCAGTATTTTTTTGGGTCTTCTTTAGCAAGCTGTTGATTCGTTTTTCAGGTTTTTCTTTCATCACTCTCATTTCTCTTCCCAGTTTTCCCTCTACTTCTCTTACTTGATTTTCAAACTCCTTTTTGAGATCTTCCATGGCCTGTGACCAATTCATGTTTTTCTGAGAGGCTTTTGATGTGGGAGCTTTGACTTTGTTGTCTTCTGGTTGTATGTTTTGCTCTTATCACCCAAGTAAGATTCTATAGTCTGACTTTTTTTACATACTTTTCTCATCTTTCCAGGTAAATACTTGACTTTCTAACTCCCTGTCAATGCAGGACTTGGCTTCCAGTGGGGTTGGGGGTGGGTGCACTATACCAGGTTTCTGCTGCTGCTGTTACTTCTGCCACCACCACTGCCACCCTAGAGCTGGGATCAGAGAGTGCACTCCTCTTTCATCCAGGCACCACAGAGATTTGACCTTTCATACTGTTCTCAAAGCTTGTAGGTTGGGAAGTGTGGAAATCACCATAGCTGCCAGCGATTCAGTCCTCTGAGGCCTGTTTAGACCCCATCTCTGCCTGGCACAACCCACGCCAGACTGTACTCTGCTCCCAGCAAGGTGTGATATACCTTTCTGTTGGCCTTCCAAGTTGTCTTGTGTTTGGCATGTGTTTCAAGCTGTCATTCTGTGGGTTCGGCAGCTCTAGAATTTGTTCAGAGTCATTTTTTTTACAGGTATTTGGAGTGGTTTGGGGTCAGCTCAAGCAAATCCCTGCCTTTACTCTGTCATTTTGGCTTTGCCCTCAGGAATAATGATAATATAATTATATTAGAATAAATAAGTATAATGACAATAATTATTGTTATTGTCTATCCATTGCTTTAATATTTGAAAATCACTTTACAAATATCAGATAGCTTTCATCCTCACAACAACCTTGGGTGGTATGTGCTTTTATTTACCCCCATTTTACAGATGGGGAAACTGAGATGTAGAGAAGTTAAATGACTTACCTAGGGCTACACAGTTAGCAAATGTCTTAGAAGGGCATTTGAATGCAGTCCTTCCTGATTCTAGGTCCAGAGTTTCATCGACCACACCAATGGTGTTAAATTCAAATAGAAACTGAGGTCAATAATCTGAATATAGAGATTCTTGTGGTCACATATTGACTTAGTTTTAAAATATGGTGTTATCTATGTTTTATTGTGTTTTTATTTATTTTGTTAAGTGATTCCCAATTACATTTTAATCCAGTTCCTGGACTCTTTTCAGTTGTGTTGTGGGCCACATGTGAGTTGTATGGAGCCTGCAAGACAGTATCTTTGACACTTCTGGAGGACTCACACTGCTTGGCTGACTGAACTTGTACATCATTTAGTCCAAAGCCTTAACTTTAAAAACTGAAGCCCAGAAATATGAATAGATGTGTTCAAGGTCACACACTGAACCATCAGTTTTGACTTAGGAAATACCTAAGTGCAATCCCTAGAGACTGTGTTGTAACTGCTCAAAAACCCAACCAAATACTAAGAAATGTGACAAAAAGTTGTGGAAACAAAATAGAGAACATCATTCTAGCGTTGTATAATACCGTGGTGCTTCTATTTTGGAGTTGTGATGGATAGTTCTTGTTTTAAATTAATTTTTAAAATTTTCTTTTTAAAAATACATTTTATTGATGCCTTCTGTCTTGACACAGCAGTCATTCCAACTTTCTCCACAGCCCCACTTGTCCTTCCTTATATAAAAACGAAAAATAATTAAGCTGGCATGCCTGATAAGGTGTTCTTTTAGGACAATGCATACCTTAGTTTTTTTCCCTGTCATTGTTCTCTGTTTCTCTTCTTCTAGAGGTATATTATATTGTATTGTGAGACTTTCACTGATTTCTGATTACTTAGAATTCAAATTGCTTTCCCTTACATTGTTCTCTTGGTTCTACTTATTTCATTTGCATCAATTAAAGCAATTTTTCATGATTTTTTCTGAAATCCTCACAAGCATCTTTTCTTACTTCATAATAATATTCAATTGCATTCTTATATCATAGTTCCTCCCTCCTCCCAGTCATCCCCTTATTTACTCATGTCCCTTGGCCACTTATCTATTAGGGAATGACTCTTGGTACAATATGTATTTTTTCCTTTTCTTGGTACAATATATTTAATGTCGTTTTCCCCTTATATTTTGCATATGTGACTCCTGTCAGTGATATTTACTATTTCCCATTCTACCATTTATCCTCTAATTCTACCTCCACTGATTTTATTCATGCAAAAGCTTTTAAATTTTGCACATTAAAATCGATTGTTTCATTTCTATAATCATGTCTGTCTCCTGTTTGGGTATATGTTCTCTTCTAAGGAATAGTTGTTGAGAGGTTTTTCTTCTAGTTTTTCTGTGGTATGATCTTCCATATTGAGTTTCTTCATATTCAATACTTCCATACAGCCATTTTGAGTTTATTATAACATAGAGTCTGAAGTATTGGTTCAAACACATTTTTTCCTAAATCTCTTTCCAGCTTTTCCAGCATTTCTTCTAAGAAAGTGTGTCTTTTACCCAGAAATTTATGTTCTAGGGGTTTATCAAATACTAAAATATGATTTTCCCCCAATTGACTCAGTTTCTCACTTATGTAGTTTGCCCCATGGATCAACTCTTCTGTATTGTTGCTGTTGTTGTTTTAAATTGGAACAAAGAAATTTTGATGACGATTGCAAGTGAAGGTGGCCCCAGAAATTGAACAGAGTTGATTATCTAGTGCTGAATGGCTTTATTTTAACATTGAAGTTCCCATTCGTAATAAGGTGATATATTGAAATAATAGGGCCTTAGACTTAGAGTTGGAACAGATAGATCACGGATTGTCATTGAGTGCATTCCCTCATTTTATAGGTAAGGAGACTGAGTCTCAGAGAGGTGAAGTGATTGAATCAAGGTGACACAGGTAGCTTGAAGTGCAGGAGAAATGCAAACTGTGACCTTTTGCCATCTAACCCAGTTTCCAAGATTTGTTCTCCTGTTTTGTCATTGCAAAAATGGAGATAAAAGGATGAAGAGATTGTTACATAATAGCCAATATACATTCATGAGATACCAGGATTTAAAGTTGTCAAGGGTTTTACAGATCATCTGGTCTAAGCCCCTCATTTTGCAGATGAAGAACGTTCTGTTTGAGAAAATATCTTCATCAATTAAAGTTGAGTTGTCACGTTATAGATATGGCTCTAGAACAAAACTAATAGATGATGGAAGAGCAGCCAGGTGGTACAGTAGATAGAGTGCCAGGCCCGGAGTCACAAAGATCTGAGTTCAAATCTGACTTCATACAATTATTAGCTGTATGACCCTGGGCAAGTCACTTAATTGTTTGCCTCAGTTTCCTCATATGTAAAATAAGATGGAAAAGGAAATGGCAAACCACTCTAGTATCTCTATCAGGAAGGCCCCAAATGGGGTCACACTCAGACAAGACTGAAATGACTGAACAATGACAAACAAAAAATCGAAGGTGATAAACAATTGGAGAATATAGTTTTTCTTTCATACAACCCACCCAGGAAGTTGTTTTCTTAATTTTTGTGCATACTTGTAATCACAAGACCGCAGAGACCATGGTTAATAGTCATTCCATTTGATAATTAAGCCATTTAAAATTAAATGTTTTTCTTATTATACAGCTAGAGGATAAGCTGAAGTAAGTGTTTTCCCCTTATAACCAGTAAGACAGGAGAACTCATACAGGCAGACTTTTAATTGAAAATACTTTTTAAAATTACAGTGAGTTATACATTTGTTTTTCTGAAACCAATCCTCATCATTATTTTGCTGAATAGACCACACAGTCTAATCTTAATTCTTAGCTAAAAAGAATATGTGTATATATATATATATATATATATATGTATATGTATATGTATATATGTATACATTTGTTCTTTTCCATATTAAAAAAAAGTATTATTAACCAGTGGGAAATATGGGAAGTAATTTATCCCTATACTGAATTTCCAAT